>OW052222.1:219878902-220522941 GCA_932526605.1 Nephrotoma flavescens | reverse complement strand
GGCAACCTAGAAAATTATATTAAAAAACCAAATTTACTTTATATTTTCTCCTGCCAAATAAGTTACATGTTGATGGTAAGTGAGCCACTGGAGATGTTTTTTTTTCATTCGATTCTATCGAACATTACGCACTACGCATAATGTTTTAAATGTCTGGTTTCTGTTGCTCGAAGTCCCAAAAATATTTTTTTCTGAGACGGACAATCTTTTCTATTTTCCTAATATTGATGTTTTCAGTCATCTGATATTAACATTGACATCATTTAGCATTAAAATAAAAATTTTAAGAATACATTTTAGGGAGTAATTCAAACCATCGAAATAAAGTTTGATTTTCAAGTGTCGTGTAAAATGTAAATATTATTAAGTGGAATTTTTGAAATATTTTCAAACGTTGCTATTTTCGAATGTCCGGAAATTTCATTAGATTGTGTACCATTAGATTGTGCACCGTTTATCGAAACCCTAAAAAACGGGCCAATATTTGGCACCCAGATCCTTGTGCACGCTATAAATTGATCCAATAATTGTTGCATGACTTGCGTGACATGCCGCTCCGCCTTGTTGAAACCAAAAGTCGTTGACACGCAATTTATCCAATTTGGGCCACAAAAACCTGTGAACATGTTGATATAACGTTCCGCATTCACTGTAAGAGCATTTTCCAGTTCGTTTTCAAAGAAAAACGGCCTAATGATGCCACCAGTCCAAAACAAGAGCAAACAGTTACTCTTGGAGTATGAGAATGAGAACATGAGAATTTTCCGCTCCCCAAATTCGACAATTTTGCTTATTGACGTACCCATTAAGATGAATATGAGCTTTATCGCGAAAGATGGTTTTTGATGAAAAACCTTCAATTCGTTCAAGCATCCAATTAACAAAACGACGACGATCTAAATGGTCTGGTGGCTTCAATTTTTGTGTTAGTTGAATTTTGTATGGATGCAAATGAAGATCAACATGCAAAATGCGTCGTAAGTGGTTCGTGAAATGTTTAGTTCTATTGCACGATGTCTGGTTGATGTGTTTATTACTAACAGCTGACACTTGATGAGGAGTACGAACTTTCGAAATATACCAAGCCTTCATTATTGCAAATGGTGCAATTCTCAAATCTACTTGAAATAATTTCAAATTAACCTCGACACCATTCTATCAGTATAGAACAAAATGTAATGAAAATATCATTTACAAAACAATATTATGATTGGCATTAAAATAAAGACAAATTTCACTAATTAACCAAATAACCCAAAACAAAAAAAAACATTGTTACGCGCCAACCTAATTAGTATCCGTGATATTTTAATTGACGAGGAACGCGAGATCAAACGAAATGTGTCTCTAATTGAAAATTACCCATATGTCATGTTGTTTTTGTTTTGTGCTGTTACCAAATGGTTAAAATCGAAAACCTAAAAACACTAAAAATAGTCCCTGTGCGTCGACTCGATCCGTCGACTATATAGATGTGTATATGCAGCATCGTGTAATGGGGATAATTAATAACATGTCACACACACACACACACATAAAAAAAACTTACAAAGTAGAGAGATAAAATATTTTGTCATATTGATGAATTTATTTTCAACTCATAATTATCTCTGGTGTGTCTGCGGGCTCTGCGTATAGGTCAATTTAGTTATATACTATTGATGGATCCGTTTGATGTATGTCATCCGTTTCTGTTTAAAATAATTGTTTTGTTGCTATTTTTAAGTTTTATTGTTTTGTTTGTTCTTTTGTAAAAGATACTTGTCAACATAGTATATAGGCAAACACGAAAGAGGCACCCACACGCAACATCTCCATAAATATTGCTTAGAATATAACTAACAGGCCGTTAAAGAATTATAATATCTTATTTATACCAGATATTAGCGTTTCTGCAATAAATTTAGCATCGTTATAGTGTATGACCTCATTACACACGGGACCCAGCATCTGAACACAATTTATAAGCCTATGTACTTCTTCGTTTTGAATTTGAATGGTTTGTTCCTATAGTTTTCGTGAGCTCCACGAGATAAATTACCAAATAAATTAAAATGATTAGTCAATTTTTCTTATATGTGCGCGCACTATAGAGCTATTTGGATAAGTACCTTAATCTATTCAATCTTTTCTCACTCAATCAAACTCAATTTTCTAATTTTGTTCTTATGTTTGGTGTATGTGTTGTATTAATCTTTTTGACTATATGCTTGGTGAAATATTTTTTTTTTGTATAAATTTAAGACAATTTCAAATCACATTCAAAAATAAAAAGAATTGTCATGTCTTTGTTGAAATATTTTTAAATTAATCACTCGTTCAAATCGTATTGAATAATCTCACCTTTTAAGGTAAAAATAACTTAACAACAAAAACAAAATGCTTCCTGACAAATGTCCTCAAGAAGTTGTTTTTCACCATATCTCTTGTTTTATATTTTTTATAATACGAGTACGCATCTATAGGTACGTTCGACTCTAAAAGAACTAAAACTATTTTAATCGGAAGCATTAGGTAATTTGTCTTGTCGACATTTTATTTTTCGTCGTTCATTCTTATACGACGCGATTGATTAAAATTATTGATAACCGAAATGAAACGGGGAAAACTTGAACGTTAATAAATTGATATTTAAGAAGTGTTGCTATAGTTCAAACGTTTCATATAGTTTTTGGGTAACTTATTTAATCATTAAATGATTAATTTATAATCATAATTGATTAATTTGTTAAACATTTTTAATCGAACTGTTTACCTTAAAATTCAATAGTTAATACGGCTGGAATCAGCTTAACGGTTTTATTATTTTAACTTTTACAGTGTTAAAGTTATTAAATAGCGGCAAGAGTTAAGAAGTTTGAAAAATACGTCATATCAACTGCTTCATTTTTTTAAGATCTTATAGGCTGACGGTATTCTAAACGAACTTTAGCAAACCAGCACTCAGCAGTCCAAGAGTATATGAAAAAAGTATATTTCGGTATAGTAAACTAGTATATTTTGCAGTACTACCTTCTTCCTGTACGCGTTGTAGGAAACAATAACGGACAGCAAATCACCGAACTAGCTTTGCTATGAAATCTGGTGATAGCCAGCAAATAATTTCCATATAACGAATCTATAAAGGCACAGTAAAATCATACGGCGAAATTACGGTTATTCAAATATTTCATAACCTCCAAAAGCAATCAATCACAGACTACATTAATGATTTAAACGGCAGATATCGTTCAATAAAACAAATCGTTACGGACTCGGATATCAAATGAACTCCAACACAGTTAGAATACTGCGTGGCAATCACTTTTAAACAGATTCACATTAATCTCCGGAGAGTAACCAAAATCTTTGCTTCAGACCGATGTGATGTTATTAGTACAGGGTGCTTTCTATGTTCCAGGTCAATTTTGTTTAACTGTAGTTATATTTTGGTTGACATTTGACAGTCGTAGAGAGTGGTCGATAATAGTTTATTATGAGGCATCTAACGCCGCAATAACGTGTTGAAATTATTAAAACATTTTATGGCAGACAAATTTACGTGACTTTTTTGGCGTTAATCATGTGCCGATTCGAATTGGCAATGTCTCTTTCATGTTTGTTAAAAATTCCAAAACATAAGGATGACCAACATTTTTGGCAAAAAATCATATGAGCAACGAAGCAAATTTCGACTTCGCTGGCAAAGACACCCTCGTAGAGTAACTGTATAGTGCGCCATTTAGGCGGGCGGTATCATTGGGTCATTTTTCTTTCAGGATGATATAGACAATGTATAACAGTTACTGGTGACCGCTATCACAACTTGTTGGAAAACTTTCTAGTGTACGAATTTGATCAATTAGGCCTCCAAAAAATGTAATTCGGTGCCAAACAAGACGGTACCCCCATCCTACATAGCTCGTCCTACGATTCAAATTTTGGTCAAAATATGGTGGTACGACTGACCCCCTCGGTCCTCTAAATTGACCCATCACAACTTCTTCCTATCAAGGCGCGTGAAGGGAAACGCATACACCAATAAACCAACAACAACAACCAAGGACAACATTAAAAACGAAATTGCCGAAATAACGCAAGAAGCTTGCAAAAATGTAATGAAAAATGTGCGCGTTCGGCAAAAGCCTCCAATATAAATTATAAAATTGTACTTCATATAAAAATTATTAAAAGAAGGTCTGTCGCGTAAATTAAAGAAACGATTTTGTATTTTGTTTTTTGAAAAGTACAGTTTTTTCAAACAAAGTAAACTAGTGTTATTTTCGTTTGTTTGTGACAGAAGTAAAAATATCAAAGAGAAGTTGTTCGAGTAAACGAACTTAGTATTCCGTGATCGCAAAAAATTCCAAAACAACAAAATCAAATGTTTGCAAGATGTTAAATCGATTTCGCAAGATGATACAAGATATGGTTCAGCGAATCAAAAAAAATCCTGGACTAAAAATTTACAAGAAGCAGAAAATTCCTAAACGGTCGAAAAAGAAAACAAATGTTGCGTTAACACGAGCAAAATTGCTCTACAAACATCTCATTAACACATCTCAGAGCTGTTTAATTTTGGACGACGAAACGGACCTAAAATTGGATTTTTCAATATCATCTAGTCCACGATTTTATACAGCAAAACATGGAGAAGCACTAAATGACTCGATCACTGCAATTTGACAAGAGAAATTTTTAGAAAAGCTGTTGGTCTGGCAGGTGATCTGTTAATGTGGTTTTAAAACCACTCCGTTTTTCACAAAATCCACAATAAATACCGATAACTACATACAGAAGTGCCTGAAAAAATGCATTTTTATCATACTATTAAAGTTAGCCGATAGTTTCCAGCTGAAAGTAAAAAAAATAATCGATAATTCAGATAGTGTCTATGCTATCTCAGCCGAAAATATAATATGAAATGTCAAATATTAATATGCTTCAGCCGAAAGTTATCAGCCGACATTTCTCAGCCGAAAGTATTTGTTATACCAAAAATATTTGTTGTCTACAAAAAAAAAACGAAATCAACTGAAATGGTTAAAAATAAAACACTAAACTATATTAGCATTATTAATTGGTTAGAAAATTCATTTTCCAATAAGGAAACTTGTATATAAATATATCGCACACACAAAATATTAAAATTTATAAATATTGGCCGTTTAAAGTGTCATGGTTGGATATAAATTCAAATCGATGGTCTTAATGATGTTCACATCAGGAAAAAATTTCAGGCCGATTTCCATGTGGGGAGCTCGGGAAAACTCTATTGAGTATATCGCACATACAAAATTTGAAAATTTCTAAAAATTGACCGTTTAAAGTGTCATGATTGGGAATAGATTCTGCCAGAAATTGGACCAGTTGGAAGCAGCAATCGACTAGAAGCTGACAGAATTAGTCAATAGGTGAGGCGTCGTGTTCCACCAAGACGCACGTTTATGATGACCCGCCAGAAGCTCCGGGACCTTGGTTGGGCGGTTATTATGCATTCACCTTATAGTCCGGGCCTGACAACAAACGGTTTGCATCTCTTTTTGTCAATGGCAAACGCTCTTTGTGGCATAAAAATGGCCTCAACAGAGGCTTGTGAAAACTGGTTATCTCAGTTTTTTCCAGGGACAAGGGGTTTGGGGACAGCGGTTAAATGCAATTACCTTATAAATGTCAACGAGGTATCAATTTTGAGCCAAAACGAATTATTATAACCATGTTAAATTAAGACTCGAAATTAACGTAAAAATAATGGAAGTATATTTCACCAACCTGTAGGTTAGTCATGGCTATTTATATGACACAAGTCTCAGTCATTTATAAGCTGTCGTTCCGTGTTCATCAATTTTAACAGATAATGTCGTTTTCAAATGTAAAAACATGCTACTCAAGCTATGGAATTGATTAATTCGATTTTGAGTGAACATTCTGTGACTCATGCATCTGTAAAAAAAAGCGGTTTGCAAGATTTCGTGTTGACAATTTTAGTCTTGAGGATACGTCCAGGTGCAGTAAAACAATTTGAAGACAAAGAACTAAAAGTTGTTCAGGATTAGAATCCGTGTCAAACTCAACAAGATGTTGCAGAACAGTTTGAAGCTACTCACCAAGCAATATCACTTCGATTGCATGCAATTGGAAAAATACAGAAGGAAGGAAATTGTGTTCCACATAAACTGTCTGAAGAAAACAAGACCGAAAAGTTGACATCTGCTTGAATTTGCTTCCTTGGTACAAAAGAAAGAAATGTTTACACAAAATCATTACGTGTGATGAAAAGTGAACCATAGTCTGATGCGGGGCAGCCATCAACGCCAATTGTAAAAATGAATATTCATGTCAATAAATTGTTTTTTATTTCCCAAGGAAGGCGGAAGGTGATATTGCTGCATGAGAACACTCGTTCACATACAACAAACTCAACCCAGAAACTAGTCTTCTCCTTAAGCTAGGAAGCTTTACAGCATGCGGCGTATTCTCCAGACTTGGCTCCCTCTGATTACTATTTCTTCAGATCAATGTCATCGCAATTTGAAAAACTAGCGGTTCACGAAAGTTTAAGATGTGCAAAAATGATTCGATGACTATTTTGCTTCGAAAACACCAAGTATTTCGATAATTAATCTTTGTAATAATTATATTTTCAATAAAGTTGAATTTAAAAAAAAACAGAATTTCTACTTGCACACCTATATACTTATGGAAGTTATCATTGTGACAAAGCTGTCGATGAATCATGAGTGCCAGCAGAGTCTCCTAAATATAAGAGCCGTAAGATTCCGCCATTTTTTCCCATGAGCTTTTTGTACATTTTCACATCAACCAGTGTATTTTAATATTTTTTTGACGCTTTTTTGTATATAAAAGCATAAATGCTTCGTTTGAATTTTCAATGTGAATGGTTAATTCAATATTCAAGAAAAGCATATTTTAAAATTGAGTCATATTATGTCGAGTTAAAGTAAAAACATTTAAATTACTCTAACACAAATTTTGTAGAAACAAGAACTTGTTTATATGTTTATGTACAGAAAATGAAAAATTAGTATAGAGTGTATCATCAAAAATTTCAGCATTATTTTTCCAAAACAAACGTTCGTTAAAAATGCTTTTGGAGTAACAATGTAATATGGGGGTTTTGGATTCTATTTCAACATGGTTAATGAACAAACTTCGAAAACTATTTTCTCGTTAATCCTTAAAAATTTGACTTTTCATCGAAACAAATTCGCAGCCTATATTGTTTTATCCTGTAGTATAAACAGAGCTTCACAAAATAAAAACATTATAATTAGATAAAGCTTTTCGCAATTACTAAACCAATCAAAAGATGTCGCTAGGTATAAATTAAAGCTAAGTTTTAAAACCCAAATTTTTGTTTAGAGAATTTAACAATTTATTATGTATATTGCCAGGTTCAATAAATCATGGAGATCTCCTGGAACTGAAAATAACCCAACACGAGCGAATTGGATTGAAATAAAAAAAGAAAAAATTTTGAAAAATTGTGACATTTTACTATTATTTAGTTTTACATCGCACAGCAACTATGATGGTGAATATTTTGCGACGAAAAGATTTATTTACGCCAACCACATTATAAATAAAAATTATAATTCTTTTGAGTTTCATTAATTATGGTCAATTATTATATGAAAGGTTTCGCGCTTAACTTAATACTGGTTTATTTCGTAAATATTTGTTTAATTTTTTATGCTTTTCTGTAATTTCAAGTAAATTTATTATAGAGACTAAAAAGCTCGGTTTTGCAATCACATAAAATTGAAGTTTTCTACATTTTGTTGTTTTTTGTTATAATACTTAATTCAGAAAATCAACGATGTCAACGATATTGTATACTTTTCCAATAAATAAATTTTGATGAAAATTTTTTATATGAATAAAAATTCTAATAATTCTACATGGTGATTCATAAAATTTCGTTTCAGCTCACGTTTTCTTTCTTTAATTTTGTTAAAAATGTAATCGTTTAGATTGCTATTAAATCCATCGTTCATCTCGAAAATTCTGATGTGCTGGGGACCAGAATTTACTATAAACGTTAAATTTTTATAAAACTAAATTTTAAATTGGATATAAGAGCAATTCGCGCAGCACCCTGCATTAACTTACTTTACTAACGTACACAACTAAACGGAAAGCTCATTTTTATAGAAAATTAATAAATTTATGCTCCGCTTTAGTTTAAATTTAATAATTAAATACTATATTATGATGACTGATTTTCAAATATGTGTTCTTTGAATATTTTATTAAAAATATTAAATTAAAATTTAGATGATTTGTTTAATTTTTTTTTTCATAAATTTATGTTTAAAAATTTTCCAATTACCACGGTTTCTTATAGTAACTTAATAAAAGCTTCCCTTCTATTCAAAACTCTCTTTTTAATATTACGGCTCCTTTAAAACCATAGATGGCTCTGGTACCAGTCAGTCATTCCTAATATAAGCAACGTATTTGCCCAACGTTCGAAGGAGATTTTTATGAAAATCACTTTTCTTAAGATTGATTTAGAGCTACATTTCTTAGCAACTAATAAGCGACCTTCCCTAACACATCAAAGAGTTCCAGATACACGAAAATGTTATCACCTGTTGTATCAAATGAACCTTTGTTGGTTGTTTCCCAGTTTAATTGTTTTACCACCTATTGAGCATGATCGCAGAACTGAGCGAGTCAAGAAACTTGTGTGGGAAAGCATAGTTTGCTTAAAAGGCCTAGTTTCGAGTTGAAACTAGTGAGACTCGAGGAACCAGGTAATCCTGAAGTTCGGATTGCAGTTTTTGAAATATATTTAGTTGTTGATCAATGTAGAGTTGGGTCGGTTTTTGTAAATGAGATTTTATTGACATGGTTGTGATATTTACCGCAACATGTGCGCCGCTGGATCATAGCATGATCGATACCGACGCAAAAGTAAAGCGAATGTGAACAAGTTGGTCTTGTTCACTGTAACATGTGTGACAGTGCGGTGTTTAAAATGAACACAATGCGCGCCGCTGGATAATGAGACGTAGAAATTTCATGCCAAAATGCAATGAAACACAAAAATGTAAAAAGCATTTTTTTGATAGCAGACGTAGCTGCTCTTTTTGTTGCCACTGTTGTTATGCCTGCTGTGGTTGCTGTGTGTGCATGGTCGAGACTATAACATGGAAAATTTTGAGAATATTAAAGATTAGAATTTTTTTCTATAATTTTTTAATTTTCTGGAGCTATTGATCTTCGCAATCGCTGAGTATATTTGCAGATCAAGAGCTCCAGAAAATCAAAAAATTGTAGTGAAAATTCTAATCCATGAATTTCTTTACTTTTAATCAATTTGTCATTTAAAAAATCGTTTTATATTTTAATCCGTTAAAATGATCAAAAAATTGCTGATGGTAATTATATAACAAAAAAATTCTGTTTAGTGCTAGTGCTGTCAGTTGTGGCGAGTAGCGATGTCTTTTATTTTCCACTGATGAATTTCCGTATCTTATACAGAATGATGGAATCACCAATATAACGTATATATTACTTTATATTATTATTTCATACACATTTAAATCCCGCCACCAACCAGTACTCTACCAGAACAGGAAAACTCAGACCTGTGCGAGTTGACCCTCAAGCCATAGGTGTTGACAAAATTGAAGAGTATGCTAAGCGCGCCCAGAATGAGCTCTTTAAGCATGTTTGGAGAATTAACAACACTTGTATTGTATTTAGTTCACAATTTATTTATAATCCTTTTGACCACAACATTACTAAATTTTATGTTACCTAAAAGAAAACAAAATTAATTTAATCAAGAAAATATCTCAGTTATACTTACCAACCATTGTAAACTTAATCCAATTACCAATTAGCTGAAATTTAGAGTTTAATTAATAATTTATATTGTTAAAATTAATTTATATACTTATCTTTTTGTATAACTGTGTGATCACTTTGTAAACAAAAACTTATTATTCCAGCTGTCATTATTTTCATTATATTTATTATTGTACTAGAGTAGTACATAATACGATGAGTGCGTTTAATATTGTAATTAGCTTCATATCGTATTAGTACTTTATCTTATAGTATTGATAGTACCTTTATACATTTAAGTTTGCTACAACCTACGTTAATTAGAAAATTTCAAACCTGACAGCAGCTTAACGTATAATTTGTAAAATTGTAAAACATTCTATTCTCTTCAAATCTGGCGAACAGTAAAGACTGGCTAATAATAAAATAATAAATCTATAAGTGTAAAAGTTCATGTAAAAATACATTCTAGTGTTCATCAAAATTTAATAAATTAAAATAAATACAAAATTCAATCCGTGCTCGCAGTGTTTTTGTTTCTACAATCCATTAACTGGCCATCTATAACATTTAAGTTTTCCATCTGTAACCATCTTTAGTTTCATCTATAATTTTCATCCACCGACTTTATCCACACGTTCATCTTTACAAACATTTTTTGGTGCCGAAACCCGGGAATTTCCCACTACAAGCAGATAAGTAGAAAATCCAACAATTTATATATATAATTTTAAGAACACACTGATATTTTCTACTGTGCGAGAAAACCGCATCGAGCGGGTATTACTATTTTATATTGTTTAAAATATCCGGACGTGAATATCGGGTAGTGAAGTTAGTAAACCACGTGCAAATTTTATAACTAAGTGTATTAACTAAAAGTGAATATTACAAAATGGTGGATAAATTACAAAGGTTACTTGATAGAGTTCGTAATCAAATGCTGCAAATCAAACGTTTTGCCGAATCCATTACTGAAGAAACTAATCTTGAAGAAATCAGAACTCGTCTTGAAATTCTTGAGGTTAGGTATAATACGTTCAGTGACCTCGAAACTCAGTTAGTGGAAAATGCTGATTATACTCCAATCACCGATGTTGTAGACGAAATATATTACAAGACACGTGCATTATTGAATCAAGCAAGTGGCCATCGCAATCGAAATAATGATCAAACCACTCATGATCTGAATACAACTTTAGGACAATTCGTTGCTCAACAAAAGGCCTATTACGAAAGCGTGAATAATTACCAACAAGTGCGGCTACCCAAAATCCATATTCAACAGTTTTCTGGAGACTACAAACATTGGACATCGTTTCACGATTTATTTAAAACCACTGTACATGATAATGGAAATATTAGTAATGTACATAAATTACAAATTCTAAACAGTTTATTATCGAATGAAGCAGCCTCTTTAATCAGACACATTCCTATTACGGAAAACAATTACGCCGAGGCATGGGATAAACTATGTTGTCGTTACCACAAAATGACACCAATTGTGACGTCATTAATTCAAACACTATTTCAACAAAACTCAACTCAAGGTAGTGGAACAGATTTACGTCAATTAACCGAAACTGCTGACGAAATAATCCGCGGTCTTCGAGCACTTGGACCTGACGCTGAAACTCGCGATCCTTGGCTTATTCAAATAATGCTAAGCAAATTAGACAACGATACCAAACTATTATGGGCTAATGAATCCGTTGGAAAAAACTTCCCTACTTTCGAATCGATGTTAAAATTCTTAAACCGGAGATGTGATGCTCTTGAAATCTGTGATACATCAACCAAGAAGTTTACAACAAAATTACCGACAAAATCATTCGTCACTGCCGACTCAAGTAAGATACATGAGTGCATAGCCTGCGATCAACAACATCCGCTTTTCAAATGTCCAGTATTCAAAAATAAAAATGTACACGAAAGATCTACATTAGTGTATGAACGAGATTACTGCTTCAATTGTTTAAAAAAAGGTCATAAACAAGAGTCATGTTATTCTAAAACTTCTTGTCTTATTTGTAGAAAACGTCACCATACACTCCTTCATGTTCATCCAGTACAAGCTGACACACGGGAAAAATTGAGCACAAATTCAACGATCATTGGCCAACCTTTGAAAAATACAAAACCTTATAACCAGGAATCATTCAACGGGGTTGCAGTAACCAGATCAATACTTACTAGAAAATTGACGCAAACGCCTACCATCATTAGCCAGATGAAATCCAATAAAACACTTTATTGTTCGCCTACCACGGTACTACCTACTGCCATTATCCAAATAATCTCACGTACCGGACAACTTCAGCAATACCGAGCACTGCTAGATTCCGGTTCTCAATCGTCTTTCGTGACCGAATCTTGTGTGCAACGCCTAGGCCTACAGCGAAGCCGAACTTCCATTTCTATTCACGGCCTAGCAACCACAACAGCTGGACATACGAAGGGAATGATCGATATGACCATTTATTCTTGTATTAATAATCACTTCAATACAAAACTGACGGCTCATATCATAAATGATATACCATCCATGCTACCAACACACTCTATAGTTTATAATAGAGAAATCCTGAATATGGAACTAGCAGATCCATTATTTTACCAACCAAATAAGATAGATCTTATTCTTGGTGCCGATGTATTTTTTGAAATACTAAATCCAGAGCAACGAGTAATCCAAGATTTTCCGATTGTGCAATCAACAAAGCTTGGATGGATAATAGCGGGAATATGCAATAAGCAAGCACAAAACACTCTCTGCTTATTCACCATCACAAATGAATCAATGAATAAATATTCCAAAGAATTCCATCAAACACCACGGAATATTTCCACCTCAGACAAACAAATTGCCGATCAACAGACTGAGTCCAGTCATCGAAATAAAATAAGTTCCATGCAAGTTTTAACACGATACGTTAATGGTAGATTTGCAGTCCAAAATTTGCCATATTATGATACTTACCGAGCTAGACTAAAGTTAAGTGTTAGCAAACCAAATTGGCTGCAGTTTGTACTATTTGTGAAGCATCATAATTGGATCATACCAGCATCTAAACAGTTCATCTTTACATCAAGCATTGCAGAAATGAAATCCTGGCCAATAACACAACATATGATGAACTTCAGCATTAATTACTACGGTGATGAAACCTTTGATAAACCAGGGAGATTAGCAGCTCGAGACCAACAACACGGAGGACAAACAGTAAAAATTGCAAATACCTCAGCATTCATCGGCCCAATCATAAAATATAGTTATATACGATCTTGTCTTGCAATTGTCAAGGCATGGTTCTTAAAGACCTGTTCACTATTTGATGTGCAATCGAACTTTATCTGCACGAACAACACACGACACAATATAAATCCATCAGACAATTCACTAATTCATATTTTTATATTGCAGAAGTCTGTTGGTTTTTATTTTCCATCTCCAGTTGCTAACCGGAACACTTCACCACGAGATGTAACATCAGCCGTACATATTTCCAACAAAACAGTGAACGTCAAAACCAAGTGCAAGGAGATAACAACTTTTTTACATTTGTATGAAGCACATCTTGAATCAACGCCGTGCTGTGAAATTTTCAACGATCCACTCAATTTGGATGGATTAATACTTAATCACGTCTTCGGTGAACGATGTAATTGTCGTAAATCATCCAAATTAGATGTCCCATCATGTATACCACTAAGATGCCAAAACAAACAGCGACTTCAGAACGATAAAACTCAGCACAACCAACAATTCCACAATTTACAACCAAAGCATAAATGGAGACAAAAGAACAACCAGCAGTTCCAGTTTGGCTTTGTGACCAGCATACGAGAAACCCATCATCTTCGTGATCATAGCAGAAGCAAAATAAATAAAGTTGTCAATTTAAAACACCACTTCGTACGTCAAAATACACAACTTCACCAGCTGCAATCTTGTAAACAATTCAATACACAGCTGTACAAATATTGCATACAACCAAATACACTGCACCGCAAGCGTCGAATCACCTTGAAACATAAATGGAAATATAAACAATATTTATTCAAGTTCAAGGTTAATGATGTTTTAGCAATCCAGCAAATAATTCCTATGATCGTCATCAACCGGACTTCCAATATGCAGAAGTACCAACTAGCATCTAGTTTAAAATGTATAATCATATATATAAGCAAACTCCAGTATATAAGTTATCATCCAGGAACACGAAGTTGGATATCCAGTATAATAAAACTCAGTACTATGGTTAAGAAATTTAATTTCTTAAGGCGTGGGAGTATGTTTGGAGAAATAACAACACTTGTATTGTATTTAGTTCACAATTTATTTATAATCCTTTTGACCACAACATTACTAAATTTTATGTTACCTAAAAGAAAACAAAATTAATTTAATCAAGAAAATATCTCAGTTATACTTACCAACCATTGTAAACTTAATCCAATTACCAATTAGCTGAAATTTAGAGTTTAATTAATAATTTATATTGTTAAAATTAATTTATATACTTATCTTTTTGTATAACTGTGTGATCACTTTGTAAACAAAAACTTATTATTCCAGCTGTCATTATTTTCATTATATTTATTATTGTACTAGAGTAGTACATAATACGATGAGTGCGTTTAATATTGTAATTAGCTTCATATCGTATTAGTACTTTATCTTATAGTATTGATAGTACCTTTATACATTTAAGTTTGCTACAACCTACGTTAATTAGAAAATTTCAAACCTGACAGCAGCTTAACGTATAATTTGTAAAATTGTAAAACATTCTATTCTCTTCAAATCTGGCGAACAGTAAAGACTGGCTAATAATAAAATAATAAATCTATAAGTGTAAAAGTTCATGTAAAAATACATTCTAGTGTTCATCAAAATTTAATAAATTAAAATAAATACAAAATTCAATCCGTGCTCGCAGTGTTTTTGTTTCTACAATCCATTAACTGGCCATCTATAACATTTAAGTTTTCCATCTGTAACCATCTTTAGTTTCATCTATAATTTTCATCCACCGACTTTATCCACACGTTCATCTTTACAAACAAAGCATGCTAGGACATTTACCGGGGCTTGATCATGTCTTAGGTATATATTACCTTAACTTCAGCCCATTTTTTAGAAATGTTGCAAAGTTCTGTTCTCTTTTGCTTTATCTGGCACTATATCACATCAAGGGATTTGGCCGCCTCAAATGAGGTTTCATAATCATATTTTCATTTCGGATAATAAGTGATTAATTCATTGATCCTAAACGAGCCGTGAACTTTTTTTTTCCTTGTCACCACCGGGAATCGAACCGGGTCCCTCCGGTCGCTGAAACAAACTGCTGACCACTTTGCCACCGAGCGGCAAGTTCTGTTCTGGCTTTGATTATAATTTCAAACCATATATGGTAACTCCGTTTTAATAGCGAGGAACAAGTGTGGTCATCTTGAGAGACACAAACCTATGCTGTCATGACTATGGCACTAACACCTTTTAACCCAGCCAAACTTACACTATTATTTATGAAAATAAGTTTAAATAGAATTAAATACAATTTTTTATGTAGTGTTTAGTGCAATGCTAACACGCTCCAAAAATTTGTGCAGATTCGGGATTTGCGTAAATTGTTTAAATGGTCGAGGTCATATTACGGCAACTTGAGCGCCGAGGATTACCCTGTTCTCATGAAATTATTTCAAGCCTTAGGTAAAGTCATCAGTAACATTATTTGACGCATATACAAAGACTGTAACTATAACTACAACTACATTATCACTATTGTGATGATAAACATCGCTATTAAAGTTATTGTATTCAATGCAGGGCTGTCTAACAAGTTACACCAAATGACTCATTTATACAAAATTTTGTATATGCATCGTTTGAATGAACCCGCGTTTTAATGAACATTTATTTAATTTTAAAATAAATCAAATAAACCAAACATGAAAAGTTAATTTAAAGTGACGCAGACAATGGTAACGTTTAAATTGTATATAATTTATTTAAAATTGATTAAATTTGATGAGTACGTCTTCAAACGACACTTGATAAATTGCAAATAGATATGATTTGATGATGATGGTTTTTGTTCATCAACCTTCCGGCCTATTATTGATGAGTGTCCTTTTTTGAGGCGATTTTTCATTGTCTAGTGTAAATTGTATATACCTCACACAGTCTCATGATATAAATTACCGTAGTATTGTGATTTATTGAGATTTGATATCAATTTAACAAAAAAAAAATTGTTTTTTCGTCCTTTTGTTTAAATCTGAAGATCTCCTGACATTTTTTATGATTTCGAAAATTTTATTAAATTATGTATACGAGAAGGAACAAAACATACAATGCTTTATCTAATGTAACGATAAAATCAAGACCGAAAAAATTGTGCCTGTTAGCATAATATTCCAGGACATTAAAATAGGATTTAATAACAATAATAATTTTTCTATATAAACACACATACTCTATACTGTGTATACATATACATAGATACCGTATGTTACCATCCACATCCATATATCGCACCAATAAAATTATGGTTTTATTGAAATCCGTATATTATATCCGGCTTGGGGTTTTTTAATTTAATTTTGTGTTGGGAAATAAAATAAAATAAAAAGGATAATAAAATAAATATCCAGGATATAATTTTTCGTTTAATATTTAACAATAATAAAAATACAAATCGTGATTTTGCATAAAAATAACTTTTTAATGTTCGTACTCCGTATATGTATGATAAAGTCTCTCGCATCCCTATTTTCAAATATCCTTTTATGCTGTTCGCCACCTATTTATGTTTTCATCTCTTCACACAATGAATTTGAAAGATCAATATCCTTTTTGCCACCATAAACCACATCTATATTCAAACTGCTGCATCTCACTCGTGTACATTAGGCCACTTTTCATTGTACAATGGTGATATTATGATGTTTTTGTTGATGCCAAACAATAAAATGACGCTAAGTAGCACATTATATGGGTTTGTTGTTGGACATGTTTGTATGTAGAACATAAATAGTTAATCTGCGGAAATCATATTATGTATGTATGTACATACATAATATGAGATTTTTTGTATGGAGAAAATGCCACACAAATCGCGGGATTCTGTACAACCGAAATCTTTCATATATGTACATGATATGGGAACTCCGGATGTGTGCGCGCAGCGGTATAAATTTACTGTAACGCAGAGTTATGATGGTAATGAGATGTGATTTATGGCAATTAATAATTATTATGTCAAAATATTTAGTTTTATTATAAGGAGGGGGTTGTGTTTTTTATATGCTTATTTAGAAATATACGGAGATAAAATAATATTATTTTCTGTGTGATGTACTTGATGCGAGATCTGTAGTTAAATGCAGATTAATTTGATTTATTTTGATTGTTTTTTTTTTGTTTTACACAGGATGATGATGGTATTAGGATGTATTCTTTGTTGTTTATCATGATTTTTGATCTCAAAACGCGCTCCAAAATTTCAAAGCAACCTTTTTTTTTGAATACAAGTAACCGTACTCAGAGATTTAATGTTCCGCCTTCTCTTCAGTGCGGATTGGTGGAGCAGTGAGAGCAAATGGTTAGCTACCGCGGGTTTTATTACATTAGGCTGAAGAATTGTTTTTTTTTTAATATTTCTGCTTTATTATATTGTAAAGCCAGCGAGAGGAAAGAAATGGCTGTACAAGGGGCCTAGCTATTGAATTCCACAATCATTTTCGAAGTCTATCGTTTTCCTATAGTAGATAAAAGAAAAAAAAATGAATGAAATTGGAGAATATCACCAAAAAAGTTTGCAGGCGGTGAATTGCAAGCTTCGTTGGATGAGGATGGCTCTCAAACACAAAAACAACTCGCGGATCAATTGAATGTGTCACAAGAAGCCATCTCTATACCTTTAAAAGCAATGGGAAAGATTAAAAAGCTTGGAAAATGGATTCGCATAAACTGAGTGAAAGGCATCAAGAAAATAGAAACACCAGTTGCGAAATGCTGCTCGCCAGATACAAACGAAAGTCATTTCTCCATTGAATTGCGTGTATTTGGTAGGATCAGAAGAGTGTGATTTATTTTGAGTTGCTAAAATCTGGTGAAACCGTAAAAACTGAACGCTACCAACAACAAATGATCAATAACAGAAAGCAAAACCGGTCATAAAAACGTTGGAAGCACTTAGTTGGGAAATACTTTCACATGCGGCTTACTCGCCACACTTGGCTCCGTCCGATTATCACTTATTTGCTTCGATGGGGCACGGGCTTGCTGAGGAGCACTTCACTTCCTACGTCTCAAAAGAAGAACAGATTTTTAGCGTGGCATTCACGCATTGCCAGAAAGATGAGAAAACTGTATAACTAAAAATGAGCAATACTTTGAATAAAATACGCTTACTTAGATAAAAGATTACTGCCAAATACTTATATGAATTAATTTGGTTGTCTTAACACAAAATTCGGAGCTAGATAAACCAAATCTTTTTTTTAAGTTAAAAATTCGGCATTTTCTTACTTGATGTTCTGATATTACTTATATTCGTTTATCTTAATTAATTATTTTGACCTATAAGTTTTGTTATATAAACTATAAGACTCGTTGAAAATTACGATATACTGTCAGTTTATCGTGAACAATTTATCGTGAGCAATTTATCGTAGAACAATTTATCGTAGAACAATTTATCGTGGAAACAATTTAACGTGGATTCAATTTATCGTAGAACAATTTATCGTAGAATAATTTATCGTAGAACAGTTTATCGTGGAACAATTTATCGTAGAACAGTTTATCGTGGACACAATTTATCGTAGAACAGTTTTGTTTCTTAACCGATTATGATGGGATTGGGTATGTTGGATGGAAATGGGATTCTTAAATGATTATTGGAAGTAGTTCTGGAATATGACCACCTGCGACGGAACTAGCTAGTTTATTAAACGATTATGATGGGATTGGATATGTTGGATGGACATGGAATTTTTAAATGTATTTTGGAAAAGTTGTCACTTGATTGATTGTACTAAAGGCGATGATAAATTGCTCTACTCGCTGTTGAATGAAAAAGCCAAATTCTATTTTTTATTTTTCTAGTAAATCTTCTAGTAAAATGTCTAACCATCAGTGGAGTTACTTATCCAACTCCCAGAGCACCTAATCTCTTGTAGTATAACTACGTCCAGAGTGCAAATTTCCGCTTGGTTTGAAAGGTTCTGAAGATCTCAGGTGTTAAAAGGCTTACTATGTTTCATATTCCCGGGTGTACTACGAAATATCAGTTTTCAAAATCTCGGTTTTCAAAATTCCGGCTTGAAAATTTCGGCTTTCAAAATCTCGTTTTTCAAAATTCCGATTTTCGAAATCTCGGGTTTCGAAATCCCGGTTTTCGTTTCTTCTAGTTCTAATTGTTCAAAACAATTATTAAAGTTTTTTAATTGCAAGGTTTGGTAATTGCAACATTTTGTAATTGCAACATTTTGTAGTTGTAACATTAATAAAAAAAGCAATATTTTGTTAATGCAACATTTTGAAATGTACTAATTGTAGAGGATAACAGCTTCGATAACTCTCACGGGCACTTAGCTCTCCATCCAAATTCCATCCCTATTAGCCATTTTCTAGAACTTTATCGCAAACTCATTTTTGAATTTTGTCAAAAAATCATTTAAGAGTCCCATTTTACCACATACCAAATTTTTAAAATTCAAACCGAGATTTTCTTAAAATCGGTTTTTTTTTATAAAAAAATCGATATTTTGAAAACAGGGATTTTGAAACATGGGATTTCGAAAACCAGGATTTTGAAAACCGAGATTTCGTTACACACTCCATATTCCCGTACGAATTTTCGAAGGTTTTTCTTATTATCAAAACGTTAAATTTATGCTATGCCACCAGGTTTTATAACCAGATTTTTCTGAAGACTTGCTGCTTAACGCACTTATTCGGTTGACACATATGTGGGATACGGACTAGTGATACACATAGCAAGCTCCATGCTATAAGACAGACGCCCACTTCAGTCACCCCTAGCCTGGAGAACATACGCTGATGTGGTATTTAAATGATGGCGCCCATAACTCGCCCTGACATGCGTTGTCAAAGGCTATAAGCAAAATTCGTCCTGATCACTTTCTCGCAATCCAATCATAATCGGTTAATAAATTACCGAGTTCCGCCCCAGGTGACCATATACCAGAACTTCGTAGGATTTTATGTTTTAATATTGGTTTGTATGTTTATGATTAAATATTTAAATCTGTGAATTATTTTCAAATTAATTCAAAAATATGAAAATTGTGAAATGTTAACGAATAGAAATGTCAATCCAAAAAAATCAAACATGATCATGCGCATGCGTCTCGCATTCTAATACAATCAAGATGCTCAATACTCAACTTTTCCGGTTTGCTAACCTGGCGCTTATTGCTTTTCGTACAAAATCGACACTCTGATAAAATTGTTCGAGGGTCCTACGATCGTTCGGGGCTCAGAGTACAAATTTTGTTCGAAAACGGATACTTGAGAGTTGGGAGTTTTGCTGTTGTTTCATTAACCTACTGGATGCACAAAATTAATATTATTATTGATTGATGTAAATAATATTTAAATTTTATATTTCGGTCTAGTGTGCCGATGAAACAACAAAAAAACTCCGAACTCTCAAGTCGCGGATTTCGAACAAAATTAGTATACCGATCCGTTTCCTTAATTTTTTTCGAGCAGAAGAAACCGATTGTAATGGATTCGGGTTTAAGGAATTCATTTATGTATGAAGCCATCTGTTAGCGCCCGGGTTCCACTGTTATTTTTTACGGGAAATTTTGATAAAAAATGAAAAACGAGATTTCAAATGCAGGAAATCGATTTCAGTGAGTTCTAATTTCAGGAAAATTCATTTAGGAAGTCTTTTGGTTGAGCCCGGGACCCTTCATAAATTTGTTTTCAGTTTCAGTTTCGATAAAAATTGCGGTGATAAGGGTTTCCTAATGACAGGAATGGATTGCGATGAATCCTAATTTCGGATAAATCTGCTTAGAAGAACGGGTTGCATTGAAATTTGGCTGAAGAACGAATTTAATAAAAATTTCTGGAGAGGGTTTTCGAGTGACAGGAATTGATTCCGATAGATATTTATTTATGAGGGTGCTTGGTATGGCTTGTGCCTTTCTTGGGACCAGGTTTCCGAATGCAAGGAAACGGTTACAAGGGGTTCTATACTATCTGGAAAAAATAGGTTGGCATCCTCCGGATGAACCGTCATGTTGCTGGGGGGGGGTTGTTTCTCTATGTTATGGGGTCGTTGCACCACTTTGCCTCATATTACCCGATGTTGTGCTTCACTGCGTTTTAAAAAATGGGTGAAAAATCATTTCGATAAATTTTGATAAATGATATCATTTACCGGTCTCGCGTTACAGGAAACGACTATGCAGAGGATCATGATTGGATGATTGGATCATGATTGGGTCATGATTTGGATGAGATTAATGGTAAAAATGGGAATCTAATGTAAATTTTGGACATGTTTGGACAACTTAATTCCGTTGGTAAGGTATTAAAATATGTGGACTGCAAAACGTACATTGGAATATTATAAATCGGACGATTTTATGATTTCATTTTCTTTTGCGAGAAACTCCTATAAAGTGACGTATATTCTGAGATGCTGCTTGGCTCAAACTAAAAGAAAAACTATCTTATTTTGATCAAATTATCAGTTAGCATGCTGTTTATAGGAGTTTCTCTGAAGAATTCATAAAATTGTACGTTAGAATTCTAATACTCCAAGGCATATTTATTTATCTTAAATAGCTTTAAACCATTTAGATAGAGTCTATGTGCATCTCAGAATATACGTCACTTTATAGCATGATGGTTTATAGGAAATTTCCGAAAACATTCAGAAAATTGTACGTCCAATTTATAATACTCCCTAAGGCAAATTTGGCTGTTACCGTAAACCCTTAATTTTATCAATATGAACGATTTTTTTTCGGCCCAGTAGCATATTCAAACGTATGTTCATGATACTTCTTCCAAATATCCTAAACTTATTACTAACCAGCTTTATAATTAAGATATTAAATTTTGATTTGTTAGATTTGGATCCGGATGGGCCATTTTTATTAATACCAACATTAATTTTATTTCTGAGTTGAACCATTTTTTTAGTATTCTCTAATTTGTTTGACATTTAAGGAATGACGGTTTGTTCGTTGGGAATTTAAAGCGAATCTATCCTGTTTCAAGTATTCAAGGTCAACTTAATATAGTTGAACTGTTATGTGTGTTATGAATATAATACACTAAACAATCGCAAATTTTGTGTGAAGGTCCTTGAAGAATATTCCCATCCACTTAAATTGTGGTAACAAATGAATAAAAAAAAATATCCGAAAATTATCTCAATTAAATTGATATATGTACCGATATCGATAATCTGGCGCGCACCAACAAAATCAATTACAACCAAAAAGTTTATAATATTATTTAAAATCCATGTGTGGGTTCCTGATGTGTGGCTATAATTTGAAAAGAGTGTCACATAATATCTCTTTACCAGTTCTCACGTTATTTATGATACCAAAATAAGTAATACAGTTAAGATTATGAGATTGATAAAATTAAGTTTTTTGTTATTGGTTGATTTATGGAAAGTATCCGTATATTCTGAATGACCGACCCGTAGTGTAATATATATAGAAAATAATATAAAATTACCATTTCGATTTGAGTAACAAAGACATTTTTTTTTTGTTACATTTGGTGCTTTGAAACACATCATAAATCTTAATTGAATCTGCGCGGACAAAAATGTCTCCGCACATAAGAACACAAAAATTTGATACTGCGTTACTTAAAATGTCATCACACTTCTATATACAGCGATACGTAAATATTTTACCTTATAGTTTTGATATTATAATTAATTAATTTATCTTATTTAACAACAACAACTACAAAATATGTCTTACAATTATATTCTACGTGCAATTTAAGAAAATCCATCTGCAATAATGATCATCTCGCGATCGTTTCTACTCTCGTCTATATATATAAGATACACCTATATGGATGGAAGTGGAAAAGTTCTTAAGCGCAATTTATTTTTATTATTTTTTTTTTTTAATAAATTTAAGAAGACAAGAAAATGAAGAGAAAAAGATAAAATTGAATAAAGAAATCATAAAGAAGTAGTATAAATATAATAATAATAATAATATAGCGAAAGAGTTAAAGATGCAGATGAAGATGAAGAATAAGACGAAGAAAAATTTATAAATCAACTTGGGTGGTCCACGAGAATCACTTTATTACCGCAACAAAATAATAAAGTAAAGAATACCAGCAACAACAACAAAATCATAAACATTTAAGAATTATTTTCTTTTATTACTTTCGTACAAAAAATTTTCTTTAGAGCTTTTAGATATTCGCTTCTCCTCTCTTTAAGATTCTCGTATGCGAGACGATGAATCATCCAGTTTGGAGTGTATATAGATTTTTATCATATAAAGTTTATCATAATGAAATTAGAAATGTATATGGGAACTAATTAAACGATCGTATCTGGATGGTGGATAATGTAAGACAGCAAATATATAAGATACAATCACCTTTATAGATTTTAAATGGAGTGATGGAGAGGTTTTGCAAACGAAATAGTTCATATTTTGTATGATGTACTCGTACTTGGATAAATACGAGTATATACACACAGATTGGATAGCTACTCAATTAGTCTACATACTTGTAAATTTTATTTTTTAATACATCGATTAGAGCTACCGATAAAGTGAATGGAAAGAGCTTACGTTGTACAGTACTCTCTGGCTTTATAAATATAATTTACGGGTAGATATAAAAAAATTCAAATTAGTTTTAACTGGTCTGCTTCTCGCTCTGCTGTCCAGTGGCCATATACTTATGCTACCGTTTGTTTATGTGACATGAGATTGTAAAGCATTTTTACATTCGATTTTTAGAAAAAATTGTTGTCCATGCAAAAACTAAAAGCAATTTTATATTCGTACTCTTAGATCCATTATTACATGGTTTTATGTTTGGAAGTGACCGAAAGCATTATTTTTATACAATCACGAAAAAAAGTGTTAGGAACTGAAACTTCATGAAGTAATCAAAACATGGCCTGGGAATTGATAAACCCAAAAAATTCATTAAACATCGCAAATTTTCAGTAAGAAAATTGGTCGTAAAAGGACTCAGCAAAACAAGCTCTTAATATTCGATCTTCTTTGTTTTTGAAAATTAGACCCGTTTTAATAGTTTTTTGTGATACGAAGCCAAACTATACCATGGACTTGGTAACCCCACCTTCATATATAGCTTGTGTCTGGCATCACGGCGAATAACCAAAAATTTTCTTGTTTCAAGACCATTTCAATGATATGACATACAAATCATTTTCAATGATATTCAAGGATATATTCTATACCAAAAATATAATTTACCATCACCCCCAAAATGCTGAATATGTGAAAAAAATTGGTGATAAAAAAAAATTCGCGCTTCAGCTAAATTTGTGAGATTTCGTCATTCAATGTCTGACAGCCGTGTTTTTTCATTATCTGTGTGGAGAAGACTGCGTGGTATCAGTGAGCTCATATTGCATCTACATGCCTTGGAAATGTAGGGACTCATAAAAGTGGACGCTCCTACGCTGTGGATCCACAGCCATATGTGAACGTGACGCACCTAAAAACATTGCCCATGATTTTTTTTTGATAAATAATCGCATAACCTTGCATACAGCTTTGGTGGATTTAAATTCCGAAGCAAAATGATTGGTGAACCAATTTTTAATCACAAGTTGTGTGGTGGCATTGCCCGTAAATTCAGTGAATCCAAGAATTCAACAGGATAGTTGACCGCTGCGTCGAAGGATATGTTTTATGGCCAAAATACCTGGTTCATGTAGCCACGTTCAGCATCTTTCGTGGTTGCCATGTTGCAAAAATTGTCTAGCAATTTCATGCATTGTGTATTTCCATACAATCGAAATCGAAAACTTGGGGTTATATGTTCTGATATGCGAAAATCCTAAAAAAATAAAAAAAAGAAACTCCTAGAACCCGATCGCAGTGACCAGGATTCAATTGTGAATCTTAACCATCCAGCAACCCTACATACACAAAAAAGTCATCAAAATCGGTTCATCCGTTTAAGAAGAATTATATATAAAAAGATTGGGGTGGTGAGGGGGAGGAGGTATTAGGTTGGGGTTTGATTTTGGGATTATATGTTCTGATATGTGAGAAATCTTAAAAAAATTAAAAAAAAAATCGTTACAAAATAAAAAAAAAATCTTAGAGCTCGATCGCAGCGCCACCTACTGGGTTCAATCGTGAATCTAAACCATTCAGGGACTGACTCAAACACACACAAAAAATTTCATTTGATTTAATTTGAATCACAACCGTCAAACCTTGGTTTGCTGGCTTGCTTATTCCAGAAAAAAAAACCTGCGCAAAATCATTTTGTAGGACCGTAAAGTCAAGTGGCGCTAGATATCTGACATCTTAAAGATACCAATAGCCTGTTAAAACGTTTGCTCACAGTGGATCAAAAACAACAACGCGTCGATGATTTAAAGCGCTGTCTAGAGCTGTTGACCTGTCTACTACTACAATCTGGAATAAAATCGTAAATCACATGAGTGGACATCAAATGTAGAAAACAGTCCAAAGCTACGGGTAAATGGTGGTCGGTAATTTGTTTTATTCGTTAACTAATTTCAACGAACGTCAACAGCAAATAGTAAATGGCGTTATTGGTACATTTGAAGAAAAAAGGTGCGAAAAAATGGTCCCAATTGCAATAGAAAAAGATGCACTTTCGCCAGCACAATGCACCGTTTCACCAGCCGTTTTGCTACGAAATTGCACATATTGGTTGGCTATCCACTGTATGGCAAATCAATACGTGCAATTTCGTAGCAAAACGACTGGTCGATTTTGCGACTACCTTTTCGGAGACCTCAAAAAATTATTAATTAGAGAAGCATTAGAATGAATGTATTACTTTTGAAGGAAACTGTATGTTGATGAATAAAGTCAAATTTTGCAAAAAAAAAATGTTTTTTAGTAGTTAGCGTCGGGACTTATTGACCGACGAATTATATTCTATTATAAACGAAAAATTAGCAACCAGCGTTAAAACGTTAAATTTATGAACTAAAGTGGTATCGAAATTGTTGTGTGATCCAAGACCTTTCAAACAGTATATACTACACAAGTATATGGAAAACTCATAAAAGAAAATCGTGGTGATATTTTGGGTACCCACCTCCTTGAAGTAGAGATTCCAAAAAAATCAATCACTCCAAATTAAAATTAATGGAAAATTGGCGAACAAAATTCAAATCACATAAGATGTTCTTGAGATATCATCTGCACAGACACCAATCCTTCCAGGCTTCCAGGCGGACGAGCAAACTTTTTTTGCATGCATATTTGGAATCAAGGACTTCATTTTTGGGATCAAGGACCATGAAAACGTGGAGATAAGTGGTTTTGGACAAGGGTAATTTTTAATCATTTTTTTCAGGACTTTTTTCTCTTGGTTGCATACTGAAGATAATAATTTGCGATATTAATCAAAACTTTTTCAACGATATGTTGCACTTAGCCAAGAACTTTTAAACTATATACCACACGATTATATGGGACTGAAGAAAATGTAACTGCTCCCAGCGCAACAACGGTAGTTTTAAGGACTATGTTGCAACATCTAAATTTGGGACATTCTTCAAATCTTTTTAATATAACTAGCTGAATAATTTAATAATTTGTGAACTAAACCTCTAACCTTTCAAATGATATGCTATATGATTGTAGAAGAATAATGAGATAAATTGTATCTGATTCTAGGCCACAATAGTAGTTTTTAGTACTAAGGTGCTTCTACAAAAAATTTACGACATTCTTCAAGACTATACTATGGCAGGTACTCGACCACCTTGAGGGTTGGCCTGATGGTTAGGAAGGAATTTCAATTTGAGCTGCGTTTAAAAGGTTCACTTATTTTGTCCTAGTCGCCGTTTATTGAGGACTATTGGTCGGCTTATATTACGAAATTTTCCCAAAAATCAAAATCTAACATCTTCCAATAACCGCAATAGAGATCCCAAAAGCTGTGCAATTCACAGAATTAAAAATTAAAGTGGATTGGCTAAAAAAAACGAATCGATTAGGCCGTGTTTGAGATTTCATCGGTACAGAAATCCAGGTATCCAGCCATCGGATGGACGAACTTTCAACTAAAATAATGGAAAATAATTTTAGCTTCGGTTTGTAAGACCAAGTTGTCAAAACCCTGATAAAAATGATGAAATACGATCCTGATCGAAAATCACTATTCTCCAATTTTTAAATATCCCTGATACCAAAAATATAAAAATTGTGCCCGTCTTTCTGGATGTCTGTATGGATCGATACCTACCGATGATATCTCAAGAACGGCTTATGTGATCTGAATTTTTTTCGCCAACTTGTATTTTTTTTTTTGAAAAGCTTTTGGGACCTTTACGGCGTGGGGGTCGGGTATAGGCAATCACCCCAAAAAACACCCAATACCACGATATTGCTTCTGAATGTTTTTTTTTATACTTGTGTACTGTATCATTTGAAAGATCAGATAAGAATTACAATACAACTTTAGTTCATAAACCTACTGTTTTGGCGCTGCTTCCTAATTTTTCGTTTGTTATAGAATATATACCCGTCGTAGAAGGTCTTAATGCCGCAACTCTTTCTAAACAACTTAGTACGCAAAACTACTTTCGTGGCGCTGGAATTTTAATGGTCTTAAATAAGCACGATTTTGTGATCAGCGCTTTAGTTCACAAAACAATTGCTTCGGCGCTGATAGCTAACTATTTATTTCTTCTATAATAAATACGTATCGTATAATATTATTGATAAGATCTCAAAGAATGTCAAATAATTTTCTGGCCGAAGTTATGATTAACTCGTGAGGTTTTGGCCCCTATCACTTTTTTTTGCTTTTGTGGGATCAGGGTTCGACAAAACGTCGAGAAATGTGGTTTTCGACCAGGGTAATTTTTCATAATTGTTATCAGGATTTCAATAACTTGGTCTTACAGAGCGAAAATAATATTTTAGAGTATCAAAGAGCACAAAACACTACAAATTATAATATCTGGTCGAGAACTGTGATTTTCACATATTCAACTTTTTTTTTAACTTTTTAGTCTTTAGTGCCGTAAGTGTAGGAAAAAAATCATAAAAATATAATTGGCATGATTGGCATAGAGCGTATTTCATAATGCTAGACACAGATTTGCCGATTTTCAAATGCACGGTTCTGAAAAGGAAAATGGCTTAGTAGACGATACTTAATGATAGTTGAACGTTTGTTACAATACAGATATTTTATGCAGCTTAATGCCGTTGATGTCTTTGAAATGAATTTAACGCATCGCCTTTAAGATTCCCGGTCTCTCAAATCATAATTTTTTGGGAAATTACTTCTAGAGCGAAACCGCATAAAATCCTTTTTATTGCGCTTAAACAACTCCAAACAGCGACGCGTGTCGTTTTTGAGACATGTGATCAAACGCGGTACCCACTTCGAGCACAGCTTTGTCGGAAACAAATGTTCGTGCAAAATATGACCAACACGTTCCATTCATATCTTTATAATGTCGGCTATCTCACGCAATTTCACTCCACGGTCTTTCAAAACAATTTCGTGAGTTTTTTTATGTTATCTGGAGTGGCAGCCTGATTTGGGGATCCAGAGTGCGGTGTATCATCGGTTAAACGAGCACGTTTTAATTCAGCATGATAGTTGATTTTGTTTGTTTTTTTGATCATAAAATTATATGGTACACATATTTTTTTTTTTTGAGGAGTGGAGGTGGTTCATCGATAAACAATACGTCAGTTGAGATCTGATTTTGATAAAGTGATATAGTGTGTTCTTCAACCAAGGTACATTTTTTGTCTTTATTCTGTTTTGTTTAAAATCACAATCATCATAAAGAAATCTAGTAAATTGGATAAGTTAGTGTACTTAATAACTCACAAAAAAAATCGTAACCGTCATCTTTCCGTTATTCGGCTATTGCGTCGATATATAACACACCAAGTAATTATAGTGAAATTTTTTACTTGTTTATCATAATTATATAATAATATCGAATCAGCGTCATTACAGGCCTCCATATCGTGCGCTCGTACTATTACTGTACTAAGTGGAGGAGGGGCGGTTGGGCAGATAACTAATTAAATAAGAAAAAAAATTAAAACGTAGTGTATGACACCGCACCAATACTAAAGTGTATAGTGCGTACAAAAAATATATAAAAAACCGGTGTTACCACAGAGGCCGATCAACACGTGGGAATTAACACCTGGGAAATATACAGCTAAGTGTTCTGTTATTTTGCTTTTTTTGTGTATGATATAATTTTATAATTTTATTATAGTGATGCTTCTAGAATAGACCCTTAACCCTCTAATATGAAGTTATGAGAGTTTCCCTTATTTTCACTATTCTTATTTCCACTTTTCTTGGCATGAGTAGAATTTTTTTTAACTATAACAAGTGGTTAAAGTTAAATCACTGTCCCCTGGACTACAACCCTCCCATCGCTCCTGAGACCTTAGCTGGAATTATGGAATCGGACCAGACCCATAACCGTGATATTCTGTTAATCCGCTCAAGGCTACCGCGAGCGGTTACAGTAGAATTTAACTCGATGAAAATTCAAAAATTGCCTACATTGGCTTTAAAATACATTTGCGCAGGTATCTTTAGCATTTCTATTTTTGGTAATTTTGTTAGTTTCGTCATTTTCAGCCCAGTCGAATCTTATACGGCTAAGTATTTAGATTTTTAAAATTTGTAATTCTAATATACAGTATGCATTATTATGCCTATGATAATAATAGGATGTGCTCGATATCTGTATATGAATGTGCACCTGGAAGTCGTTCATCTGGTCGGTTCTCACCCCTCCCCCCACGAGTTTATCATTTCTCAAACTGTTTATTTTCTCAGGAATTGAGAATCTCAAATTTGATTTATTATTCTTAATTTTAATTATTCTTATCGAGAAATGGAGAAATTTATTCATTTGCCTCAGAACTATTTTGTAACTGTCGACCTGATATAATTCGATCTGATATAATAGTTGTGTCGACTTCAATATTAGAGATATTCTTGTGAATTAAAAAGAACCGAATGGTAACCCATTAATGTTGTTAGAGCAAAGGAAAGTAAAAACAACAATTGGCCATGTAACACCGAGGCTTATCTATTGGCCTGTGCATAATTAAACGTTATTATGATAAATGCCATATTGTAGCTTCACATGTCAAGGGCTTATTAAATTTATTGCCAGTTGTAAAATATGATGCAAACCAATTTTCATATTGCGTCCCATGAAGCCTTAGATGAATATTTTGTCAGAATTCTTGTTAGTATACATGTTATAACGAAGAAATTTATACGTGAGCTTATTCGTAAATGGGAATCCCAACTGTAACCTAAAAATTATCGGTCAGTTAGAAAAAAATCAATGAAGGTGTATTTTTCCCATTGCCCTTCAATAAAACATACAAGCAGCACCGCGTTACGCCGTATCCGATGGTTTGGCAAAGCCAGCAAATTGAAAATAGTTGAATGATACACTTTGTATTTCTCATTAATTGCAATCTGAACTAAAGAACATTATAGTTAGGTTTCGGTCACATGCATACCCTATTGCCCTATAATAGGGCAAACATTTCCAAAATTGACTACCAAGCGCAGAGTTGTAGCGCCAAAAATTTACGCTAGGAATTTACAGCCAAATAATAAAATGTTATGAACTAAATACTGTAACGTATGGTACGTTAAGTGGACCGTATCTGGCAATCAGAGTGTTGAAATAGATGCAAATAGCTGCACATGTTCTTCTGGACGATTATTTAACTGGTTTAACTGATGGGGTTTTACATAAGTTACCGAATAACGATGGAAAACACTTTCACGAATAGTGCACGAATCGTGAACAAATTCCTTAATGTGGTTGAATTATCTGGGTCAAGTAAGCTCACGAACCGAAATATTTTACAAGACATTTGAAATCATTTTGAACCAATAGATTAAAGCCGACTGAAAAAAATTCTTAAGCATAAAACATGTCGGTAATGCGAAATTCTTCAGCATATAACATGTCGGTAATGTAGATTGTATCAAAAAAGAAGATCAACTTCAATATTCAATGATTTAAATGTAATAAATGAAAACATAAATTTGCCAGCCGAAATATGTGAATACCATACATCTGTGCAATGCCCAAGCAATAATTACTTTTAACTGTTAAAAGTTTTGTATAACAAGATTTTGCTATAGGGACTGCACTAATTCGATAGGCCATAACACTAAGTAGAATTTTATTATTTGTTTGGAGTAGGTTTGGTGAATTTTTTGCATGAATTATTACCCTAGGTAGATTTTAATTCTAAGTTTTAGGTGGCTTCGACGAAGTTGTGAGTTAATTTTCCTTGTTTCGTTGATATACAATCGTTCGTCATTTGAGATTTTGCCAAATAGTCGGATGAGGTTATGGGGTGAAATAAGCTACGTGTGATTTTGGAATGGTTTTGGAATGTATTTCCAATATACCGATATTTACCGATTTTTTCGACCATGACTCCTGCAAAAATGTAATCAGATGTTAAAATGCTATAACTGACTATGGATTCAGAATGTTATTTTGGGTAGTAACTTGAGAAATGATTTGAATTCCATATCTGTATCATACAGCCGAAAATTGTCGAATAAGATGTTGAATAATTATCAAGTATTCAAAGGTTTGCAATTGTCGTTAAAATGGTTGCAATTCTAGAATATGCCGTACCACCATTCTGATAATTCAATGGTCCATGGCTAAAGGTACATTTTGATTCGAAGTTTTGGGTGAGCCTATTAAGGTTAAGAGGTCAAACTTCCATAAAACCGTACGTCATTCGAACGTACGTCATTCGAAATTTTGCTATACAGACACCATTCCGACTATGCCAATTCGTCTGATGACGTTATATGGTTGAAATTTTGTTTTTCCCATGAAAAATCATTCAAGATTTTGTCAGATATACAACAATCTGATCAGGTCCGATGGTCCATGACCATTGGTAGATCTAGATTATATAGGTTTATTATTAAAGTGGGTAATATGATAAAAGATATGGGGTCAAATTTAGAGTTTCATCATGTTTTTTCCGATAAACTCAAATTCTGATTTTTTCGATCGTTCAAGACCATATCTAAATTTTGATTATAAGTTTGGGGTTTGTATAATGAGGTTATAATAACGAAAATTGCAAATGTTACCCCTGTAACCTCATCAGACCTACCCCAAATCTGTAGTTTAAATCTACCTCTGGTAATTGGCCATCGAATTGATATAGTCAGGTTTGTGTCTATCTGTCAAAATCTCGTAAGGCAAACGATTTTATAGACTGAACATGGGAAAAATCAAAGCTTCAATTCTAACCTTATCAGACCTACACCAAATCTTTGATCAATTTCTATACATATGGCTATGGGCCATCAAATTCGTACATTGGAATTAGAGTCTATCTTGCAAAATGGCGAACGATTTTAGCGAGAAAAAAATTTGGTAAAATAGACAATCCACCCTAATTACCATTGACAAAGCATAACCCGAAGTAAATGCGTCTCGATAAGATTTGCTGGTGAGCGATTAAGTGATAAGTGCCTTATTGCATGTTGCTGCGTTTGATCTGACTCGATTACAAGTGTTATCCGATTGAAATTTTCGATCATTCCGTACATACTCATATTAGATACAAGGATTTTCAATTTTTCAGCATAAAAATAGAAATTCATTCTGTTGCACGGTGTTGGTCTGTATTTACTTTCATTATGTTGACGCAGGAAACGCAGTTTAAAATATTTGACGGTGGACCCAGATTTTTCTAAAAGAGGTTGAAAATATTTTTATTTGTTCACTACGTTTTTCCAAATTTGGTATTAACGAACGATTACAATTTTACAGTGTTACCTGAAATTTAAAAGGCAAAATGTAATTAGTTTTCATATCTTAATCAAATTTAACCCTGGTAATCGAGGTCATCACACTTTGATACTTGAATACATATTAAGCATATTCCTATATAAAAAGTTCAATAATTTTTTTAATTAAATCAGAAAATAAATTACCAAACCGTTTCCACACCCTCAAAGCAATTAAGCAAGCAGTTATAATTTTACGTTTTACTCGTGCACCGTATACAACCCTTAAATAATTTTTTTTTTTTTTTGCTTCGATATATCCACTCCTTATACCCGTATATTGCTGCTGGTTGTATTAATGATCGTTATCTGGATATAGACGAGTACATATCAAATCAACAATAACGTTTTAAATGAAAAATAAACTTTCAATTAAATCAATTGATTTAAAATTTTTGTACGCGTTGTGTTCTATTTGGAAAGGATGATTGGGTTCCGTGCGAGTTTTTTAAAACGAAACTATCGTACAACCAAAATATAGCTTGTAGGTTTTCGTATAGTTAATTGAGTGGGTATAATCCGTATATAAATAACGTTTTGGTTACGTATAGAACACCAAAGGTGTTTTTGTTCGTTTAATATTTATTTAGTTTCGTATATGACTCAATTTTTGATATTTGTATAATGAATCTTTGATTGGTGTCGTAAAATTTTATGATTCCATGATGAAGTTTTATTGATAATATAAATTATCTTAATGAGTGCATTGCGGTTAGAGGGGCATCAGCATCATCTAACCATTTAAATTTGAAAATACAAAAGTGTTAATAAATGTCGTAATATCTCACTTTGGTTATATGCACGCCTATATATGAAAATTATATTTTATAATTAATTATCGTCTCCGGTTTAATTTACAGCAGATTGATGGTTTTATTGTATCTGGTATCCGTATGGTAAATGCACGATCACAATTAAAATATATTAAGAAAGTTTTTTTATCCTTCAAGTAAAAGTAATTCTAAATGGAAGAGCATTAACTCATAACCAATCATAATAAAATACGGCAATCCTGCTTCAGTCGGTACCAGGCACGTACTCTCGCCAATTTCGTGTCATTCTTACCTTTCTATTTGAGAATAGACTCTTGGCCACTGCAACCGGTCGCTGTTGTTCGAAATGGTAATTTCAAGAGGAGTCCAGTTTCACTTTCATGTTTTTCGGCATATGTAATACACCCCAGACGATGTGTAGGCTGACACACAAGGTAATCCCGTAATATAGCTACATGCCCAGGTATTTATTCATTAAGAGGACTGCTCATAATTTGTGGAAATTTGGTGGGTCATTTGTTCCTTTTATTTGTCATGTTGTTGCGAGTAAGAATATAGGCATGAATCCGGATAACGTGCTTTCAATTAAAGACTATTCAATCAATCGCCAGTTGCGTCGATTGGCGATGTAGTATCATTGTTTCATATCTAACACAAGCGGTATATAAAGCGTTTTCTTCTAAAAGACATATCGGAGAGAAGTACTCCATTGCAACGGAAAATCAGTATCACCGAACTTGAATGCTTATCTGTTGTTATAAGCATCAATTCAGGACATATGTTGAAGGGTACACTAGTTCGCCATCATCATGGACCATTCGGATCTTAGATAACTGATGAATCAGCGCGACTTGTTAGGAAGGCTTGTGAGATGTAGTCTGAAGTGGCAAGGATATATGTTCAAAATTGAGTATCGAAAAGGATCACAAAACGTGGTGAACAAAGGGCTATCTTGTAGGCACGTTGAAACACGTACTGAAATTTGATTCTTCTGATAGTGTTGCACTCGTATTTCCTCTATATGTAATACTGATTACGTTGGCATAGTTAAAGTTACAAGGGAAAACGCTGGAACAGCGAATACTGCAAAAATTGAAAATGCTCCTATATTGAATACCATCCTCCAGTAAAAAGATTTTCACCAAAATTTCGTAAAGATCTCCCAAATAATGGAAAATGTTTAAGTTTGATGCGCAGCCCGATCAATCAGAATCTGTCACTTACGATGAACCAATTTCGGCCAAACATATAAGGGACCTCCCAATTTATGGTGAAATGTCCATGTATTAGGACATAAATCATTTTGAAATGGTACACGCCTGTTTTTCTGTGTGTGTGTGTAATATTTATCTGAAGCCTCCAGACTTCTTTTTAATGTATGTTTGTGAGCCATCGTAAATTCGCACAATATTGGGTTGCCTGAAAAATTTCTGCTCTCAACATGAAGATGGCAGCACTCGTCAACAAAAATGGAGCGTGTTTGCCCATGCATTGAATGATACTCTTGAAATATCACCCATTTTAATCGCGCATTTGTTGTTTAACAATCGTTTGAGTGAGGTGATGTGAATGCTTTTGTGAAAATAGAAAAAACGAATATCATGCAATCAATAAACATTTATTAAAGGCAATACGCTTACGAAAATGAAAGACGAGTTGGGTCTTGTGTACGGGGACCCTGTAACATCAGCTTAATTTAAACGTGGCCCCGTATACAAGCTTCGGAGACAATAAACTTTACTAAATGGAGCTAGGCAAGCGTCGAATTAAAGTTAGAAAGGTAGAAGAGGCGATGAATATGTTGAATACGTGAAAGGTGTCCGTCCGTTGGATGCCGCTCTATTTGAACGTGTTCAAATGAACATTTTCATCGCTCTGTTGGAGCAATTTAGGCGCAACAAATCAGAGTTTTGGCGCCGACTAATTAGTGTTGATGAAATTTGGATACACCAATACACTCCAAAATAGTGGGCTGCCAAGTGGGAATCGCCTCCAAGAAAGGCAAAGGTTGTTCCTCCGGCTGGGAAAGTAATGGCGACGGTTTCCTGGGGCAGTCATAGAGTTATCTTAATTGATCATCTTTAAAAAGGGACAATTAGGAGAGCATACTTCGCACCACAACTTCACAAGCTGAAGGCAGAAAAAGCTCAAAAAGCCGCAAAATTTGCACAGAAAAAAATCTTGCCCCACCAAGATAATGCGACCAGATCTAGCCCCAAGCAACCTTTTTGTTCCCTTTGCTAAAAGCAGCGCTCTCGTAACATCGCCTTCGTAAACAACTATTTTGCAGAAGAGAAAGACACCAAGTATCGCTGGGAGAAGTGTATATACTTACAAGGAGACTATGTAGAGAAATAAAAATAAATTTAAAGAAAAAACTACTGGTGTCTGTTAGGCCGGAACAAGCATCGTAATTATGTGTCATTTTTGAAAAAATTTAGCCCTACATGAGTATCGTTTAATGTTGCATGTATGGGGTTTTCATTTGTAGGAATATTCAATAGCAATTTGAAAACTGAATGAGCGGTTCTTTCATTTTCGCCTTTCTGAGCAGCATCTGCATTCAGAATTTTATCGTAACTTCTTGTTGTTCTGATTTTGGTAAGAACATGTTATCCAGATTCAGACGCATCCGGTTCATTACCCCTCCTTAATACGAACTAGCATCATACAATCAAACTTGCACTCAAAACGTTCTTATCAGCGCTGTAGATATTAAATTTTGTTTTGCGCGACATATTGCGAGCCTGCTGCGATCCGATGATTGTGCGTCGCCTGTGATAAATTATCCTTGTACAGTGATAGACATTCGTATAACGCATTAATTTTTTCTCCTTTAAACATTTATTTCTTCGCTGTTCTTTCTCGATAAATTTTTTTTATTATAGTTAATTGATTGTCTAACGCTTCTTTGCCATAGGTCAATCGTCATTTCGTTTAATTCTTCAATCGTCATTTCGTACTTGCAGATAGTAGGCATGATCAATTTTAAATTAATAATAAAGGAGAATTAGAGGAAATGACGGTTGAATTATGGCAAGCGTAGCGGGAACTTGCCTACACTAAAAACAAAATAACAGTACGGCGAAATATACAAAATAAACCAAAAAATTTTCTAGCAGTCAGTACAATATTTGCAGAGACATTCGTTTAAACGCAGTACGTGAAAATTGATTTTTTATTTAAGTTTTAATTTATTTCTAAATTTTTCATAAATATTCAAAAGTAATTACATAGCAATGCCTAAAGGTAATCGTCTAACTGAGGCGGAGCAGTTATCGATAAAAATATATAAGCAGGAAGAATCCGCAATTTAAAAAAAGGCCCAAATTATGGCGCAAAAGCCCCAACAAAATACCGAACCAAGATCTCAGCGCGTCAAACTGGTCAAATTCGACATGAGGCTACATGAAATCGGGTGTCATGCAAAGAGATAAAGGAGAAATTGAACCTTCCTGTGACGACTTGACACATAGCCCGTATTTTGAGAAGTTCCACAAACATTAAATAGATTAAATTGGGAAGTAAACCGCGTTTAACTGCCGTGCATAATGAGATCCGTCTCAAATTCGCCCGTAAATACATGCCGTGGACATCAGATCGGCAGAAAATGATTTTTTCCGACAAAAAAAAATTTAACCTCGATGGTCCTGACTGCTACAGTTACTACTGGCATATTTTGAAAGAACATGGCGTCATCGGAGACTCTGGGGATTTGCTTCATAACAACTCAGAAGAACTCCCGTACATGGATCTTTTGGAAGATGTTTTACTTAGTTACCTTGATGGTATTGATCACGAAAATTGCATATTCTAGCAGGATAATGTGTCTATTCATATGTCAAATGAATCCAAACAGTGGTTTCGCGAGAAAAACATCCCTCTCCTTGAATGGCCAGCTTGCAGTCCTGGCTGCAATCCTATCGAGAACCCTTGGGGTATCCTGACTGGCAAAGTCTATGCAAATGGTCGGCAATTTGATAATGTTAATGACTTAAAAAGTGCAATCTGTGATTGTTGGGCAAAACTTGATCTAGAAAAACTGAAAAAATTAGTGGATTCAATGCCAAATCGATTTTTCGATGTAATACAAAATGGTAGAGGTCATACAAAATTTCAAATTAATAAAAAAAAAATTTCCTTACAGTGGCACTATTCTGGTAGTCCCCCGAGAACAGGGAATTGGGGAAATAATTTATATGTAATTTCAGTTCAGATATTTTTTTCCGGCCTACTGAGGAAAAAAGTTTGATGTAAATATTTATAATTTGGGAATAATTTTTCGATATCTAAATTGGCAGGCAAAATTATTCCCATTTTAATTTTGTTTTAAAAAAAAATCCACTAGCTTTTTACCTCAGTATGCCAGAAAAAAATTAATAAAAATTACATATTAAATCTTTCCACAATTCCCTATTCTCGAGGAATTACCAGAATAGTGGCACTGGTGTTTTAATTATCACGAGTGCGTTTATATGGATGTCTACCTAAATTTTAAGTTTTTCAATTTTATTAAAGTCAAATATTATAATTTGTTATCTTAGCTATTTATCTTAGATGAAATAGACAATTTAAGTTAATTAGAAATAATTAGACAGGTAAATTCCCGCTTTTCTTGAGAATTTTGTTACAAAAAATAATTTCTATTTGCATCTCAACGATTTTTGCGAATAACCCTACTAAGTTAATGGAAGTCGGTAAGGATTTCTTTTAAAAATCGAAATCTGTTCCTTAAACCGGCTGTTTCGATTTTAGGCACTTTCTGTTGGTGTCATCCATGTATCGTCCTTCTCTACACGTTAAGTTGGAGTGTTTTCTCGCAAGTTCATGCTTGTGTGACAAGGACTATAATTAGTAATATAGTCCTAGTAATATATATATATATATATATATATATATATATATATATATATATATATATATATATATATATATATATATATATATATATATATATATAAACATTTAAAGAAACATAGAAATCTTATCCAATATTGCACGAGCGTCGAACACACAAAGAACTCTTATATGCACAAAAAAACTAAGTAAATCTTTAAATAATCTCATGTGATTTATAATTTACATATTTCATCTTACTTCTCTTATATCTTCACTACTTACAGTTTTTTTCTTTTAATTCTCTAGATAAATATAATAAATAATTAGATAAGTTGATGTACAATATTTATTAATACTTCAAAAAATAGTTTTGTACTTGACTGAATGTTACTTGTATACTCTCTAGAATCTGTAGGGTAATTGGTATGCGAGTAAAAGCAGCGATTTCACTTTAAATATATACAAAATCGCCATGTTCGTGAGTTTTGGCAAATGTGAGTTGAAGTATGATTCAAGTTATTGTTGGGTTTTGTGAAATTATAAATTTTCTTAAAAGTTACGTCATCTAAGAATGTACAGAGTGCATCAGAAATGTGTTTCTTCTTAGAGTAAATTGAGGGTTAATAAAATATTGTTTTTTGACATAATAGTTCAAAATGAATTCACGTAAATAATAAGATGTATAGCAAAGATAAGTCAAACTTAAAGGGGGATATAATTTTGATCCGAATTAAAGCACTTTAAGAAAGCTCAAAGAACTTTTCTCGCTTATAAGTGTATTGAATGAATAATAAGTTATCCCACGATCCTATCCCAGAAAATTAAAAATTGTCATTTTGGCAGTACTTACCAATAAATATCCCACCTGCTCTATTGTCAAGTTACCCCATCCCAGGAATATATTAAAACTTAATTAAAACACAACAAATCGCTCAGTTTTAATTTAGCGAAATTGTGGCTAGGGCTAGCCCTTATCCATATACATCTGAAATGAGAATCTTAAAAGTAAAAATTTTTCAGCCTAAGTTTCTCAATTTTGAGAAAACCATACCCAAACGTTGCTTTCAGTGAATTTGAGAAAATATATTATCGTCACAACTCAACAAAATTGGGCCAGTTATGTAGAAAACAAAATTTAAACTTTTCCTTGTAAAAGTACAAATTGGTCGAATTATGACCAAAAACCTTACAAATTATCATGAACCCAATTTCGCTTAGTTTCCACACTATTTTTTGTCTAATTTACCTGAAAAATTAACCTTTTAGCGTGTCAAATTTAAATGTTGTTTTAGTTTAAATACGGGTTATCCGAGTATATTTGGCCCAGTGCTAAATTTCATAAGTTACCACGATTTTTTTTTATAATTTACCTGAAAGCAAAGTGCGTCTTTTCAAAACGCAGATCCTTAATATGACCAATTTAAAATTTAATTTAAGTTCAAAAACAATACATACCATCAATGTATTGGACCTCATCACAAACTAAATTGAACAGCCACACGAGTTTAGGAACAAGCCTAAAATTATGGGGTGAATATGTTGTGAAAAATTAAATTTACCGGACTTTTGATAAAAGTGTCTTCTACAATGAAAAAACATTATCACTACTTAAATTTCAGAAAACCAACAATGTCGACCGTTGTTGGCTAAAAATTTAATCTTTAATTTAAGGTTTTTTGTAATTGTCAAACGTTCAATATCGTTGCTAGAATCGAGTGTGATGACGAATTTTAACAAAGTAAAATTTTTCAAAAAATTGTATTTCGTCATTTTTCAACAAATCACTTTTTAAAATAATTAAAACGCTCCTATGGAAACTTCCAATTCCGGTGGACTAGTTTCATTTAAAAATCAAAGGAATCTCCCAATTTAGTAAGAAGTTTCACCTCGATCATTCAATCCATCTGCGGGCTGTAGAATACTAAAAGACATTTAGTCTGCACGAAACCGCACACACATGCACAGAGATTTTTTTAAAACTACTATTATCGTTTTTTCGACTTCCATTATTTTAATTCCAGTCTCAATGTTGTACGCAAAACCAAGCACAATCATATTCTCTGAGCGTGTGGGTATGGCACTTATATAGTGTATGGGCACGTATGCATTTCTTTTATTTTCCTTTTATTTCGATTCCATCCAGCAGTTGCGCATTTAAATAATTTTTTAATACTTTCGCGGACACATTTTTTCTATTAATGGATGGCACTGTGACTGTGACATATGAAAAATGAGGAAAATGTAAACTTCGATAATTTTCCGTCTTACCCAGGTAAAATCATTTTACAAACATTATTATTAAATTAGTAAGAGTTGTATAATTTTCTTCACTTTGTATCAGCGCGGATCCAACCGATCGAACTATTTTTTATGTTTTTATAATTGAAATTAAAAAATTGTCAATATTCTGGGTATTATTCACTGTTGAATGAACGCAATTTGTGCTATACAAAATTGTTACATTTTCATTTCGGTCAGCAAATAGAACGCACTGTAATCTTTAACTGAAACTTGATGTTGAGGCTTTCATAGTAACTTCCCACAATAATGTAATTAGCGATATAATTTCATTGCTAAACTAATTAATGCATAGAATTTAATTTTTAATTGAAATAATTTAATTGCAAACATTATCTAGTAATTTTAATATAAATAATATAAAATAAATATAACATAAATTAAAAAACTTCTTTGATCTTTATAATAAGCTTACAGTTTTTACCATAATGATGATCAGCGAACAAAAAATATCGTGATCTAGAAATAAATGTTTTATGTGTTATTGCTTGTACGTATGGAAGGCTAATTTCAGTTTCTTATTGTAATACTTACAAATATAAAGAAACTGTACACATAAAACTTCGTATAAACGGAATTTTGGACCGAAAAAAATTCGTCGTGGGTGGTTTGATTCAAAGCAAATAAAATACGCTCGTATAATGATGGCAATCAAAAGCAGCTTAAAGCTGAACAGCGAAAAGTTAATTATCTATAATTATTTAAGTTTAATTAAATTAGGTAAGACTACTTTATTAAATATCACAATATTGTTATACTATGAATAAATAGTTTTGTTTGAACATGGTATTTATAATTTTATACAATCATACGAGTAAATAAGTTACCAAGTAGCTATTGCTATATACAGTAAATTTGTAGGTAGTGTTAATTTGTCTTGTCAATATTTTAGTTGAATTTTTGAAGAAATAAATCTTTAATGGGTATACCTATTTGTTGAACGTTTAAAAAATTTGAGAAAATTTAATATTCTTATTAAATAATAAACACAAAGTTAAATAAGTTCATTTGGCAACGTATATATTATGTGTAATTGTGTACACATGTTTTGTAGTGATATGTACCTCTACATACGTCAAAGGTGAGAAAACCCCGATTATATTTAATTATATTGACTGACAGTTTTGTCTATACGAAGTGTTATATCTTTTGTCTGCATATCAGATTTTTAAATTTGGTTATTTATAAAGTAAAAGTATTGTTATAGTACAATGAATTGTTATTACAGTCTCGTCGACATCTCTGCAGAATTAGTTTAGTGCAAAGGGCTACTACCCTTGCATCAAATTAAATGTCTTAAATGACAAACTTACTGTTGGTTAATGTTATACTCATCAGACGCTTGCCGAATCACGTTGGTTGTGATTCAAACACTTGGCACAATCTTCAATGTTCGCACTCTGTACAAAGCTCTATACAAACACTCCCCCATTCTGATCGCCGTTGTGATGGAGGTGTAACTATTGGTGGTGCCATTGATCTCACTCCCAGATGATATAGTTGAGTGTGCTAAATGGACTTGTCTATCAACATTTCAATCGACGATATGGTTGTCGCCTGTCGACTATCTTGCCGGTCGCCGAATTTGTAGTCGACGATGTGGGTAGGTTCTATTTTATTTGCGGTGATCGGTAGTTTTCTCTTCTCGCGCTCTGTCTATTATAACGGAAATTTTCCGGTGGGGAAACCCCTTTTCTTTATATACCTATTATTTAGACAACATTGTTGATCTGCCTAAAATTTATACGTCAATAAGCTTAATTGTTGAATTTGGGTAGCGAAAAATCCTCAAGTTATTTACGAAGCAGAAGTTCATCCTCCAAGAGCCACTGTTTGGTTTAGTTTATGGGTTGGTGGCACCATTGGGCCGTTTTCATTTGAAAACGAACAGGAAGATTCCCTTACAGTGAATGGGGAACGTTGTCGCAACACTTTTTTTTGTGGTTCAAATTGAATTAATTGCAAGTCGTGCAACAATCCATTTATTGTCAACAAAATTTGCTGATCGCTTAATTTCAAGAAATGTTCTTTGGCCACCAAGAAGTCCGGATTTCACACCACTTGTTTTTTTTTGTGGTTATTTGAAAGGTAAGGTGTATGCTAATCATCCATAAACAATTCAAAAACATAAAACAACATTCGAGCTGAAATTGAGGTCATTGATCGGCTTTTATTGGACAAAATCATCGAAAATTTTGATGCTCGGCTTCGGATGCAAGCCTGTAAACGAAGCCGTGGTGGGCATATGAACGATATTATTTTTGATACATAAATCTTATAGAACCACCTCTCTTATCAATATGAATTTTTATCCCAAAATGTGTGTTTTTTTTACAAATGAAAAAATGACTAACCATATGGCTCATTTACTGTTTTATATTGCAAATGATCAATTTTCCTTATACACCGATAATTTTTTAGTTTTAATTTAAATAACCTTTTCAGCAATGTGGGTATTGGTGATGTGGATTTTAGTGATGTATGGTTGCCGGCGATTAGGGAGTCGAAAATGTTGGTGTTGGCGTTGTCAGTGTCGGCGATCTGGTTTTGTCGGCTAAGTTGGTCCATCAGCCACCGACGATGTAGTTGTTGGAAAGTGTGGCTGGTCAACAGAATTATTGTAGGCAATGTGAGTTTTGCCGATGTGATATTGGTGATTTGGTTGTCATAGATGTGAGTGTCTAAGCTGACAAATGTGAGGTTGTGTCTACGCATTAGCTTGTCGGCTATCTATTTATAGTTATAATTTAGCCTGTTGGTCAAAATTCCTGTTAACGATGTGTTTGCCAGCATTATATGGGCATTTTGCAAAGGTCTGGCTGATCGACAAAATTGTTGTTGGTGATGTGGGTATAGACAATGTGAGTTTTGGCGATGTGGATTTCGGCAATGTGGTTGTCTGAGATGCGAGTGCCCACGATGGGATTATCAACAATGTCGATGTCGACGATTTGGGTATCGGATATGTGGACGCTCTTAGCAGTACAACTATTCCTGACAATTATATTGTTCTTATCAATATCTATGACACTCCTAAGATGAACTTCATTGTCCACATCTATCAGCAACGATAATGCAAGCATAAACTTTGCTAATTCTCGAATTCCTATGTGTGGCTTTCTGTGATGTTTATTTTGGCGGTGTTCCTGTCGGTGAGGTTGTATCGGCAACTTTGCTTATCGCCGATATAGTTGTGTGTGGGTACTTTAGAACGCTAGTTATGATTGTCCCTCAAAATTCCTGTATGCGATGTGCGTGTCGGCGATGTAATTGCTGATTATGGTGGTGGGACTGCACGAAGAGCTTTTTCCTGCCTTAGTTATATATAAATATTACTTCTTTCCATTTACTTTGAATGTCAGGATGAGGTTAAATCGACTTATAAGGACAAGAGCTTGATGGGCTTTAACACAAAAGATTTTACTGATTATTACCTGGCTTAGATTGCCTACCACTCTGTTGTCCCTAGGCCTTTGCTAAAGGCTCTTTCCTGGTTTTGTAACCATAAGAGGGGGTCATTCTTGCTTGTGTTCATTCCCTTGTTTATGCTGTGTCCCGTATATTCGGTACGTCTTGAGGGCCAGGCCTAATAGCCAAATTCTTATATTGATCCCTTGCATAGCAATGAAAAAACGTAAATAGAGCAAACCTATACTACTACTTAAAAAAAAATGTGAATTTATATCTAAAAAACAATTGGAATTTGAGTAATTTCGATGTAAGTCCATTTGCGAATGATATTTTATTAATTTGTAACGGGTGATTTCTTAAGAGCGTTCTAAAAAATGTATGAAATCTTTATTTGAGTCGATAGAAGGATCTATATAATTCAATGTTTAAAGATGATTTCATGTAAATGTTGACCGCGGCTACGCCTCAAATAGTTCATACGATGGGTCCAATTTTGGCATACTCTCTCCAACATATCAGAAGATATCTCACCGTTGCGGGCTTGTTCCTATAGACATAAGTCCTAACATAACCTCACAAAAAATAGTCTAAGGGCGTTGAATCGCACAATCTAGGCGGCCAATTGGCCGGCGCCAAACGTGAAACTAACTGTTCACCGAACTCGTCTCTCAATTGGGCCGTTGTGCTATGTGGCATGTGGCACCATCTTGTTCAAACCACATGTCAGCCAAGTCCAGCTCTTCTATTTCGGGTAAAAAAAAACATTTGAAATCATCACACGGTAGCGCGTGAGTGGCGACAGTAACGTTTCTGCGTTTCGTGTTTGAAAAAGTACGGTCCAATGATCAACTTTCAAATTTCAAATTTGAAATTTGAAATTTGAAATTTGAAATTTGAAATTTGAAATTTGAAATTTGAAATTTGAAATTTGAAATTTGAAATTTGAAATTTGAAATTTGAAATTTGAAATTTCAAATTTCAAATTTCAAATTTCAAATTTCAAATTTCAAATTTCAAATTTCAAATTTCAAATTTCAAATTTCAAATTTCAAATTTCAAATTTCAAATTTCAAATTTCAAATTTCAAATTTCAAATTTCAAATTTCAAATTTCAAATTTCAAATTTCAAATTTCAAATTTCAAATTTCAAATTTCAAATTTCAAATTTCAAATTTCAAATTTCAAATTTCAAATTTCAAATTTCAAATTTCAAATTTCAAATTTCAAATTTCAAATTTCAAATTTCAAATTTCAAATTTCAAATTTCAAATTTCAAATTTCAAATTTCAAATTTCAAATTTCAAATTTCAAATTTCAAATTTCAAATTTCAAATTTCAAATTTCAAATTTCAAATTTCAAATTTCAAATTTCAAATTTCAAATTTCAAATTTCAAATTTCAAATTTCAAATTTCAAATTTCAAATTTCAAATTTCAAATTTCAAATTTCAAATTTCAAATTTCAAATTTCAAATTTCAAATTTCAAATTTCAAATTTCAAATTTCAAATTTCAAATTTCAAATTTCAAATTTCAAATTTCAAATTTCAAATTTCAAATTTCAAATTTCAAATTGAAATTTCAAATTTCAAATTTCAAATTTCAAATTTCAAATTTCAAATTTCAAATTTCAAATTTGAAATTTGAAATTTGAAATTTGAAATTTGAAATTTGAAATTTGAAATTTTATTAATTAACACAATTAATAAATTGTGGTCAACCGTATAGCTTTCTTAAAATCAATAAATGGGCGATTAATGGGCGATTATAATTTAAATTGAGTGAGGAAATCCATTAGTGCATTTTCGGCATTAAGTCCTTCTCGAAATGCATATTGATGTTTAGAAATAAATTTTATTTTATCTATGTAAGACAGAACCCGAGCTTTAACACACTTTTCTAAATTTTTTGAAAAAATAGACACCAAATTTGTAACGATAGTTAAAAATCAAATTTCCGAAGAATATGTCTTAAAACCATAAACAAATTAACTATTGAAGATATATTCCAATTTGTACCATGATGGCCCAATCATGTCAGGGCCCAATGGCAATTCCTGACCCTTTTCTATAGGTTATCTATCTTATTATTATTTTAATTAAAAAAATTTTGTTCAGAAAGTTTAACCAATCGATCGATTTCGACTTGTTAGGTCATCATCAAGAGTATCTACCTAGATACGGAGAGTAGATACTCCTGATGATGACCTAACAAGTCGAGATCGATAGAGTGATTTTTTATACTTTTTGAACAAAAATTTTTTAAGTAAAATATTCAAAAATCTAATTTTTGCGAAATAAAAAAAACTAGTGTTTAATAAAATGTATTTACATATTAAGTGTCTATAGAAAGTCTTAGTCCGCGTAGATTTTTTAACATATGGTGTATTCCACAAACTGTATGTAAGCTCTGTATAACTGTAAAAACTACGATATATACTAAAATGGTATTCATAAAATGTAACTCGGCTCTATAATCGTGAGTGTATCGTCAAATTTGATGAGGTAAAGTTACATATCAAGATAATATCAAAATAAAGCTCATGCCAATTGCAGTTTTTGGGCTTTTAGACAAAATTTATTTAATATTTTGTGCTTGTCTAATATACGTAATACGCCTGTATTAATACTTGGCTGTACACTTAAAAGATGTCACAATTTTCAAATTATTTTACCTAATCCTATATATACATATAGCTTAACCTTAAAATTGTGTGGGAATCACCAATGACTTCTGACTGTCAATATTTCGCTACCACAGTGGCAATATACTTGACACAGTAGAAATTTATCATTACCTAGATAATTATTACAGAGAAAGTGTATATAATACCACTAAAGTAAGATCGATCATTAATTTAATTCACACACTGAATTTGCTTTTATAAAAATAATGATAGAAAAATTTTGACCACAAATCTATTGTTAATTCGTGTGTCTGATTAATCATAAGATACATGTACAACACGCGCATGATTCAACCATTAATCAATTTCTAATGATCTTTTAATCGTCCAATATAATTTGTTCACCAAATATAATAATAAGAATATTATGTATTTAAACCGTGTAAATAAATTTTTTTTAAATTATGTGAATAAGTAAATATTATTCTCACCAAATAAATATATTTTTTTTAATAATCATAAATCACAAAAAAATAAAAGAAAATTCGGGAGTGCCAAACCACAACACCAAAAAATTTAGAATTAAATAAACAAAATATATTAAATATTACGGAAAGTGTTGTATATACAAACTACAAAGTCACTTTCTTTAATTATCTTTATCGCCGTGGTCAAATAGCCAATCTAATTGTTTGAACATTCGATCCAATTGATATTTCCTTACAAAACCGAAACAAACAATATTATTGTTAATATTTATAAAAAAATGGATTGTGTGCGAGCTTTTGAAATATCACCCGACAAAAAGCAAAAACAATTTCGCTTTGTTTATAATTTTTATTTGTGTCGCTAATAAATAAATAAATAAATCCAAGCAAAATCGTCAATTAATTTATTTATTGTTTATATTAGTCTGCTGTATGAAAAGACAGACACACACGGTGCATGTTGAAATATTTTCCAACTAACAAACGATTATTAATCAGTTATTATTATTTATAAAACAAAAAAAGGTGTTAAATCTTACTTTACCGAATTTGTAAATTTATTTGTATTTTATATAACCTATTTGTCATTGATTAATTATTAATTTATTTATCACGCGTGTTTGTAATTAATTTTAAAGTGTTCAAAGATTTAATTTAAATTATTAAGCATTTGTAGTTGTATAATGGGTGCTAAATCACAATTTGCGAGTTACCATGATTAACGAAGGTCTATTTTAAAAGGCTCTTTTACTATTTTAGTCGATCGTTATTAGCGCAGGAATGTATTACTAATATACTATGCAGAGGTATGTGGGGACTACCCATATCTTGGTTGAAAGTTAATACTTCACGCCAAACGAAATTTAATTGGTTTTGAGTTCGTGAGCGAGTATGATGATCTTTATTCATGGGCACGCGGCAAGTTGCTGCACCTCCTTCCCACCACTTAAGGCTTCCAATGTGAATAAACAATACTACGGGTGTTTAGGTGATGCGGTCAGCAAACATGTCGGTGGTATAGGCTCCATTTACTTTTAATTTTTAATCATGTAAACGATTTACAAATTTTTTAATTTCACTTTACTGTGTGAATTTTGATGATTGCTAATAGAAATAATAATTTTCGATATTCGCTACATTGCCGACGCCACTTTTTTAATTATCAGCATACACTGTCTACACGTCTAGAATATATAATTATCTATGCGGTGTAGATAATACGGCATACCACTGCTCTATATGCAATGTAAAGGAGGCATAAATGAAAGTTAGGTAATGAGCTTAGTTTCAACTGATAATTTATAAAAAATTATTTTCGGTACGATCGAAATTTTGAAACGATATTATCAATTTACTTTCCCCGTTTACGACGCCTCTTCCGAAGAGGAATTAATAGATATTCTCATGTTTTCAGTCTAGTTGGACTGATTTATTTTAGCTGCGGTCTCATACATAAATGGCGAATGACGAAGCCTGGAAAAGTATTTACGCTTTAACACTACTCAGCCGATAAACAATTTCATTCCTTCAGTAAACATTTATTAAGATATTGGTACCCATATCTCTAGCCTAGCATTTAAGCTGACATTGAACAGCGCTCTTGGCAGTTAATATTGTTGCTACCTGATAGAATTGCTTTGATGATGGTCATGTATTAATGGCACACCAATCTTCCCAACAAAACATTCCCACTAATTTTAAATATTTTTCGAACGACTGGTTAAAATAAAAAAAACCGGATTATTAATAAGTGTTTGTTGAACAAGCGAAAACAAAAGATTCCAAATTAAATTTTGGTAGACACTTACAAACAGAAGAAACTTTCAGTACCAGCCAAATAGTGGTACTGTGTTGTATCTCCGCAGGGTGATCAAAAAGAACAAATTTTTTCGGTGCATTTAAAAAGGCGAACATTTTGAAAAGAAATTGGGAAAATATGCTTTTGTCTTGATGCCAGAAAGCTAAATTAATTAATTAGCAGGGACGCTTATTCTCTGCCACTTGTTGGTGACCTACACGCCTTCATATACCAAGCAAAAACCTTATTATGATACGGAAATTTCTTTCCTCATATTTTGAAAGAATTTAGACTTAATTAAATTCTAACCCGCTATTCTCTAGTTGATTATTTATAAACACTTTGTTAACTTTTTACGTCATCGACCCTATATCACATAAAAAAATAAGGTAATAAAATCACTAATTATTTCTAATAATGTAAATATAAATGTAAACTCATCTAATTGTGTGTGGAATATGAAGACTCTTCATATGCATGTACATAAAATACATACATTATTATGAGAAGTACCATAATATCTATATGGTAAGAAGAAATGAAACGAACCAAACCAAAATATAAATAAAATCAACAAAACACAAAACGTTACAAAACTGATCATGATCTCTTAAAACCCATCAAAGCCAACAACAATATCATTAAAGAAAAATATTCAACGTGTGTGGTCTTTTCTACAAGAATTTTTGTTGTTGTTTCATTTTTGATTTAGCTTTAACTTTATTTTTTTATAGTCAATTTTATAAATGACTCAAATCATAATAAACAACAACAACAACAACGGCGAACGACATAAGAGTAAGTAAGCAGCAACAACAACTGAACAAAAAAAAAAGCTCAAACTGAGTCTTAAGAAAAATTATTTGTTTTTATTTATTAATTTTTATTAAGTTTGTTTTGTTTATTTATTTTTGATTTGATTTGATTTGTATTGTTTTGCGTTATTCGTACATTTCTAAATATTTGGTGATTTCATATTTTTTTGTAACGATTTTGCGCAAAATTTTTCGGTATGCATAATTATATGGTGATTTAAAAAATGTTTATTAATTAAAATCACAATTGGATACAGAAAAATGAAATTTTAATTTTTTTTTTTAATCTCTTTCTCTAATTTATAATTTTTGCAGGTCATTAGATTTTTATCATCACTCCCCCCGAAGCCAAAATAAATATTTGGTTTTATTTATTTTTTATGACCAGGTGATTGAACCTCATTTTAGTATTTACGAGATATTGTTGTTGAAATTATATGATAATTCAAAATAATAATAGTAATATAAATTTCTATTTATGTATACACAAATGTCTTTGATCATTTGGTTTTATAGCAAACAAATGGTCTTAAGTTCCGGGCAACATAAATTTATAAAATTAAATGATTTGCTATAGGTGCTGACTTTATGTTCAAATATGGTTTCATGATCAATTTGAAAAACAGAAGATTTTCTGATTCATCTACTTCCCTCATCTTCACCTGTCTGCTCACAATGACATATGGATTGACGCCCTTATGAAGATTATAGACAGTTAAACGCTGAAACAGTACCAAAGCCACTTTCTATCCCAAACGTACACATTTTCTCAAAAATAGATTTGGTTCGAGCCTATTTTCGAATTCCGATGGCTCTCGAGGATATTCATGAAGCTGCGATTGCCACTCCTTTAGAAGATTTTCGATTTTACCAAAATGCCATATTATCTTCACAATTCAGCCCAGACATCCCAGTGATTTCTTAACGAAGTGTTACAAGAGCTGGACTTCGTTTAGTGTTATATCGACGATACCCTCTCTGCGACTCGCTCCGAGCTGGATCACACTGAACTTCTCGAGTCGGTACTTTAACGACTCTCAGCATTTGGAATTAATATTAAAGATTCGAAGTACGTTTTCGGCGTGAAGTCACTTGACTTCTTGAGCCTGCCAATTTCGAAAGATGGATCCTCCCGACGAAAGTCAGAGTTAATGTCATTTTAAACAGTATAACCTAGGTGGATTGATTAGTCGGGATGAAACTCATACAATAACTTTTTCCATAAATTGGAAAATCCCAGTAACTTTTGGCCTAAATGAGTCTTCTGGAAGTAGCAAGCTTTTTTATTTTTTTACCAGAAGTGGCAGCTCCTCTGAAAGCTTTATGGATTTTGGTAAATATTTTGAAAAGTATAGCATTTACGAGGGAAACTTTTTTAACTAAAATATTCTAAATTAAATTTTCTACAATATTTGACTTGGTTATTTTTTTTTGGGTAACGTACAGTCCAGATTGATTGATTTATCAAGGGGCACCTTCCATAGGACCTTTTCGTTTTTTGCAAATATTTTCAAAAGTATATCAATTATGAGAAAATCGTCTATGAACTAAACGATTCTAAATTAAATTTGCTACAATATCGGTTCAGATCAATTTTACCAAATTTAAGCAGGAAGGTTGATTTTCGATCAAAAAATAGTTTTCCCGTACGTAGTAAAATAAAGCAAAGTAATAATGAAAAATATTTACCTCGAGATTTTGTAGATTTCCCATTCGCTTATCGACAAAATAACAAAAAGAAAAGTTGTTTTAAAAAAATCTATGTGGCTGCGTGTGTGGTACTGTACAAACTAAACGTTGTGTCCGCTCCACAGCCCAGACAGATTCACTGATTGATCAATTTGAAACTTTTTACTTAAGCTTTTTCAAAAATTGTTATCTTAGCGATTTTTAGCAGAAATTGGTGCACCGGTAGTTGCAGCTTCTATAGGAGCTTTTCCGTTATATGTAAATATTTTGAAAAGTATAGCATTTTCGAGAAAAACGATTGTGAAACGTTGAAAGATTAACTAAAACCACATCGTCCGACATCACTTCCCGTAATCAAACTGGAAATGATGATTTCCGACCAAACATTTGTTTTCAACATAAATTCCGACTCGTTGCAGTCCAGACAGTGTGATTAATTGGAATGCAATTTCATACTCAAGCTTTTTCAATAAATTTGGGAGTTCTTGGCCAAAATCGGTTCACTGGGAATGGCATCTTCCAAAAAATTTATTTCGTTGTTTTTTCAAATATTTTGAAAAGCATGTCAATTTATGAGAAAATCGACTGTGTCTAAGATGTTCTTAAATAAACTATCGAATATCGATTCTGATCAATTTATCAAAATTTAAGCGGAAAGGTTGATTTTTTTACAAAAAACTGTTTTTTTTCGCATAGTAATCATAAACATTTTTGACCTTGAGTTATTTGACTAAATTATTTTACACAACCGTATAGTTTGAATCGAGCCGAATGACAAATGTTTTCACCAAACCACGCGGGTTTGGAAACCCAAATTTCATGGAACAAACCGTTAACATGACTGGGAGGTTTTCAAAACCGCATGTTATGATAAAAAAATTTGTCATTCGGTTGGATACAAATTATACGATTGTGTAATATGATCACACAAAATGCACACTGAATGCAACAAGCATCGGCCAAACTGTTTCATTGAAAATAAACCCAGGGCTGACGCAACCACAATTTATAATTTTCCAAAAATACCCGAACTATAAAACCCAGTCCACTATTTTTTTCGCAAATAGGGGGTAAACCGAAACTTGCTGTGGTGTTCAAGAAATCTGAAAACAATACATTTATTCTACATGGAGAAACGAGTGTACCAAATCAAAACAAATTTGGTCGACAAATCTCCCAAAATTATTCTCATAATGTGGATCAATATATGTAACCATCCTTTGATTTTCCACCACAAAATACTACGCCAAATTTGTCATTTGAATATACGTGATTTCATCGTGACTGATATTGGATATACAAGTCAACAAAACCAAATTCGACTTATAGTGCGATGAAATTAGCAATGTAATCTTTGTTCAGCAGCTTTGAGTTTGAGGAAGAAATTAAGAGAGTAAATATTACGTAGACGTTTAGATCTTGGTCTTCAGCTCGAGAAGTTATCAGATTTTTCCTTTGCGATTCACAAATTAAACACATGGTTACAACGTCCTTTGATGGAGCATCAGATCATCTATTATTTTTGTCAAAATATGAACCCAGCGTTAAAAAATATTACCTTGTCATACCAGAATAACATCACGACAGTTGAACAACTTCGATCACTATTTCAGAGATATGAATGAATGCCTGTCGGGGTACGATTCACGGCGGTTTAATCATCAGAACACTAGGCGAAGACCTAATATCAGCAATATCCAGGACACCAATGGGGGTGCTCTCGTACAATTTAACTCCTCTTGTTTGTAGCACAAACAGTAGCAGAGTACGGGCCCGTGACATATTCCATAGATTTGTCCATAGATTAAAATCGTATACGTACACAAATCTAATTGGAATTTTGCTAATTCTAATTGAAATTTTAAAGCTTTTTTATGTTATTGTGTGGAGTATACTGTTATGTTTTTAATTTGCGAAATTCTCAATGAAAAATAAAATATTATGTTTGATTTTACATTATTTTAATTAGTTTAGAAAGCATAGAACAAATTTTTAAATAAATTACAAAATTTGTACATAATTTTAATCCAAAACATTGAAATAAAATAAAAGTGAGATAGAAACGAGAGACAGATATATATATATATTCTTAAGTCTTAATTAAAATGTTAGAAAAATATTGTATCTTATAAATAAAGTAAAAATTAAAATTTGTAACATAACCATAAATTTCGTACTCAACAGTCAAGATTCAAACCCAATATACTGAACTCAAACCATTTATGAATTTCCCACTAATTTCTAATAAGAATTTTTTAAGTTTTATATTAATTAACAAAAATTCCAGAGATTAAAAAAATATATCGAGTCAATTTTAGAATTTTTTGCTTTTAAAAGCAAATAAGAATGTCCATTTACAGCAGTAAAACTTGATTATAAAAATTTGTAGCCATAAACCTGAAGCAGTGCATTATTAAAAATAGATGGGTTTAGGTAGGTGCTTAATCAACTACTTCACGAATTAGCGAGAATGGAATCACAATCTCCAGAAATGGTCGTCAATGACGTTCAAAATTTAGTATGAAAAACCAAAATATCTCCTGACTACTGATAGGTGACTCTGGCCTGGATCACAAACGTCGTAAATGGCTAATATTGGCCATCTAAATTTTAGTAAAAATGACATCAGTACACCTAGAATATTAAATAGCAATATATCCGAAGTCGTGCATTATTAGCATGGCCAACTTCATATACTAGCCAGACATGGGCGTCTGGGAATGGCATAGATAATGGCCATCCAAATTTGAGTAAAAATTACATCAGTACACCGAAAATGTCAAAATTCGTTGCAATAAATCTTTAATCTGGGAATGGCCGATCGTAAGTAATGCATGACTTCGGGTTTATTATGCTACGAATTTTGATGTGGGAGTGCAGATGTCATTATATCTCAAATTTGGATGGCCATTATCGGCTATTCCCAAAGATCGTGATTCAAGTCTGGCTAGTACAGAATGTTGTTCATTGAGCCACCTATAACCAAAACCTGTTAAAACGGGTTGTTTGCTACGAATCTTGATGATCTAGGTGTTCAGATGCCATTTTTACTCAAACTTGGATGGCCATTAACGGCCGTTTCCAGAGATCGTGATTCAAGTCTGGCTAGTACACGAAGTTGCTTATTGAGTCACCTAACTAAAACCACCTACAATGCACGACATCAGGTGTATTGCTACGAATTGTGATGTTCTAGGTGTAATGATGCCATTTTTACTAAAATTTGGATGGCCATTATTGGTCATTCCGACCGATAGTACATAAAGTTGGTCATTGTGTAACCTAAATAAACAATTTAAGCACCAAATTGTGATGCTTGATTCCCGGTTTTTTTGATGCAAAATTTTATTTTCTATGTGTTTTCTTGTCATTTTAACTCAAGTTCGAATTTAACCCTTTTTCTTGTTTTATTATATATTTATTTTAATCGTTTTAAAGTTCTAATATATTTTAATAAAAATCTTGACAATTCCTACACAATACGTGATTAAGTTTGTCTATACATTTTTGTTTTAGAAAATGTTATATATTTTTGATTTAAATTTAGGTTTGACTGTTTGAGTCATTTTCTAAAAACAAACTCATACTCATATGATTGTACTAAAATTTCTAATACGATTCGTTTTTTTCCTATTTGAATTTGAATTAACAGTGTGATACCCATACATACATAACATCTATAGAAAGTCTGGAATACTTCACATCCATGCGGAGTACCCTAGTTCTGAATCACTGAATCAATTGTTTTGAGTGTGGTGAAGCAGTGTCGCACAAATTCTTAAATATTCACCAAAATAAAACCACTGTATGTCATCAGTGAATGCATCGACAGACCGCAATTCTCATTTAAACTCACGTAATCCGTCACTAATAACTAATTTATTAACTATAGTCTGATTACTAAAACATTTCCGAAATAAAAGATATTTTCAAAAGACACAGTTTCATCAATCGCAAACAACATTTTCAAAGAAGATCCTCGTATTTACGAAAAAATTTACCATAGCGTCGAAACCGATGCATGCTTTATTAGAAAGCGTTGCCTCTGTTAGCGTCCTCGGATGAAATTTTCTATAATTTCTTTCAGACCCCAAGGAGGACTATTTTTACATTGTTCCTAGTTTGAATATGAGCGAACGAGAGATGAAATTGGACCCGAAAAATTCGCATAAAATAACAGACACTATATGGACCAAAAGAACTTGATCAGATGAAACATTTGTTTCCTTCATTTATTCAAGATGGACAAGGAAAGCCAAAGCTGTACGAGCACAATATCGTTATTATTAAAGAAACTGACAGAATGTTGCAATTCGGACCACACAACTATGCTTAGACTCACAGAAACGTGGTAACAGAAAAGGATGCCTATCCCCTTTTACTAATTGACGCACTGCTTGGAAGACTGTTTGAAACCGAAATACATTACTGGATTATATTTAAACAACGCGTTTTAACAGATTCCGCTTGTAGTCTCCAATAACCATTTGTTTACGGAAGGGAAAATTTAATTGGAGACAAAACGCACTTAACGTTTTCAATAACTTAAAAATTGTACTTATGTCAGCGCCGGTACTGATTAATCCTTTGTATAAATATCCATTCTTTATCCGCTGAAACAAAAGGACAGAAAGAGAAAGAGGGCAGCTTGAGTGGAGGGGCATGATTTTACGATTATAACGGAGCATGCTAGTTTAAATTGGCTTATGAGCGATTTCCTTGTTGGAGCCTACAGCTGCAAGGGTAGAGGGTTTCCATCGAACATCAAAAGTGAAAAGAACGTCTCGTGGCTACTACGACACCCATGAAGAACGGATATCTAATATATTTCAAAAACAACCACAATCCTTGAATATGAGGAGTACAAACAACTTCGAACTTGAAATAGCTTCCTAATCATTTCCCCGACTGGAGCCAAAAGCCAATTATGAATTATCAGATGTGTCAATTTGGAAATTATGGTTACAAATAAAAATTAGGCATGGTCGTATCGCGAACGAACATAACGACCCACAATCAGCACACAAAGATGTTATTATTGGCCTGGCATGGCGAAGTAAGTTCGAAATTTTATCGCGAGTAGTGAGACCTATAAAACATCTATATCAAACATTGAGAACACCAATGGGTATCATGTTTAAAATTGATTATGTTATCCATTTGACCAGTGTGAAGTTTTCAACATTTATCAAAAGTGTAGCTACACAAATTAACAAAAAACAAAAATGTAGATACACAATTCAACAAAAAGTGTAGAACAACAAAGAAAAATTAGGGCAGGGTTGAATTTGTTATTTATCTCACTAGAACTTTTACAAGAAAATTGGAAAATCGCTAGAGATAAATTTCAAATAAGCAAAATATTACAGAATTGTTGGTGTAGACTCCATGTGCAAGTTCGATTTTTCTTATCGTCTATTCTTCTAAAATTTGCTAGGCAACTTGATATTCAATTAAAATTTTGAACCTGAATTTATATAATTTGCTCGTGTATTATGCATTTGTCTTTATAACCATTATAAGAACAACATTAAATATATTAAAGTATTCTTGACGTTGATGATTTCCGGAAAATTAACGCGACCTTCCGGTAACCTTCTACAGAATCTATGAAAATCAAAATGTAAAAGTGCACATGTAGAAACTGAAAATCGGGTCTTATGAATTTATAAGAGCCGTTAACACTTAATTCTAGAGATGATAGTATAAGTCTGAGTATACTGGCATTTCGGGGGCAGTTTCTCGTCCCCTTGCATTTTTTCATGTGCTATCATCTCTAGAATTAAGTGTTAATGACCCTTAAGCATCTACAAGACCCGGTCTACACTTTTTCATTATTATTTTCATTGGCACTAAATAAAAAAAAAATCCTCGAAGATCGCAGTGATATGCCGTTTATCACTAAAAATTCTCCTAACAGTCTCCGAAATGCCAGTATACTCAGACTTGTACTATCGTCTCTAGAATTAAGTGTTAACGGCTCTTATAAATTCATAAGACCTGGTTTTCAGTTTCTACATGTGCACTTTTACTTTTTGATTTTCATAGATTCTGTAGAAGGTTACCGGAAGGTCGCGTTAATTTTCCGGAAATCATCAACGTCAAGAATACTTTAATACATATATTTAATGTTGTTCTTATAATGGTTATAAAGACAAATCTCTACACATACAGCAAAACCAGTATCGTGAACCTGAAATCATTGTGGTAAACGCTGACTATGAATTAATAATCTTGGTGTTAATAATTAATATTAATAATTGATGAAACAGTGAAAATCTTTTATTTATTTTTTCGGTGCATAATACACGAGCAAATTATATATTCAGGTTCAAAATTTTAATTGAATATGAAGTTGCCTAGCAAATTTTAGAAGAATATACGGTAAGAAAAATCAAACTTGCACATGGAATCTACACCAACAATTCTGTAATATTTTGCTTATTTGAAATTTATCTCTAGCGATTTTCCAATTTTCTTGTAAATGTTCTAGTGGGATAAATAACAAATTCAACCCGGCCGTAATTTTTTTATGTAGTTATACACTTTATGTTGAATTGTGTATCTACATTTTTGTTTTTTGTTAATTTGTGTAGCTGATGAATACTTCACACCGGTATCCATTTGACAAAAAATTTAAGTAAATTTACCTCGCATCAAATAGTTGATTTTATGAAATCAGAAATATTTTTTGTCTATGGAGTACCAGAAACGATTCACTTGCTCAAGTTGTTGAATTACCTGCCAGTTGTTGTGGTGGCGCCACTAGAAGTTACAGAAAATTATTTTCCTGTAACGAATATTAAGTACACGGTACTAGATGTGAGCAAACTAGATAATCTAGTTGAATCAAGTTAAATATATGTTACTAGAATTCTGGTAGTTAACATTTCAAGTAAAATTTGATAATGTAAACTGGAATTCTAGTATAATACTTTTTTGCATTTTTTAACCGGAATTCTTGTATAAATGAAATAAACTGTTTTTCTAGTAAAACCAGGACATTTTTTAACTGGAATTTTAGTAATATTACTATACTTCCTGCTTTTTTAGCTGATTTCAGGTATGTTAGGGTTGTGCTTCTCATTGATGTTCCAGTAAAAGTATCAGAATTTTTTATTTTCTAGTAAAATAATATTTTTCCAACAGAAATTCTATTAAAATTAATAGAGAAATCAATTTTTTAACCTGATATCAAGTAGTGTGTGATGTTGATTGCCTTGTAAAATCCCTAGAATTTTACCAATTTTCTAGTAAAATTAAAAGATGTCTAACTTGTTTCTAATTGATATTCCATTAATATTGCTAGACAATACCAATTTTAAAACTGATTCAGCTTAGTATTTTTAATTGGAACCTAATTGTTTTATTATTGGAAGATCAGGAATATCTGGTACATTCAGAATAAACTGAACCTTTATATTGATATAGAAAAATATTGGAGAAAATCCAAAGTGTTAACCGATAACTTACCATTACTATAAAACACTAAGAGGCATGCCATTATTCCACGTGAAATCCTATTGCAGTAAGAACAAATCGAAAACCATTATCGAAAAATAAAACAACTGAAATTTGGTTTACACATTTTATTTTTAATAAAAACAATCCAAAATCTTTAAATTAAATTTATTATATAAATTCGTAAAACTAATAATATTTATCAAAAATGAATAACAATAAGAATGTTAAACTTAATTACGATAAGTATAGGTACTAACTCCTAACTATTGAAACGGACGCATAATTCTCTTTTAAAATATTTATTTCCTAGTTCCGTTTTATTTTTTTTATTAGGTATTTAATCATTCACACTATTAAAGTTATTATTATTTTAATAATAATAACTTTAAAAAAATAGGCGTATAACTTTCTGCAATATTAATATATTTATTTTTTGCTTAAAATTACTTTGATTATTTTGAACCATGCACGAGTTTCCATCTTTTTTGAACCACCACTTTTTATTTTGCTGTCATTTATTAAAATTTTGCTAAGGTACTGAAGAGTTCTTTCGATAGTTTGAAAATATTATAACGAAAAAAACGGCAAAAAACTCGAATAACTGCTAATTTTACCAGAATCCAGCAATATTTCAATAATTTTACCAGAATTTTGCTGGATCTCAGGTAGAATAAACAAAATCGATGTAAAAAAAGATAAAACCCGATTACATTTACTAGAACTCTCGTAAAATTCTATAGTAAACGATTAAATTTTACTGGAATACTACCAGAATTCAGGTTAATATTTACCTGAATTCTGGTAGTATTCCAGTAAAATTTAATCGTGTTGTTATAAGAGAAGTGAGAAAGATAGTATGAGATGCTTAATTATAAAGTGAGAACATTTTCAGTTACAAACTTTATTGGAATATTGAGAACATTCCAGTAAATTTTGAATTTCACTAGATTTTACTGGAATTCTAGTAATGTAAAGTGTTGTCGCGATTTTTTCGTTTTAATTATGGGTAAGCAATTAATAGAATTCCCGTAAAATTTAATGAAAATCATATTTCATTCAAAATAATATGGCGGAATCAGATTTTACTAGAATTTTGCAAGAATTCATGTAAATTAAACTTTTAATGGAATTCTAGTAACAAAATTTACTTGATTTCTGTTGAAATTAACTAGACACTCCAGTTTAGAATCAAACAAAAATGATCTGGTAGTTTTCTAGTATTATTTTTACCAGATAACCACTAGAGTCCCAGTAAAATAAACACTAAAACTAGAAACTAACTAGAACTTATTAAAATTCTGGTTTTAATTTTATTTTGATTAGAAATCTAGTACATTCATTTTAAAATTTAACTAGAAAGCAAAGTTTTCTTTTTTTTTACTAAAATTTTACTGAATTTTAACTAGAATCCGTAAAACCAGACAATCTAGTGGTCCTTTACCAGATTTTGTATTTACCGTGATATGTTTCATATATCTGAAACCATATTTCTAACTGCGGTTACGCTAGAGGTGCACTCACAAGTATAAGTTATAATTAAAACAAAACTAACTTTTTCTAATATCTTCCAAACTAATGAGTTTCAAGGTTATTCAAGATCATCACTAAACGATATATCAGCGTAAATTTTTTACTTCATGTTCCGCGGCGGAGATTATGAAATCACCAATTACTGAACTTCGAACACTATTCCGATATCTAAGAACTAGCCACCCAATAAATAGACTGACCAAATCTTTTATATTGCGGAGTTTGATTTTAACTTCTCAAAGCACAGTCACAAAACAGCAGAACAATGGTTTCATTCGGTTTCCAGGCCTCCTACGGTTACTTCTTCACTACAGTAATAATCTCCTGTTTTACTCCTTTGATACATAATCTACTATTTTCCTAAAAGTATAATAACATACCCCACCACAAACACACAGTCGCATAGGCACATTAATGATGTATACGACGAAACTTATTATTTTAAACCGTCAAGGTAAGGCAATCAAATTCTTTAAATGGTTCGCATTTTTCTTTAACCGCATTGACATTTTAACAAAATCTATCAATTTTACATGTCTTAAGAGACTAATTTATCAATCAAAATCAATTACATTTCATTGTATATGATATAATAAAAGAATATAAATTAAAGCAAAAAAAAAAAAATTTTACAATAATAATTTCAATTCCTAGTAGAATAAGTTTATATTTTGTTGTTGTTGTTGTTGTTAAATCTTAATATTTATTCGTAATGGCAGTGAATACAATTCAATATACAATTTGGTTTGGTATAAATTTACTGGTTTGGTATCTTTTTTTATAACGAAAGGATTATAATCTCTTAACAATTTGTGGTTGTTGCTGTTGTTCTGATCTGAATACAAAATTCAAATGTATCATTAATTATATTTTCAAAATTTGTTCATGTACCAAAACCATAATCATATTATATACTGCTACTGTGTTCCGACATCGCGTATAGATGTTGTTGGTACGAAACTTATGGTCATCCATATCGCTACTTATTACTTATTTCTCATGAATTTTTAATGTTGTTGTATTTCGCAAACATTTTTATTCTCCCCGGCATCGGTGGCAATCGATTTTTGTCATTGAACTCATGCCGAGACCTAAACTCGTATACAATATTTAGGTCTTTGTTCATGCGAGATGTGATGTGGTGGACAAACACAATAACAATTTTTATTTTTTAATGTCAACCGAAAAATTTGAATAGTATCAACTTCAAATATAATTCTATTTACACAGTATTTTTTGGGTTTTTGACAAATGATTTTTCAATTTGGTGTGAAAAAAATGTTTTTAAATTTTTGACTACTGGAATTTACTTTGGTTGGTTGGTTTGGTCTTTTTGATCTTATTTTTTTTATGGTTCGTGTATTTATTTATAATCTTATAGTCGTAATAAGTTGTTATAAAAATATTATTTAGATTATTTATTAAATCGAAATTCATAAATTTTAGGTTTTGTGTACATATCGCGTTACACGATACACACCAATAAATTCTTTTAAAGTGTTGTAATCAATTTTATTAGGTAAGATGGTTTAATCATCTAAACGGAATGATTAATTTGTAAAATAATGTATATAAATACGGCGATTATTTATTAAAGGAATTAAAATTTGGCGGATTTAAGCTACTTTCAAATCCTGGTACAAAATTTAGGTAAACACATGCTACTGTCGATGTTATCTAATTTAGCAGAGTTTTTACAAAGTTTTCTCCTTCGAAATAAAGGTTAAAGTATAATTTGATAATTCACCGAAAAGCAATTCACTGAAAATGACAATTTACTGAAAAGCAAATCACCAAATCAGCAAATACATACAAACCTCTTTTATCCGGAAATCTATTATCCGGAATACCGTCTAATATCCGGAAAACATTTTTTTCGTATTCTTTCATTTTCTGTTTTATTTACCTGATTTTCCAAAAACAAAATGATTTTTTACTATGTAATTAACTGAATTAAATTAAATATCTTAATAAATGACAATGAAGTTTAAAAAATATTAGAATATACTGTTTTACTATGAAATTATTTAAAAAAAATCTTTATCCGGAAATATCTTTTATCCAGAATTGATTGCCCCTGTATTTCCGGATAAAAGAGCTTGCACTAGTTGAAAACGACAGTTTATCAAAAACCGCAATTCACAGACGAGGACAATTTACCGAAATCATCAATTAATTTTTTTTATTATTCTTGCCATACGTTCTGGGGCCGAGACACTCCCAACTCTTTCGCAATCCGCTTTTCACGTCCTACTTTTAAGCCATTGCCATCCAATTCGACGACGTACGGCTATAGGGCCGATTTTTGTTGAACCATCTGCAAATTGCATAGCTCCATGCCAACCTGTAGTACTGGCATGGAAAATGGGTCAACGTATGAGTTTTGCACTCCGACAGTGGGTCATAGTTTTGTTAATTTCCATTACAGGTCGTAATCTATTGGTGAAAAATGCATTTTGCATCATGCCTCTATCGGAATTCGAACGCGGGTACCACTTTATCTAAGTGCCAAAGCTTTAACCACTAGACCATTTGGTCGGTAAAACGATAATTCATCGAAAAAAAAAAATCCAAAAACGACAATTCCCTTAAAACAACAATCCTTCGAAAACTGACAAGTACAATTTACCGGAAAAACAATTCACCGAAAACAACAATTCACCGAAAAAGACAATTCACCGAAAACAACAATTCACCGAAAATGACAATTCGCCTAAAACAAATAAATTTCTCTGCAATTGACAATTAAACGTAAATATATCAAATGATCAGCTAGCTGAACGATGTTAATAAAAACTTAACTCTCTCTCTCTCTCTCTCTCTGGCTTTCACATCCCATGAAGGGATTTCGCCGCCTGCACAATGGCCCTCCATCCATCCCGATCCATTGCTCTCGTCCTCCAGTTTCGACATCCTAATGCTTGCAGATCTTGTTCAATGTCGTCACGCCAGCGTAGTCGGGGTCTTCCTCTACGACGTACTCCGGCTGGTTAACTTAACTGTAAAACTTAAAACTTAAGATCTATTTTTTCTCGTCCTAGGGTTGTTTTAATTATTTTATTAAAGGTTTGGTCGGTTTATGCTGGTAATTTAATTTGAATATGAGTAACTTTGGAAAATTTATAGATTTGGAACCTTAGTTCATTTCACAAAGAATCAGGATAAAATTGAGTATGAAGGATGAAAATATATTTCCAATTTTTTTTAGGGAGTTCTTTACTCCGTCCGACTGGCACGAGGTTTCTAAACCGATCGTGATGGAATTAATATGCAGGATGAAAATAGAATTTAATAATGATTTCTGGAAGAAGTTCTGGAATGTCGCGAATTAAATAGGATTCTATTCTAATTCTATTGAAAGGAACTATTCCTTAATCAATCACGCTGCACCTGGGTGCCTACTCGACCATAATACAATTGGTATGAAGGATGGAAATAGGATTCTAACGAATAAGGTGGGTAGGATAGCAAAATAGGATTGAAAAATGTTTTTTGGATTATAACCAACTGGAATGGAACTAGGCCTTTTCATAACCGATCCATAAAGAAATTGTTTATATGTAGGGTTGAAGTGGGATTGGAAAATGTTTATGTTGGATCGAAATGCAACCTTAAATTATTTTTCGAAGAAGTTCTGTAAAAAGTTCAAATTAAACCGAATTGATTGATTTCTTTAACAATGAAAACGGTTAATTTTCAAAGGAAATAAAATTTTAAAATGTGATATTAAAATAAGTTTTAATTCATTGAAGTGATTTCTGAGAGAAGCTGAAACCTTTATGTTGCCAGATCAAAATTGTTCATCCTGGTTGTCCTCACCCCAATACTATGGATGTTTAGATGTAGTTGATATAAACAGCAAGTTTTAACTTGGAAAAACACGGTTTTTAAGATAAAACTGAGTTATAAAATGAATAGCATGAGTTCTAAATGTGGTGTAAAAGAATTGTCAGTTTGAAAGGAAATCCACAATGTATCAACTGTTTGAAATGAAACTCGGTTAGAAACATTATTAAATGAGAGTCTAATGACTTATTTGATTGGAACTAAGCAATTTCTCAACCGATTACAATATGATTGTTTTATGATGAATTTATATACTTCCCAAGTGAGTTCTGATTGGTTTTCTTTTAATTCACGTTTATATTGATGCTACTGCTAACTTTAAAAAAGATGTCTCCCCTGGCCAATATATGCAGAAGTTAATTGTTCGGGTCAGGCTCTTAGTACCGGGTTTTTATTTTCCAGCCGTTCCAGTTATTCTCGGACCTAACACAAAAGCTGCTCGCCTAACAGGCCTAGGTCACTGAACATACATTACGAAACAGCGTTCTTGGCAGAACTTTATGCTTTTTGTAAATTCCAGAGCCCTAGAATGCAGCTGGAATATGATATACATATTTATATTTTTTTCAGCAATTTTATTGAAAAATAACGAACTGCGTCGATTATCGAGAATGTTCCACTTTAATCATTTAATCTAGTTTCATATTTATCGGGTGGGAAATAAATGGATTGCTTTACTAAAACTGACTATTTAAAAATACACTCCCTAAAGCGACAATTCACCGAAAACAACAATTCATCGAAATGACTTTAGCGTATTTAGAACAGCCTTCACAAATTATATTGAACTTTATTTGTAAATTGTGATGTATAGATAGCGAAAGACCTGTTTTGTTAATGAATTATGCTTGTTCCGTTAAAAGACGTCCCGATAAAAACTTGTCTGACATGTATTGATCTCATTTGCTTTAATCAATTCAATTATAATTTTTATAAATTTGAAATCGGCAAATTATTCTGCCATTTTAGGTGAATTGTTTTTTCGATGAATTATTTTTTGGCTTATTGTTGTTTTCTGAAAATTGTTGTTTTCGGTGAATTAATCATTTCGGTAAATTGATTTTCGATTATTTTTTTTTCAACAAATTCTCGTGGTACCAGATTAATGTTGTTATACGGTGGATGCCTATTGGTTAATGATGCTGGTGTAATAGTATGGTCTATAGCAAGTGTTAACACTTCATAGCCCATATTTTTTTTGAGGGAAAAATTTTTTATAGCTTTAATTTAGCTCAAGCTGATTGCTTAGATATCACAGAAAATGTATTTGGGTTTCCCATTTTCGTAGAAAATTAGGTTTTTCAGTCATTGCAGATATGCAATATCGATCTGTTATCAACTTTTTTGTTTATTAACAAAAAATATACGAACTTTACAAAATAATTCAGTACTCAAATAAATAAATTAAAATAGTAAAAAATTAAGTATCACAAATCATTTGACTTATGTTTCAGTTTCTTTTAATCATCATATTATCGCACTATGCTTTTCATCAGTTACAATGAAACGTAACAAAACAGTTGCGGTCTTTATTTAGACAAATTGCAGTCCAACATTTAATGTATTTTATAAAAGTATAGCCACCACATCTCGGCAGTTTGCACATTAAACGTTTCTGCATCCATTCCGGCCAATGACTGGCGCCATCCATGCGAACTTCTACTACGGGCATTGGCGCTGAGTTTGGCTTTTTCTTTTATTTTCCGCAACCCTTATTGAAATCGGAACCAGGTCGACCACTGGTTCTTTTAGGTGCTCCAGCCTTACACATGGCCTCACCAATGTTTATCCTGAACTCAGATAATGTCAGGAGTTTGCCTTTTGAATGTTCAGTATGTGATGAGTGGCGTTTGTACAAGATTCACGCGTTCACAACCGTTAAATCGATTAAAGGGTAGAAAATACGAATGTTGTATTATAACCAAAAATATATTAAGAATTGTTAGATCAACTGAGATATGCCTAGAAATCTAAACACAAGGTCAGTTGAATACCAAGGTGAATTAGAGGAAAAATAATCAGGAGCTCACCATCCAGGAGTGACCAGTATTTATAGAATTTTCTATTATGACCAAATATAGTAAAGTTCAGTGCTCTAAACCTGCACCGACCAAATTAGCCTACCTCAATTAAACCCATACCATAATTTGTTACATATTTATTACAATTTATTACAACAAGTCCCGATTTCATTGCAGTTACTGTTAGCGAGGAACGAGTGGTTCGGTTCAGCTTTCAATTAAACCTGCACCGCCAAAATTGTAACTGTTAATATATCGCTAATAGCGGCATCATTTAATCGGTTCTTGAACCGGAATTTATTACAAAATATTTACATTGAATTAGTTATTTCAAAACTACCCCATATAACTTGCGAAAGGGTAAATTTCACCCCAAACATTATTTATAACAAGAAAGTCAATTTGACCAACTTAAATTATTTATTACACAAGACCAGAACAGCTCCAAGCTCCAAACGGTAAATACTTCAAGTGTCTAATTTCAAAGGTCGCTTTTACCACCTTTAATAATGTATTATAATACATCAGATCGCCACCAATATTACGTCAAACATTACTCCATGGACCTTGTGAAGGGCAGAATAATCTTATCCAGGTCTAAATTAATTTCTTTTTGTGTCAGGTTACACGGAGTTACATCCGATGAGAAACATTTCATTTGGCGTAATAAATTACTAAAGTGGTATAAAATCAACCTTTAAATTACACATTTGTCGCCTTTACCATTTGGGTCAAATTCCGTCTTCCTTGACTCAAAAATTATTTATTATACACCTGAATATAGTTGACTTACTCTCAACAAGGTCAATTAAAAAAGATTCCATCCAATATCTGGAGTCTGTCTTGTGTAATCTATATAAATAAAAATTAATTGCCTCATGTATGAACGATCATCAGTTGAGAACGGCTCGACCGATTTGGCTGATTTTATATTTGTTGTGTTCGTAATTGTCAGGACAAGATTTTTATGAAAGAAAATTTTGGGAAAATCTACCGGAAAAATCGAAAATTAGATACTATTTTTGTATGAAAAGTGGTGTCGACGTTTGATAATTCTGCTGCCACATGTTATCATAACAACAACAAATTCCGCATTGAATATTGATAAAGTGAAAGCGGTAGTTCACAGTATGTTTTGAATTGATATTAGTTCGTGATCTATTTCATTAGAAAAATTACTACCAGTGAGGAGTCAAAATAACGGTAACGCAAAGCCAGCAAGCTACATGAGCGTCGAGTCAATGAGACTAATGATGAGCGTAAGCAGCGTTTGGAGGTTTGCCAAATCGAATAAGAATTTCTCAAGCGCTTTCCATTATGACTCCGGAACAACGGATACAGTCAGTTAGAAATAATATTCAGGAGTCCCCCATCTAGCAGTGGGAACAATTTTTAGAATTTTGTATTATGACCAAATATAATAAAATTCTTAGGATAACTGAGATATCCCTAGAGATCTAAACACAACTTCAGGTATATGGAGTGTTAGTTGGGAACCACGCCAATTAGAAAATATATTCAGATGCTCGCCATCCAGGGGAGGGGCCAGTTAATAAAATTTTGTATTCTGACCAAATATTATTAAAATTCTTAGGCTAACTTAGATATCCCTATAAATATAAGCACAACCTCAGGTATATATGAGGTGTTAGTAGCGGACAACGCCAATAAGAAAATACATTTAGATGCTCCCCATCTAGAGAAGGAGGCAGTTAATAAAATTTTGTATTCTGAACAAACATTATAAAAATTTTTAGGCTAACTTAGAATAGGCTTAGGCTTATTAACTGTCCTCTCCTCTGGATGTGGAGCATCTGAATATATTTTCTATTTGGCATGGTCCCCAACTAACACCCTATATACCTGAGGTTGTGTTTAGATCTCTAGGGATATCTCAGTAGGCCTAAACAATTTTAATATATTCTGTCATACTACAAAACTTCATTAAATGTCCTCTCCCCTGGGTGGGGAGCATCTGATTATATTTTCTAATTGGCATAGTCCCCAACTAACACCCCATATACCTGAGGTTGTGTTTAGATTTCTAAGAAATCTTAATAAATAATTGTATCTACTATATTGTATAATTTGTTGCTTAGATTTATGAATACGAGTTATATTTGCTGTTTGAATATGAGCTTGTTTTCCTTATCGGTAAATGCAACAAGCTTTTTTCTGTATCATTTATCATAAAATACTTTTTTAAATATTTGCTTTGAATTCCCTGAATTAAAGCAAATTTGTACAGTAAGTTTTATAATTAGTAGTGTAATGCTCCTTGTTTGAGAATTTTAAATATAATTTTGAGTCAAGTTAAACATTCATGTCGAGACAAAATAGTTTTATATTATTCAGTTAATTTTAATAAGATGTAATAATTATATACAAAAAAAATCTAATTTTCAGTAAAATGTTCCGTCTTACCCAGGTAATATCACTAACACTAACACAATTAATCATATTAGCAAAAGATTAGCATTTTCTTCACATTCGTCACAATGTTTGGGCAAGAAGTGTTTATCATCCTTAATAAACACATTTTATTAAACACTTTTTATTTCGCTTGTTTTTTTGCCAAATAAAAAACAAGTGTTTAATAAAATGTTTTTATGCGTAACAAGTATGTTTATCATCCCTTGCTTCTGGTCGTATCTTTCAACTGTGTGCAGCGGATTCTGTCCTACAAAATTGGATATTAGATTTACGTTTTTCGTATTCTTATATGATACCACCACAATATCTGAAGAATCGATGGTAGTCACTCGTGCAATCTCACGTGCAATCGATTTTTGCAAACTGTTCCTAAACAAAGGAATCCTCTAATGGATAGTTCCCTAACGAGTGAAATTGTTGAAAAATAATTATCGAAAATTATTGTAAAGTTTTGTCATTTAGGAATATAACGTAATAAACGCATGACAATGTTTGCACACGCTCCTAAGTTGGGCTCCGATTGTAGACGATTTTTATCATCGTTCTCTTGTCCTGTATACAATTCAAAATTATAACAAAATCCTAAGGTTCCTGATAAAATAAATAATTTAAATCCTCATTTGTGGGGCTTTGACGAAATATATTGTTTCATGAAATGTCTCGTCTTTGTAGCACATAACTGCTCATCTACCGATAACTGCTGTTCTGGAGAAACTTTTCTAAACATCGATTGGAGGATATCGACAACTGGTCTAATTTTAAAAATCCTGACAAAATCGGAATGGCTTTTTGGAAGTGCGTTCTCATTGTTGTTGACGTTTAATTTTTTTGAAATTATTGAGAGACATGGCGTCTTGAATAATTTCGTTTCTAATTTTAGGTGACCAATATTGACGACTATTTGATATTTGCGCAACCCACGTTTTGATGCATATCCCAATAAATTTCTTTCAGAATTCCTCATTTAAAATTGTTGGCATTTTTTTATGGGTAGCATATAAATTTGACTCAATTACAATTCGTTTCATCAAATCAATCGTGAAGAAATAATTGAAATAACTATACGGACTTGTTAAATATTTAATTTCGTCAATATTCAATTTCGTAATATAACTTACCAATTATTTACTTATTTCGAAGGCAGCCAAATCCGTGGAACGTCTTTGCATACTGTTAAAGTTAGCCGAAAGTTCCCAGCCGAAAGATAATGCAGATAGTGTCTTGAATACAGCAAAAATCAGTTATGAACTCGAATTTAGGAGAATTTAGGATCGAATTACATCATTCGGGTGAAGGAGAAATTATTTCAGTTTATAGGAATTTAAAAATCGATAGGGGCGAGAGTATAAAGAGAGTTTAAAAAGAGTCAAGACACTATCTGCATTATCTTTCGGCTGGAATCTTTCGGCTAACTTTAACAAGGTCGTCTTTGCACTATAATCTGTATAATACGTCTGACATTTCATTTTACTTTTCCCGTCAGTTTGATTTTAGTACGAATACCAAACACTAAATAAACTCATATAGATCATCCCAAAGAGCAATAATATATACATTTTATCATGTGGAAACATAAAGTTTACGAATAAATTTAATTTAAAGTGGTCATTGTACATATGCAATACGGAGCTATAAAGGGAAGCAAGTAGGGTTTGTAAAGTTGCATTCGTTTAAAAGTTGCCATTGCTGTGTCATTGCTACTTTAATTTTTTACCGATTATTTAAAAATGCATCTTATTCGGTTAAGGAACGGTTTCGGTCTATTCAAAATGGGTAGGTTTTACAAGCCACCGCATTATTAACATCAAATTCTTAAACCGTGCTTACACCGTGCATGCTCGGTTCTTCAAATGTTATGGGCTAGTTATATATATAGACGAAAACCAAACGGACTGAAATGAAACGAAACGAAAAGACGAAGGGAACATGGTTATATAGACGAATTGGTGAAAACGGTTTTGGCATTTTCACATTTGTTTTTAATTTTATTATATTTGAAGTATACGTCTCGTGTGTATGAAAACTAACTCCGAAAATCCATTTCCATTTTATTGTTGGTGAATTAAATACACTGCGTTTGAGTCCAATTAAAATATAAAATATTTTGACAATTTTACCTAAATGCTTGTAAGGGTAACAAAAAACATAACCGATAGTGTATAACCGCAAAGGCGAAACGAAAGCACATTGAATTGAATCAGTTTCTCTGTCCTTTTTCGTTTCTTTTCTTCTATATAATTGGTTTAGTATACGTTTACATGTATTCAATTCGTTCGTTTCGTTTCGGTCCGTTTCGTTTTCATCTATGTAACTAGCCCATTACTCTGAACTGTGTACGACTATGATGAGTGTACAAAGTAAAAAAGCAAATTATTACTATGCACACCGGATCATTTTGTTCTGTAGACCGGGTATTGTTCACCGGGCAAACATTGGTGTACAATATCTGGGGTAAGCCTGCTTGCTCGATCGAATTGAAAAATAGATCCACTGATATTCATTTCAGAGTAAAATTTGAAGAGCCGAGTATGCGCGGTGTAAGCACAGTTCACAAATAATAACGCAGTGTGCAGAGTAAAATTACTCAGGTTAAGAATACGAGGTTAAGTATATTTTAACAGCGCACTGCATGCTCGGGTTGAATTGAAAAATAGACCAAAGAAGAAATGTGTGTAATGTCAAATTCTTTAGAAGAAAAAAGATCAAAAAAATTTGGTTATGATGATCATAACCAAATTTTTTCAGTGTTGGCATACCGGAAAAAAATGTAACGTTATTAATTTCGTTATATTTGGAAATCAAATTTCGTTACGGTTATGGTTACTGGTACGTAACTTAAACATCAATTAATTTCGTCCCGTTATAACGTTATTTATTGGTACAAAGTGTTGAATGGAATTTTATGTTTACATTAAAATTTAAATAGATCGTTACATGGAATATTTGAGATTATGCTAGCTCAATCTGCTGCGGCACTCTAGAATTCTTGGAGAATTGCAAGTTTTCAAGAATTATCAACGTTTCCATGTTATAGACATAACCTTTACAAAAGCTATGGTCGTGAATTTTTCGAATGATTCTAAAATTCTAATCCAAAAATTTCATTCAAATAATGTTTTAATTCAGTCTCAGTTTATTTATTAATGAAATATAAAGTAAATCTATAATTATTCATTATTCACAAATTTCAGTGTGAGGTTACTTTAAAATTAAACAAAATATCACATAAAAAATAGAAAACAATATCAGATATTGCTATAAAATAAATTAAATTATATTATTAAATTGTTATTATATTACAAACATATATCATTTTGATGAGTGCTGTTGTGTTGTGCTATAATTAGTAAGGTATCTTCAAGTACCTTTTCATGAATTTGATTTCGTTTATCAGATAATATCCACTTTAAAATAGAAAATAGTCTCTCGACAGACACTTGTGTGCCAGGAACAACAAGAACGACTTTAGCCATTTTCGAAAGAATATCGTTTGACTCGCGTTGACTCCAATACTCTAGAATATTATTATTTGTAGTGCTAGGAAGCATCTTTACTGTTTCAAAGTTATTTAGCATCGCCTCAATTTGATTTGTTTGACTATTCGAAAGCGTATTTGAATTAACGGAATAGTTAGATTTCTGTTTCAAAAATGAAATTAAAACATCTTCAGGATGAGCTGGTTCTTCGCTAGACGAATTTAAATGTTCGTCTTAGTTTCGTTCCCCAGTAGCAAGGGGCGATGCCTGTGCTTTTGTTAACGACATACAATCCATGTGGTTGTGTAACTCGACTAAATGTTGCTTGGCCACATTTTTTTCGGTTGTCGAAAGAAGAGCCTGATATCTAGGATCTAGAAAAACCGCTGCTATAATAGGACCACAGGTTGAAAATGAATTTTCCGAGCGTTTTATCAAACTGCTGTAAAGGCTAGATGAAAGTGGCGCTTTATCGTGCTTTAAGTGCAAAATGCATCTATAAATAGTCGCATAGGCTTCACTCAAGAATAGCTGTTCTGTTTGTAGGCGAATGGTAGCATCGTATGGAAATTTGGGCACTGATTGTATGATCTCTAGTTGTATCCATTCGTTTTCTGTTAAATATAGATCAGGAGTAGCGCCACACATCTCTATACAAAATAATTTAATTTCTATAAGTCGCTGTATCATTTTACACGTTGAACCCCATCTAGTAACTACATTTCTCATTGGTTTCTTTAAATCCCGAGCTTTTAATATTGATAAAATGCTTTGGGTTCTTAACTTAATAACAACGTGATTAGCCTTGTCGATTAATTCTCTATGAATCTTGATTTTAAGAACGTCGTTTATCGCAAGTTGGAGCGTATGAGCCATACACTTAACAGAGCTTAGTATCGGAATTTTAAATTTCATGTCTGATTCAATCTCATCAACATCAAAAAGATCAGCTTCATAATCACTGTCACACTCATCCGTTTCAAGTTCGTCGTCCGTATCACAATTCGTGCTTGTTATTTGTGCAACACCTATTAACTCTGATGCTTTTAAGATATTCCGAGCGTTATCGGATGTAAAAGTATATAATTGGTGGGACTTAATTCCATATTTGACACATATAGCCAAAATCTCATTGGATAAGTTTTCACCAGTATGTTTGACGTGTAATCCTTTTACAGCTAATGTCCGAATCACTATTTTATTATTTAGTTCATACTGTACGTTTACCCCCATTAACGATCTATCAAGTCGCGTAGCACAATCAACTTTTAATGAAATTAACTTATTTTGAACTTCTTTTGCAATAGTTTGTCTATATATCTCCGCTTTTGCACTAATATGGTCACGAATATTACGGCGGTTAATGGTTAAATTTAATGCCTTATTGATCGGGTTAAATATTTTGCACAATGCACTCGACTCTACATACTAAGCGAAATATTTATTTTAGAATTCACAAATTGAGTAATGTCTTTTTGTAAATATTTCGGATTACATTGTGAGGGATTACGTTCTAATTTAGATTTTTTTCGTCTAATAATGTCATCCATTACGATTGTGTGATGCTTTATTAAATGCTTGCGTAGGTTACCTGTATGCGATCCTGGAATTGTCGTATCATTGATGCATAATTTACACTTGCTGGTGTTATTTTTAATTTCAAAATGTTTTTTAATTTCAGCACCTTCTTCTCCTAAATGTCTGCCCATCCTTCTACAATACATTTTAAAATATCGATTAATTGTTTTTATTTTTGATGTTAGATATTTTTTTGTTAGCGTATAAGTATAAATGTAGTTACCATAAGGTTTTTTATAATTTTAAAACAGGAAGGGGAATACTCAAATTGAAAAACGAAAATATTTGCGACGATCGAACCAATTATTAATTTATTACTTTACACTGCTTGAAGTTTTTGAGGTTATGTTATGTATTTGAGTAATGTCAAATTTTTGTTCTAAAATCCAATGAAGGCATAAACAGAATGTCGTGAACGATATTTTAGACCAAACTTGAATAATTTTACGAACACAACGTCAATACTGGAAACTAAAATAAACTCAATGTTTGTTTTTTATGCCTTATTTGTAACGAAATAACGGAAAATAAATTATCGTTACGTTACAAATAACGTTATTTTCAATTTTATTATTTTATATACCGGTACAAATAACGTTACTGGAAATATTTCGAGGTTTCCGTTATTGCGTTCCGTTACAATAACGTTATGCCAACACTGAATTTTTTTGATGTTTTTTCTTCTAAAGAATTTGACAAAAATTTTGATCACAAATACTTTTTCATGTTCTTTAGAAGGAAATAATTGTTTTTTTTTGATTTACGATCAAATTTCGAAATCCTAAATTTTTGGAGGATTTGTTTTGAGATAAAAAAAGAAAACCGTCAATGTCAAAAACAAAGAAACAAAAGACACTCCATTTTCATTATCAGCATTATAATTTGGTGTTTATATTTTAACGTGCGTTACTTACTGTTTATTTAAATTAAATATTATAAATAATATTAGTTTTTGTGTAATTTAAAGTGAATTTGGTGTAATTAAAAGTGTTTTTTTTGTGACGTTGTAATTTTTTGTTGATGTTTGTTTTGATTTCCTTTTAAACAAATGTAAACAAACCATTTTTTTCTTTTCGTGTTCTTTAGACCACAAAATAATTGATCCCATTTTATTTTTTCTAAAGAATTTGCCATATGTTTGTTTTCGCACTGATCTATAAAACGGCTCGACAATTATCTATATTTGCTACCTTTTTACTATATAAGAACGTTATAGGCTAAGCGGCATGGTTTTAAGTTATACAGGGGAAATTATCATAATTGAGGTGGAGCAGTTGGGCTGACAATTTCACCTTGCCACCTTAACCTATAGATCGAATAATTTTATTAAATTTAATCTTTGGAGAAACACCTTGTTGTGGGCAACAATTTTTAGTCAGGTGTTCAAAGAAGAAATCTGCGGATTTTAATTTTTTAAATGGGAGATCCGAGGCTCACTAACGTTGAATGTTTTTCCAATAATTAGGTTACCGTATTTTACGATTAAATGGGCGCGTTCAGGTCCCCTATTAAGATTAGTGAAACCATCACCAATTTGATTTGGAAATTTGATAGTTCTATAAACATATTCATGACGTTGTCATGTAAGTCATTTGTATAATGCAAAATAGAATAATTTAAATTCAGATTGTGACTCACAGCAGTCGACCTGTCGTTATATTCTGTGACCATTCTGTGACTATTCTGGTACTTCCCGGGGAATGAAAAGTTGAAACTTTTTAGCTGTTTTATGCCCTTTTCCTCAAAAGAGGATTCTCGCTTTTGGGAAAAAAATTTTGGGATAAAATTATTCCCCAAAATTCGATTAAAATATCAACAAAAACAAATTAAAGGTATAGTAAATTATTTCTAGACATTTGTCGTTTTATTGCGATCGCACGACGGCCGTGAATAATTAAATTATTTTCCCGTAAATATGGCGGACAATAAGCCCAATCGCCAAAATTAACTTTTGGAAAACGAAGAATTGGGGAAAATGTCTGGGGAATACCTGCTACAAAAAGAAATTATTCCCTATTCCCGAGGGATTATCAGAATTGGACCACTAGTAATTTGTAAACTTGTCGTATACGATCATCAAGGGAATAGAAAGCTTTTCAAAGACGGACGATCTAATGAAACTACAATGAAATCTTCTATTTTATTTGAGGTGAACCTCTACTCCTTCAGAACTAAACAGTAAACGGCTAGAAATTGTCACTTCTAGCCAAGTTTTACAAAAATACAGCATAATTATGGACATTCTCACGTAAATGAAGTCACAACGACGAATACTCTTTTCTGATAAAAGACCACTGTACTCGTGGGTTGTGACTCAATTCGTCTGTTTTGTGTTGAAATTAAATAAAATGGAATGACCACGCAGGTACTTCAGATATATAAGGCCACCATTAGACCATGTATAGAGTATTGTCAAGATTGGGGTTAACCATATGGTGCCGACATGGTAAATGCTCTGCAGAACTAACAAAAAGAACGGTCAACATAGGTTTACGGAGAAGCAACCAAAACTTTGAATTGAGGAAACCAAGTGCGAATTTATTTAGCGATCATCCAAGAAGGGGAACTAACCTAAACCTAAGAAGGGGAACTCGTAAAAGGGTTTCAAATTTCCTTCGACTATAAAATGCGCAAAATTAAAAGAGGTTGCTGGTATTGATGGGAAAGAGAGCAATAGAGAGAACTGAAATAGAATAGCAAGATTTTAAATTCTTTAGGTGATGCAATTAAAGATGCAATAGATAATTCAAATAGTAGTGGGCTTCCCTAAAGAATTATATAATCGGACTGGAAGTATCAATTGAGCGCACTAGATGAACGAGTTTTGAATATTATTTTTAAAGAAGCCAAGAAAGTTTAATTGAATTTACAAAGGAAATTGGAAAATGTGTTTATTTTATTCACTATAATATTTCAATGTTTTGTTTTCTTGTAGTGCAGATAATAATGAGTAGGTCCTCTCTGTTATGAATAAGACCTAACTAAGCTTACTCGAATATCTTCACCAATTGACTCCCAAACTTCAATCACGGCTACTTTCAAGTCCGAAACCTTTTCATAATGCTTGTTTTCAGCAAAGATTTTTCGATCTATGATTCCCCAGATGTTTTCAATTGGGTCTGAAGAGCAGGTCGGCCATTGCAATACCCCATTATTATACGCTTCTAGCCATGAACGAGTCTCATTGCTCTTGTGCACTAAAATGTAAAATTATATTTTCTGTCCTAAGCGTCTCTAAATATGGAAGGAGATTGGTTCTCAATAAGTATATTCTTTGGAGTTCATGAGAGTGGATGGGAAAGCTAACTAGCATTCCATCGAAACAAAAAGGTCCCCAAACCATCAAGGAACTGCCACCAAAATTTCTCTTACAAAAATATCGTGTTTTTTTGCACCTTCGAATAAGAATCAAAACCGTCCGGTCCATCTAAATTAAATTGTTTCTCATCTAAAAAAAAATCTAATTTCCAGTCCGTACTGACGATATTTCATCGTCCGAAATCGAGGCAGGCTTTTTTATGACGAGGCTATTATCTCGGCACAGACTTAAGCTTTTATCGAGCAAGGTATGAAGATTGTTTTAAAACCCGATTCACGGTAATACGAGATACATTTAAGTGGCATTCTCGTGTTATTTGGGCTCCGCTTTTCATCGAATTACTGGCAGTTTTGATAATTTGGCACTTATCATGTTTCGAAAGCTTTTCGTTTCGTTCTCCTTTCTTATTTTGTCCGTAATCCGGTTATCTTTTAAAAATGTGCTTACTACTTTGTCAGACCGCTTCAATGTTCGAGAAATTTCTCGAATACTGACACCTCTTTCGAAAAAAGCAGAAATTTTACTTTTTTCTATAGCGGCATTGCAAGGAATAACAACAAAAATAAATTCAAATACCTTAACTTTCAAATAATTAGAAGATACTAAACATGCGTCTATTGTTACTCGCCAGCAAACAAAACAGAAATTCATTATAACGGTATATAAAACATTACAATTTCGCGTTAAAATTAAGGTGCGGGTATAGTTCCGCACCATAAGAGTAACCATCATAAAATATTCTACTATTTGTTGCAAAATCCGTGCCAATTCTTGTGGCATTCGGTATAGTTTTATAAACCCCTTTGCACGCCGCAAATTGTAGCTTTGGGTCTCGTTATTTTCATCGATATAATTTACTAAATTCTTATCATGTTCACTTTAATAAAGGAAAAGTTAGTTTTTAAGTAAAATTAGATTTAAGTATCTACAAAAATCAAAATAAACTATTTATTGACAGATTATTTCAAATTTTACTATGATCACGTGACGAACACCTATGATGAAATTTTTCCCTGTAAATCTGTTTTCCAGTTGACTGATGGACTTTTGCAAAACGGGGAATAGAAAATTGGGTAAAAATCTTTTGCGAATAACTGAAACAAAAAATAATTATTCCCTATTCTCCGGTAATTACCAGAATATAGCCACAGCGAGAGGTAAATTATCGATATAAACTATAAATGCGTCAAGACAAGTAGTTAACATTAAAACTAAATCTAAAATTCAGAATTAGTATCAAAATCAATAACTCATCATGTCATGTCTGACAAATAACAATGTTTTTTATAAGTGAACGGTTGTTAAATGAAGTTTTTAATCTTTCACATATAATAAATGTTGGTTAAGGCAACTTCATATATTTCATTCATATAGATGCAATGTCGCGAATTTGCTACGCGTCATGAATTTCATCCACCAATTCAATTCATACATAAATAATTCAATTTAACTGTTAAAATATACAAACACGGATATTAGCACGAGTATTACATCACTAGAGTATACAATAAATCCCTCATCCCTTATACAACACCTAATCTAAATTAATTTCAATCCTATTTCATTTTAAAATCGACCCTCTTTCCAAAAAATAACAACAACAACAACAATTTAAAAGTGTCCAGTAAGTATTTGTTTAATTAGAAAAAAATGTGTAATAAAACAATTTTAGTTTAAATAAATTTATTCCGCTAGTATTTCGAACCTCCCGAATAAAACCAACCCCTACACAATACAGTTCGGTATACAACAATACCCAAAATAAAATCTTTCATCTTCCTTGCTGTACTCGTATATACGATTTGTGATCATTAAATTGTCAATTTGATACGTAGGAACTAATTGTTAATTACTTTTCCCATTTTGTGATGTCGTTGTTGTTGTTGTTGTCAACGTACAACTCGTATTTTAATACTGGCACGTCGAAATTTTTTTTTTTTTCTAAATTTTAATTGAAATTTTTAATTCGTCACAAATAAAAAAAAAATTTTAAAGTCATGATCTATTTAATGACAATGAGATGCGATGACAATTATTTTGTGTATCTATCTATTGCTCTATGAGCTCGAAAACATAAAGTACGAACGACTCGAGTCGTGTATAGTTCTCGGTGTTGATAGAAAAATTAAAATTTTTTAGTAAGTTTTGGGGTTGGCTGCGACGATAGAGGAAGATTTACTTACATATTTTAAAAACATGATTATGTACTTATTCTAATTAAATATATTACTTTATATACATACGAGCATAACATGCTGTTATATATGTGTAATGTCGAGTGATGAATTAACAATGCGGTTGGTTCAATTAAACATTCTGACCTTTTTATTTCGGGATTTTGTTGGTTTTTCTTTATTAAATTTTTATTGGTTGATTTATTTTATTTGAAATTTTTTTGTTTAAATTGTTTATTAAAATTATTACGTATATTTTAAAATCATCGCCCCCATTTTTTATTATGAATATGGTATTGTAATTTAGTGTCTTAGAGCTCAATTGCTGTTTAAATATTTCCTAATCAAATAGTGATTTGACATTTTATAATGAAATTGAGTAGAGTGTAAATTAGGCCAATTCTCAAACCAGCAGCAGTGAACATTTTCATAAATCTACTCTAAAAAACAATAACAAAAAGTTAGGAATAGTTTGTGAAATAATTCACAAGCCTTTATAATTTTTTTCCGACCTGCCACACAGCAACATTGGCTACCAAGATCGTGCGATCTAACACCGATGGACTTTTTTTTGGGGTATGTGAAGGAAAAGGTGTTTGCAAATAAGCCTGAAATAGTTGAACATCTTAAAGAGGAAATACGGCGCGTTATTTTGGGTAAATACAGTCACATTTATGTGAAAACGTTATTGAAAATTTCAACAAAAGAACAACCCTGTGCCAGAAGTTTCGCGGTGGCCATTTGCCTGATGTTTGTTGTATTTCGCGTTTAATCGGAACTAGTTTTCTTTATGTAGAAATAAAAATGTCTTTAAAATTAAATCCGGCTAAAATTAAAATTAAATTGTTAGGACACCATATATATCGCGGGCTTGGACGCCTTTTGGCAAATCCCATTGGATCTTTAAAATGAATTTAAAATTCAAAGATATTAAATTTATTAATTCTGTACGTACTTAATAAAAATCACCTTGTTACCACTAACTGAAAAATTTAACTCCCCGCATGGCAAAAATGGTGCCTTTTATATCTTTCTATCAAAGCGTATGCAATCGTTCGGTTCACAAAAATTTTTCATTACCGACAAGTTAAGCATATAAACTGTAATCATTAAGTAACATCAGGCGAGTTAAATCCAAAACACCCGCATATTAGGTTAGGGGTGATCAATATAGGTCCATTTAAACCTTAGAAAAAGTATTAAAATATTCGTTTTGGAATGAAGGAGATAAATATGACGAGGAAGATGAACGTTTATTTTTTCACTTGAACGCGATCAATACTTCGATTCCATAAATCGTATCCCAGCACGAGTCATGCATGAAACCATAATATTTTTAGAAAATTCTAGGTCCAGTTAATCCTCAGCTAAAATATGGAAGTATTCTATTTGGGATGACAGGGATAAATATGGTGCACGAATCATGAATGGGGGTAATATTTTTAGGAAAGTCTAGGTTCGTTTTCTCAAATTACTTAAACTTTGGCTTTTTGAGCACCCTAATATCGATTTCTTATTTAGAGTTTTAGTCTGATGCAGTTTAATTTTAATTTTAGTTTCAATTGTTTATATTTTTTATATTTTTTTGTTAAATTTTTATTGTAATATTCATAACTTTTTTTTTTCAAATTTTTCTTGTTAAAGGTTGGTTCACGGAATGGGATAAAAAAAAAGCTGGCTTTTTTCCGATTTTTTGCTCAAAAAATTTGTCTACGGTTGTCATATCGCACATCCTTTAAAAAAATGTCATAACACAAAAAACAATTTTGTAATAAATGCATTTTAAATTGCTATACTTGATTATTTATTTTATAAAGCTAATATTGAATAATCTCAGCATCATCACAGTAACGTTAGCAATTAAAAAAAAAAAAAATGCATTTATCTCAAAACCGTTTTTTTGTGTTGACAGTTTTTAAGAGGATGTGCGATATGTTTTCTGTTGTTTTGTATTTTTTGTTTGCAATTTCTCCTTTGTTTACGATTAGATGGGGCTTTATTTTAATTTAATCGAATAAACGTATGTCTGGGGATTATAAATACACAATATTCGGTTTTATACACACATCACAATTTATAAATTATCAAATAATTTATAGCCCAACACTCTGTAACAAAATAAAATTTTTGGTTCTCATCCTAATTGTTTCACTTAAATGCATCTCGCATATTTATTTCATTTATTTTATATAATAACTTTAAATAAAATTATCTAAGGCGATAACCTAACAAATTCATTAAAAAAATGTCAAAAATAAACAATAACAACAAATATCTGAGCAAAATTATTGCTCATACTTCCGGTTATTTTTTGTTACTATGTTGGTACGACTAAGATTATTGCTCAAAAGATGGAAATATTTTAACTGAAGCTGGATTAAATTGGGCGGGGTTTAGTTGAATATGAAAGATTTGATTGGCTGAAGAGTTGGATTAAAAATAATCCCGTTCCGTGAACCCAACATAAAGGGTAGATCAATACTGCCGTTAAATCGGTGATGATTACCCTACTCATTTATTTTCATTTTGTATATTATTATTATTATTATATGTAAAAAAATCGTTTTGAAAATGAATGATAAGCCTGCGTGCTTTAATTTGATAAAAAAAAAATAAATAAAAAAAAAAAATAAAAAAAAAAAATTTAATACTAGGCCAAAGTATGAATATATTCCATTGGGGATGACGGGGATAAATATGATTAGGAAAACTATACATTGAGCGTGAATGTGCTCAAGTTAGTAAATAACAAAAAGTCCAATGTACGGTTCTCCTCGTCATATTTATCCCCGTCATCCCCATTAGAATATTTTCGCACTTTGGCTAAGGATAAAATGAACCTAGACCTTCCTAAACATATTAGTTACATGCATGGTCGGTTTATTTAATAAGTTAATTTTTATAATTGATGCGAATTTCTTGTTGGTAAATCCTTATTAATTTAATTTAAACTCAGATTTTACTTTTGTCATGTTTCCCTTATTATCAAATCACAATTGACGATTATTTTCAATAGTTTGATTGACTACCTATTGGAAATTAATTCTTGAATGATTTACTAATACTATCAAAGATTTTAGTTTTTGGAATGTTTTAGGAAATTTTTCATCACCGTCGTTCGGTCTCTTGCATGAATATGCGAATCAGCTATTTCCATAATTTTCTTGTACTTCTTGTATTGAATAGCACCATACACACAGTTCGCGTATATAACTGTAATAAAATGTCTTGCGTGGTGTTAGTTTACTTCTAATAGCTTCGTGGTTTCGAGCAACTAGCAGGACTTTTGGAGTACGCTGAACATTTCTTATACTCACTAGAAAACTTTTTAGCTTCATCAGAGCAACCTTTGACTGATAACTTTCGCTTTTATGATAAAATTATCTATTTTTGATAAGGTCGATGAGACCATCGTCTGCTTCCATCAGATTTTTTATTATTTGTAATTGTGTTGAAGACCCCAAAATGTATTTACTTCAAAAATACTTGCAATCTAGGTGTATTTTTATCTGCCGGGTTTTCTAGCTCAAAGAGAACACTATATTCCACTCTATCTCCCGAATGCAAATCATATTATCCTATATAGATCATTCATTTGCAAGGTGCTTGTTATATTTTTCAATATTTCCTCACATGTTAGATTTCCTGTATTTATGACCTCACAAGAATCCGATAGAAGGACCTCTCGCTATGTAAGAATTTTTCGAAAAAATTTATTGATGTTAGTGCGTGTGACCTGTGCAGATCAAAAGTTTGTGGCCTCTCTACAGCCCAGGTAGAGTGACTGATTGGAGTGAAACTTTAGAATGAAGCTTTTCTATAAATTGGGAAATTCTACTGATTTTTGCCCGAATTTTCCCACTGAAAGTGGTAGCTTCCACTGGGATTTTTTTTTTAATTTGAGCCGAAATGATGCTTTTTGACTAAAATACTGTTTTAAACAAAAACTCGACCTTTATACAGCCTGGTCGGGTTGCTTGATCAGAATGAAACTTCATTTAAGATTTTTTCCATAATTTCAAATATCTTAATGATATGTGGAGGAAATCTTTGTGCCGGAAGTGGCATTTTCTATAGTAAGCTTTTTCGATTTTTTACAGTTCTTTATAAATACGTAAAAATGAAACAAAAATATTCAAAATTAAATTTGCCAGACAAAATTTATGAACATTCGTGATAAAACAAATTCGGGTGTTGCCCACAACACATACACCCCTCAAATTTAACAACATATACACTCCTCACATGATTGCCTTATGGCGCAACCGTTTTTGTGTAGTTTGATAAAGCCCAGCTAATAAGTGCGAAAAACTTTGAATTGTTATTTAAGATAGTGGCACGTATGCAAGTGATTATTTATGAAGTATTAGAGATATGGAAAGGAATAATTCTCTTTTAAATCTTAAAACATTAAATCTTATGTTAAATTATGTTCATCTTAAAACATTACAAAACACACACATTTTTTAAAAGCATGTGAAGTTAGCCCAGTTTGTCATCCCAGAAAAAAAAATGAAATTTCCATCTCATCCCAGTTTTTTCTATTTAAACTTGTATAAGACGGAAATTTTTTGTTTTAATTTTTTGCTCAACAACAAAATATCCATTCCAGATTTTTCCATTCGTTGTTTTTTTGCTGCGTATGAATAATGATTAAGAATAATTTTTTGAAGTGAAATGCTAATAATCTTTACAGTTATTTGTAAAATTCAAAATTTTGCCGTTTCGGTACCTATATATATTTAAAGTATTAAAAGCTTTCTATTTAATTAGCGGTAATCGTATAGTTAGTAAATTGAATAGCGTATCATATAATTTGTGCAACATTAATAGTAAAATAAATATTCCTCGTCCTAATAAGGAACATTTTAAAAAATTATTCAACTATACCGCTCCTAAACTATATAGTCAATTACCGTCAACCTTTTTTTTAACAAATAATGTTGTTACAGGTTGGCTACTGCCAACCTGCAGATATCACTAAGCGCACGCAGAGGCCTCCACGGTGGCCATTTACATTCTCAGGGAGAAGTGTGAAGGGTCGTGGGGATTGAGGCGTGCGTGGCTCCTGGCCTACACCATGATTACAGAGAATTTGAAATAAAAAAGAAAAAACGCAAATAATAAATTAAAAACCGGATGTTCCACCGAAATTTGTCGGCCGGAACCTGAGGATCGAACCAATAATTAAAAAAACAAAAAAATTATAACGGCAGCGAGGTGCCTTGGTGCGCGCATCCGTCCGAACTCAAACGGTGATAAATACCGATTCCGAACCCGGGACCGCCAACCCTACGCCGACACAGGTTGGGTATTCCCCCCTCATAATACCAAACCCGGAAACTTTAATAATTCATTTTTTATTATTTAGACCCAACAAAATAAACACAACTTCCCACGCGAAACAAAAGGAGAGAACGAGGGAGAGAACAAAACCAATACACACCGAGCGCGCGACCTACGACCGTTATTTCGGCGCTCGATTACAAATGAAAATTTAAAAAAATAAAATAAAAATTGAAAATATATAAAATAATAAAAAAAAATAAACAAAATTGTAATTGAGCGGCCGTCATGCCTCAGGTGGTTACCCAACCGTTGCGGCCTTGGTGCCGTCGTTGGGCGACTCCCCGCTTTTGCGCTCGAGCGCTTGTCTGGTTGGGCACTATGTTGCGGGGCCTTTCCCCGTTACCACAAAATTGGCTCGCAATCGAATGCAATGAATGCCACACCACTCATGTCTCCAATAAACAAACACAACCACCGTAATAATGATGACCACAATAATAATGAATAGTTGGTTTCCTAAATTATCTATTCTCGAATTTCGTTTAGGAAAAGATAATCCTGTTTTTTTTTCTTGTGATGATGTGCTGTGTTCTTAAACAAAATACTTTATTTTTGTATAAAGATATGCGGCGGCAGGCGGAACAGAGCGAAATAAAACTCAAATGAAGACTTGTATGCGCTCAAAACACAAAATTAATTTTTTTTTTGTGACTGTTATTACTTAATGTATATTTTTAATTATTTTCACTCATATGAAACCACACAATATCAAAAGTTCAAAACTTTTTACTACCCCACATAATACGACACTGGGTTTTTAAGTAAAATCAACGACCTTAGTTAATAATTCACTTGTTGTTATTTAAAGTGTTATCCCAACAACGTTAAATTTCGAAACAAAAAACAAAAGAATTCTCAACAATTTCCTTATTCCACACACAGGAGAAAAAAGATAAAAAATTAAGAAAAAGTTTTTTTTAAACAATTTTTATATTTTCTTGTTACACTTTTTCGTATAAAATATTTTATTTAATTTTCTAAATTATTAGTTTTGTTAAATAAATTAATAATCATAATAGAACCACACTAAGTACCGCGGACAAAATTATGATGTGTTGAGATTTTCTCGGTTTTATTACTTTTTTTTCACAAAATTTATTTTTATTTTATTAATTAAAAAAATTTATATTTATTTTTATCCAAACCAAAAACTAGACTTTTACTTTATAAGTTTCCAAACCAGACTGAACTTTTACAAAAAAAATTCTCACACCGAATACCGACGCGCAAAACATTCCAGAAGAATTGTTTTTCTTCTCTGTTTTCGTTTACATCAATTCGTATTGATGTAACACTCGATGTGCATTGGTCTCGCTCTCTCGTCATTCCTCTTCCTCGCCATCACACGATCCGTGGTTCCACACTTTGAGTCTTTGGTCGTGATTCTTTCCTCGTTCCTTTCCCCTTCACCTATAAACTAATTTTTTGGCGGGGAAATTCTTGATTCTTTTTTCAGCAAAAATTTTTTTTGATTCAACTGATTCTCGCACAACAACAAAATATAAATATTTCAAGGACACCTTGTTTATTTGTCGTTTTTGGGTTAATTTTAGTTTAAATTGTGCTTTGCAACAATTACATTTTTTCAACCAAGGAAGCATTTTTCGCAGTAAATAATAACATTTTTTTACTATCCGAATAAATCAAAGAACATAATTTTATGCACATACATAAAAAAAGAAACGCGCAAAGAAATCAAATGTGTACGGCGATTGATTTTTTGAAATCATTGAATCACGACCAAAGAATCAAAGTGTGACAAGGCCCGATGAGGCACAAAACAAAACGTCGCGAGTGCGTTCAGCGCACAACAAACAAACAACTTCGGAAGCAAAGACACAAACCGAGGGTAATATAAAATACAAATATTGAGCAATCAACGGAAAGTAAAGACACCAACCGGGGGAATATAAAAATACAAAAATTGTGGTTGCGACCGCACTATCGTAACAATGTTAATGATTTTTGCAAATTATTAAATAGTTGGCTATTTACTATTAGTAACATGGAAGTATATCTGTAATGAACATTTTACCATATTGTTTGTGAATTTTATTGTTATGAAGAAATATCAACAAATGTCAATAAAAATTATTCAATTTAATATCTTTCTTCTTTGTATTTAAAAATAAAAAAATAAAGTAAAAAAAAATGTTTAGTACCCGAATAGAAATAGTAATAATTTATAATTAATATTTTAAATTTGTAATAGTGTAATTTAAATATTATTTAAATAGTTTTTGTAATTGAATCGTAGCTCCGAAACATTATCTTTAATGAGGAGACTACTAAGCTAGTTTTATTTCTGATTTTTTTCGTTTTATGTAATTATATACTTTATATTTTTATAGAAATAAAAACTAGGTAAAAAAAAAATTGATTGTTTTGATTAACGATAAAAACAATATCAGCCAATATATTGTTTCAAGTTGGTAACAATAAGCGCTTACAATGACTAAGAGGGCGGTACCAGCCGTATGGTAGTATTGGCGCAAATGGACAAGATCCATACGGCCCTATATAAGAAAATGCGAAAATTGTGCCATTGTCCTAGAAATATGATTTACCGGAAAATTATTCTTTATGTTTCGAATAAGCCACCGTATGGACTAACTGTGGCCAATAGTGTAATCAGCCAGCTTACTTATGGCAATGGATGCTGGCCGATTGCGCACATTCTGCCATACGACTGGTACTGTCCGACTGGCCACGGTTAGTCCGTACCATGGCTTATTCAAAACATAAAGAATCATTTCCGGTAAATCATATTTCTAGGAAAATGGCACAATATACGCATATTCTTATATAGGGCCATATGGATCTTGGCCATTTGCGCCAATACTACCATACGGCTGGTACTGCCCTTTTAGTCATTGTAAGCTCTTACTGTTACCAACTTGAAACAATATATGTATTGACTGACATTGTTCTCATCTTTAGTCAAAACAATCAATTATTATCATTTCACTTCGAAAAATTATTTTTAATCATTTATTCATACGCAGCACAAAAACAACAATTAAGTGAACAAATCTGGAATATTTTGTTGTTGAGAAAAAAATTAATACAACAAATTCCGTCTTATAGAAGTTTAAATAGAAAAACTGGGATGAGATGAAATAGTATTGTTTGAGGAACGAGTTCTGTACGATTATAAGCGAGGTATATTCCTCGGCGGAACTCTATCTCTATTAGAAAATTTTCGGTTTTCTGGGAGTACATTAAGATGAAATCGTCTTATAATTTTTGTCCATTGACTCTCGTTCGTTTCAGTAGTTCCTTTTATCTATCACGGAAGTTTCGAAAATTCTTCCAATTTTGATCCAACACTCTATACATAAGAGTCAAGTTCTTCGATGTCAAAAAAGGCACAGAATATTCGCTGCGCCATTAGCCTATGTAGTTGAAGGGGGTTATGTTCGATTGAGCACTGTTCTGTACAATTTGACGAAGACTATTTAGGTATCTATTTTTTCTGTGCTGTACTGTGCTATTATTGAGGCTTAAAGGAAACGGTTTCAATAGGCTCGCTGTCGCTTATTCGGTATCCGTTTTGCTCTGCATTTTTACCAGAATTGCAAAACTCGCAAAATTCTCGTGTGTATTTGGTGGGATCCTTTCAAGTCCACCTTATTTCTTAATATGGAGGTGTACCGACCAGAAAATCTAATTTACTTGGTAGTTAGAGCATGTAAGGTTCTCCAGTATTTTGAATGTGGTACAGAAAGCTGAAAATAATTAGTCGATCAAGTTAGCCCGAACCCGAATTTTTTGGTGCATTTTTTGGATAAGTGTAGCCATCCGGAAAAAGTGTAAATACATTAAAAAATGTAGCACCATCCCGAAAAACAATTTATACATGAGAATTACAAAGGATATTAAAAAATAATATTATTGTAAAAAAATTAATGGTAAACATTTTTTTTTTAATTTATTTAACCTGAATTACGATTTATGTAGTTGCTGTGGGTCCACATTAAATTCTACACCGCAATACCTGGAGATAAAGCCACCCAACGGCATATATGGCCAGACAGGTCACAATACTATCTAAGATGTAAAATTGGCCCATAGTCCATATCAGGTGGAAATAACCTTTTTTTAAATTTTTTATTTACCCTAATAATTTATGTAGTTGCTATGGGTCCACATTAAATTCTATACCGCAATACCTGGAGATAAAGCCACCAAACGGCATATATGGTCAGACAGGTCACAATACTATCTTACATGTAGAATTGGCCCCCAGTCCATATCAGGTAGAAATAACCTTTTTTTAAATTTATTTATTTACCCGAATAATTTGCAATATTGCGGTATAGAGTTTGGTGTGGACCCATAGCAACTACACAAATTATCGCTATACGGGTTAAATAAATAAACTAAAAAAAAGGTTATTTCCATATCAGGACTTGGGGCCAATTCTATATCATCGATAGTATTGTGACCTGTCTGGCCATATATGCCGCTTGGCGGCTTTATCTACAGGTATTGCGGTATAGAATTTAATGTGGACCCGTAGCAACTACACAAATCGCAATTCAGGTTAAATAAATTTAAAAAATAATGTTTACCATTGATTTTTTTTACAATAATATTATTTTTCAATATCCTTTGTTTTTCTCAAGTATAAATTGTTTTTCGAGATGGTGCTACATTTTTTAATGTATTTACACTTTTTCAGGATGGGTACACTTATCCAAGAAATGCGCCAACAAATTCGGGTTCGGGCTAACTTCATCGACTTGATTTTAAAACATTTGGCCATTTTAGTAATAGAACATTCGTTCAGAAACGATTTTCGATTAAATCAGGCTAAGCTAACAATGTCTCTATGTCCGCCCAGTTGAAATATTGTGCTTCCAAAACATAGTTTACTCATTATTTCTTCGACAACGTATGTTTGCGTTTGCACAATTTTTGATGGGCTTAATGGAATTCCAAAATTTATAACCCGAACAATGTGCATCTTCCATTTATGAAAACCCCTAGAACTAGTCGAATTAAGGAAGATATAAAAAGCTAATACTACCTGCGTAAAGCAACTCATTAAAAAATAAAACCATTAAATTTCATCGCACTTGCAACTTATATGGGTTTTAGGTATACATATTTTTGGGTAAATTCTTTCTACAAATAAAATAAAACACCGATTCAACAAACCGCAAGATCCTGTTAAAATATAATTACCTGTACATAAACCACACCAAAATAAAAATAAAAAAAAACTATTCCATCGTTAAACAAATTGATGATCATTATAATTATTTAACATGTAATTAAGTAGCACATGTTAAAAAAAAAAATATATAAAAATGTGATTATGGCGCTTAAGGGTTAATACAAAATAAATATTTCTTCCACAACACAATTAGCATATATTTCTTTGAAGATCAAACAAAAAACCATTTAACACTATAATTACCTAGGTAAATAATTTTTTTTCTGTACAATATAAATAAACATCACTATTAAGTACTGATAAAGTGCCTGTACATAATCGATTATATCGCGCCACATAATCATCGCATGATTACATTAATAAGAGTCATATGATGATCATATATAATGCGATAAATTTGCGATACGCGATCACATTTTATAGACGTGATCGAGGCATCATAATACTCAATGTCTCTCCCCCACATCGAAAACTTATAATTGCGCACACGAAGTCAAAGAACTCTAAACATCTAAACCGTAAATCTATATAAATTTAATAAGAATCTTGTTATGACTTCATTTATTAGGAACTTTTCTACAAAAAAAAAATTGGTTTCGAGACGACCAAAAAATCAAGACATAAAAGAGGCGCATTTTTGATGTTTTTTTTTTTTTTTTGTTCGTCTTAATGGTATGTTGTTACAGATCAAAAATAACACACGTAAGTAATAATAATTTGTGTGTGAGGTAGGTGTGTTATTGTGTATTATCTTAACAAATATACAATGTAAATCTTAAAGATTTTTATCATATTACCACTCGTACAAATAATAATTTATGTGAGCCTGAATACGTATGTGCGTATGTACGTGATTTGACGACTTTCATCTGAATTTTTTTGTGAAAGTAGCTTTTTTCTTCGTAAATTTTTCTAAAGATTGAGAGGACCACTATTATTGTAATTTTGTGAGAGATACTAATCTGGAATAAATTATTTATATTTTTCATTTGAATATATACAAGATATTTTTTTTTATAATTCTATTACGTCTATATATAATATATGGAGAGCGCCATTCGACTTGGGTGGTCGAAGCGTGTCAATATTATAGATTTGTGTATATTGTTTTGTGTGTGTGTGTTTATAGAAGATATGGTAAGTAACAAAGTTATGGGATATCTGATATCTTTTATCAGCATAAGATTTGGAAAAATTTTTTGACAGTTTATGGGTGGCCCTTACAGTAAAATGTAAAACTAAATTGTCATCCAGTTTGTTTATTTGTCTAGTATGCAGTGCACAGGTGTACTGGCCATTACATAGTGTAACATAATCAATGAAGTTCGCAATGATATCCCAGCCTAGAATTTAATATATGTAGCAATTTCGGTCAATCTTGAAATTTTATTCTATTCTCTACAAAACTAGAGCTAGTCAATACGACTTTATATCTAATAGAACCCAATGGGCTCCTGGGCCGGAATACACCATGACAAACCAGGCCCAATTCCAATAGATCTTAAATAAAATCAATAGGTTTCTGACCCAAACCATAATAGCTCTGTTCACAACATGCAAACCGGTTTGAAAGTAAAACTAGAGTTAATCATTACGAGCCTATGTTGTATAAAATACATCTTGTTACAAGCCCCCGATGCAGTACGAAGTGCCGCATACAATACTTTCCGTCAATGGCATGATTTTAGAGCATGGCGAATGCTCTGCATTATTTTAGAAAATCGTTATAAAACGGAAACTGTTTTGACAATTTGTGACGCTGTTATGTTAAGTAGAATTTTTTTTAGTTATTATAACGAGAATCTAAGAGCTGACCCACTTTTCTACTCAGTGATAAATCAGTTTGGTTCTTTATTATTTTTGCATAATTTTTAATTTGGCTGTTAATATCTGAATTCAATTTCTGGGCTAGAATAAAATTTCAAAACGAAATTATCATATTCAATTTTAGGCTGCGGCTTCTTTGCAGTTTTAAGCCTTTATTCCACAATGAAACATATTTTTTCAGTAAAAAATACTGAGAAACCGAAAAGAAGAGAGTATACATAGTAAAATTACGTTAGAGTGACAGAGATAACAAATGTTGCCATAAAAAGTATTGAGTTTCATACTTGTTATGGCAACATTTTCCCCAGTAAATTTTACTGAAATTTTTTTTTGGTTTCGTTTTGGTACGTGGCGAAATTATATTTTTATCACGCTCTTTTTTTACTGAAAAAATATGTTTCATTGTGGAATAAAGGCTTCAATGTTACCCGATGATATTTTTTATTTTCCCATTCCCTACACTATTTGTGGTTAATATTTAGGGACGTTGTCATAGCCTACAAACATGAGCTAAACGCAAATACATAATTTTTATTTAGCAATGTTTTTAGTGTTATTTTGATGTAGTATTTCTCCGGAGGTTGTGGGAACTGCGTCACTTTATTATCTTTCGCAACGACCTCCTTTCTGAATTTGGGTTTTGTTTGCCTTGCAGCTGCGATGTGCTCTTATGTGTTCTTCTTGGATGATTCTATATTTAAATTCCTCAATGCAGATGTCCTTGACTATTGTCTGAGTTATCGGTATCGTGTGGTTGGATATGTGCTCTTGATAAATTTCTTGGAGTACTTGGATGCAATTTTCCCAAATTTTGATGATATTTGTTGTTGTTGGGTATAATTTTTGTTTTAGTTACTTAACTAGTTTCTCCCTTATTCCATCGTTTCGTAGACAAATAAAGTGAGAGCACCATTCTCTTCGGCACTATGTACAGTTTCATCACTTGTGTGTAAAGCTGTTTAATTTTAATTTCAGTCTTGACAATGCATCGGCTACCTTATTTGTGGTTCAAAGTTGATATACCAACCCGTAGTTACACTTTTCGTTCCGTGCTTTTCATCTTTTGAGTATACTATTGTTTCAATTGTTTGGTCAAGGGTGAACTAATTAGTACTATACCTTGTTGGAAAAGAAGTCGCACCAGTGTAAAGAAATGGAATCTTTGCTGTATTCAAACCAAATTGAAGCTAGCGAATATGCAGAACCAACAATAATAATGAGTGATTCAAGTAAGGACGATTTTCACCATATACAAATAAGATCGACATTCAAAAACAACCAACAAATTCATTTGGATCACAACGAGATCGTAATAAGTCATAACACAATACGTACAAAAATGTAAATAATAGCCACACGAGAGGAGAAATTAGCATCAGTGAGCTTAGCCAGCTACAAGAATTGAAAGAAAATCATTCTATCACCCAAGTTATGAGAGATATATTTTTTAACGGAAAAGGGGGGCTACTTCATCGTATATCAAAATGAGACATTCGAAGTTAAATGTTGAAAGAAATTAAAATATTCCAAATACTTTCACCGGCACTGTAACCAAATGTTACAGAACGAGGAATCAAACTCAATCTAGAATACCTGAATGATTTACATATTCGAAGCGTCGGGAAAATTTAAAAAATTGGCTGCAGTTCATCAAGTGAATAATGTCACTTACATTGCCATCATACCTACTATCATCATTTTATGCTAAGCTTTAGAAACCATAAAATAATGGACTTGTTCCAAAATTAAAAAACGATCAGTCAACAGACGGTACGTTTTGGGATACAAACAATTCGTTTAAACTTTCAATTCACGATGAAAGGATTTAAATCACGAGAGGAGTTAAATCAACACATGTCACCAAAAACAACATAAGTGAAACGCCCTTTCGGAAGAAACAAACATATTTGGAAAACAATTTATGGAAGCATCCTAGATCCAGGGTTTCTTCACATATATAACGAAAATCTGAACAAGTTTATATATATAAAACTTCTGTACGTGTGTATGTGACTGAACTTCTCCTAAACGGCTGAACCGATTTTAATGAAATTGTGTGCGTGTGTGCGTGAGTGGGTTCCTGGATGGTTTTAATTCACAATTTGACCCGGTAGGTGGTTTTTAATTTTCAACGATTTTTTCTAAATTTGTTTAAGATTTCACACGTATCAGAAAATGTATCTCCAAAATGTCACCACCCCCACCACCCACAAATTTCTTGTACGTGTGTATGTAATTGAACTCCTCTGAAACGTCTGCACCGATTTTAATTAAATTTTGTGCGTGTGTTTGAGTTTTGTGTGTGTTTGAGTAGGTTCCTGAATGGTTAAGATTCACAATTGGACCAAGTAGGTGGCATTGCGATCGCGTTCTAGGAATTTTATTTTTTATTTTTTGACGAATTATTATTTTTTTTTAACATGTTTCGCATATCAGAACATATAACCCTCAAATTTTACGTCTGCCCCTCCCCCCCCCCCCCCCCCCCACTCCCCCAATTTCTTTATATATATTTTTTTCTGTGGGTGTGTGTCAGTGAACTCCTCCTAAACAGATAGACCGATTTTGATGGAATTTTTTGTATGTGTGTTTGGTTTTGTATACCTGGATGGTTTAGATTCACCATTGGACCAGGTAGGTGGCGCTGCGATTGGGTTGTAGGATTTTTTTTGACGAACATTTTTGTTTTTATATTTTTAAGATTTTTCACATATTAGAACATATAACCTCAATATTTCACCCCCACCATCCCCCAATATTTTATAAAATGAAAGTAAAATGAATAATTGACTTTATGAAAATTTTTAATAGTTATGTTTGTGGCGGCGCTGATATCGAATTCTGTGGTGTTGGAGTTGTTTTGATATTTCAAATTCTGTTTGCTGTGTTTCGATATTCCAAGTATCATATTTGTGTGCATGAATGTATTATTCATCGACCAAACATATTGAAATCACGTGTTAAATCATAAAACTGTGCATAAAAACTTACATAATTATACTCAAACACGTACATTGAAAAAAATGTGTAAGGTGCAATGTTGAAATGAATATCTTGAATGATGTTCAATGAATTGCAATTATATACATGTGCATTCAATGACAATCAATCTAACCTAGTCTTCTGCATCGCATTTGGCTGATCAAGATCTCAATATCAATTTCTCGCCACTAATATATAATGGTATTATTCCACGGGAAAAAAATAATACCAGCAAATCTCTCAGCAAAACTAAAACGAGACAAAAATATAGATCGACTATTTGAGAGAAAGGCGCATCCGATTATAGCTTGCTGAGCATTTGCTGAGCAAATTGTTGTTGTTGTGTTGCCATAATTTTTCATAAAAAATTTAAAGTTTATTATTTTTTAAAGCAAGCAAAACGAAAAAACCATCCCCACTCCTTTTTAATTTTATTTCTAAAATATTTATATGGATAAAGCTTTGCGCTCACGTATAATATCATCTCGTATATAGGTTATGTGTTTTATAGCAGAGCACTTTGTATTTATTTTCGAGAATTCGAATATAGAAATGAAATAATATGATTCTGCCTGCCCCGAAAATATTATTAAATTTATGTATTAGTAATTTTAAGTATATTTATTGTCAAACATTAAAAATAAATTTTTTTAATTTTTTTAAAATAATTTATAGGTTAAATTTTGTTTATGCTAAAATTTTCCCCGCGTAGGGCATTTTTTTATATATATTTTCGAAAATTAAAAAAATATTAAAATCACATGATTCTGTTCGTCTCAAAAATAATATTATATTTTTTAGTAAATTTTGGGATATAAAATTCTTTGTTAAACATTGAAAATTTTTCATGTTTTTTAAATAATTTATAGGTTACATTTTGTTCATGTCACAATTTCTCCAATTTTTTTTTGCCATAAATTAAAAATGTTGTGTTTCAGTCACTCTAATGTAAATTTTAGTTCTTGTCTTTGTCAGATGTTCAGCAAAATTTTTCTGCACTGGAATAGTCCCATAACGAGGCATTAACAAAGATTGAAGATATTTGCGTTCTCATTTCGAATATACCACACATTCATTTCGGAATTCCATCACCTAACCGTCCAGCAGCAGACATCATTTACAGCGATGTTCAGCGAGAATAACAGTTTAATGCGGCCCCTTTTGTTGAAAATAATGAACAAGTGCTCACTGCTGAACAAAATGCGGATTCTTTTTTTGAACGAACCAGGCGACAATGGCAAAACATTCCTCATCTCACTGGTACTTGCACTCATTCGATCACAAAATTATATTGCGTTAGAAATTGCTGCTTCTGGCGTTTGCGTGATGGTGGAAGAACTGCACATTCAGTACTAAAGTTGCAATTGAACGTTCATACAAATCCTATAGATAGTTTCTATAGACAGCCCATCTATAATAATATCGTGTGTCTCAATTTCAATTGCTTTGAAACGTAATAGGCATTGTATTTGGTCTTTGATCTGTTCAGCGCAAGTTTATGGTACCCTCCTACGATTTTTGACGAGACGCACAATCGTTTGGATTATGATCAAACTCTACAGCACTACGATCACAGGACCATTTGTGACAATTTTGCTACAAACTACTGCAGCGAAAACGTAGGAGAATTGATGTATTGAAAAATTTTCGAAAGCAGAATTGCTGCTAGTTCCGATTTAACCTTACACCATCCCTCCGAGATATCTGCTGGTGGTGGGTTTTCCCATTCCAACTTCTGTGGCTATGATGCCAGATACATTATTTTACAAGTCACCGTTATCGGTGTTACCCACTTCATTCGGTCAATTTTTTTTTTTACATTTCGACTGACGCTTATTGTGTTCGATATTGATAAAAGGTAGCAACAAAGTTTAGATAGTGTAATTGTATGTGTGTAACTTATATTATTTTTTCATAATGTGGTTTTTTTTTTTTACTTTTTGCCTTTGATTGATTACTTGCGAAACAAATACGGTTTTCAGAACGTATAAATCGGTTTTCAGATTTTGACAAAGTGCATCATGATCGATGGCAATGAGAAGTTTCTAACAAATTGAAAAAAAACCGTAATACAGTCAAAAAGTGTAAAAGAAAATATTAAACTTTAAATTAAGAATGCTACACTTTTTAAACGTAATTCGTAATTAAGAACACCAAGATAATTGAATAAAATACAAAAAATTATGTCTGCGGCAATTCAACAAAACCGCTTATCTATTTTTAGCTACTGTTCAGATGGACCAAATGTAAATTTTAAATTAATTTGTGAAAAATTATGACTTAACTAAACTATTTTAGGATCCATGTTATTAGGGTTTTAAACTAAACACCTTCAACAACTTGTTACATGCTCTGGGTTCACCGGAAATTCACAAAATTTTTAATTAGGATTTAGAAAAAAAACACTTATATCGATTTAAGTAAATACCAAACGCAAAATTAAATTCAAAATAAAAACTTATTTCTAGATAAGTGTGTATTCTAAATCTGTTACTGATTTTACAAATAAAAACATTGTTTTAAATATTACATATTTCATGCTAAAACATCAAAAATTATCATTCACATCAATTATCAAAATACCAAACACCAGTATAACAGACATAAGTGGTTTTGTTTTTTGCTTAAATAGTTGGGTTTTGATGGAAAATTGAAGGGAAAGAAGAAAGGGAAATACTATCGATTAGAATATTTTTCCATAAAACCCCTAATCTTGACTTAAGTGATTATGTAAAATTGCCACCAATATAATTATATTTTGAATTATAAAAAATCGAAAATCCAACCATTCGCAGGCCATTGACAAGACATCGTAGGGATGGCTAAGTAAATCGAAGTATGATATAGTGTAGTTCTGACATCTATGACCCCCTGTCGGTGTGCAATACTAATGAGCCGAACCATCTTCCATACCAATATAAGTTGGCATGAAACTCGCAATATGCAGATGGCCTTGAATCGGTCCTATAGCCATACGTCCTCAAGTTAGCGTAAAAAGCATAACCATAAAAAAACAGGATGAGGCTTGAGCCCCAAAACAAGTTGCATTGTAAATAAACAAAAAAATTCTTGTTTTTGTAACAATTTATTTCGTTTTGCATAATACGTTTTTTTTTTCAAAGTGTAAATTTACTCTCTTTGGGGGAAAGATTTTTGTCGTGTTTAGCTTGGCAAGCTTCACTATAATCCGATGGTTTCACTGTCAGCTAATTGATGTAAAGGTTGATCGGCTAGATAGGATGCCGCCACTGAGGGGATGATGGAGAGGATGCTGTTTGCCCTGTCTCTCTCTCTCTTCACTATGTAATATGTTTGATGAGCTTTGTGTATTTTGATCCAATTTACATCTTCTTTATGGCCGCGGAGAAAACCACTTGATGTTTCCTCTATCTAAATAAACTTCCCATGAATCATTATAAAGCGCGTTTCATATAGTTCATGATAAAGGGGTGGGTCATGAGCGTTATACATAACATATTCTCTTAGGTCATATTATAATTTAGCATCACAGCTAGATAGCCAGTCTTTGACGGACAATTGACTGTCAATTGACAGAGCTGCGTCTCCTTCATTGGCGGCAGTAATTCGAATCTTCATTTTGAATCCATCCCCAAGGTTTTTTCGAAGAGTAATTCACAAGCAATCACTTTGCGTAACCAAACGATGCTCTCCTACTAGAGTCCTAGATTCGGCCCATTTCTTAGATTTCCCATTATGCATAATCACGACAGGATATTTGAACCAGACCTTACCATACAAAAATCAGCATTGATGGCGTTTGACATGACCTTCTTTGATTAAATCAACAGCATCCACAATATTGTCAATAAGGCAAAGCGTGCCGATCCATCATAATAACGAAAGAGCAAATTATGTATTATTTGAAACGCGGTAATTCAACTGGATAAAAAATTTGAATCAAATTCAGATGCAAATTAATGCGGAACCGTGAAAATTTGGGTAGGATTTGATTGATGACTCTCAAGAAATTACGTTGTCGAAGGAATAATGAGCAAGTTATGTATTGCAAGCAACGTAGTTCAACTAGAATTAGAAGCATTTGCCAAATTTAAGCGCAGATCGTCCAACTTTTTCGAAAATGCTAAAAAAAATTAAAATCTAAGACAAAAAGTTTTGCATCCTCAAAATCAGTAAGGCAGGTAAATTAGAATAAAAATATTGAAACATTTTGGTAATGAAATTATTGGCATATGATTGATGACTCTCAAGACATTAATGTCGAATTCTTATCAAACAGAATTTTGCTCTAAGATCAAAAAATTGCCAGTGCAATAAATTTACATTGAGTTTCATCTAAATTTATCGCATTGTCACTGAATTTTTTGATCTGAAATCAATTTTTTCTGTGAAAAGAATTCGCCATATGTTTTCGAAGGAATATTGAGCAAATTATTTAAAGCAGCTCCATACTTCATCTGAAAATTGAAACCAGGTGGCAACTCTAATTGAAACGCATCGTATTGGAATTTCCTATTTATTCGGAAGCGTTGAAAATTTTATGATCCATAAGAATAGCTTATGATTGGATTTGCATGATCATTATTAAAACTTTATTAATTAACTCCAATAACAACACTAACAAAGTTTGACTTATATTTCAGTGGTGAAGGAATAAGTTTAGTGCAACAATTTTCAAAACAAAGTTAATTGGGAAACTTTTGTTCCACAAAATTTTTATAGGGAAAAATATTTTCCCATTTAACTTTGTTTCGAAAATGTTTACACCAAACATATTTCCTCAGTAGGTGATTAAAATTCAATTTAGACAAAATGCTATGAAAATATTTTTCACAATTCCCTATTCCAGAAGAACAGGGAAAGCCAGGATAGTGTCACTGGCCTTCAAATTAAACCTTCGGCCGTTAATATATTTTAAATACCTACCGTTCCATTTTAAAATTTTAATTTTAATTCACACATTTATTTAATAAAAAAATGCAAAAATTAAATTTTATAATAATTAATTTTTTATTTTCAATTGTTTTTTCTTTTTAAATTTTCATTTCATTTTTAATTATTTTAATTTTGTTTTTTCCTTTGATTTGCTTTTTGTTTTTTTATCTCATCGATTAATAAATGTACAATAAAATTATTTTAATTTAATTTATATAATTTAATATTTATATTATATTTATATTTGTAGTATAACAACAAAAGAAAAAATAATATTTATATTTTGTAAATTTTATAATTTAGTTGTAATATTTTTTATTAATTTTTATACATAAGTTAATAATAATAATTATTATTGTTTTTTTATATAATAATAATAATATAATTTATTGATATTTTTTTAATTAATTTAATAATTTTCATTTCAGTTTCAAATTAAATGATTTTGTTTTTATATGTAGCAGGGCACCGACGGAATTAATTTTAAACAAATGTAATTTATTGATTTGTTATAAGTATAAAATTAATATTTATACAAGACTAGTTGGCATGCAGACTTTTATAAGAATTTATTAAGTCAAAGAATATTAAATTTTGAAATGAAACCAAAATAAAAATATATATAATATTTAATTAGCCTCATTTGCATAAAAATAAATAATTTCAGTTATTTTATATGTACATACATGAAAATTGTGTTTAATTATATTTTTATTGTATACCGAAAAAATATATATTTTTTGACCGTCGGTAATTTTAAATACATAATATATGAAATTAAACCAATTATAAAATTTTTTTGATGTTGTTATTTACAAAAAATAATAATTTTTAAAACTTCATTAATATTTATGTATTTTATTATATAATTATTTATTTTATATATAGGCTAATTTTTATTGCTTTTTATTTAATTTTAATTAAATAATTTGTATTCGCTGTATCCAATAATTTTTATTTGATAATTAATTTCAAGGTGGCAAATGTTATGAAATTTAGAAAATCCTAGCAAAATATCACCTGCCGGTCAAAAATAATTTTGATTATTATTAAAATCTTTTAAATCTACAGATGTTTTTTGTTTTAATTATCACAGCATTAGCAAGTATATTAGATAACAAATTATAAAATGTAAATCTGGAAAGCGGTGGGTCATAACAAAAATAATAAATTATAATATATTAGCATGAGTTTTGGGACTCAATAAATTTTTATACAATTAATTAACAAATAAAAATTATTAATTACTGCGTTGAAATATTGAAATGGCACTGTAACATTATATAGAACATCATCGTCATGTTTAATAAAAAATATTAATTTGTTCTTCTTATCACATTTAAAACTTTTTTTTGTTTGTTTAATTAAATTAATTTAATTAATAATATTATTAATTATATAGGAACAACATTGAGTTTTTTATTTATAAATACTAAATAAAATTACTGGAGGTTGGTGCTACTACTAAACGTTACCCGCTTGCTCTTGCAGCTGCTGCAGTTCTTCTTCCTCTCGTGTTAATGGTACCGTGGAATGATTATACAGTCCTTGTGCCATTAATTGTAAAGCTAAGGGATTTTTTTGTCCGGATGACTTTTTAATTTTGGCTCGTTTATTTTGAAACCATATTTTTATTTGTGCCTCGTTTAATCCCAACTCCGAACTAAGCTGTTGCCTTCGCCGTTCGGTTAGGTAACGATTTTCGTTGAACTCGTGCTGTAAATTATAAAAATAAAATTAAAAAAAAATGATGTTAAATTGGATTGTGTCTGGAGTATGGTTTATTTTGATTTACTTACTTTTAGTCGGGCTAGTTGAGGTCCACTAAATGCAGTGCGGGGTCGTTTCTCATCAGCCGTAATTTTTTCGCCGGGCGGCTTTTTCGGTCGCCTTGTACGGGGACCTGTAGGAAATAAAAAATAAAAATGACTTAATTGCCTAAAACTTGTTTAAATTATGGTAGACAATATTTTTGGAGCTTATTGATGATGTCGCTGCGTTGCATTGTTAATAAAAAGAAGTAAAATAACTGCCCCGAAGGAAGTTAATGTTCGAACAAATAAGTGGTTTTGTGATAAAATTTCAAAAATCACTGGTATATTGAAAGATTGGAAGCGCCGTTACAGGTTCCAGAAATTCGCTTCCGTTCGTCTTGTCCAGGATTTTCTTTTAGGTCTTCTCTGGTCGGTAGATTGTCACTGTTTAACTCTCTTCGTCGGTATAAAATAGTAGGAATGAGAAACCTGCAAACGCACAGACACAGTTTATAATACAAATTAATTATCAACCCATTCGGTGTATAAATAACTGTGTTCCAAATGGTTTGATTTCCAAACTCAAATAATATTGTTGAAAAATCTCAGGATCCAACCAGTCTGTGCAGCATTTAAAAAAAGAGCGTGGTTAGCAATATATTTATTTTCTACAGGTATATATAAAGAATTAACTAAAGCAGTGCATGTGAGTGGGTTTTGGTAGCTCCACGAGATCGATATCACTTATTTTGGCTTTGCGAAGATAAACGAGAAGCAGTGATTTTTAAAGATAGCTCTTCACTTCCTGCTTCACCTTAATGATTGAATATTGCCTTACCGTCGAACACTAAGTTTTCTCGATCGATATTATTAAACGAGATTAACTTGGTGTAACACCACTTTTCTCGGCCTTTTGACGGTTCCTAATCTCAAAAATGCAAAAAAAGCATGTGTCTGTCCTTCTAAGAACGGCTTGTGCAATTCGAGTTTTTCTCGCCAATCTTCTGTCATTTTTAATTCGGACCATTGCAAAGCTTTTTTTTAGAACGACTTACCCCCACCACTGAAACGACAGTAAATACCACCCAACTTTACGATATTGCTTTACATTTTCCCATATACTCGTGTAGTAGCCATACTGCGTTGAAAAGATCTTCAAGACTGCCGTAAAATTTTTAGAGCATCTCAGTACTAAAAACTACCGTTGTGGCGCTAGAGGCAGTTCCAACCGCTTTGACACTAGTAGCTAATTTTTGAATTATCTTTAAATATTTACGTGTCGTATATCGTTGAATAGGCCTTGAAGAATGTTTTAATTTTTTCTCGGGCACCATAGTGCTGGCAACAGGCAGTTCTAATTTTTCTCATCCCCATATAATTATGTAGCATATCATTTGAAAGGTCTGGTAAAAGCAATAATTTTTTATTGATTTATTATAGAACATATATAAAAAAAAATACAATTGTGAGGCTGATTATAGTGACATTTATTCTCATTCTGATAAGTTCATGTAACATATCGTTTCTGAGATTTTGGATAAAACAAATTTTTTTTTATCAGCAATTTATTTCACAAATTTACCAAATTTTTCCTGACTCATTTTACGAACAATTTTTCTTCTTGAAATTTGCGGTTTTCCCCAATTTTCGAGGTTTGTGAATTTTTGAGATTTGTGAATTTTTAGACCGAAGTTCTGATTACTTCGTGGGTTTTCAGCCCCTAGCACGTTTGACTGTATTCACAATACTGTAACTACGTTCTTTTTCATGTCTTAACAATGTCAGGTTTTCTGAGAACCGAGGGATTTTATTTCTTTATTTTTAACTTTAGTATTAAGCCTTCACCATTAAGTTTATTTTGTACTAGAGCTGTAATGCTGCAGTCTGTTATTTAAATTTTAAAATACAATTAAGTTTATCCCAGAATAATTCTTTCAAAATTTAATTTCTTTAAACTCTTGATAACTGTAAATTTTTACAGCTTATATCCGCAGAGCTTATTTGTTATTTTTTTCTGGCCCTGGCGTAATCTTGAACTATTTCAGTAAATCTTGCTTTTCGTTGCTCAGAAATATAGTTGAATTTATAATCTTAATAATGAATTTGAATCGCTAAAAACCAAGCGCGGTCAGCAACACCTTCAGTATGACGGTTATCAAATCGCACTGTACACATTTGTGATTTTCAATATAAAATTCGGATTTGGGTTTTCAATGCTTTCATTGGCACAATGCACAAAACCTGTTCCTAGTGGTGAGCTTTGAATTTAAAGCAATGCAATTGCTTCACTTTGCTTCTTGACATTTACGTTCACTTAATTTATGGTTCTTGCTACATTTTAGCCACAAAGTTTGCCGGTTCATCTTTACTAAATCTTCCGGATCTACTTATATTTCACCACTTTTTAGCTTCTCTGACATTTCAAGTACTTTTTTCATGAGTTTAAGCTCCGTTGATATAGTTTTACTTCATGTTCAGCTCACAATCTCCCGTTTTTTTCCGTAATAATTTAGACTTTAGTTTCTGTTTGGCATGTTGCTACATAGTACTCTACTTACCTAGTTTTTTCACTGTTAAACTTAAGGGCAAATCAGATAAAAGTTTCATATTCTCAGAAGCGCAAACATTTTGGCTTAAGTTACGAGATGATGGTTTTTTATGATGTCCTTGGTATGTACTTTAATCCAAGAATGTAAAATGGTTGGTCCTATGGGTTCTTTAAAAATAAAAAGCTTCCAACAAAAGATGTGCTTATGATCTTAAATTAGATACACTCCGTCTCAGTTGTTTAAGAACACTCATTTTTTTTAAACATCAGATTGTTTCTCCAATACTAATGTATAATTAAACAAATTTTAATTCGTATATCGGAAGAGGGCTCTATTAAGAAGATATTCCATACAGCAATTTCCAGGTAAGTTAGAGAACCGCTACATTTTTTTAAATAATACAGTGTGCACCTTTAAAAATATTTATTTGTTTCACTTGTTTAAGAACAGCTGTAAAATCAATTTAAATGAAAAGTTTTCGTATCTTTTTTTTTGTGTTTGTAAATTTTATTTAATTTCAAATATTATTTAATCAGTAATGAGTATTTCCACCCTGATGTTCAATAACTTCAAGAATTCTATTGAGTTGTAAAGTAACTGCAAACAGCCAAGGGAAATTTCAGGCCAGGATGATTTTATGGCTTCAATTAAATCGTCCTTATTCTCGAACTATGCATTTACCTTCGTTGACTTTCCGTGATAGCCACCCCCAAACGTTTTCCATTATGATTAAGTCGTGTAAATAGGGCGGCCAAAGCAATAGTTCTACATATTGCTCCTGAATCCGCGCTTTGATTATTCTGGCAGTATGAATTGGGGAAAATCCATCGCTGTCCATTAAAATATTTGGCAAATTTTGGAAAAGCTCGTTCCAAAACGGTTTTATAGATATTTGCTGTCATTTTTACTGTCTGAAAACCTAAATCAATTATTCCAAAAAAAGACACTGATCTCCACACCATTACAACAGCCTCTTTACTGTGCCATTTGCTAAAAATAATTTTATTTTTTCGTAGGTCATGAAAATAATAATTGTATCCATCTGGCCCGTCCAAATTTAATTTTTTTTCTTCATCGGAATAGACAACCTAATGCCACTCTCTGCCCCATCTAATGTGTTGCCTTGCAAAGCAAATACGCTGGTTCCTGCATGCTTCATTTAACGGTGTTTTTTTTTAAGTTTTTGAAATGTTGAATGTGAGGAACGCTGTATTATACGATGAATGGTTGCTCTGCTGACCGTAACACCGGTTTTAGCCCTTATTTTGTTATTCAACAGGGTACAATTTGAAGCTTCTCTAAGAATGGCCCGTCGATCTTGCATTGTTCTAGCCATGTTCACACGTCCTTTACTGTTTTTCCCTTAGCTTTGGATTAACGGTTGACCCGGATACTATGGCCATCCTCCTTCAAAGCCCGAACTTGGGCTTTCCCTTCTTATTCAAGAACTGTCCTTTAGGCATAGTTGCGCACAAATCAAGGTTTAATCACGAACTGATACCCTACACTCTTTTATTTTTAACTTTTAGCATTAGAAACGAGATATTTCAGTTGTCCTTAAACAAATGAGACAAATAAATATGCAATTTTTAAAGGTGCACCCCAGGATGATCTTATATAAAAAAAAGTAGCGGTTCCCTAACGTACCTACAAATTGCTGTATGGGATATCTTCCGATATAACAATTAAAATTTGTTTGATTGTACATATTATTGGATAAACAATCTGATGTTTTAAAAAAATAAGTGTTCTTAAACAAGTGAAACGGAGTGTATTTTAAATAGTTTTTAAGCGATATTTAGAAAAGTATAATTTAATCATCAGAAACAAAACGAGACCTTTATTCCAAAAGGGAAATTAAATTTTCTAGTACATATTAAGAAATATTCGCTTATTTACCGCAAGCGGTTAATTTGACAGTACCGGGCTCCCAACATCAAGGATGAATTTCCAACGGAATCGCCGAGGATTGGTTCAACTTGGTAATAAAGCAATTAATGAAAAAAAAATACACTGGGGAGATTTTTGAGCCTTTTCCAAGGAAAAAACGGCAAAAGAATTTATCTTTCGCAAACTATTGTCAAAAAATCAAAAAATGGATGAAAATGTGCTATGGACTATCTATCGAAGAAAATTGATAAAAAATAATAAAAACACCAAAACGTCCTAAGCATATGGATCAGAACTTTAATGCGGTATGGTAATACCAAAAGTTTGAAAAAAATCGAGAGAAAAAAAAACAAATTTGGAAAACCAACCTTCTTCAAAATCAATTCACATTTGAAAACGAGGATTTGCACAAAGTAACAATTTATTTTACTTGCGCATTTGATTAAATTGCTCAAATTTAATGTATAACGGGAATTGATTCGGTCAGTTTACAAGAGATGTTCAGTGCGTTCAAGCAACGTGACTTCTTACAATTTATGAATATGAATTCTTGCATATTATTATGGCCGCCTTCAATGAAACTTGAATTTAAGTGCAACACAGTCATCGACAAGGATTTCTTTTATTTATCCATCGAATTAAGAAACTTTTAGGAAAATCATTTAAATAATTTTTTTAGCAGAATTTTCATTACAAATTCAGGTTGCCCAACGTGTCATAAAAAAATTGCAAGAAGCGAATAGTTGCACAATTTAGAATTGTGGTCGTCGATGTTCAGCCATTATAGAATTAATTCAAACCAAGTTACTATATCTGTGATAATAATTGAGTAATTTACTATGAATTGGCGTTAAAGCACTACAAAAGCTATATAAGGAGACCGGTATAAGAATTTTGTTCGAAAACCGCGAATTGGGAGTTTTCTGTTGTTTCATCAGCACATTAGATACAAATATTAAAATTATTTATTATTTACATCAATCAACAATAACATTAATTTTGCGCATCTAGTAAGTTATTTAAAGAGCAGCAAAACTCTCAAGTCTCAGTTTTCGAACAAAATCTGTACTCTGGTATACTGGAATTGTGTGAATGCGGGTGGTGCGTGATGCGTGACTGAAAAGGTGTATATTAATTGACCTTCAAGAGACAAGGACAACTGATACCTTTTTTCTTATAAAAAATAAAAAAAAAATATTGTTGTGAAATTCGTACATATAAAGCAACCTTAAATTATGTGGAGCCAATCTAGCTAGTCTGACCAAAACCTTATCACAGTCCTTTAAATCTTGTAGTATGTAAATATTGTCTTGAATGTGATAACATGTGTTCATTGAGGCGTTGTTACGATTTTAAATGACGGTGCAAACGTTCCACCACCTCTATGTCCGCAAGTGGTACGTTGTCTTGGATAATCCTAGAAAACCGTAATTTCTGATGGGACATGAAACCTTGAGACATATGTGTTCACGAAAGCTATCACTATCGCTGATGTTCAACCGGTCGATTATTGTGAGAATAAACATATTACCATTATTTGGAGGTAACGGTCCGATGAGATCAATGTGCATGTAGTTGAACCTCTCAGAAGGAATGTCAAAACGTCCTGAGTATGTCTAGTACGTCTAGTATGTCAAATTATTTTAGTTTTTTGACCATGGGCCCTATTCTCAAAATCGGTGAAAATTACCGCATTTGGAATATAGTTTGCTTTATAATTTTTATATTATTCGAATTTTTCGCCGGCTACTTTAATCACTTTCAAATTTGTTTGCAAGTTTTCTATTATTTATTTCCCTACTAAGTGAAACATTCTGACTGGGTAAGTCGAGTCGGAATCCCTTAGTAGGGAAATAAATAATATAGAAACTTGCAAACAAATTTAACCCTAATGTTAGTGAAAAAAATCTTAATTTAAGTGATCAGTACCTACATGCATTTTGTATGGAAACTTATTTTTTCCACGTTCGTCCAAGTTGTAACATTTCTCATTTTTAAGTATTTAGAATACAATCTATCAATTGAACTAGAAGTTCTCACAAACTTTAAAGTTTTTCTTGTTACTAAAACATAAAAAATAGACGTCTAAAAGTATAAAAGGTACCTGAGTACCTCATCACTCACATTACGGTTAAAGTAGCCGGCGAAAAATTCGAATAATATAAAGATAGAAATTGGGCCCCAGGAATCCGTGTTTTTGACTAGTATTTCATTTCGAGGTTCATACTTGGCCAAAAATACTTTGATGCTATCAATATTCGCGTTGAACGCACTCTTTGTCGAGGGGGGGGGGGGGGGGGGGGAGAGGGCTAATTAGGACGATTATTTGAGGTCGATGATTCACACCAAATTGATAAACCTGAATCAAATTCAGAAATTTTTTCCAGTTTATATTTCGAGCTCTTCGATTTGTTTATTAAGGCTTTAGTTCATTGTCTGTATTTTGTAATGAAACTGATTTTCTCAGGTCGATAGCTGTTCAAATAGTTCACAATTGAGTTTCTTCGTTACGTGACAGTGTATCCGCTACGACGTTGCATTTACTTTTAACATGTCTTATGCCATTCGTAAATTGTGAAATATGATGGAGCTGACTACTTAGACTTGGGTTCTTTCCGATTAGAACGCAATCGCTGTAGAGAGCGGCTTGTGGTCTGTATTGATGGAGAATAACCTCATTAAAACTGGCTTAAATAAAACACCTAAAGTGTTTAATGGCACAATAAATTGCCAGCAACTCTCGGTCAAAAGCAGAATACTTCTGTTCGGTTGGAGAAAACTATTTAGAGAAGAAATTAAGAGGCTACGGATTTTTACCATTACGTTGTTGTAAAACAGCGCCCAGAGCAATATCGCAAGTATTAATGTTCGTAGTGTTCCAGTTAATAATGAAAAATAATATCGTTATAGTGACCTCCTCTGTTGGTCGGCAGGCTGTCAATCTTTTACCAAAATTTTGAATAACTTTTTCGCATAATGATGGTCCAATTAGTGATATTTACTCGATGATGTTGTCTTTGAGGTGTTGAACAGTTTGAGGATTAGCTTCATTAATTTTAGTCTTCAAGAAACCCCATAAGAAGATATCCAATGGCGTTGCATGATCTTGGATCTTGGTGGTCACTTCCGTAGCTAATATCTTCCAATTGACTCCACAAAAAAATTCGAATCATCTCTCGATATCGAGCTCCATTCACAGTAATTGTATTGTCATTTTGATTTTCGAAAAATATGGACCCATTACGCCACCACACCAAATTTTACACCATATACAGTAATTTTCTTGGTTTCATTGTGTTTTAAAACAATTCCCTAGGATTTTTTTTTCGATTGTTGACATAGTCGCCAATTTCAAAATAAGCTTCATCGGTGATAAAAATTTGCTTGAAAAAATTCTGACCGAATTTTTTTCTTGTTTTTCTATGACCCAATTAACGAATTTGGGACGTAATGCGTAGTCATTTAGCCTTAATGCTTGCCTTTACATGAAGATCTTTGTGCAAAATATTAAACGAAGTTGTTAATTCGAGGTTTAATTGCTATGAACGACGAAGAATTGATGTCCTTGGCTTTTCAACAAATCTTGTGCTAGTAGCGGCAGCATTTTCACTCTGATCTTAAACTGAACCGAATTTATCAATGATAAGTTTAATAGCACTGTTTATCGGACCATTTTCCCACCATATTAAACAAGATTTTCTTCCAACTTCTGAATAACTTTCACGGGCTGGAATGATGAACCTGCTACCTGTCACATAATATTTGAAACTCTAGTACAAAAAATATAAATGGCGGAATATTTAAAAAGATATCTCAAATTTAAACACCGGTTATAAATTAAAAACCCTCCGAAAATTGTTTCTTCTAAAAGAAAATCAATTCTGCTTATATTCGTATACCATGTGCGAGTACCTTGCCCTCAACCGCATTGCAAACAAATATAATACAATTTCGTTTTATTTATGTTATTTTCCGATTGTACCGTTAAATAATTTATAAATTAATAAAAGATAATTTAAAATTAGCCTTAAGCGATTAATAAATTTCTCAACTCTCAACTAATTAGAATTTAAAATACATGTAACAAGTCAAAAAGTCGTGCACTTCAGTTTGTACTTTTACTGCATTACACAGTAAATATTTTACATTAAATCTAAAATAAATTTTAATTAACTCATTTTCAAATCAAAAATCTTTAATTGTAAATGTAAATGTAAGTAACAAAACATAAACTGAATATATAATTAAATGTCAAAATAAATTAACTTAAATTTGCAGACCGATTCGCATATACAGCATACATTTTATATGTTACTTAATTAAGTGTTAATTAAAAAACATTATTTTTAATTACAATCGATAATGATCACGCGTTATTTTTTGTTATATAAAATTAAGATATATCGTGTACGCATCTAAGAGGTATATAATTTATAATAGATCCTTATACGAATTTTAATTTTAATTAACTAAAAACGAGTACAGTACGGCTGTGTACGCAATTTGGGAGTAATGCCAAATTATTTGGTTTAATTAAAATATATCATGGCATAATTAAAATTTTGTACAAAATAAAGGGTTACAACACTATGTATTTCTTAAAAACATTGTTAACTACTTAATATATATGTACAAGACTTTCAGAGATAAATAATTAGTTTTTCTTTTTTTGGAAAATACTCATTATTCACACAGCAAAATCTTATTAGTAAGTAAGTTTACCATCCCTTCAAAATACGAAAATGAACAACATCAACCATTTTCTTGTCTTGTCATCATCGGTATTTTAATTACAATCTTTCACTATTTCTTATTTCTATTAATTTCTTATTTAACTTCTTTCGAAAATATTTACAAATTTTGTACACTGATGAATATTATTTTTTGGTTCTGTTATCTTCCTTAATACCTCGACGATTTTAAAGTAACCAACAATTACTTATTACGTAAACAAAAGGGGGATTAAAATAAATATTTTAGTATTTTTCGAAAATAATTAAAATTAACCCCAAAAATAAGAAATGGAACAATGATAGGGACTACAGTATTGTTTTAAAATGTCTTACGTGGATTTTAAGGATTTGCGTGCTTTATTAGTGCATTGCTTAGTCATTCATTATATTTCCTATAAAAAAAACACCTTCCTAACAGTGGCGGTTCAGTATTTTCATCTAATTATAAGCCAGCTGGTGTTTATATAAATGGGCAAGTGCAAATAAATCATGGTGAGGTATTTTAAAGTTTAAATTGGTGTAAACTTTCAAAAACATTTGTGCTTTCATTTGAATGAAATGAGTATTAATTTTGATTGCGATTATGAACAATATTTTCACCCAAATGTTTAAACCGACTAGGTAATGTTGGATGGCATATATTGTTGTTTCGTTTTCGTGCGCAAAATACAACCACACTTCAAAATTAGCGGCGAAAATATTTTCGCCGAACGCGTTCGGCACACATTTTTGTAAATGTGAACCCACCTCAATAAAAAAACATTATCTTCGGTTAAATTTTAGAAAACCTTCTGGAACACTTAACCTATACATTTATTTAGAACATTTAATTCTTTATTGGTCTCAATGTAATTGCTTAAATTTTCAACATCATTGAAAAAATTAAAAAGCTCCCATTAAAGTTACTCCCTCCGCTATACAGATTTGCACCAAATTTCGCAAGGAGCTCCCAATTAGTGGAAAAAGTGTAATAATGACGATTTATCCGAATAGTCCATTGGCCTTGATTTTTTTTTGTTGTAATTTTTATCATTTCTGGTAAAATTTAAAAAATAACCTGACCTCATTTCGTATGAAATTTAATTTACAATCTTTTTGATTTTAATCGTTTTGCCGTAAATGCTACATACGTTTCCAAATGTTGGTTAAGAAACGAAAAACTCCTATAAAAGCTGTCGGACCTATAGCCGTACGTCCACGATTTGGCAGGAAACTGCGTAAAGTAACGACGTGAAAAGCGAAAAGTTATAGAAGTGCGTCGGCTCAGGAACAGATTGCAAAGATCAAATAATAAGGAAAAATAGGCTGCACGTATAGAAAGAATTTTAGCGTAGAAAGAAGAAAGAATTTTAGTATAGAGCGAATTTTAATGTCAACTGATTAACCAATTACGATAAAACTTGATTTGCAAGATGGAATTACAGTATCCACATATAATTTTAAACGAGGTTTAAGAAATTATTCAATCTGAATGGATTTTAGCCGTATTTACACAGATTTTTGGGTGCTTTGGCAAAAATTAAACGGGAAAAACTAAAATTTGATTTTCTGATCAGTAAGTGTATATCTTATTCCAAATTCTTGCACTAGAACCAGTTGATACTTTATTGGTCACGGTAAAACAGAATAAAAGTCTTTGTACATAGTTGACTATGACGATCTATGATTTTATCATTTTTTGTCCCGTTTTAACATTTTCAAGATTGTTCACTAAATGACAACAAGAACCCCATTTTGCAGCCTGAAAAACAATTTTTCTAATGATCATAAATTTAAAGCCTGAACTTTCAACTTGTCGCAGTAATTCGGATTTAAAAAGCGCACAAAAAATAATTTTCATAAATGTTTTGTTGAGTGGCCAAAACACGTGTTAGGATTAACATTATAACCCGCAGATTTCTAATGACGATTTTATAATACTAGGAATAACTTAATCGAAATTTTATGTGCGTCTTAAAAAATTTAAATTCGTAACCATTATCATTTTACTACCAAAACGTAGGGAAACTACGTAATGAAACCGAGAAGAATTTCTGGAGTTACACGGAGTGTTTTTCGATGTAATTGTAACGGAAACAAATTTTAATAGGAGGATGCCAAGGAGTAGTTTACTTAATAAAATTAACGTTTTCCAGAAACGTTTTGGTAATCGCCAAATTATATATACCCGATCGGATGTGAGTGCCGATCGGATGATTCAAGTACTGTAAACTAGATTATTTTTACTGACAATATGTTAAATACTGGTTTGATGTAAGCATGCATCTTAAACAGGTAACTTTACTTACTGTTCATATTTCATGTCAAAAACAGGAAAACTGGGGAAATAAATTTCCGATAAATTTTCGTAACGCCGATTTTGTAAAACTTAACGAAATGTTGATTGCTACATTTTACATAACCTCACTCTAAAAGAGAGTCTTTCAATAGGGGATCCGCTCGGAACGCGATATCTAAAAACGCGATATGGTACATAATGTGCATTGCGAAGCGACGGAGCGCAGCGACCCGCTTGATATAACCCGGTCTTATACTCCCACTCCTATCGATTTTTAAATTCCTATAAACTGCAATTAAATTTCTCCTTCACCCGCCTGATATAACCCCATCCTAAACTCCCGCTCCTATAGATTTTTAAAATATCGCGTTTTGTACCAAATCGCGTTTTGAAATAACACGTTTTGAAATATCGCGTTTTGTAGTGTATTGCGTTTTGAAATATCGCAACTTGATACAGTAAAATCTAGATTTAACGTACTAAATCGAATGTTTTTAAATTTAATCGACTATAGATTTTGCACTTGTTCTGAAATATAGCCACCTAGGACAGAACTCGTTTATCTCTTAACCGATTATGGACGGAACCCGATCATGGGATTCTTAAATGATTTTTGGAAGAAGTTCTGGATCTAGGCACCTGGAACGGAACACGATCAATTCTTAATCGATTGAGATGGGATTTTGTTTGTTGGATGGAACAGAGATTTCTAAATGAATTTTGGAAGAAGTTCTGGAGTATGGCCATCTGGGACGAAACTCGACCAATTCTTAACTGATTATGATGAGATTGGATGGGTATGTTGGATGAAAATGTAATTAATTATAGATTTCTGGAAAAAGTTCTGGAATATGATGAAAAATCGTTAAAGAATCCCACGCCATCCATCGAACCCAATCCCATCACAATCGTTTAAGAATTGAACGAGTTCCGTCCCAAGTAGCCATATAACAGGACTTCTTCCAAAAATCGTTTAAGAATCCTATTTCCATCCAACATACAAAATCTCACCATAATCGGTTAAGAATTGATCGAGTTCCATCCCAGATGACCATATTCCAGAATTTCTTCCTAAAATCATTTAAGTATCCCATTTCAATCCAACATACCCAATCCCATCATAATCGGTTAAGAATTGATGGACTTCCATCCCAGATGGCCATATTCCAGAATTTTCTCTCAAAATTGTCCATTAAATCGAGCGTCCGTTAAATCGAGGACCGTTAAGTCGAGCGTTCGTTAAATCGGGGTCCGTTAAATCGAGGGTTGACTGTAATCCGAGTTTTAAAATATTACGTTTCAAATGAGACCCTTTCAATAGGTACGCTCAAAATTTATTGGTTATAGCAGTCAAATTTATTGTGAATTGTTCAGTAGTGTATAGAAAATTACCATGGAAAGTTATAGCGTTGAACAACGTGTACAAATCATCAAATCACTCAACCAATTGACCACGAAAAACTAGGCTCTCAAAAAATTTAAAGAATACCAAATGACAGCACAGAAGATCACCGATAATGGAACACTAGCAACACAGAGAAATGGGAACGGTGCATGAAATGCTAATGATTGAGCCAATTGTCAGGAGTACATTACCCTTAACGTCAGAGAAGAATATCATAGAAGGTGCAGCGCGGCCATGGAACACTCCATACGGGATCATTATGAAGTTGAACGGATTCAAGAAGCGAGGACAGAAAGGAAGATGGATTATTTCACGCTAAACAAAGTAGGCAACGTAGATGGTATATTGTGCAATGTACAGTATCTGGCGTATTGTCAAGAAACTTGTCAACAGTCCAAAAGCGTAAAATACACTTTCAACAAAAATCAGGTTAAACAAAATAACAAAGGGTACGTAAGCTTATGACCAAATAAAAGCAACATATAAAGAAATTTTTTGATAACTCTACAAAATTGCAAATAACTAGGAAAGCGCCGAAATAAAAACTGTGTTAGCGGGACCTGGCAAAAAAGTGTAAGTTATTGTAATGAACTTTGATTCCAAAACGTAACCCTTAGATAATGTATACCGAACTAATTGGCGCATTTGAACGAGCAGCTCGTCACTGGGATTCCGATAATTCAAAACCACCATAAAAAATTTTAGGTTATTTTAACTAAGCCATTTTAAAGGACTAAGTTTTCTTAGTCCTTCGAACTATGACAGAAAATCTTATGGGTAAGCAGATCTGAGCAGATAAATTACAAGGCTTAGGAAATGGCGCTGTTGCACTATTACGATTTTAAAATATCGATAAGCCAGTCTTACTTTTCTACGACGGGTTTTTGTAAGTAACAGTGCGCTCCATAAATGCCAAAAGTTGGCTTTCCCCATTGAATAACCTAAATAATTACTTCCGATGTAATGCAAAAAGTGAGGAATTCTCATTAACTGCGATCCAATGTACATAGGTTCAAAATTCTTTTTTGTTTCAAAAGTCACATGCTTGCACCCAACCAAAATCAAAAAACTGTCCATCCATCTGGATATCTGTACCAATGATCGAAGAGCCTTTCGAACCCGTACCTTATTGGGTTTACTGCCTACCATAGGATATAGCCTAAAATCGCCTCCCATCACCTCGATATAGTTTATATACATTGTTTAGGTTTCGATCAGACGACGATTTTCAATAACACAATTTTAGTTCATAGGTGCACTAATCATAGGTTGGGCCGCTAGTGACAAATTATTCGTGTATTATAGAATATGTACGTGCCACATATATCATTAAAAGGTTGAAAAGAATTCTGGGCGCGGATATTTATTTATCTTTTTATATAATTCGGCGGCATATCACTTTTTCTTGGAACAAACCATAATTTTGCTATCAACACCTTAGTTGAAAAATCCTTCGTTTTAGCGCTGGTAGTAAATAGTTTGTTTATAACAGATAAAGCACATAGTTATCTTGTACGACTGATAAGGTCTAGAAAAATATCACAAATGTAATAGAAACTTTTTACTATTTTAAACCTTTCCAACATAATCCTTTCCAGCATATCGTTTAAAAAGTTTTGAATAAAGCAACAATTTTGTAACAAGTATCTCACGCTGCTTCACGCTGGTGGCAGGTTAGACGTTTATTTTAGTTATCAGAAAGGTATTAAAGAATGTCAAAAACTCAAAACTTTACCTGAAACACCTTAATACTCAAAACTTCCATTACGACGCAAGGAGCGAATTTAGTTGTTTTTTCGATATAATCAGATCACAAACTGTTTGAAAGGTTTTGTACTATCAATAATTTTGTTGGTTTCATATTATTTATTCATTATAGAATGTGTATGTATGTATCTTATCATTGTTAATGGCTTGAGAAATTTTGCGAAAATCATAGCAATTCGTTTATCCATGAATTGACTTAAAACTAAACCAGCGGAAAATATTCTCTGTACTCAAGAGAAGGCAAAAACGATTTTTATTTTTTTTTAAATATGCAAACCGATTTTAATATATGAGAACTAAAATGTAATTGTTTTATCAATACTTCCAGAAATGTTTATTAATTGTTTGTGTAATAAAAATTATTTTTCAAAATCTCTCCCCCCTTCCTCCCCCCGTCCCCACATTTTGTAGAGCTTGAAATTAAAGGTGTAACTTGATTTGTGCCTGTTTTGAAGCAAAAATCAAGTTTTCAATCATGAAAATAGCCCATGAAAGCAAACACAAACAAGCTTCAATTTGAAGCTCTACAAAACGTGGGGTAGCCCGTTAATAAACAAAATTATACTAAAACACTCTTTACCACTTTAGTAATTTTAAGTACTTTGACATTGTTTAATATTTGTGTTATTATGGTTTAATGCCAGATAATAGTTGTTGTAATTAGGACTGAAGATGAAAATTATATTTTCGAAATCGATTTTCTAAAATTAAAATAAAAAAAAAATTTGTTACTACAAGGAAAACCAAATTACAAGTGTTTATTTTTAATAAATTGTTTAACAGGTAACGACTTCCGGTTTCAAGGACCACTTCAATAATTTTTGTTGCCAAAACATTAGGCTCCCTACTTGTGACTGGAGCAAGTACAAAATGTTCAAGTTTCTTTCAGTGAAAGTTAATAAAATTGGGTAAAGGATTTAATTATCTTAAAATTGTGTATAAAATATTCGAAAAATTGTAGCCAAAGAAGCCAAAAATCGTTTTAAATAATTTAGAGACAATATTAAAATATCAACATCTTTTATCCAATATTCCCAACTTACACTGCAAAAGCAATGTATTTTTAAGGCTGTAAAGTATGTCCTAACTTTGTCCTAATTTTTTATTGTAAGAATGTATTGTAGTTTATCACTCTCGTTATAATGAATTAGTACGAATAAATTGTAAATTTTAATAGAAGATTTAGGAGCAGGTAAGCACTATTTTCAGAAATAAAGAAAACGGAAAAATAGTGGTTTGTGAAGAATAAAACCGTTCAGTTGATAGCTTGTGACTAGTTGTTAGTCGTGGGTAAGTACAATTTTAGTACGTTTAAAGTAAAGTTTTTAAATTTAGGCGATTTTAGGAAACGATTTACATAAATTAGTCATCAAAAAGCTCCTCCGGAAACCGCCACTTCCTCTGGGCCCATTTCCGCTAATTTTCATTTGGAGTCAATCCGTCTGGGCTATAGAGAGTACACTGGCCGATATACACACAGACAATACTTCGAAAGGGCCGCCCCGGTGGTAAAGTGGTCAACATGCTTGCTCCAGCGACCGGAGGTCCCAGGTTCAATTCCCCGGTGGTGAAAAAATTCCTCATTATCCGAAATGAAAATATGATTATGAAACCTCATTTGATGCGGCCAAATCCCTTGATGGGATATAGTGCCAGAGAGAGAGAGAGAGAGAGAGAGAGAGAGAGAGAGAGAGAGAGAGAGAGAGAGAGAGAGAGAGAGAGAGAGAGAGAGAGAGAGAGAGAGAGAGAGAGAGAGAGAGAGAGAATACTTTTTGAAAGCCACTTTTTCGAACTTCGTATTCCACTGTATACGATAAACCGGAAAAAAATCGATATGGTTTCAACAAGGCGCACGAAGAGTTTGCAAAGTAGTACGAAGATGTTTGCAAAGACTCACTAATCGATATAATATTTGACAATATTCAATAATAACGATTTTTTATATGTGTTTAATAATTACCAGAATGGGAAAACTAACTTAAACGGTTGGCAATCGGCTGAACAAAACACGGGAACCGTGCTAATAACTAGAGGAAAGGAACCATTTGGGCGTAAGGTTCTTTTTCATGGAGCATACGTAGAATATGAGTTGAAAAATGCCGAACGTCCGAAGAGCGTTATTAAATGGCGATAGCCAATTTAAAAAATAATGACGTTATACCAACATCAAACAAACGAGTAAATGATTTTACTCTCATGCTGGCACCTTAGAATAATCCTTGTTAAATTTTAATCTAAATTAAAAATACTTAAACGAGTTATATTGGCGTACTTAAACAAATTTAAAATTTAATTATTCGGAAGACCAAGGAGTTAAACCTGTCTCATTTGATTTACAAAACATGTGAGTAGTACACCCTCATGATGATTCATTAAAACAATTAAGTTGCATGCCTGGGACTTTTGAAAACATTTATAAATATGCTTTTAGGTACATAAATGTAGCGTCTAACAAAATCTGTTACCAATTTCAAAATAAAATTTTAATTATTATTTATTACACTCATAATTTAATGAGACGTTGTGGAAAATTAACCCTTCTTAACTTAATCCTTGAAATACATAAAGATTTTGAAATTTGTGTATAGTTTGGATCTCTGATAGATAACTTGATTGATGGACATTTTAAACCAAATGGTGAATATGTCGATCGAATTTTGAATTTTGATAATTTTTATCAACTTTGGAATTTGTTGGGACCTTGTCGTTGCAAGAAACTGATTCTACCATCCATGACCAACGACAATATTTTAATAATATTGTTATAAAAGCGCAAAATTAACATCTTCTATAGGACGACGAAATAAAAGTATACCCGTTCAGTATACTACTCCAAATCATCTTTACGAACCACCTGTGACTAGTAATATTCTCAACAAATAACCCATTTAACCCTGCGTATAATTTAAATTTTGAAAATATACCATAATGATAGCATTTGCGACACATCGTTACAAATTTCGTTTGAAAACGGTTCTAATTAGCCGCAAGCTAAAATTAGACCGTCATAGTACATTCGGTTACATAATTTTGTAGACATTGATAACCTTAAGTGTACATAATCAAATAAAAAAAATAATAAAAAATCTCATCTTCATACAAAAAAATAGGCCAAAATATAATTTCAAAACACCCAAATTTAATTAAAAATCGCTCACGTCGGTTAAAAAGCCGCCCCGTCACGCTGTACCAATTGTTATTCGAAATTGCATCCAAAAATATTATCGCACGTTGTCTTATCGAATTCGTACTTACTTCTTCCTGCAAATATAAGAAAAGATAAAAAAAATCGATTAATATAAAATGTAATAAAATAAAATTATATCGCTATAATTCAATAATTGGTTAATCGATTGAATAAAAAGTATTTTCTTCGTTTATTGAAACTTTAAAATTAAAACACGTGCAAATATTTCAATTTTTCCCTTCTAAGTAAAAAAAATTGTTTTGTCGGATTTTTTTTTTTTTTTTATTCGGGAAGTATTTTTATTTTTTGATATTAAAAAAAAATATAAAACGAACATGAAATATAACGTGCTTCCACCAAGAGTGAAAAATAAGTAAACCTTCATGTTTTCTTTATACATACATTGGGAAAAATAATTTCGTTACGCATTTTTTATTTTATTGTTTATTTTTTATTTGGTGTGATAACATGCACAGTGAAATTGAAATAAAATTTAAAAAAAAATCTACCCTTATTTTATAATATATCGTTCATGTATAAATAGCGGTAATTTCGTGAGCCTTGGATTAAAGGGGTTGACATATCATTTCACAATAAAAAAAAAACCAGCAAAAACTACTGTATACGTGTAGTGTACATGAAATGGTATCACTTCGCGTTTTTATATATTTACAGTAGAGACCAGACGCAGGACGATGAACAAAGTAATAAACTTGGGGAGGTTATACCATTTATACCGTAGACACATGCGAGATGATGAGGAATTAATTTGATAATACACGTACATATTAATATCAATCTATCCTATCTTTGTTACGTGTACCATATATGGGGATGTAGAATATAGTTAGCAGTTTAACACATATAGTATTTTATTTAATAAATTGAAGAGCATTAAACGTTTCAAATGAAAATAAAGTTTTATAAAACATTTTTGTTATTAAATTCCAATGTCACATTTCACTTCCTTTTATTTGGTGTTGTTGTTGTATATTTTGGTGTTTTTATTCCCTTTATATGTAATACGGTTTAAATTACGAGTGTACGTTGCGATGAATTATTTTCAATGTTGCTTAAATAAATTTTCAAATTGCAAGTGTTTTTTTTTTGATACATGAGATCTATTAATTAAATTGTAACACTATGTCTGTGTAATAACATTGAAAGGACATCGAGTAAGGAGGACATCCCTATCACCCATTTCTCTAATATGTGCTGGATGACAGGGTTTGACTGTTTGCATTTATTTGTGTAGTCCCTGTAGCACCGAACCTTGCTCGGTCAAAGATGGTTGTCGAATCAACTGTCAATTTAAATAAAATTATTATTATTAATTAGTAAACTAGTTTGCCACATCTAAACCTCTCGAGGGCTTAATAACAAATAAAGGAGTGTATATGTTGTGGCAGACACCCGAATTTCTTGTGGGTATGGATTCTAATGGGCTCATATGTCATAACTCGGATGGAAGTCAACATTTTTTGGATATCGGGTTATTTTCTTTGTTCTCCGTAGCTTTGGAAGAAAAATCTTTAAGGTTCTTCCGGTTAGTTGGTTCCAAAAATAAATCAGTGTTGTGTTGCGCCTGTTTCGTAATCTCATAATCTCAAACCATCTCAACCAAAATCTTCTTTGTTCTTATTAAAAAGGATTTAAAACTTTCGGATAAAGATTTGGATCAGTTTTGATGCAAATTTAATTTATAATCGATTTGATTTTAGTAGGTTTTATTTGAAAATGTTGTACTTTTTAAAATATTACCTAGAAACGAAAAAATTCTTACGGAAACCGGAATCTGCCAATTTATCAGAATACCATAAGTATAAAATTTTATGCCGAATTATATAAATCGTCATAAAGCTTTAATTTCGGAGAAAAGTTTTAAATCAGTATTGTTACAAATTTAATATAAAATCCTCTTGTTTTTCCAAAAAACGAGAAAGCTCCATTTCCTGTGGACCAATTACCGCCAAATTTGATTTAGGCCACTAAGTTCATGAAAAAAATATGAAATTTTTATCTGTCTGGACTGTGGAGAGTACACCGACAAACCGACAATCATCACTTTCAAACCCAACTTTTTCGGACCTCAGCAGTATAGCGATGAATCATAGTTTTGAATCTGCAAAAGTCTCGAGTTCGAAAATGTTCGTGATTACTTTGCTCTAACAAGCCCGCGGTTTTGTTTCAACCAAATTGGATATACCTATTCATTGCACCAAATGACTTCCACACTATTCGTTTTAGAAACACATTCGGAAGTCATTTTGGAATCCTGTTTTATGTTTAAAAGACAAGAGAGTTGAATCTTAATTGTATAAGAAATGGCTTAGGTTTAAATTGACGACGAGATTTCAAAAGGCAGTTCCAAAATTTGATTGTGAACAAGACGCAACATAGCGGTTAAACTGAAACCCATAAGATTTACAAATTTCCCAAAATAAAAATCCATTCATTTCTGTTTCGATCTTTTCTATATAAAAACAGGTCCCGGATCCTATAAGAGAACACCCTACCATATTTTCCTATATTTAGAACTCATCACAATCGATTTTTGCACTCGACAAAACCATCTCGCCCATTTTAACTAAAAGTCATTCGATCCGAACCACCTTAAATTAATTTTATTTTAAACTAGGACATTCATTAGAAAATATTTATCACTGCACTTTTTACCTAAATCTCTCGAGCAAAAAAAAATTAAAAAAATTCTCAACCGTTTTTCCATAAATTAGCACCCATCGAAATCAATTTCTGGCATTTGGTTCCTTGGCATTTCTTCCATTCACCTATATGTTTATGAAGATTGTGCCAGCAAAAAAAAACAATGAAAGAGACCTGTGCCGCAACAGAAAACATCAAAATCGTTAGAGCCAGAAAAAATATGAAAAAGGATCACAGAGTTAAACCATAAATTAGATAAATTAGATTAAAAGTTAGATACTTACTCATAAGCACCAACATTTACAAAAGATGCGATTAGATCTACCTTATAATGTCACCGAAGCGCAACCAATAACACGTAAAGCAACATGACGCACCATAGTACAAAAACATGCAAACAGATAATAAAATATGGTACACATCACACAACATGGTGCAATATCTAGCAACATCCCCGAATTTAATGGACATAATGTACAACATAGTACAACATCACACGACATCAAGCAACATCCCACAACTTTATACAATATAGTACAAGGACTAATTGCCCCGCTTCCTTACATTCGAAAACCCTATCCCGTAAATTTTATCAAAATCGTTCAAACCAAATAAAATGTTAAATTAAGGCCGCTAGCCACCATGATGCAACATAGTGGAATATCACACAACTTGCTTCACCAAGATTCAACATGGCGAAACATCACACAATACAGTACAATATGATCGAACATGATGCAAGGTCCCACAACATAATTCACAACATCGTCACCAGCAACATGTAAAATGGTACAACATCATGCAACATGGCGCAGCATAATGCAACTCTGTGTCGTGGACATCCGGGGAATCAACTAAACGGATTCGAATATATTTTCAAATATACTCGATTAAAACTATTTAAATTTGCGATAGCGGATGTAGGGTGACATAAAATGCAATTCCAATAATATTTTAAGGGGACATAGCACCTTCAAAATTGAAAAAAAAAAGTTTTTCAAAGATTTTTTTTTGGAATAAGAAGAGATATCAGAATGAAACTTTCCATTTACATTTTATTTAACTGAAAGTATACAAAAAAAAAAATTTAGATTTTTTTTAGCCCACTGCCGTCTGCTACAAGGGTTTTCCAAAAACACTGAAAATTCGCGGCGCGCATCATCACTGCTCGTGGTTGAAAAATTGGTTGAAAAATAAAAAAATGGTGGCATTTTTTCGAAAATGCAGCTTTTTTTTTGCGTGACCCAGACCCATTGCAAACGGTTTTTGGTAATCGAAAAACTGTGCCGGCAATTTTTATAAAAATCGTGGAAATAAATAAATAAAGAGACCCGAGCCCCACCAATCTACCCTCTGCAAGAATTTTCCAGAAGTTAACAAAACTCGCAATCGAGGTGTCGATTCAACAATTTTTATAAACATTTTTTTCATGCATGCCGAAAATTAAAAACGAATCCCACCGCTCGAACGCTCGCTCGATTGAACCAATCGGTAAATAAAACCCCGGCAAATAAAACCCCTCTTCACCAGTTTTTATTAAAATCATGCGAACCAAAAAAAAATAGAAAACGGGGCCCAGGCCTTACCGAACGACCTCCTAAACTAATTCCTACAAAATCTGGACCCATAACAATCGATTCCTGGTGCTCGGACACCCCCCGCCCCCAGCGATTTTCATCAAAGTTGTTTGATCTAAGAAAAACCATCCCAGGCCCACTGGAGGACCCCTTAAATGATTTTTGTTGAAACCATCGCAATTAATTTTTGATATTCGAAAGTTTATAGAGATAACAAATCCTCCTCCGCAAATAAACAACATTGCAAGCGAGTGTGGAAAAATTTTGAACTTAACCTTCACTGATGAGCTAAATACCTTTAGCATAACTCAATAATTAGCACCATTTCTCTTAAATGTGTGCACCGTAAACCAGTGGAAATTCGTTTCAACATCCAGGAGCTAACACAGCATAACAATTACCATAGAAAAACATTGTCAACTATAAATAAATAATATCGGGGGAGTTTGAAAAAACTGTTCCGCTAAAAAAAGTCATTGAAACAATAACCCACCTTCACTTACCCAGTGAAATTAAAAAAAAAAATTCAATACTTCCGAAAAATGAGCTTTCGAATTCGATAGACATTTTAACAGCCAATTTCTTAACCCTTTCGCGGACGCGGACTCGTCGGCATATACCAATTTTACAATTGAGCTACAAACAAAATAATAAATAAAAATAAGACGGTAATAACCGACGTTGTTTTCATATGATTAATATTGAATGTGGTTTTCTGTGCCCCAGAGGAAGTGTTTCTGTTTTCATTGTGCCCTGTAACAAACATCCTTAAATAATTGTGCGTCTGGGAAAGAGCTAGATACAGCAAAAATATCCAAGACATGATTAAGTTTTATCCAAAATACTTTTGGGAGCATTTTAGTACAAAACGCGATTAAAAGTTAGATACATATTCCGACCACCATGCACCTAGAAGACTACAAATCATGAAATCCTAAAGAAATAACCAATATGTATGTTTGCTCAGTATTTTCAATCAGTCTACAAAGCTGAAGATTTCTACGACAACAAACACTAACCCATCTTAAATTGCAATAACGCTACAACAATTTATATGCCAAACATCAGCAATGACGATTTAATGAAAGGATTTAGAAAATTCGGGGCGGTTGCGGTTTCAATGGAAATCCAGCGCTTATTTAAGATAAATTACGCCACTTCGTTGAGGATTGTAATTATGCCTCAGAGAGCGAAATATCATGCGGCAGAGGGATAGCTATATGTATAACATAGCAGTCACATAAATTATACCGAAGTTATTTCAATATGCGTTATTTTAATATCTCATCTTTGATTCTATTTTCGGATGATTTAAAAATTGTTAGAAGTGATGAAAACTAACAAAATTCTAATGAATTATTTAGAATTTCTATATAGCTTTGTAAAATTCTAACTCTGATCTCAGAGATATCTTCCACAAATGGGTAGTGGTTTCAGATTCCTGAAACACTAGGAAATTTGCCAATACGATGTGACAGGGATTTATGGTACAAATATTTTATTGAATCATTCTACCATTTTTGTAACATGAATTTTTACGAATATGACTTTTGACTTCTGTACACTGAGAAAAAAATAAAAAATATACCAGTAAAAATAAAAAATATACATATAAAATCAAAAAAATATAGCGTAAAGTCTCGTTTTTAAAATCAAAAAGATAATCTTTTTATTTTTAAAATAATTTTTTTCGCCAAATTTGTTTATAAAAATAAAAAAGTTGTTTTACTTTCAAAAATGTTTTCTCTCTTATGTCAAATAGTTTTCTTAAACTTTAAGAGAAAATCTTTTAAGAACAAAAAAACTATTTCTCTCTCTCTCTCTGGCACTGTATCCCATCAAGGGATTTGGCCGCCTCAAATGAGGTTTCATAATCATATTTTCATTTCGGATAATGAGTGATTAATTCATTGATACTAAACCAGCCGTGAATTTTTTTTTTTTTTTTACTTGTCACCACCGGGAATCGAGCCCGGGACCTCCGGTCGCTGGAGCAATTGCAAGCATGCTAACCACTTTGCCACCGGGGCAAAAACTATTGGCTAGTTTTAATTTTGAAAAAATTTATTTATTTTAATTTTGAAATAATTATTTTTTAGCAAATGTCACAATTTTATTAAATCAAAGTAATCCGTAATACAGTACGGACAATAAGATAAATTTAACCATGCCCTGTTTCTCTTGGTAATCGAATATAGTGGATCAGGCGACTAGATTCGCTACAAAAATATAGATTACTAATTAAATTAAATATATTTACTTAGTTTTATTAATTTTACCTATCACATGCGTCATACTATTTTAATATAACCCCCCCCCCCCCTTTAAATTTTTACACCTCAGGGTCGTTGTGTAAAAATACAAAAGACCCTTATACGTCAATCAGTCACGACTTCGGTTAGTGCTACAATCACCAAAATTGTATAAGCTTCTTATCACAAATAAACAACGAAGCACAACGTAATCTCTTAAGTTTTGACTGGTTGAGGTTTTAAAATAAATATAATAAGAACTTCTTCAAGTTCTTTCTTGGCAGTTTGGTTTCGTACTGATTAAAGTCAGTCTACTTTTCAGCTTGCCACGATCATACTGCAAAAAATCAAATCTTGCTTCATACCTTTAGTGTAACACAAGAACATATCGATTTGGCGAATTATATCACCAAATTAAAACTCCTGGTAAAGTGAATGTCATTGTATTTGAAAATAATATTTTGTCTAAAAAAGCCGAAAAAACTTTAAAATAAATATAAACGAATTTCAAAAAAAAATTTAAAATTAATTTCAGCGTACTATACCAAAAATATAAAACAACGGGATTTCTGGCAACAACAATAAAAATAAACATTTTCATAAGTTGTCATTATTATCAAAAAATTATTTAAAAATTATTTTAAAGAACTCTTCTTTTGAAATAATTATTCTATTTAAATAAATACACTTTTTAAATTTAAAAAATATTTTATTAAAATAAAAGAAACTATTTATTAGTTTGTAAAAATCTCATTTAATTTCACAAAAATACTTTTTAAATTCAAAAAAATTTATAACTTTTAGAAATTAAAAACATCGTTTTTTAATTTTCCAAATCAAAATTTTTCTCAGTGTAGAATCAAATCGTTCGTTGAAGTTTCGTGCACCAACTGGAGACTGCACTGCTAGCATTTTTATACTTAAATGTATATGATGTCCACAAGATCAAAAACTACAATTTTAGTTGAAGTTCATGATATTCTTCCTAAATGTATCTTATTTCGCTCACATTTATAGTTTTTGTTATTTGATAGAACTTTGATTTCGGTTTATAGCCGAACCAGCAGAAATAAAAGAATCTATAGTTAAAGGGATCAGCAGAAATAAGATACAGTTACGCGGTATAGTCGGTCAAATTTTATTTCTCCACGAAAAACTATCAATTGCAACCCCTCATAAAGAATACAAGACATCGATGAAGCATAAATATTTTCTGCCACAGACATTTCAGCATCCAGAAATAAGAATTCGCACAAAATACAGAACATAATATACCGACTGATGTGCCACGACTACAGAAGTAAATGCTACACTTGAACCGATAGTCTAAAAAAGTTATGGCGATCATAGAGGCTACAGATTTTCATGAACAGATTTCTCCAAGACACGATAATAATAAATGAAGGAAAATGCCCAGGATATTGTGAAAACTCCCCATGGATCAAAAACAGAGTTCTTTTAAGAGCCATTGGTAAACGTGCGTCTCTAGGAAGTAACGAAATCTGCCAAAATATCAGCTCAGTCTTTTAGATTAAACAAGAATTTCAAGTACTCGAAGAAGGTGTAAAAAAATCGTAAAATTTCAATACGATTACGAATTTCTTTAATTTTGGAAAATTTTAGCGCCGATCTCGTGGTGGTTTCAAGTTCCTGAACCACTAGGAAACTAGCAAGCTAAATTTCAATACGATACGATGGAGATTACTTGTAGAAATAATCTCTCACTTTTTTATTTTGAGTTTTTACTAATCACCATCATATCGTATTGAAATTTGGCAGTCTCATTTCCTGGTGATCTAGAAGCCTGAAACTGCTACTCATTTTGCGTATTGGCGTAGTCATCTTGGAGATCGCTGCAACAAAATTTCAAATTAGCTGATTTTTGGCCAAATTTGCATCTTGTATAGAATTAATTATAAAACTATTAATTTCGAACTCACTAAATAGTACGTTATGTTATGAACCATTTTGCGCAGACAATTATGGGGTCGGCAGATGAAATTTTTAAAATACCTGATTTGTGTAAATTTTATTCGTATGTGTTTTTGTACTGCTTTTTTATCATATTTTGTCATTATTTTATCATCATCATTATGATATCACAAATTTAGGGTGGTACCCGTGCTAAGGGGTAGCACTTCGTGAGCTTATAGCGGTGTTACCGTGTTTTATTAGTTTAATTAATAACACACACTATATTTAGAACTAAAATAAATTATTGCTTTTTACTATTTATAAAATTTAAGTGTAAATTTTCACTATGAATATTATTTCTAACAGTTCACACGATTATTGGGTGTGCACGATTGTTCGCAGCACTTTCACTTTTTTCATTGTTATGAGACCGTGTCTCTTGAACTTATCTCGAAATATCTCGATATTTATCGATCGTCGATAAGTATCGAGATTCGTGGAATTAATTTGTAGGTGGCGGAATAGCTCTATTCAGCAAAGCGAGCTATGCGTCGAAGTGGAAAGGATTTTGAGCCGCTACAAGCTCATAAATCGGGACATCATATCCAATAAAATTTTTTTTTTACGTATGAACAAGTATACAACACGGGACTTATTAAATCCATTTAGGAGGTTGATTGACAGTTTTAAGGATGAGTGAAAATTGAGGTGAAACTTAAACTAAAAGCTCGTAAATAGCTAATAATGCTACAATAAAAAATGAAATGAAAATACCTTGTTTTCAGTGGTTTGGGAAGGGCTGAATCAACGTGGGCTCGCCCCCTTCACTTACTACATTTTATTTTTGTAAATATCTACAAAGTTGATTGTGCTCAAATTTTTGTTTACGGATTTCAAGAGTTCATAATAATTCACCACCGGGCCATATTCTTAAAATCGGTCAAAATTTCCCCAATCGGAAACAATTTGCTTTGAAATTTTCTATATTATTCAAATTTTTCGTCGGCTACTTTAATCATTTTTTCAACCTTGCTAATATTTGTCACCCTACTAAAGCTTAGTACTCAGTTCAAAATAAAATAAAGTTTTTCTGCGGTATCCAAAAATCTATTCATTTTCACGTAAAATAGAAATGGAATTTTATTTGGAGAATTTTTATTTTTAACGTAGGCATAACTAGATAAATTTGTTTATTTTATGTGAATAAATTAAAGAAAATTTGTGTTTATTTAAAATTTAGAGATGTGCATTTAAAAAAATTTCATTATTGCCAAACACAAAAAAATGTCAAAATTTAACATGAAAATAATGTGCCGAGAACCAAACAAGTGGCGCAGTGGTTAAAGCTTCGGCACTTGGACCGGGAGGTACTGGGTTCGAATCCCATCAGAGGCTAGATGCAAATCGAATTTTCATCATCGATTACAATCGGTGATGTTAATAAACACAACTAAGACCCTCTGAGGGAGGGCAGAATTCATCGCCGACCCACCGTCCACGACAATGTACAGGGAGCTTGCAATGTGCAGGTGGTTGTGTGAGTAGGTACTGTAGTTGTGTGAGTAGGTAAAAACGTGAATGGGCGAATGATGTGGCGTGAATGCGTGGTATTACAATGGGCCAAAATTGGATGCTGTATAAGATAGCGGAATTGATTTCATTCATCGAAATCATTGGTTGCTAGTGGAAGAAATGCCGGAAAGACGAAATATTGTTAAATTTCAACATTTCATATACCGAGTTCCTTGACTTCTGAGATCAATCAATTTGCCATTTTAAGGATCACTTTTAATATTTTATTCCGCTTAGAAATTTTATTTAGTGAAAAAATATATACATAATGAATAAAAAATTTCCGCTCGTAATTACATTACAAAATAAATTCTCTTTAGTGATAGTGCTGCCACTTGCGGGGCGAGGAGCGTAATCTCTTATTTTCCGCTGTCAAAATTCCGCTATCGTATACAGCATCAAAATTGGCGCAAGTGTGCCGAGACATTATTTTTACATGAAAATAATTTGGAGAGTTTGTGCGCTCTATCTTTGATGTCTTGAATACACTTGGCGTTTTCGCTTGTGAACTGAGTACTATAAAGCTTCATACTCAGTTTAGAGAATTTAATTTTAACGCGGTGTCCAAAAATCTATTTATCCCAGTCGGAATTTTTCAATTAGTAAAAAATTAAAAAAATTATGTTTCTTAATTTTGAAAAACAAATTTAAAAAAATTATTAAATTTACCAACAAAATTTATAAATTTTTGTTTATTTTTGCAATTGCACAGTAGAACAACAAGTTCATTTTTTAAAGCATCAAAATTTCTGTACAATCGCAAGAAAACATAAAATTTTGAAAAACATGATTTGAAATTCAAATTTCCTTGGCTAAATTGACTGAATAGCCAGAATTTTGGCTAGCAAATTGCTTGCTTGCTAGCCGATCGAGTATCTACCCCGTATTCCGATTGGGGAAATTTCCAACGATTTCAAGAATACGGCCCCTGAAGACGCAGAAACTCTAGGAACAATATAGATAGGAATTTTAATATAAGTAAAAATTATTTTCAGGTGACATATGTTTGTGTTATATCGGATGTGTTCTGATCTCAAAATGTTTTTGTTACACAAACAGATGGTGCATTTTAATGCGCTGATTGTCTATTTTATTGAGTCACTTCTAATTTTTAATGTAGACACTAAATCGTTGCCCTTAATCATGAAGAAAATACTGAATCAATAAGTATGTACAAAACAAAACAGAAATCAATTTGCTCAAGAATGCGATTGATTTTCCTTCGGGAAAAATCAATGATGATTATTACTTCCTTTATATACTCGAACCCATATTTCTTGGAAGAAATAATGCTATATATACTTGTATTATGCATGGGGGTGGCATAAACTGTTTACACTGCTGTTAGGTATAAACACATAAAGAAACGGAAGAAATACATAAGAAAGCGATAAAATAATAAAAAATGGTGGTAAATCGTGCGCAAAATAATTCAATTTTCACAATTTTATTTTTTCGTTTTTTAAAAGCTTTTGAACTTGATATAATAATAATAATATAGTATATAGAGTAGTAATCGTAGTAATAACCATAATAATAATCTCAAATGAACCAAACAATATTATATTAATAATAATAATAATAATAATAATAATAGTATAAGAATTTGTACTGCAAAATAGCCCAGAGACATATACGTGCCAATTTTATATACATATACGAGTAGAGAAGAAAAACACTTTGCACCGATTTTCAATCTCAATATAGAAAGAAGTATCAAATGTCAATATAAATTTGTGTGATGAAAGGATTTTATTAAAAAAATTCCGTTCACAGAAAAAGGATTTTATATCAATATAAAACATTTAATTGATTGATCCTTTTACATGTACACATATAGTTAGTTAAACTTACCAAGCTAGTCTATATATAGAGAGATTCACATTACAACCCCTATATATATATATGAATCCGTATCTAGCACAGAGAACTTTATTTAATAACCATAATTCTTATTGTTATCACTCTAAATCCAAACAACAAACACTTGTTTTTCCATCCTCACAATCATTTCTAATCTACTCAACACCAAAATGATCATCGGTATATACATAAAAATCTATTACCCTTTGTGGAAAATTTATTTATATAGGGGATGAAAAATAAAAATAAAAAAACATATGAATTGGTTACGATATGATTTTCATCTCAACATCGTTTATATTGGTATCGGTCTGAAGGGGGTGGCAATGACGTGTTATGTGTATGTTGTATTCTAGATTACAAAACAAAAATTATTTCGTATTTTACAGTTTGGATTAAGATGATAGATAAAAGTTGTTTTTCGGTATTTAAGGGTTTGTATTTACAAAAATATAATTCGTAAAAGAGACGAGGGAGGATTTTTGATTAAATCAAGTGTGAAAATTGTTTATTTATTATCACGATATGGTTGTTATGTCAGTGTAAGTGTTGTTGTTATAAAAGAAAATGCAGTTGGACGAGAGATATAAAGAATTGTTTTGAATATTTTATTGACTTAGACCTTACGTACATATGTATAAAATCAATACATAATATGTTTTATGTTTTATTATGTTACGTTTTGAATTTAAATTTTATGATGAGAATTTAAAATTTTTTACCGAATGATTTTAATTAAGATATAAATTATGATAAGTAACTATATGTTCGTGTGTAGGAATGGACAATTCGACGGTTTTAGATTTATGCGTTTTAGCTGTAAATAGTGTTAAGTTGAATGCAAATTATATTTTAAGCCAAATCCCAAATCAGAATATAAATTACTCGAAGGTTGTCATTTCTATCTAGAAAACCAATCTTCAGCGTATAAATCATGCAAGCTTGAATAACCTAATCCGAGTAGGTAATTGAATTAGAACTTTACTAACGTATGTATACCTTATAAGTGGGAAATATTACAGTGTAAAGTAATGGTTAAAACCCCTGAAAATTAAATAAAGGCATCAAATGTTTTAAGAAAACCTTGTAACTCCACAATCGAAGCAATGCATTTTTAATCTATTTCGACATGCGTAGTTCAAGATCACTAGACCACCCTACATTGTGATTACTTTCAGGATATTAAAATGACGCGTAATAAATTCACAATCGAAACCATCGATAAGTTGAAAACGTTAATTTCAAGTTTTTATTCATTTAATAAATACTTTTTACACTATTTGCCGTAGGCACTTGGCGAAACACACTTATACTTAATAAACACATTTTTATTAATCACTTGTTTTTGTTTATATTCTGCGAAACAAAAACAAGTGATTAATAAAAATGTGTTTATTAAGCATTTAATAAATGTTTGAATTTCTTCCGTGTGCTTTGTGGCTTAAACTCTATGTGCACTGGAATCATTTGTATTTATGTTCCAAACATTATTGGTTAGCGCCAGTAAAACAACAACTATTTCTAATACAAAAAGAGACAACAAATATTGTAACTGGCAAACAAGAACTTTGCTCGGTAATTTGCCAGTTTTAAAATTTTATCAGCGGTTTACGATTATGTTAACTATTTTTTAAGAAGTTTTTGCCGTTATTGTACTGTAATGTTAGAATATTTGACCGGAACCCTTAATATTTTGTTCGTGTTTTAAATTTTAGTTAATGTAAATTTCACATGTTTTTCAGTAATATGAAGGGATTTGATCAGCAAATTACTAGTTCATAAACTTTATCTGTTTACGACAGATTAAACAGAACAAGCGCGAACACATCTCTTTGCCGAACACCTGATTTTATCTCGAAGGGACCAAACGCAGCCTTTCCCTCAGTGGAATGATTCTGGCAAGTAGTACAACATTAGCAAGCAATTTGTAGGACAAATGAGTTCTGTCCCAGCTGACCATATTGCAGAACTTTCCAAAAAAAATATTTTATTGCCCAATTCGGTTCAGGAATGGCAAAGTTCCGCCCAAAGTGCCTTTATTCAAGTACTTCTTCCAAAAATCATTTAAGAATGAAATTTCCAGCCGATATATCCAACCCCATCATAATCGATTAAGAAATGACCTACGCAGCAAGCTTTATTCCAGAGCTTCTTCACAAAACAATTTTAAAATCTCAAACCCATCCAACATGCCAGATTTCATTATTATATGTTAAGAAATGGCCGAGCTCCTTTCCAGTAGCGATACTCGATAACTTCTTCCAAAAATCATTTTATCATTTCCATCGATTCCAAAACGGCCAATCCCATCACAAACGGTTAAGAAATGACCGAGTTCCGTCTGAGGTGGCCATGTTAAAAACTTCTTACAAAAATCATTTTAGAATCCTATTTCGATCCAACATATCCAACTCCTTCATAATCGATTCAAAATGGCCGGGTTCTCACCCAAGGAGCCATATCCCAGAACTTCTTCCAATAGTCATTGTAGAATCCCATTTCCAACAAACATTAGAAATCCCATCATTATCGGTTAAGAATTGGCCAATTTCTGTTCCAGGTAGCTATATTCCAGAACTTCTCTTATAAATCCCATTTCGATCTAACATACCTAATCTCATTGGAAACTTGCCCCATTACCAATACCAACCTACTTATAGAATCCCATCAAGACCGGTTAAGAAATAGTTGAGTTCCACCACAGGAGGCCGTATTCCGGAAATCCTACCAAAAATCTTGTTAGAGTCCTGTTTTCAACGAACATGTCTAATTTTATCATGATTGATTAAGAAATAAACGGGTTCCGTGGTCGTACTCCAAAACGTCTTCTAAACATACCAAATCAGGTGGCCATATTCCTGAATTTCTTCCAAATATCATTTTATAATCCCATTTCTAATTTGAATCCCGTCGAAAGTAGCCAAATTCCAGATCTTCTTTCAAAAATCATGTTGGAACCCCATTTTTATCCACCATACCCAATCATCTCATCAAAACAAACGGTTTTCTGAAAGCGGTATTCCGTCTATCAGAAAATTTGAAATCCAAAATTGTTCTCTTTTTAAATTAATATCTCGAAATTCGGGAATTTCTCATGTGATCTGGGAATTTGATTACCCGCATTTTGCTTTCCAAAATTTTGATTTCCTGGATTTTGATTTTCGTTATTTTGACTCCCAGGATTATGGGTTTCGGGATATAAGTTCATGGAGTTTAATTTCCAGAATTTTGAATTACGGGATTTTGAAGTCCGAGTTTTCGTTGGTAACCCGATTTTAGTAAATATACATAATAGTGTATGTGAATGATTGACTGTAAGTGCAAACATGACTTTTCTTCTTACGACTGTTGTAACATTATAATATTAGGTGTGCAAGTAGAAACTCGGCCCTGATGATGAAAAGTGAATTTTGTACGATAATCCTAAACGCAGTAAACCATGAGTTGATTAATGCAGTTTAAGGCAGAGACGACCTTACATGTATGAGATGACGTATATGCGACCTTAACCTTTCAAATGTAGAACAATTACACAAGCAGTCCTCGTAAATGGGTTCATAGCAAGTGTCATTTATCATGGCCTTTTAGAATAGCGAGGACCGTTAGATAAATTTTCTATTGACAACCAACCGCGTATGACCAACTTACGTTACGGTTTAGTTCAATATGATAAAGCGCTTCGCTTTGCGACTAGTTAAGATGGCAAGCCTTCATTCGTGCCTGATCAAGCCCAAAATTCCGAATCCATCAGCACAAATAGACATGTTCTTGAACATGGACTTGAACGTGTCCAAAAGCGCACCACATTCATTCACTACACTCTAATCTATAAACAGCAGAACAAGCTGAAATTCAAATATGTGATTTCAACTGAGGAAGGAAAAGAATGAACAACATTGCAATAAGTTTAGTCGAAGACAATGCGCCAGTAATAGTCCTACAAGAGGTTAATTATTTACAGAGTATTATTCGGCCACTAAACAACAGACGTCTAAGTTAGCATTAGCAGTACATTCGATTTGTAAATAAAATACAATATTTTGAGGGACAATTCTCACGATGTACCAAAAGCGATGCGACATTACCAAAAAATAACTGTAGCTTTTTGTAGTTTGTGTTCTACATTAGGATTCCATTAAGAATCAAGGAAAATTCCTAAATGTTTAACATAATCTGATTTTTAATTATACTCTCAAAAACGGTTGGGGCGATAAAGTCACCTAGGTTTCTACAATTAGTGAAAATCACTAAGTCAGTTTTATCAGGATTAACATGGACTTTTGGCTCTTTTCAAAACAATGTGACAAGTTTGTAGCATCAGCTAAAAGCTGATTGTGTCACATTTTTGTGTCGCATTGTGTCAGCCCAAAAAAAGTTATTAACAATATTATTATCAATGACGGCATTGTCACAGGAGTCTGCGTGTCGTAGCAAAGGAAGTGCAGTCGAAAGAATCTTCAAATCCAAGAAACATACGCAGAAGAAATCCTATCTTGTTGTAAACTAAATTTTCAACCAATGTGCTCATCCTGTACTCTGGACGGTTGAAGATAGAAGGGTTAGACGAATACTGTTAGGATCCGTACAATTAGACTAACGGGCTTCAGGTATAAATACGATCCATCTCAAGAGCTTCAAGAGCTCCGAAACAATAACCAATGCCACATAGGCTTCGATAAGATCAATCAAATGGTGCATTAAAATGCTGTATCTATGCTGTTATCCTACGTTGGCTAAATTGCAATTGACAGAAGTATTGGGCTATTTGGTAGCAACAGCAACCATGATGTAAACAAATTCTCTAGCCGTTTTTTTGGAAATTGTACAGTTTTAGTGCCCGTTGGAGGAGCAAGTCGACAATTGTCATTCTTAGGGGTATATCCTCTATTCGGTCGCAAATTATTTAATTGCGAGGCGAAATATGGTTACTAGATTTATTTTTCCATGCCAATTGACACATTTTTTTTTAAATTTAATTTTGTTTTGCGATTGTAAAGTAGAAATACATGAAAATACTGCGACCTCGGAAAATGCGTAACAGTATTTTCGTGTATTTCTACTTTACAATCGCAAAACAAATTTAGATTTAAAAAAAATGAGTTAATTGGCATGACAAAATAAATCTAGTAACCATGTTTCGCCTCGCAATTAAATAATTTGCGACCGGATAGAGGATATACCCCTCAACTAACTTTTTATTTAGTTTAGTGACAGTTGACACACACACATAGTAAATTTCTTCACAGAAATTTCTCCATGACGATGTGTGAGCAAATGTTAAAATTTTCTTATAGACTTTTTGTGCCTTTAGTCAATTATCTCAGTCAGTCTGAAGGTTATTGTTTCTTGCTACGTTATTAAATCTTCTAGCAGTTTTCATTAATATTTTAAGTTCAGAGTACCATTATAGGTTGTTTTGGACCTTTCGCTTAGTTACTATTGAATAAGCGTTTTTCATAACAAGTCGAGATACGACCCGACAGAGATGATGCAAAAGATTATATTTCCACCATTGATTCCATTTTACTAGGGGAGGATAGAGCACTTCCAATAGTTTGTTAGAGAAAAGTTGACAGTTGGTTAGTTTTCTGTGTCGATAAGGTTTAAAACAAGAAATACCTTCAAATGGCATATTACACGACCTACAGGTTGTATTAAAATAATGTTAGTTACCTATATAGCTGAAGAGAGCAAATCAACGCCTATGCTTTCAATGTCAAAAATTAAAGGGAACGATCAACCCACCATGCCACTATGTCTCATCCAGTAAAAGTCTGCCCCTTCCAGTAGTCCTGAATCCTGAGTTCAATGGACCAATCACGCATTAATCGGAAAATATCATGATTATGCAACCTCATTGATGAGGCGGCCAAATCTCCCTATGGGATATAGCGCCTGAAAAATAAAATAAATAAATGAACGTCTCTAAAATTTACGATTCAATCAAATAAGATAGATGCTCAATACATTCTTAGAAAAACTGTACTCTAGATCTTTTCGTCATCTATGAAAATCTTGAGTGCGTTCTCAATTGCTTTCGAACTTTACTACCATTTTGGAGCTAAAAAAAAGGCTCATCATGCGTGTGGTACAAAAAAAAAATTATTTTTTTGGAACGGAAGGCGTTTCAAATCCCGGAAATCAAAATCTCGGATGGGAAAATCCCAGAAACCAAAAATCCTGGTTATCATAATCGCAAATTTCCTGAAAATCGAAATCGAGTAAATAAAAATTAAAAATTGCTGAAATCAAAATAAACAGACCCGACCATTTCTTAACAGAGCAAGCTGTGAATGTGTATGTTGGGTGGAAATATAATTCTAAAATGACTTTTAGAAAAAGTTCTGGAATATAGCCACCTCGGAAGGAACTCGGTCATTTCTTAACCGGTTATAATGGAATTGGTTATGTTGGATGGAGAGATAGAGTCCCATATAATGATTTTTGGAAGAAGTTCTATGGAATACGGTTACAAATCGGCCATTTCTTAAACCACCATGATGGGATTTGGTATGTTGGATAGAAATGGGATTTTAAAACAATTTTTAGAAGAAATTTTTGAGTAAGACGATTTGGGACCGAACTCGGCCATTCCTTAATCGAATATGATGTCTTAGTAAAGCACTTTTTTAAGATCCCACCACCATTTTATTTTTCAACATCATATAAAAAAAATGGATTTGTGTGTGGGTGTGGGTTGTGGAAAATAACTGACTTTATTTTACCACGAATATACGTAAATCAAAGCATACCTCATGTGATTTTGACTTAAATCTTAGAAAAGCTAAGTGAAGTAGTTTTATTGTAAATTTAATTTTTTAATCGATCCTGGGGGTCGGCAATATAAATAACATATGCCTATATGTAACGATTATTGCACGAAACTTCAACAAAAAATTTTGTTCCTCAAATATTTAAAGATGTTTGTATAGGTAGTGGTTTCTGGAAAGGTCTTGATGTGTACTTTATGCTGAAAGTGCCAAGTTTTCGAACCTAGCATCCTACCACTCTTCCCTTCTGCCACTGTCTATATATATATTGATATTTCGATTGTGCTAGAACAAAATTTATCGTTGAAGCTTTGTGTAATTATCGGTCTAAATAATGCCTGTTATTTATATGACCGCCCCTAGGATCGATCAATTAGAGTTTTCACCATAATGTGCACATCAAAGTCTTTTCAGAAACCACTTTGCCGCCAAATATTTATGTTAAAACTCTATATCATCATGTTAACTTTGATAAATATTAGTAAAACATTAATAAAAGATTTTATCTACCACATTGGGCCTTACGCGCCATCAAATTGCCATGGCAGCGTTAAATCTAATTTGTAGTTTCGTTGCTACTCGTACAAGTATTTTGTATGTTCGTGCATCATTTGGCAAGGAGCATGGTTTCCATTGGGTCAATACAGAACATGCAACGGTCATAAGACATTTTAATCAGATTGGTGCCCTCGAGTACCTCTGTGGTACGACGGAGATCCAATCATTGGCACAACCGTTCTTGCTTGGGTTGTTTGTGGTTCTTTGGTAGCCCATATATCCTAGTAGGGTGCGAGGAGGTTGCACTACCTTTAGATCCTCAGTAACCATGTTATTCCTCGTATGTTCTTCTATAAGCGTATCAGTGATTTCTCAAGCCATGTACAAAGAGTAGTCTAAGGTGTTGAGAAGGTCGTCCATCTTCGCGTGGTAGTTGGGGCACTGATTTTATGACCGTTACGTTGCCATTGCCCGCGTAGGTGACACTTATGTCCAGATGGTCCTTCAAGAAACGTGCTTCGTGCTTAGAACATGCTGTGATTTAATTATGTGTATAAAAGAGGTTCGAGTTTAGTGACTAGATCAGTCGTGCTATTATAATATTTGGGCGCATGTACAGCGAATTTGTGACCCAATGATAGTACCAACAAAGTTTTTGTCAACGGCCGTGTTTATTACATTTACCACGAGATCGTATTGTCATTAAGGTTATGTTCGCCTTCATGCTCCTCACAAAAACATTCAATTTTTTTTCTAGAGTTTTGTTAGCTCCCCTGCCGGTTATACTCCGCATCCTACGTTGACATTCGTCATTAAGTGATGAAGTCATTTGAGTTAATACCTGTCTCTGTTGGGTGGTGTTAATTAACCAGAATGAACTCCAGCTCAGCATTAAGAATTAACATGGCAATCCTCGAGCAAGCGGTTTGAAGTACCGGCGTACGTGGGTGCGTCCAAAGTTCGTAACACGCGCGATCAAGTTGTGTATAAACATCGGAATGAGAAGTGGTTCCGTTCGAAGCGAAGGAGACAAACGCGGCGTGGAATGTACGATCCAAGTTTGTTGTGGTGGAATAGAAGTTGTTTCATAATATATTCTTTTTATGGTGTTATTTTAAAGGCCGACCGCTATGATCGACACAAGTGATCAAAAAAATACATTTTCTGCATAAGTTTTCTGAGTTAAATAAGGATTTTACACCTTTAAAATTTTTTGATAAAAAAAATTTCACAGGAATTTTTTACCAACGTCTAAGCAGGACAAAAGGATGTCCGAGGATATAAGCCGACTAATGTTAGCGAATTAAAAAAATAATTTGGTCTTCACTTTTTTACGGGTGCTTAAAGTTTCCACGGAGCATGTATTTCAATAGTTACATAGGAATAGATTCTGCAATTAATTGCTTGAGCAGTGATACATTTTATCAGTTACGTAATAGAGAACCACGCTTCGGACACATTTCATATGGTCAGACCGAAAATTGATAGCGTAAGGAGTCGGATGGAACATTGCTTGGAAGAGAATATATCCATAGTTGAACATACCGTCCCGTTCGGAGGAAAATTTTACGCCAAACAATACGTCAAGGGCAACCCGTATCCTTGGAGGCTTAAAAAATTTATGTTTTGCGGTAAAAAAAAAATCGGCCTTATGAATTTTTTGTGTTTCAAAAAAATTTGGATTCGGTGTTGCTGCTGTTCTTCATTTGGCCAAAAGGATGAGATCGCGGACACAAGTTATATTTTGATAACTATTTCTCGTCTTATCAAGTTTTTGAAATTTTAAAAATGCTATTGGAACTATTTGCATAAACCGGTTTAAAAACTTTTGTAGACCTTACAGACAGAGGGTTTAGCGATGAAGCACATAGTGGGGAACAAAACGTTGTGATTGTAAAATAACAGGGCGATAAATCCGCGGTGGAATAAACTGCAAACAAGTATATCACTATTAAGCAACCCGAAATTATTAAATTTTATTACAAAAACATGGAAGGAGTGGACTTTTTTGATGACATAGTTGCACATTTTATAGATTTTGAGGTCTGCGTGGATTTAGTATCGTAACTATCAAGAGAAAGGTGGCGTTACTAAATATGTACTATATTTCAGATTTATTGAATTTTCGGTTGCAACTTGCTAACGACTTAATAATTATAGTACGAGCGCTATTCGAAAACAAAGGCATCTACCATTGGCAGAAATTGATGAGTCTCAATCAAACAAGTGCTAAAAACAACGTGCCGCCAGAAAATTGCAGTACAATCAGGTAGACCATCTATACTTGAGCATAATTAGAAGCCCACCACTACGATGTAAAATGCCTAAATGATGTCAAAGTCACATTTATTTTGCACAAAATGCAAAGTCCATTTATACCTAAATAAGGAAAGAAATTATTTTATGAAGTTTCATAAAAAGTTTATTTTCAAATTTAAAAATTTTAATTAAATTTAAGTTCATGTTTTTGCTTTTAAATGAGATAAATTGGATAAACATATAATTTATGTGACGAATAAAACCAGCCTTACAGACCAAACGGCACAGTGGTTAAAGCTTTGACGTTTGGATCGTGAGGTACTGGGTTCGAATCCCGATAGGACAGCATGCAAAAGGGGATTTTTATCAACCGTTATCTGTGACAAAAAAGAACACAACTATGATCCCCTGTTGGAGTGAAAATTCATGGGCCGACCCAACTCATCTTCCAAGGGCATAGAGCTATAGACGTACATCCTCGAATTGGCTGGCAACGGCTTTAAAGTAAGAGTTGGGAGAGCCTTGGCTCCAGAGCCGATTGCAAGGATCATAAAAATATACCGCCTGTCCCAAAATTTAATCTTAAAATGTGCGGTTCAATAGATTACCGCCGCTCAATTAAAAAACGTTAAAGTCAATTTCTAGCCGGTGTGTGTCAGATAGAAAAAATTGTGAAATAGTGAAAAAACGGTATTTAGTATTGAATACAATAGCAAAACGGAAAAATCGCAGACATCAACATAACTGTGTTTTTGATTTGTTTTGAAAAATGAGTCACAAATTCTTGACCTTGTTTCGGTTCAATTAGCATTTCGGGCCAAAAATTACATGAAATAATAGCTTTATGTGTGATTTCTTACCATTTTTTTCATATACAATATTATAATTTCTAATATTTAGTGGACATTTTTCTGAATAACTTCAAAAATACGATCCTTAAGTTAGTCGTACAATGACGTCGAATAATGAAGTGTGAAATTTCAGCCGAGGCCGATTTAATTTCTAGAATTAGCTCTTCTTTAGTACCATATATTGTTTCCCTCTTTCGTATACTTTACATGCCCCAAACATGTTCTATTATGTTTGAGATCGGTAAATATGGTGGCCAAGGCAATAGCTGGACATTTTGGCTTGTGATGCACGACTTTACAATGCGAGCTATGTGTAATGGCGCGTGAGAGTTAAGGATGGAGAGGAACACCAAATCGATTGTGACATAATAAGAGATTGAGCCCCAGACCATTACGCCCCCTCTTCTACCATGATGGCAATTCAAAAACCCTTCCACTTTCCTAAGGTCGTGAAAATGATTTTAATACCCATCTATTCCATCTAGATTAATTTTTTTTCAATGACTTTTCGCCAGTCATTAACGTATTGACCTTGCATTCCAAGTCAAGTGTTGCTTTCCGAATTCCAATCGTTTCTGCTTCCATTCATCATTCAGTGGTGGTTTTTCGTTAACTTAGCCGCTAAACAGCTGCTTCAGATGTTGCGAATATTCGATTTACTGACATTAACCCCAGCTTGAAGGGCAATATTTGAAAAGAAAAGAGCCGAATTGGAGGCTAATCTAACAATTTTTCGTGTATCCTGAGGTGTAGGCGCCGTTGAAACCCTTCCTTTATAATTACCACCATACAATTTTGAATCCTTCAAATAATTCTGTATGGCTTCGTGACTTCGTCAGATTCTACGACCTATAGCACGGCCTGAAAGCCCTTCCTGTTTATACACATCCATTTTGGTTTTTTCTGATAAATTTTAATCACTTTTTCTTACCCATTGATTAAAAACTTAATAACAAAAATACTAATTTTTAACTGCACTTTTAAATGTTTAAAAAATAGACTTTTCAGATTCATGAACAACGACAATGTTTGGTGGCGATAATCAAATGAACCGAAACACAGTCATGCATTTCTGACTCATTTTTCAAAACAAAAAAAAAACACAGCTATTGTATTCAGTACTAAATACTCTTTCCTTCTCTATTTCACAATTTTTTCTATCTCACGCACCCCGGCTGGAAATTAACGTTTGCTTATTTCATTAAGTTGCGGTAATCTATTGAGCCGCACTGTATGATACGAATTGGGTTGAATTCAGCCCATCATAACCTTAGGTCTACAATGAGAAAAAAGTTTAGATTTTTTAACATTTGCAAATAATTAGATTAAGATTTTTAATGTATTTAATCACGGAAATAATTTTTTCTATGGCTGAGAAAGAAGATTGTTTTTATGGCTGAGATTCCACAGTACAAATAATACATGTAAACCAATTCAGTCGTAGATATCTACGGAGGAACTACGGATTACGCGATGTTGTTATACAGTGTTGTTATTACTTGTGGCAGATAGAGGTGATAAGATTTGTCTGCCGGCATTTTGTGCTGGTGGCAGATGACACCTACTTTGAAAATTTCAAAATTAAACTTTTTAATAGTTTAGTTTGAATATTTTTTCGAAATTATTTAATTTTCGAAAGAAATGATCAAATAGTGAGATCTGTGGCTAAAATTTAATTTCTTTGGTAAGAGAAAAAAGTTATTAATTTGTCATTTAATACTATGAAAAATAAAGCTTAGTTATGATTTAATCCTTCGAGATCGAAATTAGTACTAACACAATTGAGACGTTAGGTTAAGAAATGGTATAGCCTGATGAATACTATGGGGCATGCAATCACAAACCTGAAATAATATAAATTGTTTGTCAAACACTCTTTAACCTAATTTTTTATAAACGAAGTCAACTTCGTTGAAGCAAATAACGGATAGGTAAAAAATACGTTAGCACAACATAATGTTTGAAAGGGAATAAATTTACCGGAAAAACCGTTAAAAGTGTAAATTTTCCAGTTGTATGTAAATAAATAAAAATCATTTTACGTTACTTGGTATAAGAAGCAATCCATTGGGACAATCAACCTTGGGGTATACTTTATTTACTTTTGTTGTAGTAGAGGATTATTTAGTGGGTGCCAAACAAATTTTAAGAAACACTAAGCCACTTACCAAATTGATTTAAAATTTCGCTAGAGCCCAAAATTAAAACAGTCTTATAAACCAATTAGGACAATTAAGCACAAGCATTCTAATTACATTAAGGATTAGTGCATCAGTCCGTATATATAATTAAAGTATGTCAAGTCAAAAGTGCATAAGAGTCTCTGTCTATATAAAAATAGTGTATGTGTGTTGTGTTGCAGGTGTATTCATACCGGCTGAAACAATAAGAAAAAGCGAGATTAGAAGATAAAGATAAAATTTGTGCCTAATTTATATTCTATAGTTGGAAATAAAGTCGTAAGAGGTGTTAATTGAAGGTTAAATACCATATATCTTCTACACGATGTAAGTAATACATCTTCTTTCTAAAGGTGTATATAATACTCCTCACTAATTCGAAACATCATAATACCGTGTCTCTTATATTTATGATTTCTAAATTAAAGATATAAAATATTATGACATATAGATCAAAAGCAAATCAATCAACCCACTAACATATGCGCTCGTTCACACACGTCATATCAATAACAAATCATACTAAACATCTTATTATTATGTTCTCGATTTTGTATTTAAAATAAAAAAATAATCTTAAATAATAAAATTAATAAAACGTTAATGATTTATAACCGTTAATTACTTACTCTTAAACAGTCATAATATAACACCCATTTTCACCCACGCGCTCAACTCTCTCATATATACGTCATGTATTATTAATTTAAATAAATAATTTTTTATAAGTTCGTGTAATAAACACAAGAAATTAAAAATGAAAACGTTTCAAACATTTTATCGACTCTAATCAAATTTATTTATATCGAACATGAAACGATATATCGAGTCGTATAATAAAATTTTGTAAATGAGATCTCACACGTCGCTTGAAATTTAATATTGTGAATCATGTGTGTTTAGCTTCATATTGACCACTGTAATTTACCAACCAAATTTAATTGTGGATTTGATTTGATTTATCCACAATTACCTTTATCATTTTTATGGCCTTAACAAAAACAGTTGATTAAGATAATCTAAGAATATGCAATTTGAACAAAGTTCTAAACTAACAACAATTAAATTTTGTATTCAGGATGGGATAAAAAAATCTTCCTAATTAAGACTTGGGGATTGCATTATCAATTATGGCTGTGTTTAAGTGCTTTAAACCTGCACCGACTAAATTAGTCCGCCTCAATCAAATCCATACCGTAATTTGTTAAATGTGTAACAACAAATCCTGATTTTATTACAGTTACCATTTTCGAGGAACGAGTGATCGGTTTCGCCATAGAGGAATAAATATAAAAGAGTTTTCATGTAGTGTAAATTTTATAAACCAATTTCTGTTGCGAGGTTAATCTTATTTTACAATTTTTATAAGTTTAGTTAACTTATGCGAGGCTAAAACAGGCCTCCAATACGACAATAGATTAACGTTTACGTGAGTTTTCCTTATTTATATTTTCCTTTATGGTTTACCTTACAATTAAACCTGCACCGCCAAAATTTGTAACTTTTGATGTGGCTATGATATCGGGATGGGTTTAGGAGCAGAATTTATTATAAATTAAATACATTGAATTACTTGGTTCACGACCAAGTAACAGCTCAATTTAATCAAATTAAATAATTGATCCAGATGTGTAATAAATTATTTTTGAGACATGTTACACTGAACTGGCAAAAAATTGTTAAAGGCTTCAAATGTGTAATTTAAAGGTCGATTTTACCATAATTAATAATTTATTACACCAGACCGCTACCACATATTAGATCAAACGTTACTCCAAGGATTGAATTTCGTGTAAACTGATACAAAATTAACTTATTACACGCCTGAATAAGGTTGACTTTAACTTACATATATGAAGTTTGTTAACTTAAAAGTTAAAGTTATATTTGTTAACTTTAACTTACATATATGAAGTCTTTACCGTTTGAATCAAATTCCGTTTTCCCTAACCTAAAAATAATTTACTACACACCTGAATAAAATTGGCCTGCACTTCATAAGAACCACGGCGTAATATTAGATCCAGTACCTGGTGGCGGTGTGGTGTAATGTCAATTGTGACAAAACCAACCTTTATATCGCAATTTGAAACCTACATCTTCTGATGCGAATTCCATGTAATCTAACACGAAGATAATCTATTACACAAATAGGTAAAGATGACCTACCCTCGCAAGGCTTCTAATGCAACATGTTACGACTCCTTGGTCATAATATGAATTTATTTACTGTTTCATTTTCGAATTTTTAATTTCTCATTGATGTTTGCAAATGCATTTTACTGATGGCATTGCCATCTGTGTTTTATGCCATTGGTACTACATTCTTTTGTGAATTGGCCTTTAAAATTTTACATAAACATCGAATGATTTTTGAGAGCGAGATCAATGTGTACCTCGTGCGTGTGTACGACCGATAGGTAATAGAGAAATATTATTTTTGTCTGTTTTCTTTTTTCTTCAAACGTGCGATTGATGAGCACGGGAACAAGAAAGCATACACAACCAAATATGTTTTTAAAACTTTTTTTTCGTTTGGTGCGAGAATTGTTTTATAATTAAAAGTTCGAGTTCTATATTTCTTTATTTTTTTAATCAAGTGCTGTATGTAGCATAAAAAAATTTTTGTACATAAAACAATTACATAAATTTATTATAAACGATTTTTTGTAAAAATAAAAAACCGTAAGGTGTGATTTTTTTTTTGTTAATAAAAAAAAAATTAAAGTTCGTATTTCAATTTTGAATTGGAAAATACCCCATAGGAAATTGTTGATTTGAGGAGGCTGTTGTATATTTACGGTACTTCGATTAATATCAACCTGTGCCATCTTACATATACGCGTACAAAATTTACGCCGAATATTATTAACAGCCGCCAGAATATCTACAAATGTTGCCTCATAACGTGGGGGCTGAAAATATATAGGCGAGCCAACGCCCAACGGTCGTTTTGGTTATCGGTGAAAGACATCGCAGCGTACGGGTGGCCAACCGGCTATTTGTGTTAGCGGTATCGGGGAGAGGCCCCGCAACAGACAGGGACGCCGCCGCAACCACTCAACAGGGTTACCTTGTTGAAGGTCAAGGTACGTTTTTTTTTCAATTTTTTTACCTCAATTTTCTTAAATTATTTAAATTTATTTTTCAAAATTTTCAATATTTTTTCTGTTTAAAATTTAAACAGTGTAATCAAGCACCACATGACGGTGGTTTGCGCACGACCTTGTTGTATGTTGGTTTCGCCCCATAATTTTGTGCACGCATTTTTTTTTTGTGATTTTTTCTGTTCCCTCTCTTACTTTTTTTCTCTCTTGACTTTTACCTTGGGCTATTTTTTTCTTTTGGTCATTCAGCCATTTCTTCTTTGGTCATTCAGCCGTTTCTTTAGGATTTTCGTCCTAGTGTATTCGCGTCAATTAAAGTGTAAGTTTCATTTGATTTTCTTGAATGAGAACGTACACTCGTTTTTTCGTAAAGTCATTAAGATACAGTCGAGTCATAAAGTTACAGTGCGGATATATTGAGATTGTGTTTCAGCGAGCTCAAAATGTTTTTATCTAAATCGGCCAAGGGCCTAATGGCCTAGTATAATTTAAATTGACAATTTTCGGTTTTGATACAAACCGAGGCGTAATTTCACTTTACGTATACATCTAGAAAATTAGATAAGGAGTATAAATTTTGGAAATTTTTAAATGCAGAATTGTTTACTATCTAAATTTTTTATGTAAATTTTTCAGGAAACCCCTTCTAAAAACTGTTGATAAACAGTCCTGCGCAGTTAAAAATTCTAAAAATGTAGACTCCTTACCTGATTTTCTCGATGTATAGTAAAATAAACTTTAGCCCAAACCAAATTTTATTCTTTAAAATTTGCCGAATTCCAGACTCGCGAGGATCGAAGCTCATGTTGAAATTCTTATGCATTATATTCATAAACCAGATTTAAATTTTTTTCTAAATCGGTCACTAACGTGATTTTAATAATAGGAACTCAGTTAAGCACAACAATGGAAGGCCAGCAATTTCTTATTAGACAGAAATTGAAGAAATCACTATGAAAACAGAGTTTCCACCCAAAATTAAGTGGAAATTCTAAATTCTATTCAAATAAGCAATTTTATATTATGGTAAACGAGTTTCACCTCTAACGGTAAAGAAATTGGTTATTTTATACCAAACGGGCAAATGTTCTAGAAGCCTTGTCCTTGTTTCATTTGTTTTTTTGAAAACTATTCGGAATTTCTTTATGACCCGATATTTCTAGCTCTTCTTGGTTGGAGATCAAAAGTTCAAAGAACCAGATTTAATTCAAGTATGGCTTAAATTTGTGCCAACGTAGTAAGCTACCAACTCCGGTTGGGTTACTCCACATTTACCTGAACTTCAAAAAATTAAAGTTTTGTTGATCAAACGGTAAACTTACTGATTTTGTTAAATTACGACAAATTTCCAACATCATTAATATTCTTATGATTCAATTTAAATATCTTGCTATAATCCAAATTTTGCCCTACACACAGATATGGAAATAACAGAATTCGATTTAACAAGTCATTTCAGAATTTCGTTCAAAATTCAGATTAATTTTTATAAAATTTCATCCATCTGGCCGTATTTCTGAAATCTGTCATTTTTCCTATTTTACAAAATTAATGTTATGAATTACACCTTGGTCTAACACGGATATTGTTCAAGGCGGAATTCTACAAATTCAAAAATATCGGTGTAAACCGTATATAAAAGTTGTTTCCAAAACTTAGATTATAATTCTTCTTCAAATTTTTGTATGAATTAACGTTACGACATTACTGTAAAACATAATCCAAATTCGTCAACAATGAGGTAAGTAACTGCCAATTTTAACATAGAATGGCAGAACTCAAACTACCAAAATTCAAAAAATATAAAATACAAAACGAAATTGTGTTATAAAATCGATTTAAATAAAGGGCAAGTTTCATTTTATATAGCCATATTTTAAACAGTAAGAATTATTAAGTTCTACACAGCAGGACCATCTACTGGAAATTTCTCCAAAATCATCAGAATTGATATATAGTAAATATTTAGAGCTTACGCAAAATTTATGATAAAATTTGAGTTCCGCACATATCAAAAATCTAGTCGGGTTAACATTTCATAATTCAAAATCTTTGTACAAAGTTCATATCTAAAAATCCCGAAGATAATTTGTCCAGTTTAGTTAATATTACTAGGGTGTGATGCTATGGTGTGATTTGCTTGGCCAAGCTTCAAAAGCACATTAGATGTCACGTTTCGTAACGATCCAGGAGTTTGAAATATCAGATTTTTATTTCCGAGATTTTAATTTTCGAAATCAAAGCTTGGCGATTTTGAAATTCGGCATTTCGAGGATCACGTCTCGAAATTTTTATGAAGTGCATATCGCGTACATTAGGCTTTCAGTGATATTTTAATAAGTGAAAAGTACAAAAGAAGAATTTTTTTTCCAAAGTAAATATTTTTACGAAAAGTGAAGCGTGCAAAATTCACGAAAAATGAGAATCGAGTATTTTCACTAAGCAATTTGTCTCAAAACGAATCAAAAAAATATTTTGAGCGCCAAAGCGGCGAAATTCAATTTACTAACTTAACAGATAGTTAGTTAGCTCTAGGCGGAGCGGGGCGATGGCTACCTATGAAAAAAATTTCCAGTCATTTTTCATGTGGAACGCATTCAAATAAAGGTCTCGCTGATGGGTACGTCTGGAAAAAAATTCAAATCACTTTTAAAACGGAAAGCATGGAAAACTCGTTTGAATATATCCTACAAACATATTTTGAAAATTTCTAGAAGTTTAACTTTAAAGTGGCATCAACGAACTCCATTACCGACATGAAAATAGACCTGAAATTTTCTTTTACGAGTAACTCTCACAAAGAACTTTCCTTGCATTTAAACCATTTTTCAGACATGACCTTTTTTAAGCCTTTAAGGGGTCAATTGTTCGAAGATTTCAAATTTTGTGAGCACGATATATTCTAAAGGAGTTTTGTCATACTTCTCATTTGATCATTTATATGAAATTTTTTCCAGGGGTAACGAAAACTGTAGACGGTAAATTTTTATATATTCTAAAGGAATTTTCTTGGACTTCTCACCTGATAATTGTAACCATCATTAAAACCTTTCATTTAAGATTTTTTTCCATCCATGACACTTTAAACGGTCAATCTTATGAAAGTTTCAAATTATGTCTGATATATTCAAATGAGCTTTCCCAAACTCCCCTGAGATAACCATCATTTGGACCTTTCACTTGTATAGCCACAACACTTTAAACGGTTAATTTTTAGTATTTCTCAAATGTTTTATGTGCGATGATTTAAACGAGTTTTCCCGGACTCCGCACATGATAATTGTCCTGAAATGTGTTCGAGAAGTTACCATCACTAAGACCTTGGCACTTTAAACGTTGAATTTTAAGACATTTTCAAAACTTGCGTCTAGGAAAACTCATTTGCATATATTGCATTATGCAAATGAGTTTTCCCAAACTTTCTACATGAAATTGACGTGAAATTCTTTTCAGGAGTAGTCATCAATAAGGCCTTTCGTTTGAATCCATTTCCAGCCATGATATTTTAAACAGTAAATTTTTTGATATTTTCATATTTTAAATGAATCTTGACAAGAAAATTTTCGAGGGGCAACCATCACTAAGACCTAATATTTAAATTGTTTTCCAGACAACCCACTTTAAATGACAAATTTTTAAAATTTTTTAAATTTTGTGTGTGTAATATATTCAAACGAGTCTTCATGGAGTCCTCACAAGAAAATTGACCTGAACTTTATTCCAGGGGTAGACATCGCGAAGATCTTTCAAAAACGATTGATTTTTCAGCCATTGACACTTTAAACTGCCAATTTTTAGAAACTTTAAATTTTTGTGTGCGATATACAACGAGTTTTCCCGGAATATAAAAAAACAAAACTTTTCGACATTAAATTTGTATTTGCATTATCGTTATGTTTCGGCTGGAAATTTTCGGGTAACTTTAAAAGGGTATATCGTCATCTACTTATTTTTATGTGATTGCATCGGAAACTCGTTGATAATGTCGATAATATCGACTAATCATAGACAAGCCAAAGTCAACTACCCGAAGATACCGTTGACTAATCATAGACAAGCCGCTACTTTTATTCACGTCAGTTGAGATCGAATGATCTAAATACTTTAAACTTCGGTCTCCGGAGAGTTAAGTTAATATTCGTTGATATTAGGAATACAAGGCTCTCAATATTTCAATACCGATCAAAATCATTACAGACAGATATGCTCTTAAATTCTGAATTCTATGGCATTAGGACTAATTTTATTATTGGGGAAGGAAAATGTTATATTAGGAAAAAGATATTTTGAGAAAGTAGCAAATCGACCTGTAAATTGGCCGGCTTGATGTGCTGTGGAAATTGTGCTTTGCGGGAATAGATTCGTTTCAAAATCGTGACGAAATTTTAAAATATGTATATGTTTTAACATACTCAACGCACAAAATTTAAGAATTTCGTATTTGATTAAATTCTTTTTGAGACTTCTAGTATTGTGTGTTCAATCAGAGTACATCAACATATTTAAACAACAAAAATACAGTTATAACTACACAACAACACAATAAATAAATTTTTCCTGCTGACTGATCATCCTATGAGAAGAATGTTGATGCTATCAGGATCATTTTGTTGAGCATATTGATTGATAGATCTGAGGCCAAAAGCTAATAAACAAAAACAAAATCCCAGTTTGCATTTTTTTGACACGATATATAAACTTCCATTGGCATTAAATCTCTTTCATAAGAGATGGCGCGCAAAGTAATTACTCTATAATTAAATATTATCACTGATACTAATGGCAGGAACAGAATATTAAATCCAGTCTGATAATACATTCTGGACCTTTACCAACTCGACTAATATTTCAGCAACTTTACACGCGAGTTTCAAAGGTAATTGATTTAAGTCTGATGGGTCCACATCAAAATAAATGCTATTTCGAAATTTGACTTAGTCCATTCTCGCACTGCAAAGATTAAGCAAAACAAAAATTTCAGCCATACCAAAAGCTCATGATATGATTTTTCATATCAAACATGTAGAACATCGAAACCATGAGACCAATTTGCTTAAGATCATGATCTTATAGTAATGATTCCAAGATGAACTTTAGATATGGCTTAGGTGATAGATGGACCTAACTTTTAAACTTAATTTCCCGATAGGCTAATCTCTAGGATTTCCACAAATTATTAATTAATTTAATCGATTTTTCATATCAAACCTGAAAAACATCGAAACCATACGTACAAATTGCTTAAGATCAGGATCTTATAGTCATGATTCCAAAATGAGCTTTTGGCATGGTTTAGGTGATAGATGGACCTAACTTTAAAACTTAATTTCCCGATAGGGTTATTTCAAGGATTTTCACAAACAATTAAATAATTTGATCGATTTTACATGTCAAACATGAAAAACAGGAAAACCATGAGGTAGTCATGATTCCAAGATAAGCTTTTGGTATGGCTTAAGTGATAGATGGACGTAACTTTTAAACTTTATTTCTTGATGGGGTTATTTCTAGGACGTCTACAAATAATTGATTTAATCGATTTATCATATCAAACCAAAGGTACATTGAGACCATAAGGACAAATTGCTTGATTTGCTTTTTAAATCTTTTCGTGCAATCTCGACACAGTGTATGTTCATGATGATTACATGTTTCGTGTCTTCTGTAGTTAAATCAAAAATGATGAATTCATCATTTTTGGTTAAATAATAAGAATATTCATTTTGTTGTACAACAGCATTCATTTAAATTGTTTTGTCACATATTTTACCAGGTAAGGTGGTTTGTTGTCACATACTTTACCTTAATATGTAGTCTAAATAGAGCAAATAAAACCGTGATATTTACTCCTTTTCACCGATATTAATTACTATTTATTCAATACAACTTCAAAAATATTACGGGATGAAATTCTCGTTTTTCTTGCATTTTCAATAAATTTTTCGGGATAGGATTTAATTTGGCAAAGAAACACACCAACATTTAAAAGATGTATTCGGGCTGGTTTTTCACATACATTATCTTTTAGTATTAAATTCTTTATGAATTAGGTACTTTATTCTGCTATTCTGTCAAAATTCGGCCGATCTTTTAGTCAAAAGAGATTAAACTGATTGCGATCACTATGTATTTTGCGTGCCCTTTAACTTTGGGCTCAGGGATCCGATTCCCAATTTTTATGTGATCTTAAACCATAATTATCGGGTTTTCCCTTTATTTACAATAAACATTTTTAAACATAACAGTATTAAACAGTAACGCTAATAATTCAATTAGTGTAAAATGGCATTTGGATTTAAAACGACCTTTCAAACAAAAATTAGTAACAATCAAAAATTAATATCCAATGTGTTTCGATTTTTATAGGAAAATAAAAATTTATTTGAATCAAATTTAAATGATAAGTACGGATCAAGAACACCAAACTCAGCTTCATATTACCAAATTTAATCATCATCAAAATACGTTCGACAACCTATTTAAGAATGTACTACCTTTTCACAAACCCAAAATAGTATTAAATTACCTTTGTATAACTACGTATAATTACCACCTACTTATGTGTGTATGTGAATATCTATAAAAATTCTTGGGGTACAATGATTAGAAAATCTCATCATCTTAATTGCTACTCCAGTACAAACCACAAGTGTCAACAAAAACAACAACAACCATAAAAATTATCAAATTAATTTTCTTAAAATCATTTTGGAAATTCATGTAGGTAACCGAGTATATAGTACGTACACCTTTCATAATTAAAATAATATTTTTTTACCACCCCCTCTCACCAAAAAGAAAAACAAATACTTTAACCTACCAATATGAACTGTTGTTTGCTATTTTCATAACACAAAACCCATTTATTTCATTTTAATTCAGCCAACCAACAAAATTTTCATTTGCTCGCATATTTATTTTATTTTACAACCCAACCCCCTTATACTCGTAAAATAATAAAAAAAATAATATTATTATTACACCAGGGGGTTATAAAATAATAATAATAATAATAATAATAATAATTCAAGTAGATAAATAAAACGTACACAAGTGGAAAATAAGAGAATTAATTTTCCGATAAAATCGTCTATAATGTGACTATATATGTATGCATGGTGCTGTTGATAAAAATTGTGTTCAGTTGATAACAACAATATGCTTTCGTAAATAAACGAAATGAAAATCCGTTTAAGGGGAAAATTATTTTGTATATACGAGTTTTTGCCATTTTCCACTCCCCACCCCTCTTATTTTATATATACAGTTTTCCTTTTTAATTGAATTAAATTGATTTCAAACGCCCGAACGAACTAAACGTAACGAACATCGGGATGAGATAAAATTATGGAGTGCGGAAAATTTTATAGGGAAAATTTTTATTGCTGGAAAATTTACTCGCTGAAAAGTTTCTCTTGTATATCTATATATAGAGAGATAATAAAAAAAGGATTTTCGGGTCGGGTGGGAATTATACAGCACCATAAATGGTGTTTTTAGGGTGTGCTATTATATTCGAATGTAATTGTTGGTTAGTTTTATGTGATACCACCGAAAGTAAAATTTCAAGTAAATAACGATAATTTTGGAAATTAAGTAATAAAATGTAATTTATTTATGTTTTTTATTGTTATAAAGTTTTTAATTATTATTGGAAATGGTTGCTAATTTTTGGGGAAGTATTTGATATGCAAAATTTGTGACTTTATGGTAGGGGTCGGTATACATATATACCGAAGATTTGTAAACGCTTATCAAAATTTTATGCAAATATTGCCATTTAATTAAAAATGCGCTTATCAAAATTTGAAGAATTTAGACTGCATTTTGATGTCACAATCGTAATATTTAATACGATTAACATTTTATTTGAGATGAAGATTTATTGAATATTTTGAGGTTCGCAGTTTCCAAATTTGGTATTTTTCTGTATAATTTAACTCTAAATACCGAAAATATAAATTCATTTTTAAATTACAATATTTATAAAAATATGAAGCAAATTGGATTAGTTTGGCGCAGCTCAAATTTTAAAAATACGTTCGACCACAGCCCTGAAATATTAAATCTTGACTTAGAGACGTAGAATAAAAGTGTCTTGCATTTGATGATACAACCAAGGTCAACAACAAAATAAATCTGTTTAATAGGTAGATTTTTCTTGGTTATGTAACGTATAGGATTAATCTAGTTATGTGCAAATTTGAAACTCACTAAAAATTCAAATTTTCACGTTTGGAGCGAGATGATTTTGAGAAGCTGAAAATCACATTCGAGTCAAAGATTATAAAAAAGTGTGTCAATCCAGAAAAACAAAAACAAAAAATACATTTTTTATAATTTATAATTCCTTGCTAAGATTTGGTTACACTTGAATTCCATATAAATGAAAATTAGACTCAACATTTTTTTATTTACTTTATTTAATGGGTTACTTGGATTGTACATGTTCATTTCACTTGGTCTTAAATAGCTTTTTAAGACCTCGACCTAGAAGATTCTTGTCCTTACGATTGTGAAATACATAACAGAAAAAATACCTGAATTTACACTGTTAAATGCAAAAAAAGTTTCAACTGGATGTCTTGTAGTGAAAGTTAAACATTTTTGGATTATCTTTTACTTTTATCGTGCCTGAGAACTCAATGAAGCATCGCCTGTCTAAGCCTAAACGAAGCGATATAACAAACTCGGTTGGTCCAACGCACACTTGAATTCCTTGGCAAATGAGTGTTCCTTATGCGATGCAATTAAACATACAGCCAAATAAGAAAATGAATTAGACCTTTATCAACTATTTTGATTACTTGATGCAGTCATTTGTTGAAATTGTTTGAGCTTATACCTCAGGATGAGCATTATCATCAGTAAGTGGATTACTGTTTTGTAAAAGTAGAGTATCTTAGAGTCGTCCCTGAGACCTTAATAGCGTCGTTCATTATAAAGATCAATTAATTTTCTAACGATTTGAGGTGAACCCGAGAAAATTTTAAACATTTGTACATAGATTTTCATTTTAATCTATTTTCCAATTTTGGTATTACCGGCCCTAAAGATGTTCGTAAATTTATTTTAGAACATCCTTGACAAAGTTCTACATGGTCTAGTTATGAAAAGAATTACTGTGCCCTAACTTGCTAATTAGAAGCTCCATTAATTTGAAAAAAAAAATTCAAGTGGTATTTCACCGATCCTCTAGAGGTAATCACGGGGCTCGCCTATATGGCCGGATGACTCAATAAAAACTGTATGAATGTGGTGCAGTCCTAAATAAGCTACAAACTCGATTTATTATGTAAATAATCAAATATAACTAAATTTCTAGAGATGTTCACTAGGTCACTTTTGTACCATTGGACAGCTCAAAGTTTTTACAGTATCGATAGTTCCGAATAGAGTGCGGTTATGATAATATTTACTGTGCCATATACGACTTAGAAGTTTGATGAGTTTGAATAAATTTTGAAATTATATTTCACTAGTTCCAGAGACATTGACTCTGTCTCACCTACATTGGCAGGGGGTCTATTATGAAACTTATTCGATTTCGGAAAATTCGATTCGCGGCGTATTTTCGTATTATAATTTTATTTTTCTATCGAATAATTCGAAATCGTCAAATTCGCCAGATTATGAAACAAAAAAAAAAACGAATCGACTTCAACGAAAATGTGACGTCAAAATCCGAAGTCTTTAGGTGGCGATAGTCGTATTGTGTCAATGTTGTTTTAAAATAATATTTTTCTTTTATTGTAAATGAATTCGGTCGTGTATTTTTATATTTTTTAATAAAGGCAATTATAATTATTGTTTTTAAATATCAATAGATATATTTACCAAGATCTAAGTTGTAAAATAATTTACTATAATATAAAAATTGATTTGACAGGTCCACAACAAATGGACGATTTGCTTTATTTTATAATAGCAATATTCGAATCGTATCGAATTTTTAGATATCGAATTTTTTGAAAGCGAATAATGTTTCATAATAGAGCTCGAAGAACGGGATTTAGTTTTGAAGATTTTTATTTTGTCTAAAGGCATTGTAACGTTTACGGTTATATCTCCTATCCCAGAAATGTGCACAGGTTCTCGTTCAAATATTAGAGTAAGTCAGAAAATATTCTATGAATGTATATGACGACAATTTTGACAACGGCTTTCAAAATTAAAATTTTTTAATTACTAAATTTTTATCTCAAATGAAAAATTTAGTATTTTTGTCAATTGGAGTTTACTCAACAACTTTCCCAAATACGCTATAAACCCTATTTAACGTAAAAAGATTATAATAACTGAAATCCTAGAGAAGTTCACTTATGTCACGTCATGTTTATACTTTTGAATGGTTCAAATATACTTCACGGTGTATCGACAACTGCCCTGATTGGTGAACTGAGGCAAATTGAGCCTCGTCTATCGAGTTCTTTTTATTAACCGTAATATTTATATAGTATACCCTGTCTGAGATAGACAATCCATAGTATTCGATGTATGTAGATAAGAAGTCGTTTGGTCTCTTTGCTGATACCGAATCATCACGTTAATATGCCCTTGTTAAGATCTACTAGGCGAGATTGCAAGCCTGCTGAAACCGAATACCAGCCACTATATCTATACCAAAGGTAAACTCATAAATGTAATCGACTAATCGTGTCTTCTGAGCGTTAATCTGGAAAGATTTGTCAGAGACAAATTTTTATAGATCTTCCCTCTTAGTGATATATATTTTTATAACTTTCAATTATATTACAATTGAATTGAATAAAAATTTGTAATCGTAGAGAACGAAGTACTTTTACTTCGTTCTTTTCGATTAAAAATTTTTATTCTCTGTTTGGTATTCAAAAAAATGATCACATTCACGCTACTTATAGAAAGAATGGGGGGGGGGGGGGTTGCCATTTCCTCTTCTGTATAGCTTATGATAATTGACGAGCAATTATTGACAAGTCTATTGCCCAGGTGTGGATAGTTTCACGTGACGTTGGATCAAACAACACTTTTTCAGCATGACATAGAGTGCCATAGTGAATTTTCATGACGATTGGAACATTTTTAGAAAATGATCATTTGTACAGGAAAATATATTGTTGAAGAGTATTTGCCGATTTTGGAACATCTCTTGATGAGAAAACCCATATCTCAGATCTAATTAAAATATCTGCTTATTGTTTTGGATAGAGGAAAGTTTATAGCATGACTATATTAAATTAAAGTATATAGTTATACCTTAAATTTACGAGATTCAAATTTAGTCTTTCAATTTGAGCCAGAATTCGCCATAAAAAAAAAAAAAAAAAAAAAAAAATTAAAAAATCAAATTTTACTCCTGACGAATTGGTTTACTGTCCTGATTATGGGACAGCTAATTGTTTCTTGTTTTCAATTCACCGTTTTCCTGTTTTCAAATTTGTTTGTCAATCATCATGTTTCTAGTGGGGTTTCACATCAAAATTCATTTAATGGATATAATTTTTTCGGTGGTGACTAGAAAAAATTTTCACGGCTGTGGTTTAGGATCAATGAATTAATCACTTATTATCCCAAATGAAAATATGACTATGAAACCTCATTTGAAGCGGCCAAATCCGTTTATGGGATATAGTGCCAGAGAGAGAGAGAGAGAGAGAATGGTATCAGACGATCGCTTAATAATCTTAATCTACGTAAATGATATTGCTAACTTACTGCTCACGGTTCATATTAGAATATTTGCTGACGATACAGCCCTCTTCTATGAATCCAGAGATTGTCAGTATGTGTACAAGTGGAGAATATCTTATATTCTCCTCTAGTATAATTGTAATTTTAATATTTTCAATTTAACAAATTGCAGTGTAACACGCGACGTATAAAAAGTTATGTTAATTTTGGAAATTTCAGAATGTTGTTTGGGTATATTATTTTTCTGTGATGAAAAACTAGGCTAACTTCATATAGTTGATAATTTATTAATAAAATTTTACAGAAATCGTAGGACGTGCACAAATATTCGAGGTAGAGCAGAATCGAGTATAGACACAGCTTCAATATGCGTATTTTATGTAAGAGGGAACTCTATTTAGATACAGTTTAACCCACCTAAGTTAGCACTATACAAAAACCCTTACCATCACATGTAAGGGAATTTCTTTCTTAATTTCTCCATATTGGGACACGATTTTTATATCTCGAAAGGAATAGCCTCAAATTACATTGAAGTCGAAGGTATTGACGACCTTACTTCCGATCGCACACCGGTCTTAATGTCTGTGAGTACATTAGTCATAAAAAAGAAAACCAAACTTAACCTTATTAATAAATTTACTGATTGGGAATTATTTAGAGAGAAACTGGACAATCTAATTGAGTTAAAAGTTAGTCTTAAAACTAAAGAAGAACTTGAATTACAAACTAAATATTTTATTAACTCCATGCGTGGAGCTGCTAAAGAGGCTACACCCGTATTAGGTGAGAAAGTCGTACAAGAGATCAACTACCCCCTGGTGATTCGAGAACTGATAAAAGAAAGGCGTAAGAAAAGACGCATATGGCATAGAACCAGAAATATTATTGACAAAAGAGAATTTAATCGGGTAAGTAATAAAGTTAACCGATTAATTAAAGAACATAAAGAAGCTTGTACTGAAAATTATTTGAAAGGACTGGGTCCTGAAGCTGACAAAAATTATTCTCTTTGGAAAGCTACTAAAAGATACAAGAGACCAATAATCCAAGTGCCACCTATAAGGAACACAAATGGAGAATGGGTGCGACGTAATGAACACAAAGCAGAACTGTTTGCACAACATCTGGCATCAGTATTTCAACCACACGACATACAATCTAGGATTGACCCTAAACCAGTCTATAGGTCTCCATCAAATATCAGAAGTGTCACCCCACTAGAAATTGCGCAAGAAATAAATATGAATTTGAATCCCAAAAAGTCACCTGGAATAATTTCGCCAAGGATGTTCAAGGAGTTATCAAAGAGAGCAGTCACTATGTTAACATATATATATATAATGCTTGCTTTCAACTTAAATATGTACCTGAGTGCTTCAAGGTTGCAAAAATAATCATGATAAAAAAACCAGACAAACCAGCCGAGCAAATGGGATCATACAGGCCGATCTCTTTGTTACCTACTGTTTCAAAGTTGTTTGAAAAGTTGTTATTGAAACGACTAAAACCAATGATCATTATACCTGATTTCCAGTTTGGATTCAGGAATAAACATTCGACAATTGATCAAGTTCATCGCGTGACTGCAAAGATAGAACAAGCACTAGAAGAGAAGAAATATTGCCCTGCCGTATTTCTAGATGTATCACAGGCTTTCGATAGAGTGTGGCATGATGGTCTTATCTACAAGATAAGTAAATTAGTGCCAGAAAATTACTGCCAATTGCTCGAGTCGTATCTCTCCAAACGAATATTTAGAGTATCACATGAAGAAACATGCTCTAACTTTTACCCAGCCATAGCAGGGGTGCCCCAGGGTAGCGTATTAGGACCCATCCTATATCTACTTTACACTTCTGATATACCGACAACGGAAACAACCTTCGTCGGAACTTTTGCTGATGATACCTCAGTATTAGCATCAAGCGAATCGCAGAACCAAGCAGTAGAATACTTACAGCAAGCACTCGATAGAATCAGCCAATGGACCAGGGATTGGAAAATAAAGCTTAACGAGCTGAAATCAGTACACGTAACATACACGTTGCGGCACAAAAATAGCAACATTCATACATTTCTCAATGGGGTACAAATTCCCCAAGCTGAATCTGCTAAATATCTCGGATTGCATCTCGATTCAAGATTGAACTGGAAATATCACATTAGACAAAAAACAGAGCAAATGAAAATAAAACAACGTGAGATGTACTGGCTAATAGGAAGACATTCTAAGCTTAGCCTGTACTGTAAACGCCTGATCTACGAATCGATAATTAAATCAATTTGGACGTATGGTATCCAACTCTGGGGCTGTACTAAACAATCAAATCGTTTAATTATTCAACGTTGCCAAAACAAATTTCTACGAACAATAACGAATGCTTACAGCTACGTAACCAACGAGGAATTACACAACAACCTAAACGTTAAATGGATTGACGAAGTGATTCAGAAGTTTGCCATCAAACATGAAAGAAGATTACTGCAACATACCAACAGTGAAGCAATACAACTTCTTGACATAACACTAGAACTGAGACGCCTTAAAAGAATTAAACCGCACGAGCTGGTCATCTAATAAATAAAGATTCATTATTGGGAGCAGCATATTGATTGCTTGTAAACCCACACTCGCTCCACTTATTAGTTTCAAATAAGTGCGTTATCATCATTAGTAATAAATTATCATGTGATAAGATTGTACTATTTAAATAAATAAAAAAAAAAAAATATTGGTACACCGTTAATATTGTGAAGACAGGGGAAATCATGAAAGGAAGAAGTTCATGTAGCACTTTTCTGGTAGTTCCCTGAACAGGGAATTGAGGAAAACTTGAATAAAATTTCTGTTAAAAAGGTTTTTTCCTGGCACCCTATAAGATGTAAAGAAAGGCGTATTTCCGTTTTTGTAATAAAATAAAACCGGGGATAATATGTTGGAGTAAAAAGCTTGAGTCCACGTAAAGGACACCATATTTTTCTAAAGCAAGCCCTTTAAATACGGTTTTAATTGATTTTATTGCTTTATTGTACCTTTAAAGATCAAATTGATTCCCTAAGCCACTTTATACTCGTCAAAATGATTTTAAATTTATTAAGCAACCCAGCAGTCCCAAGCAACGAAGAGCATCTAGAAGTAAACGTCTGTTGGCACAGTGGTTAAAGCTTTGGCGTTTGGATCGGAAGATACTGGGTTCGAATCCCGCTAGACGCAGGATGCAAAAGGGATTTTTCATTATAAGATTGCGATATGTGATGAAAATGAACACAACTTTGATCCCCTGTCGGAGTGCAGAACTCAAGGACCGACATCTTCCATGCCAGTACCATAAACTGGCATGAAGCTATGCAATGCGCAGATGGTACTACAGATATCGAGAATATAGCGAAAGAGTTGGAAATGCTTAGGCCCTAGAACAGACAAAAGATAAATATGTAAAAAAAGAAAGCAAATTGCAAATAGCACATTATCATGGAATGACTTGCTACGATCATAATTCCAGTTAGTTTTTTTTTAACAGAGTTACGATGTGACTGTTAAAACTAATATGTTCAGCAAAGATGACTCTCGAATCAGCAATCTCATGAAATCTCTGAATTTTTATGTCATTGGTGTTGTATAATACTCATGTTTTGAGAACAGTACGTGCTTATAGAATTGCCCCTCACAAAACAGCCTACGGCCAGAACGAGCTTATTACAAGAATGCTGCGCGAAATATTTCGTATTTTTTAACTACCACATTAGCAAAATCGCTATTAAAAAATATTATTTGCTCCTAGGAGCTCCTATGCTCCTATTGAATAAACTTAAATCTGGTTGTTTTTAAATTATTTTTTTTTATTTATTAGACCTAAATACTCTAATCGAATATTTATAATTCTAAACATTTTTTCTTTCCCCATTTGCGTTCCATTTAATTTTATTTTGACTTATCATTATTTTTTTATTTTATCTTTTTGTCAGAAAGCAGACTAAAATATAAAAAAAAACAAATAAAAGAAATTATAAATAGCATTGTGTTTGTATACTCGAAATTTTGAATTCATTGCGCTATCGCTACGCCTAGAAAACGGCCAACAATCATAAAAATCGCCGTTGTACAGTTAATGAGCCTCGATTTAGCAGACAACCTTCACCCTTGAGTGCAGGTAATAGAAATTGATTTCCGTTTCAAGTACTCCCAAATTTATTGCAGCACGAACTCTAAACCCACACTCTAAACCCGCAATGTTGTAACTAATCAAGTTGTCTTTCTGCACACGTAATAATCACTTATGCATTTATTACAGCTGCCTACGTCCTTAAAAATTGGTCGTAAATAATTGAATTGTGTTCCATTATTTGTAATGACCGCACACGTCACGTAATAAAATTCATGATTTTATTGTAGTAGCCAACACATTTAACTGAAACTCTTAAAAGGTTGATTGACTTGGATTCGTCAAGCCAACCAGGCTTCGACCAACCATGACCAACCAGGCTTCCAATTTTTTACAGATAATAAGATTTTCCTTTTCCAGTTATATTATAGTGAGCTATAATAAATTCGAGAGTGGACACATACAGAAAAGTAATATAGTTCATTATAACCACCTTTTAAAGATGGGGGTTTACGAATGGGGGGATTTTAAGGATATATCGTGCTATAAAAAATATTAGAGTAGTAATTAAATGTAGCTATAGTGAACAGAATATGATTAACTACGATCGGCTTTTAATATAGGGTCCTGTAAATTGGCAGGAACATCGACAGAATTACATTACCAAAAGGTCAGCTATAATGAATGGAATTTTTTCATATACACGTTGTAATGAATTTTAAATTTATTTAGCTGCTTACACACTTAAAAATGGATCTGAATTAATTAAATTAAATTGCGGTCCAGGCACAAAGTATTACTACTTTATTATGGCAGCTATCACCTTAACAAATTTGTAGAATTAGATTGAAATGAATCCTTTAAACATAATAACCACCTTCGATTTTATAACAAATGGTATATAGCATTCTTAAAAGCGGTTTGGTTGGAATCGAATTGCTTAATAAACACCAGTAATTATACCACTTTAATTTTTTTACATTAATTATTCTAGTGAGCTGCTGTAATAAATTCGAGATTGGTTATTAAGTACATAGTAAGGGAATTTTGTTCATTAAAATTACCGTTTTGTGTGGGCTGCTATATTAAATTTCAGAGTAGCAATTACGTGTTGAAGAATGCATTTAAATTTATTAGACCTGCTTCTTGATAGTGGGCCTCTTTAAAATAAAAGTTGTTGTTGAATTTTAGCCTTTAAAAAGGAGTTATAGAGGCCTTTAAGTGTACCTACTAAGTCAGTCATAATGCAGCCTACACAAATGCCTCACCTTAAAATTTATTACAGCAGCCCAATGGAGAAGCAATGCCCACTTCAGAATTTATAAAAAACAGCCAACCACCATAAAAAATTAATATGGATTTGAAATGAATTTTTCAAACTTAATCATCATGTTTGGATTTAAAATGTTTGAATCGAATTGCTCATTACCATTAATGATCATAGTAACTTTAATTAATTAAGGTAGTCACACTAGTGTGCTGCTATAATAAATTCGAGAGTGGACATTACGTATATAGAACTAATGTATTTGAGAATGATCATTACCTTATTTAATTTGAAGGTACTCATCAAAGAAATAAGATTTTAGTAATACCAGTCATTATAACCTCTTTTTAAACAGGTGCGCTGTTTCTTAAAGTGGTCATTATGTGTGCTGGGAAGAACACGATTATAGTTATCACCAATTTTTACCAATGTGTGTGCTTCTTTTGTAATTTCGATCAATTATCGGCAAGAACTATAGATTAAAGAATTCTAGTAAGAGACACACTTGAATTACTGCTGCTTAGCAGAAAGTTTAAAAAATCTTCATTCTTGCACGAATGTGTCATTGAGTCAACAGTCTCGTTCTTTTTCAGAATGAAACTTAAAATTTTGTTAAACTCAGTTCCGTTTAAATATTAATTTAAAATTATTTTAATGACATTAAATCCCTCTCCAAGAAACGGCCAGTAGCCTAATCCAGTCGAACAGAATTAACCTTTCGATTCGCCATTATTTTCAAAAAAAAAACACTCAAAAAAGCACTCATGTTGAATTGGAGCAAAATTTTTTAATAATTCGTATGTACTATACGTAGAAATCACTTTATTTATCTGAAAAACTAAAGAGTTAGAACATATTTATTTTCAGATATTTTATATCTGAAACTTTTCTAAACACAATCAGTAGAAAATTATAATCCTATAGATTATTGTCTTTCCTAATCCATTTAAAATCAAAATTTTAGCACATTTTAATGATAACATTTAAACTCGACATAATGGCAACGATTATAACCAACCCATCTGTTAACCATTTATCATTTACCTAATGCGCTAGGGAGACACACTTTTTCACGATACACAATAATATACATGTAACATAATATTAAGACATAAATCGACCACCAAAGTCGAATTACGATTAAACGTTTTTCACAATGTTGACACTGAATGTCTTGTCGCGGTTTAAAAAAATCAAAATCATAAATTATAAATTATCACATATGAAAACAAAAAAAAAAATATAAAAAAAAACAAATGAAACAATTAATTTTCAAAATATACATTTCTCACCCAATTTTTAAAAATATAACAAGCTAAAATTTTATGTTTTATACACATTTTTGTATATTATGTTGTTAGATCCATAGAGCCACTATACTATTGTGTAGTACTAATGAACCATTAATTTCCCGCCATAAACATCAAGTTAATTAACGTATAAAAAATTATTAATTATATAAAATAATATTTATTTGCTAATTGAAATGTAAATAAATAAAGTAATTATTGCATTATTGTTGAACATCAGATCAGACCTGATATAGCCATTGCTATCCAAAAATGGACTTGGAAAAACACACTCGTATGACGGAATTTTAATGTTATACAAAAACATGAACTTTACAATATTAAACGGAGAGACGACGACAGATTTGTTATCTGCACAAAAAACCAGTAGTATTAAAATAAAAATAACATTACAACTTAATTACAACGAAAAAGTATAAAAAAAACATAATTCACAACATAAACATCATCAATAACATTAAAAAAAAAATATTCACTACATAAAAATTTCTCATCGCCATATACTCTCGATCTCTCGATTCCTACTCTATATAAAATTGGAAAATTTACATGAAAATTCCGAAGAATTTTCAAAAATACATACACATCAGACACGTTTCTTTTTATTGTTATTTTTCTTTTTTAAAATAAAAGAAGTTAAGTAAAACATGTGTCTTTAACAACGACCTTACAAAAACTAATAAAATACCAACAAAAAATACAGAATCTGACTGAAAGATTTCAAACTCTAAATAAAGATATTAAGATTTTATTTTGTTTGTTTGCCTGTGTATTGCATACGCGTACATAAAGAACGCGAGCTTAATTTAATTATGAACTGACCTTATTTGTACGTGCATCGGGAGGTTTTGGTTGGTAAGGTTGTTTATTGTTTTAAACATGTAATTGCAAGATTCATTTTACTCGTATAAGATAACTGTTTAAAAATATATTCAAGACTCAAATAATATATATTTTAGATGAAAGATGGTGTACGGAGTTTTAGATTATAAGTTTAAAAAAAAATGATTCAAACTTCCATCAAACTTGTTTCAAGATAGCATCAAACCAGTTTCAAATTTAATCAAATTAGTTTCTAACTAGTAATTTAAAGAAAAATGTATCTTTATACATTGCTATACAAATTGATAAGCGTTTCTTAGTAATTAAGTTATCATCAAACCCTAAAAATGAGTTATCAATAGGTTTCAAATAAATATTTCTAATCAATAAGGATTGTGTTGAAGGTCCAGATATGCTTATTCTTCATATGAGAATTAGTCATCATGAATTTAAAAATATTGAAATCAAACTTCCATCAAACTTGTATCAATGTTGCATCCAACCAGCCTCAAAATTGATCAAAATGGTCCTTGACAAGTAGTTTTAAGTAAACATGTTTACATCGTTCATCAAATTTGAAATTAATATTTTAATAATCATAGTATTTCTCACAAGTTCCAAATAAATATTTAGAATTGAAAGTGATATACATATTTAAAGTTTAGAAGTATTATTTTAAATAGGGATCAATTAAATAATCAGATATGATTTAAATTTCGTAAGAAATGGTGTAAATAATTTAATTCAATTATAAATTCAGAAAATTTTGGTTCAAACTTCCATCAAATTTTAATCAAACTTCCATCAAACTTTTGTATCAAAATCGTGTTTTTAAGTTTAAGTTCAAACTTGTTTTGCTCAGTGATAATCAAATTGGTATTGATATTTTGGATCAAATTTTGAATCAAACCATACAAATTATGAAATATTATTTTTCGCCGAGATATAGATTCAGATATGATTTAATTTTTATATTAGGATTGGTGTAAACGATTTTCGATTATTAATTAAGAAAATTTAGTTGAATACTTTGATTAAACTTGTTTCAAACTTTCATGAAACCAACTTCAAATTTGATTTTGAGTTATAGTCAAATTTGATCAAATGTTACTTCTCCATGGTTCAGATGTGATTTAATTTAGATTAAGACTGATCAAAAATAAAATTTTGATTGAAAGTTTCAACGAACTTTAGTCAAACTTGAACCAAACCGGCTTAAAATAAACACTTTTTAGCGCACTGGTTTTCAAATTTTTATCAATCCGTAAAACTTTCTCGCAAGTTTCTAACCGATTGTAGATCTGATAATAATAAGATATATTTTAAATTATATAACAATGGTGTTAATAATTTATTTCAAATATAAATTCAGAAATTTTTTTTTCAAACTTACATCAAATTTGTATCAAACTGTGTTAATAATTTATTTCAAATATAAATTCAGAAAATTTTGGTTCAAACTTACATCAAATTTGTATCAAACTTCAATCAAACCTTGTATCAAAATAGTTTTTTAATTTGAAATTTGCCTTATGCACTGATAATTAAACTGGTATTGATATTTTGAAAAACAAATTTTGGATCAAACCATACAAATGAATTAGCAAATATTTTTTGTTGTACATCTCAAATAAATATTTATTTGAGATGTACATACAACAAAAAGTATGGAGGATGCTGTGCAGATTCAGATATGATTTAATTTTCGTATAAGGATTGGTGTAAGCGATTTTCGATTATAAATTAAGAAAATATAGATGAAAATTTCGATCAAACTTGTTTCAAATTTTCATCAAACTGACTTCAAATTAGATCCAAATAGTTTTTTACAGATAATTTAAGTTAAAATTTTTCTTTGTACACTGATTATATAATCGGTATCGATATTTTGGCGATCAAATTTTAAATCAAACTGTAAAAATTAGTTCCCAAAATATTATTTCTCGTTATTGTTATAAACAGTTTTAGATAATAAATTAAGTAAATTTTGAATAAAGTTTTTATGAAACATGCATCAAACCAGATTCAAATTTGTTCCAATTGATTCTTGACCCGTAATTTTAAATAAAATCTTTTGTGTTACATTGAACTACAAATTTGCAATTCATACGTCAGTAGTCAAATTTTGATCAAACAATAAAAATTAATTGTCAAATATTACTTCTCGTGTAATTCAAAAAAATATTTGTATCACTAAGGATGTATTGAAGGTTCAGATATTATTTAATTTAGATTAGAATTGATATAAACAAATTTAAATCAAAGATAAATTGGATTGAAACTTTGAACGAACTGTAGTCAAACTTGAAACCAACCGCTTTCTTTACACTCGATCAAAACTGTTCTTGGTAGGTAAGTAAAATATTTTTTTTCTACGCCGTTAAACAAATTGGTACTAGTTATTGGAAATCAAATATGAAACCAACGATTCAAGAAAAAAAGACCTAATTTTCAACTATTTATTGAGGGTTCAGATATACCAAGCTTCATTCAAACAAATATTATTTCTAGTAAACTGCAATTAAAAATTTCTAATATATATGGATTTCTTGAAGACTCAGATATTATTTCTTTTATATTTGGTAGGTGTAAAAATGTTGAAATACGATCCATTCAAACTTATATCAAACTTCGGTCAAACTGGTTCAAAATTTTTTCAAAATAAGTATTTTTTGTCTAATCTTAATCTTTACATTTCTAACCAAATTTGAGTATCAATTTCTATTCAAATTTCTTTCAAACTACAAATGAATTGTTTAAATTTGATCGGAATAGTCAAAAATACATATTTTATAGAGCGAGTATAATTTTTTACGTTCCAAATAAAATTGGTAATTGACTCGTTAAGTCATCCAATTTCTTTCAAAGTGAAATCCTCTAACAAAAATATCACTTGAAATAAATAGAACCCGCCCACATTTAAACATTTTGTAAAATATAAAACCTAAAATAATTCGATTAAATTTTTTTAAGCCTAAAAGGCTTCTTATTACCGTTCAATAACTATTTTCGAGAGAACTTTAAAATAACTTATAATCAAATTTCAAAATGGCCTTATTCCTGTGATATCCCGCATTGAACTACCTTAGTTCAATTAAAAGCAAATCAATTAAATTAGAAGACTAACTATTCCGCTAACCCATATCTTTGCAAGAAATATTGCAAGAAAAACAGCAAAGGACTCCGTGTCATCTAAAATTATATCGAAAGTGAACAAGGGTGGGCCAAATTTCATTCAGCACATAGATATGAAACTTCTTTAATAAAAGATTAGGACTATCACAATAGCGCGTATGTTTTGTTTGGGGAGGTGGAGTTATAATTCCTACATTTTTGAAAATAATAGTATTAAAATTTTGACAAAAAGAAGTCCATAAAACATTCAATACGGTTAAAATAAATAATTATGGTTTAAACTTGTCAAACTTAAAATATCAGAAATCTCATGGGAGCTATTCATTGGACTTAAATAAAATAAAAATTTTGAGCTATCAAACTGCTTTCAAACTGCAATCAAATTTACATCAAACTTTCAACCAATTATTTATATTATAGCAAAAGTCGATCATCTCAACCAAAAATCTAGCAAAGAACATGTTTTACCAAGTAATCAAAGAAATTACTCAGCAGCTGGATTGTTATCAAAATGGACAAATCACCAAGAACATAAATAACCAAATCAATCTGCTTCCAAAATCCATCAAGCTTGTATCAAATCACGGTTATTTGAAGAAAAATGGTTAAACCTTTACTGAAAAGAAAGAGGAAAGGATTTCAAAGGTCTTGTTTGACAATGTAAATAACGATTGTAATTATTCAGAAGTTCATAAAACATTAGATACGGTTAAAAAATAATTATGGTGTAAATAGATCAAACTTGACAGAAAGTTTAAAGTGTTTGAGTGATTGAATGAACTTAAAAAGTAAAATAAAGGTTTTGAGCAATCAAACTGCTTTCAAACTGCAATCAAATTTCAATCAAACTTTAAACCCATTATTTATATTTAAGCAAAAATTGATAAATCTCAACCAAAAACCTGTCAAAAGGCATATTTTACCAGGTAACCACAGATTAAAATTATTCAGTATCTGGCATTAAATATTAAAAACTGCACAAATCATAAATCTTCAACAAGAACATAAAAAAACTCAAAACAAAAATAAAGGTAACCAATTGATAATCTAAATTCATACATAAATAAAAACAAATAATAAACCCATTCAGATCTAGTCAATCCAAACTATATTCACATAAATAATTCGCCAAACTATAAATGAACAGCGATCGATTATTTGACCATCGATTTAATCGTTACCATAAACAATCTTGATTGCTCAGATTCCAAACTCCAATCAAACTTGTATCAAATCACGGTTATTTCAAGAAAAAACTATAATTCTTAACCGGAAATAATTAAAAGGTCTAATTTTGCAATGTAAATAATGATTGACATTACCGAGAAGTTCATAAAACATCAAATGCGGTTAAAAAATAATTATGGTTTAAATTGATGAAACTTAAACAGTAAACTAAATATTTTGAGCAATCAAACTGCTTTCAAACTACAATCAAATTTCTTTCAAACTTTAAACCAATTGTTTATATTTAACCAAAAATCGATATATCTTAACCAAAAACCTGTCAAATTTTACCAATTAACCAAAGATTGAAATTATACAGTAGCTGGCATTAATATCAAAAACCGCAGAAATCATAAATCTTCATCAAGAACATAAAAAAAGTCAAAACAAAAAATAAAACCAACCAATCCAAATTCATACATAAATAATAATAAATAATCAACCCATTCAGACCTATCTAATCCAATCAAGAGTAATTAAACTGCTTCCATACGTCAATCAAACTTATATCAAATCACCGTCATTTGAAGAAAAACCGATAAACCTTAACTTAAATTGATCAAACTTGACAAATGTCGAAAAGCTTATGTTAAAGCGATTGATTGAACTTAAACAGTAAAATAAAGATTTTGAGCAATCAAACTGCTTTCAAACTACAATCTAATTTCCATCAAACTTTAAACCATTTATTTATATTTAAACAATAATCGATAAATCTCAAACAAAAACCTGTCAAAGGACATATTTTACCAGGTAACCAAAGATTGAAATTATCAAGTAGCTGGCATTAATTTCAAAAACCGAACAAATCATAAATCGTCATCAAGAACATAAAAAAAAGTCAAAACAAAAAATAAAACTAACCAATTGATAATCAAAATTCATACATAAATAAAAATAAATAAAAAAAAAAAAATATTAAACCCATTTCGATCTATCTAATCCAATCAAGAGTGAATAAACTGCTTCCAAACGTCAATCAAACTTGTATAGAGTTACGGTTATTTGAAGAAAAATCGATAAACCTTAACTTAAATTGATGAAATTTAACAAAAGTCGAAAAGCTTGTGTTAGAGCGATTGATTGAACTTAAACAGTAAAATAAATATTTTGAGCAATCAAACTTCTTTCAAAATGCAAACAAGTTTCCATCAAACCTAAACCAATTATTTATATTTAAGCACTAAATCGATAAATCTCAACCTAAAACCTGTCAAAGGACATAATTTACTAGATAACCAAAGATTGATATTATCCAGTAGCTGGCATTAATATCAAAAACCGCACAAATCATAAATCTTCATCAAAAACATAAAGAAACTCAAAACAAAAATAAAACCAACCAATTGATAATCACAATTCATACATAAACAAAAACAAATAGTAAGCCCATTCAGATTTACATATCTAATCCAAACTGTGCTCTATTCACATAAATAATCCGCTAAACTATAAAGGAACAGCCATCGATTAATGTAATCATTACCAAGAACAATCCGAGCAATCAAACTGCGTTCAAACTTCAAACAAACTTGTATCAAATCACAGTTATTTCAAGAAAAAACGATAATTCGTAACCGGAAATATTTCAAAGGTCCAATTTTGCAATGTAAATATTGATTGAAATACCCAGAAGTTCATAAAACATTAAATGCGGTTAAAAAATAATTTTGATTTAAATTGATCAATTGTGACAAATGTCGAAAAGCTTGTGTTAAAGCGATTGATTGAACTTAAACAGTAAAATAAAGATTTTGAGCAATCAAACTGCTTTCAAACTGCATTCAAATTTCCATCAAACTTGAACGAATTAGTTATATTTAAGCAAAAATCGATAAATCATAACCAAAAACCTGTCAAAGGACACAGTTTACTAGGTAACCAAAGACTGAAATTATCCAGTAGCTGGCATTAATATCAAAAACCGCACAAATCATAAATCTTCATCAAGAACATAAAAAAAATGCCAAAACAAAAAATAAAACCAACCAATTGATAATCAAAATTCATACATAAATAAAAACAAATAATAAACTCATTCAGATCTATCTAATCCGATCTGAATTCACTATTCACATAAACATATTAAATTTTAAATCTTCTCCATACAGCATACACCACTCCAGTTCATAATAGAATTAACATTAATTTCAGTACGAAACTACTCAAGAAAACTACAAAAAATTACAACAAATACACAAAAAAATAGTAATAATAATAATAACAAAAATTATATGTATGTTATGAGCGAAATGAATGCCGTGAACATGCTTAATTGGGCCCCCCGTGTAGGGTAAATGTGTGGGGTCTTCAATTCTTTCTTTTCATCTCCTCATTCGTACGCTCGTTGGATTTTATAGTTAGATATATTTCTTCTTCTTATAATATTCGTCATCGTCGTCGTCGTCGTCTTGATGTATGTGCGCTTTGCGTATTCTTTTCCATATGATTCAAAAAAATTTATTCAGTCCAAAATCGTATTATTTAAAAAAAAATCTTAAGATGAATGAGTGATCGTTTGAAAACAACAAAAAATATTTTTATTTCTTCGAGATCCATATGCAATAAATTTATTGGGGTTGGATGCGGATGGATCTGTGCTGCAAGATACGGAAAAAGAAAATAAAAGAAAATTTTTGCACAGTGCGCACATGATGATAGGTTTTTTATGTATTGCCTTTATGATGCTTTCTTCGGTGGTTGGTATTCTGTTTAAGAATTTGGTACCATAAACACATAAAAGAAATATTGCGCTAATACGATAATTAAGACTTTTTCAAGATGAGCATTTTGGATTAATTGTTTCCGTTTTGTATACTTCTTGTATATACGAATATTTGGCCACACACACCATTAAATATTTTGACCTTTTCCACCAGATTTATTAATATATTCGGAATACATTTGCGTAAAACACCGATCGTCTACCGCGGTTCCATTCCATTCATATAAATAGTTAAATTAACGAAAAAATATTTTATTCAAAATCCCGTATCAAACATAAATCAAATCTAAGTTGTTTGTTTGTTCGGTTGGTTTCTGTATATATCACGAAAATACAAATCTTCATCAATCATATCGACACTATTTATAATGTTAAGACGCATTCATTGAATAAATATTGATATTTTTGTGTTGTAAGTAATTTTGAAATAGTTTCTAAGAACGTTATGTAGAAGTCGCATAGTGCGCGCCAGTGAAGAAGCCAATATGTGCTCTGAATTTATAAAATTTTTATTTTTATTTTAGTTGATGTATGTTATGCTATATATTTTGACAACTTTATTAAGAGATCATATATAGTGCGCATATTATATTATGTATAGCTATAGGTTCAAGACGAAAATAACTTAAATACTTAACTCTTTACAGCAAACGTATACTTGTATGTATCCATTTGTGAATCATATCGATATAACCAATTTGTATTACCAGACGTATAAACTGCCACCATGTAGTAGTAGTATAAGTACCTGCAAATAAAGAATATTAAAAATTTAGTTAAAACGTTTGTAAATTGAATACATAATTTACATCACAGTACACCCTATGGACATAGGGTGTACTGTGATGCAAATTACACACACACACAAAATGATTAAAAGAGCCGCAAAATTGATTCAAACCGCATACAAATAAATCAAATTTACTTATAATGACGTATAAACCGCACACACATATGAATCTTCACTTAAGATACATAATTATGAAATAAATTTGAGATGAGAATACAAACTCGCACGCGCATAGCACATAGCCACAAATTAATTGAAAAAAATTTGCAATTTCAGTATATAGAAAAGAAATTATCTACAATTAAAATCTAAGAAGAGTAATAAAATGAAAAATTTTAATTACCCTAAATAACAACGACAAATAAATAAAATCTCTAAATACTTTTACGTATTCGTCCTTTAGACGACAACTAAATATTTTAAGTTTAGCCGAACTTAAAAGATTTAGGTGAAATTTGGAAACAAATTTAATTACCCCGTTTCTGAGAAAGGTGCACAAGCCTTGGGAGATCGAATGCAAAGAGAGATAATATGTTTCATGGAATTTATATCACATGATTACGATCGGTGATGTTAAACAAGCCTGTAGTTGTGTGCGAAACTCGGCGCCCGTCCATCATCCATACAGCAGCATGCACTTAAAATAAATCCATTGGTTAATTAACCCTTTCTTAAAAAAACAAGAAAAAGTTTTTCGTCAGACTAAGCGGAATATTTTCGAATGTGTGCACATAGCACACAGGCGGCCGATTCCAAAATGCCGCCAAAAACTAATTCGTTTTCGCCTATTATTTTAAATTGTTAACTGAGAACGGGCATTGGTTGAAAATTGAAAATAAATAAAGGGTTTTTTTCATTTTGTCTAATATCTAATGAAATTTTTACAATTCTAATTGTATGAAAGCAACACTTTGCCCAAACACGTGCCCAAACAAAACTTTAAATTTAAATCCAAGAGCTTTTTGTACCATTTCTGCAAACTATGTGTTGCAAAAGCCAATTTTTTTTTTTTAGTACAAGAAATTTACGTTTTTTTCCAGTTCAACCAAAAGATGGTCTGTTTTAAAAAAATATATATGTCAAATTTAAATTTAAAACCTTTAAGTGAAATACGTTGGTCTAGTCGATTGATGCCATAAAACCTTTAAAGTATCAAATTATTGTGCAGATTTTTATGATTCTTATTGAAATTTCAAATAATAAGGAAAAAGTAGACTTCAAAACACGTCATATGGCACACGGTTTATCATTAAAAATATGCAATTATCAATTTCTATGTTCCACAGTAATTTATCATACATTTTTATGTAGTTAGCAAATTCTTGCAAAATCCAGCCGCTCGTATGAAAGCATGACTTTCTACGTTAAAGGACTTGACCAATTTTTTGACAAAATGTAAAAGCGATAACGAGTTTGAAGAAATTCTTCGTGGAACTTGAAAATATTCTTAATTAAATATTGGAAAACAACTTGCAGTCTACTGCCCCAACATTACCAGTGTCTGTTGCGTCCGGAGAAAGATTGTCCTCAAAGTTAAAAATTATCTAAGATCAACGATGTTAGAGGAACGACTTTTAAATTTAGCTTTAATATCAATAGAATGTCAGATGGTTGACATTATATCTGAATTCGCCATAAAAAAAACTAGAAGAGCTTAAAAAATAAAAAATAAAAAACTTAATTTAGTTGATTTTTATTTCTCAGTAAGTTAGTTTTGTTTGCCGCAAGAGGCAACCGATAAAATTTTTTGCACACATGTGGCCGTGTACTTATAATATAACTACATATAACTACCAAATTGACAGAGTTTTATTTTTCACCATCAAAATTATTGTGAAATACGTACGAAAAATTAAACCACCAATTAACACTGCTAAATTTAAGAAAAAAAACAATTGACTTTTTTGTAGTGAAACACACAACCATCTTATCGTTAAAACTCGAGGCAGTCAATATCTCTTCGTTTACATGAATTTTGCGTCGAGCCAATTTTCGCCAAAAGAATCATCTTTAACGACGAGGCCCGTTTTTGAATGATTGGATACGTAAACAAGCAAAATTATCAAATTTGGAGCGATACCAATCCCAACGAGATAGACCAGCACCAAATGCGTCCCGAGAAAGTGACTGTTTTATGCGGATTTTGCTCTGGTAGAATCATTGGTCCATACTTCTTCCAAAACGAAACTGGCATTACGTAAGCAACTTCTTATGGTCTAAATACTAAGTCGGATACAGACAGCTTTCATTTGAAGTATCGTACAATTTAAAAGTAACATAGATTTTAAATTTTTGGCACTATCTCTGCGTCAGGCGATGTAATATGTAAGAAATGATATATACATTGTTCAGGCTGCCAGAACATCGAGAAGGGATTTGCGTCGCTATTATACTTTATCGAACAATCAAGGCCATCAGGTTGATTTTCAAGGATCACGGATCACACAAATATGTGATCGAAAATGTTTATATTTTCTTCAAAAATAAATAAAAGTTTGTGAAAGTAAAGAAAAGAACAATAAAACACACTACGTTTACACTGGGATTAACGGAGGCTCATAATATGTGGAAAATGCATATTTAAGCAGTTTTATTCCGATCAGTAAAACCATCTGGTTTCTAGAGAGGAAGCAGACGAAATAATGTAAAGAATGTAAAGAAAGTGAAATATCGATACAATTTTAGAGAGATTGTAGCAGGCCTTAAATTTCACTGGACGATCGAACAAAGTATTTCACCAAAAAAATGTATTAGTGTTTTCTCTCATAAAAAAAATCAATCTACCTAGTTGCTCGCTTCTCTAAAAAAAATTATTTGTGCACTTGGTCTCCATATAGATATTACCACTTACCAACCTCTTCCAAACCTCTTAAAATGAGAACTTTTCCAAACAAAACACTTTTAACGTTAAGTTTTATTAAATTAAATATGATTAATATGAAACAATAAATTAATATCGGTTAAATTGAAAATTTTATTTATTGTTTGTTATAATCCATATATGTTTTCGGCTGATTTTGTAGGTTAGTTACTTTCGGCTAGGATATTTCAATTTAATATATAATTTGTTTAACTTCCGGCTGAATTAGTCAACTTTAACTAGGTCGGGTTTCCATCATTTACGTGGAAATGACGTTTTTTGCAAAAAAAAATGCTTTTAACAAAAATTCGGTCCTGTGCTGCCTAAGCTAGTTGATTGATCGAGATGAAACCTCATATATAGGCTTTTTCCACAAAATTCCTAGATTGCAGTGAATTTCGATTTCTCGAAAGAAAATGACAGCTCCCATACGAGCTTTTCGTTTTTCTGCAAATATTTTATATATCATTTTCGAGAAAAACGACTATGAATTAAAACATTCTAAATTAAATTTTCAACAATATCGGTTCAATTCAGTTTTCCAAAATTCTCCGGCAGCTCCGATCGGAATGCTTTCGTTTGAAAAGTTTATATCATTTCAAAAGTATATTTCAAGTAAAATTTGTTCAGATTTTTTTTTAGATTGCACTTTTATATTCTGAGTGCGTTTATTAACCGATTTATTACAAACTATACTGGAGCTTTCGTTTAAGAAATATAGGAAAATTTAACAATTAACTTATACCTTGGGTCGTGCGCATATGTTGTGCATAATAATCGACTTTCCTGCCACGACTGTACCTAACCTAAAACTATATATGGCAGCAAAAAATAGGTAATCACGCTATTCATCACAACGCAAGCAACACTTTCACAAAAGAGGTTGTTCGTTGTTATTTTGCAACCAGCGGGAGTTATTAATTCAGTTCGTACATCAAAAACAACAAAAATTTACATATAGAGAATTTGAATTTGAAATCTAGCGTTTACCAAGAGAACTATAGTGGCATTTACCAAGAGAACGAAACTTTGTTGATTTTCAGCGATTGAATAATGGAATGGATATTTCCTCCTCTCAAACATCTCTTTCGGTTTTTTGGTCGGTCGGTTTGGTTTGGTTACCAAAATATTTGGAAACAGACCAACTACTCTGATTGACCTAAAGGCTGGATACGGACACACACACACACACATAGTCCCCATACATACACACGTTAGACATTCAATACTTTCAAATGAAATGGCACGGTGTTTAATATTTTGGCGTTTGGGGTCGAGAGGTACCGGTTTCGAATTTTGGCAGAGACAGGATGCAAGTAGGATTTTTCTCATCTGATTACGTTTAGTGACGCGAATGAACGTGACTCACTGTCAGAAAGTAGAACTCATGGATCGTCCCATATTTCATATCAGTACTAAAGGCTGGCATAAGGGCCCAGTGATGTTCCACTGGGAGTGACGGCTTTCGTAGAAGCTTTTTCGTTTTTTACTAATATTTTAAAAAGTACAGATAGGCTTTACGAAAAAAAAATTAAAACGGAAAGAATGGAAATTATAATTCAAATAAAATTGGTTTTTTATCATTTTTTAAATTTTACCGGAAATGACGAGTTTTGATAAAAAACTTTATTTTACCAAAATTCGGCATCGATCACGCTTAAACTTTTTCCATTTGTTGGTAGATCCTTCGAAATTCGGTGCAAATAAGTACTGGAAGTGGAAGATGTTGAAAAGTTTAGCATTTCCAAAAAAACGACAAAAAATAAAAAATTTAAATAAATTTTATGCCATCAAGGATTGACCTTGTTGATGTTCTGAAATTTAACCAGCGACATATTTACTCCTCCATTTTTTTTAATGGTATTTAATTTAATTTTACTTGATTTTGACCGAAAAAATGCTTACATAAATAAAATTGATTTAATTGTTCTACGAATATTTTAAAAACGTCGATAATACAGTTTTATACAGAAAAATGGCCAAAAATAACAAAAAAAAATTGCAGATTTTTTCTGCAAATGTACATAATATATAGAGGAGGTCGACAGTACTGTTTTTTCTGCTCAATCTTTCTGCTGACTTCATTAGCATTTTCTATTTCAAAATAATTTATGTTGATAATATAAAAGAAAATGGAAAACCCACCTCAATTATAAAATAATAATTTACCTCCATTTTTTAATGTTTATGCTTGGTTACTCTAGATGGCTCGTATACTACATACGAAACGTTATGCCAGTAAATAATTTTGAATTACTGGAAAACTTTTTTTTTTAATATCTTGAAAATTATTGAACAGATAATATTAAATGAGATCTATTTGGTAGCCTCTAAAGAATTCCCTTCTTTTGACACCCCACATAACCACATTAAGTTCAGACCTACTGTCAATGGAAAACTGAACGAAAAAGAATTCCGTTTTATAACATGCTATAAAACGGAATCCTGTTTCGATCACTTTTCCATTGACCAGTAGGTCTGAACTTAATGTGGTCATGTGGGGTGGCAAAAGAAGGGAATTCAGAATATAGAATATAGATTGTATATTTTAAAAATGTATTAGAAGACAATAAAATAATAGTTAAGTATTTTGGTCAAGTGACATTAATTAATTGGATTAAAAGGTCTAATCTGAGTAATCTCTTCCAAAATTTCTTCTTATTTATTTATTTATAAACAAGATTCCGTCTATATCTTCGTAATTTAATTTCACATGCCCAATTATTAAAATATTCCACTCAAACTGTCATTTAAAATTCATGATCATAAAATCGTATAAACGACATACTCGTATAAAATCTAAAGTAAATAACCCATAAAAATCCCGAAAAAAAAATCTTTAATGTCAATCACTGTATATAATAAAGTAAAACGAACAACATTGAAAGGATTTGGCGCCGGTAATTTGTACTCCACCAACCTCTACGATTTTATTATACGGGTATATGGTAAAATACAGCAAATTACTGGAGGGTCTCTCTACAATATTTACTTAATGTACGCATGTATTATTGAAATCTAATGTGATATAAAATAATCAATTTTGGTGTTTACATCTTCGACTTCTTCGTCTTTTTCAACATCTTGGTTGTTTTTTTTTATATATGTTTAACCGGAAAGAAAATACATTAAATGACTTAATCCATCTCGCTTCTTTTATACCACATTATATGAAATCGACGTTAAGAGAGAGGAAACCACAAGCAAACATAGCGATATATAGCTCTGAATGATCTTTAAAATAAATAAAAACAAAACATTATAAGACTGGGTACGTATGACGACATATCCAGCATCTTACACATATACCAAGATTATTATTATTGTTGTTGTTGTTCCCTTTCAATATTCTTAATGAAGACATCTTATTTATCCCAAGAAAATCATCTTGATATTTTTGTTGACCGAAAGAATATTGTATAAAAAAATAATACAATAATAAACCGACAAACGTTGGAATCAGGCACAACAACAACAACAACAACTAATATGTGAGTTGAAGAGATCCCGCGATCTCGATCATAAGCGTACACCAGTACTTTATGTAGTTTTACATATTGTTGTGTAGTCAGTACCAAAAAATAAAAATCAGAATATTGGAATAAAGAAGGGGTTTCACGTATGACTACATCATGCGCTCAAGACCCAAGAACAATTTTTTTGTTGTGTTTGGCTCTGTGATCGCGCATCCAAATTTTGGGGGGTCTTTTAAAAAAAAAATACGCGTTTTGGTTTTTATGATAGAATATCAATTTTTTTTTTTTTAGTTTGGATTTTTATGTTATACATTTCAGTATGATATGTTGTTGGTGTATATATGAGATCTCGATAATTTCTTTGGATTCTTCTGGGAGACTACTGTAGATTTTTTTTTTTTCGTTTTGATTATAATCATTATTACATTTTGATTATAATATTTTTATTATGGATATATTGTATATAGGGATTAAGAAATCATTTAATTAAATTATATGGTTCACAGATAGATATATTATGGGGTATCTCAGCATTTACTGAAGAATTTGGCGCACAGCATTATAAAATTTATGAATTTTTCAAATTTCTCATAATTAATCTTGATGATGTTTTAATTTTAGTTATTTTCGTTGGTCTCGGGAATACGAAATACCATATATAAACATATACAGTGAGTTTGGGGGATCCAAAGAATAAAAACAAGACAAAATACAGAATTCTTTTGAAATTAATGCCACCCAAATGAATTCATTAAAAAATAATTTTTTTTACCAAAATATCTATAAAAAATCAAATGTGGTTGACGATTCGATTTATGGATGGGTTTTTATATTCGTATAATTAATTAAAAGTGCACCTGTATATGATGTTGTCTTGTTGGTTTTTGGGTGCCTATATATTATGCGCTTAACCGCACAGTGGTTACAATTTTGTATTATATGATACATAATTTTTTAATGGGTATATGGAAATAAAACATTATATACTTATTTGTTAATGACAGCTATTAAGGCGAGCTACTGCGCAAGACATTAAAAGCATTTTTATATCATACGGATAATTTCGAGCTCATTAACTCAGTCATTAATTAGACATTGTATTAAGATAACCTTGAATTGGCGGATAACAAAAATCATGAGAAACCTCGAAATTATTTCAGATTTATCGAAAGGTGTTTTGGTGTGTCTTCTGTATCCCATGTACAAAAATGGAGAGGTGTACCCCTTGTCATGGTAAGAAAATCATGACGCTCGTTTGAACGGCTGACATACCCATTCGGAACAAATATACATTTTTGGGGAAAATTGTATAGGAGCGCCTAGACCTATTGGGCCGACCCATTCAAAAGTATTACGAAAACCTGCTCATTTAAATATAAAATTATTATGTAATCTTTAACTCTGATTGGACAAATCGTATTAAAACTTACAAAATACAACCTTGGCCCAAAGGCACGAGACTCTCAGATTCGAGCAGGTCACTAATTTCATACAATCCTTTTCCTAACTCATTCCCGTAAAAACATTTAGGAAAAAAAATTGTTTGTACTACTCCTAGATTTCGGGGTCTAGCCTCTTCAAAAATATCTTAAGGTTGGTTCTGAACATGAAACTGATACATGGTAAAATTTCATGACGAGCTGTTGAGCGGTTTGAAAATCCCTTTCGGAACAAGCACTGGAACAAGCAAACATTATCGAGAAAAAATTATATGGGAGCATCTAGACCCAGGGCCGACCCCTTTAAATAAATTACAATAAATTACAAAACCGGACAGACCCCAGTAATTCTAGCATGTCTCTTATCTCATTAACCCCTCCATTCCTTAACTGATTCCTATACTCCTGGGTTCAGCCCTGATTGTACTAACTCAGTAAAATGCGCGAGCGTACACACAATAACTCTTTAATATTTCAGCAGATTTGGATGAGTGGTATAGTAACGCATATGGGACACACATAGAGGTATTCATTTGTGCGTGCTTCAAAATCTATGAAATGTCAGTCCTATATTCTCGAAATGATTCATTCTGCATCCTACGGAATATTTTTATGGTATTAGTGCAAATCAGCGTTGGGCGTTTTACATGTAAAACACGATTTTTACATTTTACATGTAAAAACATTTAAATGATGTGTATTTTACATAAAATATGTAAAATACGTAGAAACTCGGAAAAATATCTGAAAATGTTGGCAAAATTGGAACAAATGTTTGTTTATAACGGTTATACGCATCGTAAATATCAATCAAACAGTTCATTTAGACGGTAAATAATAATTATTTTAGACTTTTACACTGCCATTTGTGTTCGTCTTAAACAAGCTCTAAAAAACGATTACTGACATCTGTAGGTTTAATTTAGCTGTATATGAATTTTTATAGTGTAAATTATTTTTCTGTAGCTGAATAATTATGGTCCGTGCCATCTATTATCAAATATGTAGAATTTTACACGATTTGTTTATAAATGTCAATGGGAAAGTGTTTTCTTACAAAATATCAACTGAAGTGTTTTTAGCGCATCGGCTATTCTCAGTCTGTTGAACTCTGAGTTACGTATACGTAACGTAGACCTTAAAATAACATTTATGCATTAAATCGAAATGTGGGTAGACTTTTTGACCAAAATCAACTGGAAGATGTCTGCCAAGTACAATCAGAACAAATCACATCCGCCAGTGTAAGTGTATTTCGAGTATTTAAAATAATTTATTAATTTCTTTATTTATTTTATTAATTTTATGCATTTTTTGAATGAATAGATGATGTAAATTACGCACATGGGAAAAGGAATGTAAAATTTTTGAATAGCTTACTCGAAGTGGTTAACATTTAAACTATTTTTACAATACGGTACGTCGATATTAGAACTTAGTTTGAGAAGAATCCCGGAGCGAACCAATGAGCTCCCAAAAAAATTTCAACAAAACCCGATATTTACACAATTTGTGCTGTCGTTCAAAAGGTTACAATCGTTACACAAATCCCATTTTTACGCCAAACTATTGAACTACTAAATAATGATCTACAAGGTGATAAAATTTCATCCCAGGCTACTTGTATAACATCCTAAAACGAGGATGATGAACAGTTGCCAGACGATGAGTATGTACAATGAAGGTGACGTGGTATTTGGGCGAAGAGGATGATGGCGATCAAGATAAATTGAATGAAAAAGACTCCTCGAGAAGTAATATTTTTTTAAACTTTTGTATTGCGCAATGGAAATCTACGTATACATAGTTTGACTATAACCAACGGGAAGCGTATTGTTTTACGCTGTATCAATCTGCTCACGTCTGTTTAGGTTGTTTGATGGCCTTTACCTGTACTAGTAGTTCCTTGAGTGTTCAAACATAAGTCTCGATTAGGTGAGTTGGTGTTAACCCGTATTCGCACAAACGTTGCATGGCCGTATGAGTGGTAGCATCTTTTCATTTGACTCGAAAGCATCAGAACAATTAAAACTTTTCAAATCTTCGAGGGTTTTGATCCAATTTCTAGGTTTCCATTTTTAACGAGTTTGTGTCTGGTATATTTACGGTTCTAATTTTTTCAATTTTTCCAGGGGATTCTGGCATATTCGATATTATTTTTTCAGACAGAGTTTAACGTTTATTAAGTGCATCACTAGCTTTCGATTGTATTATGGTCGAGAGTTCTTATTTATCTTCTATAATCTAATATTATTATTATTCATCCGTCAAATTATGGTTTTTGACGGATAAGGAAAATGGGCGAGTACACTGTCAATTTCCCTATAGTTAATAATTTTGGTAAAAGATGTCGCATTTGCAACGAAAAAGTAGTGTTTCATTCCTTATTTACTTTACAGTATGTAAAATAAAGTGTATACATTTTACATGTAAAAACCATGTAAATTACATTTTGAATACATATAGAAGATAGATGTCAAATCGCCAAGGTTGTCGAGATGCCGAATTTTGGCAAAACAAAGATTTTTTTTATCAAAACTGGTCATTTTCGGTAAAATGTAAACAATTATCAGGACTAACTTTGTTTGAAATTTATTTTAAAACCTTTTGATTTTTAATCGTTTTTTCTCAAATGTTAGATACATTTAAAAAAATTACAAAAAAAACCTCCTATAGAAAGTGTCACTTGCGGTGGAAAACGAAAAAGCTCCTATGGAAGCTGTCACTTCCTGTGAACTGATTTCGATAAAAATTCACTGGGGACCCCAATTTGTGAAAGTGGTTTAATTATGAGGTTTCATCCTAATCAATTAATCCGTCTGGGTAGGACAGGGCCGATTTTCTGTTGAAAAACAGTTTTTATTGTAAAAAAAACGTCATTTCCACATAAGTTTTGGAAAAATAACATGAACCGGTATTCTTGCAAATTTAATTTAGATGCTGCTTCTTTACCCCGAAAGTGGGTCATAGTATTTGTAAATACGAAAAGGGTACTATGGAGGTTACAATATGCGGTGGACTGTTTTGAACGAATCATTGGAAGCTCTCAATTTATTTAAAAAGCTTAAGTATAAAGAATTATTTCGATCAGTAAATTGGTCTCGGATGTAGAGAACCAACAGTTATTTAGTCGGCGCCATATACAAAAATACACACAGAGATTTTTAAAAAAGTACCTTTTTACTTCGAAATCTCGAGACCAAAAATTTCTCATGATTACTCTGCTTTATTTAATTTTGGCATATTAGCTTACGGTACATTACGTGATGAAGCTTTTTTTAGGATCCATATTAATGCATGCTGTGCTCTTATTCTGTTTCAACAGTCGGCTTTAGTTTTGTAACACCAATTAAAATTTTTTTTTAAAGTTCCGTTTAAGTAAACGCGTTCAGGTATTTGTGCTGAACTTGGATAATAAAATACGTCATGAATTATGGGACACAACTTGTTTAAATCAACTTTAAGATTCGAGCTCGAACCGCTTGATTAAATTTCTGTAGAGTTTCAGAGTTTGAAATAAACCAAATCTTCTGTTCGGGCAAAAAAATCGCTCTATTATTTCTATGACTGCGTCTCGTACTTCAATATTAACAAAATAGATATCTAAAGTTTTCGATGCTAAAAATCTTACATAAAACTTCGATAGCCATATATAAATGAAAACCATATAATAACGTAGAAAACATTATTTTGGGATTATGTCATTCAATCAAATATCAAGCAAGCAAGCAAACAAACAAACAATATACGAGTATGTAATTTTCAAGTCGCGTATACGACGTACGTATATAGTTACTTATCTGACATTTATTTAATGTTGTCTCGATGTTTTCTTTTTAAAACATTTAATTGTGATTACAAGTACCTACATTATACAATTCTTTTTTTCTATATGAAAACCGCGAGTCTTTATTATTTAATATAAAATATACTCGTACATGATACCAACCAATTGTTACAGTTAGACAAATAATTTACTTGTTCAAACCATTTTTGTATAATTTTGAAAATTTAATACGAAATTATAATTTTTCTTGAACTGTCACATGGTTGTCCTGATATCCCGGTTTGGTAATAGTTTAACGAAAAGCAGAAAATGCTAAACATGACATTTTAGAAAAAGTAAAACTTTTTTTTTATTTATATAAATATTTTTTGTTTAACAAATCAACTTTCATTAATTTCTTTAAAATTAGCGATTTACGACAACGTGTGCGGCGAATACGCAAACACTCGCGGGCCTATTTCACATTTCTTATCCAATTTGACGTTTAAGGTACATAAATTAATTAATTTCGTGACAACTCTTAAAAAATATAAATAAAAAATTTATTTTTCAAAATTCGAATTTTTTTTTGTTATTTTTAATTAACAGTGATTTTTATGTTTATGAATTAATTAGTGTGTGGTACATATTTTCCGATACATGAGAAAAATATTTTAATGAGATGATGATGAAGCGGTGACGACTATTATAGAAATCTTATGTTACTAATTTTATTGTTATTGTTATTACTTTACGTTATAATAATACACTTTCGTATAAAGTTAATTTTTAATTAATTTTGATTTATTTTGATGTTCCGAGATCAACACAACACAGTAAAAAGTAGTTCTCAACGAATATAACATGACTGTGTGGGAGGTTAAGATTTGTTTTTAAAATTTTAAATAATTATTATAATTTATTTCGTGCCTTTTCATGTACGGGTACGAGTGTGCAGCACGCTGAATAAACAACAATAATTACAATTTAATTACTGAAAAATGTTAATTTACATGTACTTGATAAAATGCGACATGGTAAATGCAGATCAAAAGTTTTTAAATATGTTCCTCGCAATGTCATGGTCTGTCTGTATACATATATTACTAGTGGCAACGCCCAATGGCGCTTCGCGGCTCAATATAGTGGCCAACCTTCCTACAAAATCGTTTACATAATATTTGGGTATGGAAATATTGAAGCTTTCCATTTTCAATCGTTCTAAGATAACTTTCTAAATACAATACGATTAGAAAACTGGTTTCAAAGAAAAACTAGACCAACAGCCACCTGACACTTGAACAAAAAAATCCGGCAGATAACACATAAAACATTAGCTCCATTTGTTTAAATTAAAACTATCGCATTCAATTTTTTATTGTAGTTTATATTAAATAGAATTAAGTAGAATACTATCGGCTTAGATCTGTTTAAAATTTGGTCATTTTCTTGTTCAACCCTTTAACTGTTTTGGTTATGATAGTATGGCATAACTTCGAGCAGTAATTTACGTTCATTATTGAGCACTTTACGCCCATTGATTTTGCACCTTAAACAAGGTAAAATGGTCATCATTGACGGAATTTATATATGTAGTTTGTTTCAATACAGTACAACGTAGACAATGCATAAAATAATTGATGGATCCGAATTAAGGTAAATTGGAATTCTAACATAAAAGTTTGAAGAAATTTATGATTTTGGTCGAAATAAACTAATTTTTTAATAAATTAAGATCAAATATACTTTGCAAAGCTCTCAACTTAAATGTCTGTGAAGTTAGCCCAGGATTTTATCCCAGAAAAATAAAAAAATAACATCAGGCAATACTAAATCTGCATTATCATCCCAGCCCAGGATTTGTTTATAATTTATGTTAAGTATCTACAGCATCGCAAAAAAAAATATAATATGAATACATATCCCAGAAAAAAAATCAGTAAATTATAAATTAAAAAAAAATAAAGAAATAATATACGTAGTAACTAAATAAAAGCAAAATTTAAAACTTCATAATATTCATACCGTTATAGCGCCAGTCTCAACATGCAAATCAACTCGAGATTTTTAGGGTACGCAACAGTCATTATGGCAAGTCGATACAGACTGGTTCGATTTCCGGAACTCGTGGTTCCTGGGAACCATTAATGAAAAACTGGTTTTATAGGCTATAGGCTCTTATCTGTATGGCCCATTATGACAGAATTTAATTTATGGTTCCGAGGAACCACGAGTTCCGGAAAATAAAGCAAGCCGTATCAACTCGTAATTATGACCACTGTTCACAATAAAAATCACAAGTCGATCCGTATGTTGAGATTGGCGCTTTAGGCCCATATGTGTATGGCCCATATTATGAAAACCAGTTTTTTATTAATGGTTCCCAGGAACCAAGAGTTCCGGAAATCGAACCAGTCTGTATCGACTTGCCATAATGACTGTTGCGTACCCTAAAAATCCCGAGTTGATTTGCATGTTGAGATTGGCGCTATCGGCTCTTAACTGTATGGCCCAAGTATGACAGAATTTAATTTATGGTTCCGAGGAACCACGAGTTCCGGAAAATAAAGCAAGACGTATCAACTCGTAATTATGACCACTGTTCACAATAAAAATCACAAGTCGATCCGTATGTTGAGATTGGCGCTTTAGGCCCATATGTGTATGGCCCATTGTATGAAAACCAGTTTTTTATTAATGGTTCCCAGGAACCACGAGTTCCGGAAATCGAACCAGTCTGTATCGACTTGCCATAATGACTGTTGCGTACCCTAAAAATCCCGAGTTGATTTGCATGTTGAGATTGGCGCTATCGGCTCTTAACTGTATGGCCCAAGTATGACAGAATTTAATTTATGGTTCCCAGGAACCACGAGTTCCGGAAAATGAAGCAAGCCGTATCGACTCGTAATTATGGCCACTATTCACAATAAAAATCACAAGTCGATTCGTATGTTGAGATTGGCGCCTTAGGCCCATATGTGTATGGCCCAGTGTATAAGAACCAGTTTTTCAATAATGAGTCCCAGGAACCACGAGTTCCGGAAATCGAACCAATCTGTATCGACTTGTCATAATGATTGTTGCTTACCCTAAAAATCCCGAGTTCATTTGCATGTTGAGATTGGCGCTATCGGCTCTTATCTGTATGGCCCAAGTAAGACAGAATTTAATTTATGGTTCCCAGGAACCACGAGTTCCGGAAAATAAAGCAAGCTGTATCGACTCGTAATTATGACCACTATTCACAATAAAAATCACAAGTCGATCCGTATGTTGAGATTGGCGCTATAGGCCCATATGTGTATGGCTCAGTGTATGAGAACCAGTTTTTCATTAATGGTTCCCAGGAACCGCGAGTTCAGGAAAATGAAGCAAGCCGTATCGACTCGTTATTATGACCACTATTCACAATGAAAATCCCGAGTTGATTTGCATGTTGAGATTGGCACTATAGGCTCATATGTGTATGGCCCAGTGTATGAGAATAAGTTTTTCATTAATGGTTCCCAGGAACCACGAGTTCCGGAAATCAAACCAATCTGTATCGACATGTCATAATGACTGTTGCTTACCCTAAAAATTCCGAGTTGATTTGCATGTTGAGATTGGCGCTATAGGCTCTTATCTGTAAGGCCCAAGTATGACAGAATTTAACTTATGGTTCCCAGGAACCACGAGTTCCGGAAACTAAAGTAAGCCGTATCGACTCGTAATTATGACCACTATTTACATACAATAAAAATCCCAAGTCAACCCGTATGTTGAGATTGGCGCTATAGAATATGAGTATGAATATTATGAAGTTTTAATTTTTTTCTTTTATTTAGTTACACGTATATTATTTCTTTTTTTTATGAATAATTTACTGATTTTTTTTTGTTTTCTGGGATATGTAATCACATTATATTTTTTTTGCGATGCTGTAGATATTTAGATATTTAATGATATTTAACTTAAATTATAAACAAATCCTGGGCTGGGATGATAATGCAGCTTTAGTGTTGCCTGATGACATTTTTTTATTTTTCTGGGATGAAATCCTTGGCTAACTTCACAGACATTCAACTTAAGCGAATGCAACTTAGCAATTTGTTAACCGATAATTTCCAAATTTGAAACAGTTTGTAGAGCTGTAATGCTAAAAGGAACTGCACAATTACTTCCGATTTTATTTTTGTTCATTACATTTCTTCATTCAAACCAATAAAACAAACCCAAAGTGGCTTTTCAAATAATATACAATCGATATCCCCAATAAGTGATTAAAATGATGTAAGATTTCCAATCCAAAATTAAATTTGACTATAATTAATAGAAACGGAGAAATCCGTTGCCTATTCAGAATTGCCGAATTTTAGAACTTTACAAAAATTGTTTTAAAATCTAAATTCGCTTCTTCACGTCAAAATCCCAATCAAGTTACTAAATTTGAGTTTTATACGGTTTGAATTTTGGATGTGCAGAATTCTAAAATCAAAATTTTAAAAAACATTTCAAACAAATCCCAAGGAAAATTTCAAAAAATAAAATCCCATATAAAATACCGAATTTCAAAATTCTTATACACAAAATTCCATAATAAATCCCACGGGCATAAAATGAAATTTATTTTGGTATTAAATTTTGGAAATTAATAAAATTAATTTACAAATAAGAAACGCACGACTAAGTTTTAATTTTGTAGAAATGCGGTTCGGTATTCCAAAAAACTCTACCCAGTCAGGCATCATGATCGTGTGAGGTAACAATTTAATTAAATTAAATGTGAAGGATGCCCGAAAACCAGCCCAAAAAAATCTCCTCTAAACGAAAAAGCCTCTCAGCCCGAAAAATATTAAGAAATAACTCAAAACAACATTACATCCCGAAAAAAAAATAATTTTAAGAAGTTATGCAAAAAACAGTTATTTTTTTAACTGGAATATTTTAAATACACAAAAAATATTGCTGTTATCAGGTTTAGTTATTCCGTCTAGATGCCTTGATACTAAAAACGTGTACATGTTTCCACTGGATCTCAGCTCATAGGGATTGATAGATATAACGGTATATGGGGAATGCTAGATAAGACCTTTAGCTATGTAAAACAACAACCCCTATATCAACGCGATAGAGAGAAGGATGTTTTATGGAGCTACATCCACCTATATATTTAAAAAAAACTTTTTAAAAAACCACGCTTATATTTAAAGGCTCTAAAAAGAAGATATAATAAAAAGCTTTGAAAAGTAGAAAATAAAATTTTTCTTCCTTACTCCTAAAAAAAGGTTTATTAATAATTAGGTTTATTTACTCCTACCAAGGTATATTTATAACAAGTAGAAATTTAAAATTAATATGACTAAAAATATAAGCGTGGGGCGCACCTTTACGGCATTATTAATTTAAGACTACTACACACATGAACTAAAGTCTTAGTAAAGTCTTTTAGTAACACTAATGGAACAGTCTATTCTGATGTATCCTAAGAATAGATTTTTTGCTGGAGCCATTTCAGTATTAACGTAAAAATGGTATATTGAGAGATAGTATATACATTCAGAAGCAGCGCCCCACGCTTATATTGTTAGTCATATTAATTTTAAATTTCTACTTGTTATAAATATACCTTGATAGGAGTAAGGAAGACAAATTTTATTTTCTACTTTTCAAAGCCTTTTATTATATTATCTACTTTTTAGAGCCTTTAAATATAGCGTAGTTTTTTAAAAAGTTTTTTTAAATATATTTTTTGAACATAATATTTCGATTGCTGAAGTGAATTTTAAAATACTAAAATTTAACCCCAAGGAAGATAATTATAAAAATCACTAGGCTGCATTTGCATTATTTTTAGGTGCACTTTTGCGTACTGCATTGACTTTAAGTGTCATATTATTGAAATAGGACTATGATAACTAACATGTTTTAAATTTCTATCTATGACGCTGTGCACAGCATCAAGTTCTTGAATCCTAGAATGACCAGGTGCTGAAAACCGTTTTGCTATGTTTGCATCATTAAAAGTCTCACACAATTTGAGTAGTGCTAAACTTGTAATGCAATTACGGGCTTGGGGAACACAAGCGTCGGACCATAGTATAAGCTTCGCAATATGCGGATTATTTAAAATGGCTTTTAATATTTTAATTAGAGCACTAGCAATATCGTTTCCTGTTCTTCCGATTTGGCTTTCATACCAAAGAGAACAGTAGGTAGTTTTGTTTGTGTGGAAATTTCCAGTTAAATTAGAAGCATTAAATTTTCTTTTATAAAAAATAGTTGATGTATTTCCTTTAGGTAAAGAAAATATATTTTCTAGATCATAGGCTATTAGTGCTATCGATTTATCTTGAAGCACAAGTGTTTTGTCAGCATCTTCGTTTAAGTTTCGATGTTTCACAAATTCGTTAATTTGGTGTTCAGTTGGATCGGTTAAATTTTGAAATTTGCTGCAAGTATCGCAAATATCTTTTTTGGCACATAGAACGATAAGTTATATTCTGTGTTGAATAGTTTCCTGTACATATTATATTTCAGTTCTTTCGATACTGTAGCCTCTATTTATAAATCATACTCATACTGAGAAACTCTCAATATGCCTTCGAACTTGTTGCAAAAGTGTCTCATTTGTAGATTTTTTTTATTGTGTTTTCCTCTAATTGAGGGCTCTGGAACGCCGGAAGCTGCGTGAAAATTATTTAAAAAAAATAGTATATCGTCCACTGCGATATATACAACGTCCCCAAAAAAAAGATCGACAAACTCTCATTTGCTCTTTTCCCAGGTGAAAGAAATACTGAAATGTATTTTGTTTTCTCGAAGCAATGGCACTTTTTCGTTTCACTGACGAAACCGTTACATATTTTGCGTAAAATATTTTTTTTTCTTCGTCATTCAAAATCCAGAAATTCCAATAAATATCTTTACGTCTGGCCTCCGAAAGTAAGACGGTACAATCATATGGGCACGATTCGTCACACACAGTTGGTTTGACAGATTTAGATGGAATAATTGTTCCACTGCCATTAGTATATTAGCTGCGATTTTTTGAAAACAATCGAGTAGAGTTCGCGATAGGTATTTTCAATTTTTTTCCAATTTAAAATTAAAAATTTAATTTTTTTAAATTAATAATTTAGATTTACTCGAAAGCTATGTATAACCAAAAAAATCCATCATAAAAATTTTATGGTTTTATTGTAATATCGTTGTTCTGTATAATTCTGTATAAAAACGGAGTAGTTCAGAACTATACAGAACAACGATATTACAAGAAAACTATACAACTTTTATGATGGATTTTTTTGGTTATACATAGATTTCTATTAAATCTAAATTATTTAATTTAAAAAAAAATTAATTTTTAATTTTAAATTGGAAAAAATTTGAAAATAGCTATCGCGAACTCTACTTGATTGTTTTCAAAAATAAAACGCTGCTATTGTTCATTAAATTGCAGTTTAATAATAATCTAATTCTTTTTCATGATGGTTCTCCTGTGCCAGTTTCATAGGTTGGGTCGTCTAATGAATCATCATTACAAAAGCTGAAATTAGAACTGGAAGTTCCACTACTACAAGAATAATTAGCACCATCTGAATCTTCAACCATCGCTTAAAATTTTAATTACCGTTCAATAGCTGGGTCAATGGGTCGGACTGGTGATGTTATTCATGTTGTGTTATCTGGCATTTTGTTGTGTGATGACACTTAAAAATATTGCATGAATGTTCACTCTATGAATGACTAAAGAGAACTAAAAATTTAACTGAAACACGGCGTATTTATACTTTTTTTATGTTGTTCAATGGATATAAGACAACGCTAAAAATATTAATTTTTTGTAACAAATATAGTTTTGTTCTTGTAAATTTTGTCCTATATCCAATTAGTTTGGATATAGGACACTAAAAAACTGAAATGTCACTTTACAAAAATTTGATTTGTGTCATACTTGGATAATTTTACAAATAGGACACATAACAAAAAGACAATTTTTTGGTTTATGAAACACTAAAAAAATATCTTCAAAACTATAAGAAATAGGTCAATTTTAGGGACCAAAAATTCTGAAAGAGCGTGGTCAAAAACATAAGAATCCATTCATAACTCATTTTCGAAAAAAATGGTCTATAGGACAAAATAAAACTCACATGACGATATGTTAATAAAAATGGCCATGTTATAATCGGGTTAGGTACGATTTTCCAAATCCAAAATTCCAAAATCGAAACTACAAAATAAAAATTCCAAAAAACAAAATTCCAGAAACCAAAATTCCAATAAAAACAATTCCTAAAAATAAAATTCCAAAAAAACATAATTCATACGCAAAATGCAAATTCCATTTTTTGCTATGGAAATATTGAAGGCGCGTGCGGAAATCTTTTAAGGTTTATTCAACGGTATCTTGCAATTTGCTAAAACCGTTACAGTGCTTATTTATTTTTATTAATGACTGTATCATACACAAGTTTTTAGTATATATGAGCATGTTTCAAGGAGGGATCAGTATTCCAAAAAAACACAACCCTGTTTTCTAGAATCACAACAATAAGGGTTAATCAATCTGGTAGACCACTGAAAACTTTTTGATGTGTAAACATCTTTACGCGCGCCTACCAAAATTTTTTGTATTAGAGTAAACTTGTAAATGAAACGAACGGAAATGACGTATACCTACTTCGTTTGAAAAAAAAGCAAGAAACTCAACAAAAACAATTTTTACTATACATGGCATGCTTTTATGTATATGTATAATAGTAGGGAAAAAGAAAAAATTAATTTAATGAATGAAATAGAAACCATCGACATTTCCATCGATCAGAAAAATCAAAAAAAAAATTACGATACGAAATACGAATTACGATTACAAATTGATTAAATTGCATACTCATACGATTAAAAACACAGTCAACAACTGCTGTATATTGCTTTATCACGAGTGACGAGTCTCTAGGCGCTGTTCATCACGTCGGCTATCAATGATCTTATCTTCTACTGAATGGGGTTATAATGACATCTCGTTTTTAACATTGAACTGTCAGAGTCTCAGGTCACAGTCACACAGGTATGCTCAATTCATTTGGTTTTCGAGACCTGGCTGCGCAATGACGAACTTGTTAATATTACTACGTTTGAATGCTGTTTTCAGTTCAATAGAGATGGTCAGTGGGCTGCCGGAGTAGCAATTCCGTCAAAAGATCCATAAAATGAGCATAGTGGACACAAATAATTTGCCGTCCTTTTCCAAAACAATATTGACGTAACAAATGGACTGGCGAATGGAACTATGGGCTGTCTAAAGTATATCGAATGCGTATAGGCATCCTAACCAGGACAACGAGAACGATGAAAACGTCGACAGTAAAAATTGTCAAACGACTCTGGATAGATTTCGGTTCAAATTCACAAGTTGGCAAGAAGGTCCGGTGGCTTGAAGCTGGATGGGCGCAGAAAACGAATATCGACCGATCTCAACTATTAATCGAAACAACAATTAATGTTAAGCATAAACAACAATTAATGTAAAGCATCGTACCTTCATGTGCCACCACAATTCATGCATCACACGGTGGTACCTACAACGAGATAGTCAGTATATACTCTTACGATAAAAGACACAGTTAACAAATTGTGTATATTGCTTTAGCACGAGTAACGAGTCTCGAAGGACTGTTCATCACGTCGGCTATCGATGATCATGTCGTCTACCATGGACGTAAAAATGAGACCTCAATGGGTCTTCTTCAAAATTAGCTATCGCGCCTCACCACAAATCCGCTTTATCCGTTGTAATGGCGAATTTTGTACGAGATAATAATGACGTCTGGTTTTTAACATTGAACTGTCAGAGTCTTAGGTCATACACATCACCTCGACCTAACTGACACAGTCACGCAAGGATGCTCAATTTTCTTGCTTTTCCAGATCTGCGTCAGCTCAATAGGGACGGTGAGTGAGCTGCCGGAGTAACAATATATAAAAATTCAAATAGAATACTCATACTATACAGTCACCTCGCATAAAGAAATCATCGTTGGACAAACAATTGGTATGAGCGTAACAACACAACTCATTGATGATATATATACGGCTGAACTTCAGCTTCTCAATGGGAATAAGATGCTTTCTGTAGTTGTATTAACCTCGCCGAATAAATCTTTCGAAGACATAATGAAGTTCATACATTTCGTCCTTGCCGTCTTGATATGGATCCTAAAGAATTTCAAAAATTCTCCAAGTAGACTATCATCTTTTGCCGGTGATTATGAGCGGGGATTTCAATATTAATGTTGCTGTTCCTCAAGCTGAACCACTTAAAAAATTTTTGTATAATCTTCCTGCGAGACGAATTCGATTTGCACATGAACTCAGATCGAAATATATTTACTACTAGATATGGGACGACCATATTGTGCAGTTTTTCAATGAAAATTTTTAAAGTTAGAGTCGACAGTATATAATATATCTTATTTTAGCTACCAAAATCCAATTGCGTCGATTATACCGAAAGAGTAATAGACCAATTTAACGATAATAAACAAATGAAAAACTGTGGTTAGTAAAATTGCATTCCTTCTTCCTTCAAAGTAAACTGTACCCACGTACTATACACACGCCATGTTTACACATCTCCTTGAGAGTACTAATGGACTCACTCATTTTTTTAGTAAAATAAATAAAATAAGTATAACATAAATAATAGTTTTCAGAACATTAAATTAAATTAATTGAAATAAACCAATTAGATTTTTTGCGAACGGATCGATTATCCAAAAAAATGAGTGAGTCCATTAGTACTCTCAAGGAGATGTGTAAACATGGCGTGTGTACAGTACGTGGGTACAGTTTACTTTGAAGGAAGAAGGAATGCAATTTTACTAACCAGAGTTTTTCATTTGTTTATTATCGTTTAATTGGTCCATTACTCTTTCGGTATAATCGACACAATTGGATTTTGGTAGCTAAAATAAGATATATTATATACTGTCGACTCTAACTTTAAAAATTTTCATTGAAAAACTGCACAATATGGTCGTCCCATATCTAGTAGTAAATATATTTCGATCTGAATTCATGTGCAAATCGAATTCGTCTCGCAGGAAGTTTATAAGTGGTTCAGCTTGAGGAACAGCAACATTAATATTGAAATCCCCGCTCATAATCACCGGCAAAAGATGATAGTCTCCTTGGAGAATTTTTGAAATTCTTTAGGATATGGGGCAAGGACGAAATGTATGAACTTCATTATGTCTTCGAAAGATTTATTCGACGAGGTTAATACAACTACAGAAAGCATCTTATTCCCATTGAGAAGCTGAAGTTCAGCCGTATATATCATCAATGAGTTGTGTTGTTACGCTCATACCAGTTGTTTGTCCAACGATGTTTTCTTTGTGCGAGGTGACTGTATAGTATGAGTATTCTATTTGAATTTTTATATATTGTTACTCCGGCAGCTCACTCACCGTCCCTATTGAGCTGAACGCAGATCTGGAAAAGCAAGAAAATTGCGTGATTGTGTCAGTTAGGTCGAGGTGATGTGTATGACCTAAAACTTTGACAGTTCAATGTTAAAAACCAGACATCATTATTATCTCGTACAAAATTCGCCATTACAACGGATAAAGCGGATTTGTAGTGAGGCGCGATAGGTAATTTTGAAGAAGACCCATTGAGGTCCCATTTTTACGTCCATGGTAGACGACATGATCATCGATAGCCGACGTAATGAACAGTCCTTCTAGACTCGTTGCTCGTGCTAAAGCAATATACACAATTTATTAACTGTGTCTTTTATCGTAAGAGTATATACTGACTATCTCGTTATAGGTACCACCCTGTGATGCATGAATTGTGGTGGCACATGAAGGTACGACGCTTTACATTAATTGTTGTTTATGCTTAACATTAATTGTTGCTTTCGATTAATAGTTGAGCTTTTTCTAGAAATGGGCACCAAACATCGGTCGATATTCGTTTTCTGCGCCCATCCAGCTTCAAGCCACCTGACCTTGCCAACTTGTGAATTTGAACCGAAATCCATCCAGAGTCGTTTGACATTTTTTACTGTCGACGTTTTCATCGTTCTCGTTGTCCTGGTTAGGATGCCTATGCATTCGATATACTTTAGACAGCCTGTAGTTCCATTCGCCAGTCCATTTGTTACGTCAATATTGGTTTTGAAAAAGTACGGCAAATTATTTGTGTCCACTATGCTCATTTTATGGATCTTTTGACGAAATTGTTACTCCGGCAGCCCACTGACCATCTCTATTGAACTGAAAACAGCACTCAAACGTAGGAATATTAACAAGTTCGTCATTGCGTAGCCAGGTCTCGAAAACCAAATGAATTGAGCATACCTGCGTGACTGTGACCTGAGACTCTGGCAGTTCAATGTTAAAAACGAGATGTCATTATAACCCCATTCAGTAGAAGATAAGATCATTGATAGCCGACGTGATGAACAGCGCCTAGAGACTCGTCACTCGTGATAAAGCAATATACAGCAGTTGTTGACTGTGTTTTTAATCGTATGAGTATGCAATTTCGTAATCGTAATTCGTATTTTGTATCGTAATTTTTTTTTGATTTTTCTGATCGATGGAAATGTCGATGGTTTCTATTTCATTCATTAAATTAATTTTTTCATTTTCCCTACTATTATACATATATATACATAAAAGCATGCCATGTATAGTAAAAATTGTTTTTGTTGAGTTTCTTGCTTTTTTTTCAAACGAAGTAGGTATACGTCATTTCCGTTCGTTTCATTTACAAGTTTACTCTAATACAAAAAAAATTGATAGGCGCGCGTAAAGATGTTTACACATCAAAAAAATTCCAAATTTCCAGAATCCCAATAAAAAAATATGAATTCCATTTTACAAAATACCATAACATAAAATTCAAAATTCCAATTGAGAAAATTCAAAATCTATTTATTTTAGAAAAAAATTCCATATACAAATTTCCATTATTTCATTAGTTTATACTTGATTTTTTCAATTAATTAAATTTAATTTAATTGTTCTTAAAAATTAATACCCACACCTGATTCCCATTGTCTATACCAGATTGATTAACGTTTCTTTTGATTCTAGTAAACAGGGTTGGGTTTTTCTGGAGTACTGAACCGTTCCCCAACAAACTTACCAATATATACTAAAAACGTATATGGTACAGTCATTAATAAATAAGTACTGTAACGGTTTTAGAAGCAATTACAAGATACCGTTGCATAAACCTTTATGGCCATGGAAATATGATAAGCGCGTGCATTTTATATTTCCATGGCCATAAAATGGAATTTTTTAGAATTATGTATGCTGGAATTTTGAAATTTGACATTTTGTATCGGAATTTTGATTTTTTGGAATTTTATTTTTAGGAATTGTGTTTATTGGAATTTTGTTTCTGGAATTTTGTTTTTTGGAATTTTTATTTTGGAATTTCGTTTTTGGAGTTTTGGATTTGGCAAATCGTACCCAACCCGAATGTTTTTTTTCTAAAATACATAAATTTTGGAATTTTGTCAATTGGAATTTTGAATTTTGATTTCTATATTATGGTATTTTGTGTAATGAAATTTTGAATTTTTGTTAATTGAGATTTTGGAAATTTAAGTTATTTGGATTTTTTTTTTGCGCGTGGCTTTCATACTTCCATGGGCATAAAATGTGATTTATTTTTGAAATTGTATTATAATTTATAATTAGGAAATCTTCGATTAAGGTTTATTCAACGGCATCTTGTAATTTGTTGGAACCGTTAGAGTACTTATTTATTAATGACTGTACCATACAAAAAGAACTGTAGGAGAACGGTTCGGTATTCCAAAAAACCTAACTCTGCTTTTTAGAATCGCAACAAGCGTTAGCGGGAACGGGTTGGTTATCGAAAAAAAAAAATTCCAACTGGCCTAATTTTGATAAATCCCAATTAATAAAAATATAAAATTCCATTTCAAAATACCATAACATAAAACTCAAAATTTATAAATTCCAATTGAGAAAATTACAAAATTCCATTTTTTTCATTAGTTTAATAATATTTGCAGCGTTTCGCAAAAATTCTAATCGGTTTATTTCAATTAACTTAATTATTTCAATTAATTTAATTTAATTGTTCTGAAAAACTATTTATACTTATTTTATTTGTTTTGCTCAAAAAAGATTCCCTTGGTCTACCAGATTGATTAACGCTTATTGTACAATAGTAATTCTAGAAAACAGGGTTGTGTTTTTTTGGAATACCGATCCCCTCTCGAACCATGCTCATATATACTAAAATAATATGGAAAAAATTAAATAATAACAATTATGTTAATTGAAATAAATCAATTAAATTTTTTGCGAAATGCTGCAAATATTATTAAACTAATGAAAAAATGGAATTTTGTATATGGATTATTTTTTTTCTAAAATAAATAAATTTTGAAATTTTCTCAATTGGAATTTTGAATTTTAATTTTTATGTTATGGTATTTTGTAAAATGGAATTTTATATGTTTGTTAATTCGGATTTTTGAAATATAGGCCAGTTGGAATTTATTTTTTTGGATAATCGATCCGTTTCCCTAGAAAACAGGGTTGGGTGTTTTTGGAATACCGATCCCCCTTTAAAACATACCAATATATACTAAAAAACTTGTGTATGGCACAGTTATTAATAAATAAGTACTGTAACCGCTTTAGAAAGTTACAAGATACCGTGGAATAAACCTTAATCGAAGATTTATTAATTATAAATTAAATAAAATTTCCAAACAAATTCCATCGAGATAAAATGAATTTTTTTTGTATAGGAATTTTGGAATTTTTGTTTTTTATTGAAATTTTGGTTTTATTGTATTTCCTTTTTTGGACTTTTGATTTTGGAATTTCGTTTCTGGCACTTTGGATTTGGAAAAGCGTACCCAACCCATAAGAAATTTCGATAAAGCTTTAATCAACGGTTTATTAAATTTGGTAAAAAGGTTTCAGTGCCTATTTATTTATGGTTGTACCATAAACAGTTGACTATTACAAAAAAAAAACAGTTGGCTATTACAAAAAAAAAACAACTGACCTAAATTCTAAAACTACACTTAACAATAAAAATAAAATTCCATTTTACAAATTACCATAACATAAAAATTTAGATTCAAAACCCCAATGAAGAAAATTGAAACTTCTTTATTTCAGAAGAAATTCCAATTTACAAAACTCAATTGTTTCGTCAATTTAATGGACTTTTTTGGAATGCGGGACCTTTCCTATAAAAGACAAGAAAATTTCAAAGAGCCACCAATATTGGCAGTGATTAGACGACGAGATCGAAGAAGTATAATTAAAGTACAGATATCGGCTAAAAGTTTAGCCCTCAACTGGTGCGAATAGTGTTTCGTCATTTGTTTGGCAGTGAACCAAGTACTCCTAAGAAAAACAGTTAATACAGGCTACCAAATTTCGGTACGTGAACCTTTGTGCTATTTTAATAGTTATATTTGAAGAATAATTGAAGCGGTATAAAGCAAATTGAGATTTTAATAAATTTTTCCCAATTATAGTTGGCACATTAAACATATTCGACTAACCTTATTGGCTTCAATTAGCAATATTCACTAATATATATATACGAAACGAAAAATAAATTAAGTTGTTTCCCAACTCTACTTACTATAAGTTGAATACCACAACAAATATGAAAATCGTTTAAAATAACCAACATGGGAATTAAAATAAAATTGGAAAATACAATTTCAGCTCCCTTCATTTTCGCATAAAACATGTAGCAAAAATTCAAACATTTGTATGTAATGATGTTAACAACATATATAGTAATTCTGCTCCGACCATTTTATTATTTAAATGTACGTGTATGTCTGATTGTAACATACGTTCATACAGTAGCATGCCCCAAAATGGGATTAATCCGACGTGGATGTCAAATTCGATCGTTTCCTTGAAAATCTTTTTTTTTATGACACATTAAGTATTTTGCTATATAAGCGCATAGAGCACCTATAACTTTGTCGTCATGTTGATAATAGATTGATGCAACTCGTCATATTGACGTACCTTATAGATTCGAATTCTTAGTAGTAGTTTTCAGTTTTTGGTACCATGTTTACAACAATTGTAATACAATTGTGAACAATTTATTTATTTCGGTATAATACACAATCTGCCTTGACTTAAACCTTGAAACTTCTTGTTCTTATATATAAATAAAATAAAATAGTTTATATTACATATATCAAAGCACAGAATAAAACATGTTTCTCCTTTTGTGCATGCATGGTGGAAAACCGAATGGAAATTATGTGTAAATCATTTTGACAATACCTCTACAGTGTACAGTAGAAATATAGCAATTGTAAAAATTATAAAATCAAATGTTTTTATTGAGTTAAATAATTTAATATTTAGAAACATTATTCAAATATCTAATTCTTCATTACCAACGATATGTAAGGCACTGCGTAATAAATAGATCGAATGGGAATAAACTCCATCCGAATAAACCTTACTAGTTACAGGTCTTTAATTTTTTAATATTTGAACTTTTTTTGTTTAGTTAATTTTATTAAATATTAAGCAGATTCAAAGCAGATAACTAAAATCATTTACTGAATAATCTTATTGATAACTTTGCATTTTCAGCCATGCATTGGCCTCCAAAACACAAAATTCATTTATCTGGAATCTGGATCATAAGTTGTTGGCTTGGCTACCAGTAGTTTCAATAGCAAGCGGAGCCTATCACCCTACATATTGTCATTTTATTGTACCTTCAAGTAACACCAACAATATGTACAGTCGTGGTCATAATACCTAACCTTTTAAAATATTCGGAAATGTTCGGAACTGAAAACGAAAAGTTCATCAACGATTCGGGCTATTAAAACCTAGTACTGTTGTATTAAATTTCAAACCTCCAAAATTAATTTGACTAACGTCAACCGAAAACTGCAACTATTGTTTACGGAATTCGGTCATACTACCTTCGAATAGGATAAATAACAAGGATAAATTCCCAAAAAACGACCAAGGTCAACCTTTGCTAGTTGAAAATTTAATATTTAAATTTATTTTTGTTTTTTAATTTTTTATCGTTTTTTGTAGATGTTAATCTTTTCAAGATCATCGCCCAAATTAAACAAGCAACAATGAAGCTGCTATTTCCAGAAATGAATTTCCATCGAAGCGGTGTTACTGAGGAGATACTATACCAACATTTGTAGAATGCTAATTCTAATATCTAACCTTATAAAAATTTCGAACGGATTCACTTTGGTAAAGTAGGTAGGTTGTTCCATTAGAAAATTATAGTGACATGGTGGCGTTAACTTTCCATTAGAACCGGAAATAGGTTGTTAAATTGCTCATCTTACCGGTCCAAATTGGACCTTCTAATCAAGACAGCAAATTTAACATGATTTATCTTATTTCTATATTTAGAGTCTGAGTAAAAATTGTAAACGGTAACACGCCTTTCCAGAAATTTGGACTCAAGTTCCACTGTCACCTGAAATAGGTTGTTAAATTGATCATCCAATCCAGCCAGGCTTATTAGAACTTCCTAACCAGGACAGTAAATTTATTACGAGTTTGTGTATATGAGTTTTGAGTTTGAGTGAAAATTGTAAACGCCCATTAACACACGTTTTCGTAGATTTGAATTGAGCATCCGATAGCACCTGAAATAGGGTGTTAAATTGGTCATTAACCAGCATCATTAGAACTTCCTGGAAATTTCTTACGAAATTTTGTTTTTAAATTTTGAGTTTGAGTGGAAATGTAAACGGTCAATAACACGCCTTCCCAGAGATTTGGATTCCTGTTCCATTTGAACATAATATTGGTTGTTTAACTGCTCATTCAGCCAGCCTAGTTTAAACTTCCAAACAAGGACAGCAAATTTACTACCATACGCCTTTCCTTAGATTTGGACTCAGGTTTCGAAAACACTTTTAAAATATGGTGCTAAACTGGTCTTCTAATGAGCGTAATTAGAATTTCCTATTCAGGACATCAAATTTGTTATAAACTTTAAATTTTGAATTTGAGTGAAAAATGTAAACGGTCAATAACACGCCTGCCCTTAGAGTCTGATTTAAGCTCCTATTACACCTGAAACAGGTTGTTAAATTGCTCGTCCAACCAGCCTGTTTTGAATTTCCTAACCAGGACAGCAATATTGTTAAGAATATTTGTATTTCAATTTTGAGTTTGAGCGCAAATCGTGGACTTACCATCTAACCATTAACACGGCTTTCCATAGATTTGGGTCCATATGAACATGAAATAGGTTGTTAAATTTCTCAGCTAACCAGTTCAAACAGAACTTTCAAACCAGAACTGCAACTTTATTACTAATTTGGGTAATTTAGTTTTCAGTTTGAGTGAAAAGTGAAAACGGCTATTAACACGTCTTCCCAGAGATTTGGTTTCAGGTTCCGATAGCACTTGAAATACATTATCAAACTACTCATTCAGCAAGCCTAGTTTGAACTTCCTAACAAGGACAGGAAATTTGCTACGAAGTTTTGTATTTCAATTTTTAGTATGAGCAAAAATTGTAAACGGCCCTTGCGCCTTCCTAGAGATTTGTAGTCCAGTTCAATTTAAACTTAGGTTGAAGAAATAGGTTGCTAAACCGCACAACTAACCAGTCCAAATATTAAACTTCCTAACCAGCGCACCAATTTGCGTATGAATTCTCTTATTTAAATTTTGCGTTTGAGTGAAAATTATAAACTTGAATTCGCCTTTCCAGAGAATTGAACTCAAGTTCCAATATCACCTGTAATAGGTTGTTAAACTGATCATCCAGCCAGGCTTATTAGAACTTCCTAAATAGGAAAGAAAATTAATTACGAGTTTGTGTATATGAGTTTTAAGTTTGAGTGAAAATTGTAAACGCCGTTTTCGTAGATTTGAATTAAGCATCCGATAGCACCTGAAATAGGTTGTTAAGTTTCTCAGCTAACCAGTTCAAACAGAACTTTCAAACCAGAACAGCAACTTTATTACTAATTTGGGTAATTCAGTTATCAGTTTGAGTGAAAAATGAAAACGGCTATTAACACGCCTTCCCAGAGATTTAGTTTCAGGTTCCGATAGCACTTGAAATACATTATCAAACTACTCATTCAGCAAGCCTAGTTCGAACTTCCTAACAAGGACAGGAAATTTGCTACGAAGTTTTGTATTTCAATTTTTAGTATGAGCAAAAATTGTAAACGGCCCTTGCGCCTTCCTAGAGATTTGCAATCCAGTTCAATTTAAACTAAGGTTGAAGAAATAGGTTGTTAAATTGCACATCTAACCAGTCCAAATATTAAACTTCCTAACCAGCGCAGCAATTTGCGTATGAATTCTCTTGAACTCGCCTTGAATTCTTGAACTCGCCTTTCCAGAGATTTGAACTCAAGTTCCAATATCACCTGTAATAGGTTGTTAAATTGATCATCCAGCCGGGCTTATTAGAACTTCCTAAATAGGGCAATAAATTTATTACGAGTTTATGTATATGAACTTTGACAGGATAGCAAATTTCAAATTTTGAGTTTGAGTGAAAAATGTAAACGGTCAATGTCTTTCGTTAGATTGCGATTTAGGTTACTACAGCACCAGCAATAGGTTATTAAACCGTTCATCCAGCCAGCGTATATTGAACTTCCTAACCAGGACAGCAACTTTGCTACGAATTTTTGTATTTCAATTTTGAGTTTGAGTGAAAAATGTAAATGGGTATTACCACGCATTACCACAGAATTGGATTAAAGTTCCGATAGCACCTGAAATAGGATGTTAAATTGTTTATCTAACCAGTCTAACTAGAACTTCCTAACCAGGGCAACAAATTTGTTAAGAATTTTGTATTTCAATTTTGAGTTTGAGTGAAAAATGTAAACGGCGCTTAACACGCCTTCCCAGAGATTAAGATTCAGGTTCCGATAGCACTTGAAATAGGTTGTTAAACTGTTTATTCAGCCAGCCTTGATTGAACTTCCTAACCAGGATAACAAATTTGCTACGAAGTTTTGTATTTCAATTTTGAGTTTGAGCGAAAAAACAACGTTTATAAACGGCTCTTAATGCGCCTTCCCACAGATTTGTATTCCGGTTCAATTTAAACTTAGGTTGAAGAAATAGGTTGTTAAATTGTTCATCTAACCAGTCTTAATATATCTTCCTATCCAGGACAGCAACTTTGGTATGAATTCTCTATTTACATTTTAAGATTGATCTTCCAGCCAGGCGCATTAAAACTTCCTAACGAGCACAGTCATTTTGAATCAATGAAAAATGTAAACATGTCATTAACACGCCTGCCTGGAGGTTTGGGCCCATGTTCCGACGTGAAACTAGCTCATACGTAAAAAATAATTATTTGTGTAAAAACGGCAAACGCATTTCACACTACCGATTAGATTTCCCCAACCGGAATATAATTTGCAATATTCGAATTTTTCGCCAGCTACTTTAATCATTTTGTAATTTTTTTTTTTTATTTTTTTTTTAAATTAAGAAACATAGTTTTTCCCTACTAAGGAAAAAATTCCGACTGGGTAAGTCGACGTGGAATTATTCGCATAGCAGAGAAATAAATATTAGAAAACTTGTATACACATTTGAAAAAATCATTAAAGTAGCCAGCAAAAATTTCGAATAAAACAAAGAATTTCATAGCAAATTGTATTCCGATTGGTGAAATTTCTACCGATTTCAAGAATACGGCTCCAGGTATAGATCTATATTTTATTTCACCCAAAGCAAGCAGGCTTACCTCGGTATCTCGGGTATTGTACACCGAGCAAAGGTTGCACAGTTCAAAAATAAAAACGCAGTGTGCAGAGTTTACACAGGTTGGATAAAAAACATCGAGTATTTTGTGATAATGGACAGCCTACTCTAGTTGAATTAAAAATTTTTAATGATTTCTCCATAAGGAGTTTATATATTTTAGAAGTTTATTAAAATGTTGGTTCAATAATATTTCCTGCATTTCCGATGTTAGATCCATCTGATACGGTTGAAATTTTATAAAAAAAAACTTCCTTCCAAAAAATCATCTTCCATGGAACATTAACTGGGTTACTGTACAAAAAAAATGTAAGTAATTTGAATAAACAAACGAATCATAATTTTATTACAAGTCTTAACATTTAACGATGATCGTTATAATTTTACAATAATTTCTTAGAAATTCTCTTCATTCCGCGTATGTGTAATAAAAGTACATTTTAATAGGATGCCATTTGTTTTATATGCTGTAAATTTATCCAGAATTGAAATAAAAAAAACAAAAATTACAAGACAGATTGACATAAATCTAGAGAAAACGGCGGAAGGAAATATATTCACACAACCAAATAAATAATTCTGTTATTTATAAAAATAATTACGCGCTAATTCGCTTGAATTTCTGAAAATTTATCTAACCGTTTCCATCCATCTTTATTTATTTTTTACTGACTTTCTGTAATTTAATTTATATATAGTTTTGTAATGCGCTTAATTGGTTTTAAATGAGAGAGATAGTTTTTAATTTTTGTTTCGTATATATATATAAACCTAAACTACAAAAAAAACCGTCTTTTAAGATGAAATTATTTTATAAACATACTTAGTAATTAATTAAGAAATAAAAAACGAAATGATGTATTTGATGAACCCTTGAAACAATATTAAAATTTAAAAAAAAATACCAAACCGATATGTTATAACAATCGATTAAAACCTTATTAAATTTTCTTGACATCGTTTAATATAAATACACACAAACGTTAAGTAATGTTGTATTTCCACATTTTATTTAAAAAAAAAAAATTTCACCTGTCTCAAAGCCGAAAGACAAATTACTTAAATACAAACCTGAAAACTAAAAATGTGTACACAAACGTACCGTTTGGTTGGTATTCGTATTATATGAATTAATAACCAATTATATTATGAGAAAATAATCTTTATGTACCGCACTAACCGCGGACTCTAGTAGTAATTACCTAATTTTAACCATCTTTTATAATAAAACAATTTGTTGGCCTGTTTTGACGAATTACATGGTTGAATTGTGGAATGAATATACAACTATTGTCTAACATATTTGTTTGTTTTTCTAAAACACACAATTTTTGTTTAGGCAAATTGAAAAAGATTAGTGTGTGATAATAAATCATGTGGTTATATACATTTTTATCAACATGAATATAAATTTTAGTTTTTGGGCTTGGCTAATTTAAGCAAACTTTAAATGTATATATTTAACACATAAAATATAGCAGGAAATTGGTAATTAATGTACGTTGACATTTATATTGCGGTAAAATCCAATTTTTAGCCATATTATTAAGATGCTGATTAAATTTGTTGCAAAACAAAAGTAGTTTGATCGAAGTTTGATTCGAGTTTGATTGAAGTTTGAAAGCAGTTTGAATACAAAAATCGTTTGATTTATTTATACAAATCTGTCAGAAACATGTAGAATTACTTTTTACTATAGCTTTACTACGTTTTCATCAGTTTTATAGTTAAGTTTGAATACAATCTAGGTAATAATAATAATATTTTCAAAATCAAGTTTTCAAATTAATACATTAAAAATAAATGTTAATCTTTTTAATATATTGACAATGATAAAGCAATACACGTTATACATATATGTAACCAGTCAATCGGGCAGTCTGGCAGTCAGTCATTCACAATATACATAAAATATATTTTATACTTGACTCAAATTGTAATATAAGAAATTCTTGCAAAAATAAAAACAAATGAAATAATTCATTTTTATCTGTCAATCTTTATTTTATTTTTTTTTCTTCTGATGAATAATAATAGTTTTTCTCCTTATTTTTATTTTAAATGTAATATAAATACCAATCATAATACATTTATTTATGTATATCCTTCCACATATGTTATTTAAAATGTAATCACGATCGTGTATATTTGTACACACATGATCGTTTTGCTTTTGTATACGATATTATTTATATTTAGTTTGATGTTTATATTATTTTGTGTGATTTTAATTCGAGATTGGTTGCGATTTCGCGAATTTCATTTGTTTTGCGAATTAAAATGTTCTTTTATTTTATTTGTGTGATTGGTCTTCATTTAGTTAATTATTTTGACTAAACAAAAAACATTATAAATGGATCTTCTGTAAGACGAAACTGATTTTTAAATACACATGGGTTTGTTGAGAGTAACAAGAGAGTGAGATGTAACTTTCGCTACAGAATTCTGAAACAACATGTCTAGTATTGTTGAGTGCCATGGCAGCTTTACAACTTCCGGTATATAGATTTTCACCACATTTGAAAGGATCTCTCAATTAATGGAAAAAGTTCAATTATAAAGTTTTATTCCGAATAGTCAATCCTCCTGAAAACTCGTCATTTTGAAATTTGAAAAACGAAAAAACTTTATGCAAGCTGCCTAAATCACTGGGATCTCCTAATTTATGGAAAAGTTTAAGTAAAAAGTTTCGGCACAATGTATATCAATCCGTATGCTGCGTATAGTTAAAAAACTATCTTTTGCCAGAAATCGCCATTTCCAATTAAATTTTGGAAAACCGTTTTAGACTGATGTTATTGCAAAATTAATTTAAAGCATTTTCATTTATAACCATTTTTCACAAACATAATATCTCTTTTAAAATACTTGGACCAATTTCGGCTAAAAATTCCTTTTATCTCCCAATTTATAGAAAAAGCTACAGTTTGAAATTTTACTCTGAACAGTCAATCCGTTTGTGCTGTAGAGGACCAGCAGCATTTAGTCTGAACGACAATTTTTTAAAGCTGCCTTTTTGACTAGGAAAATTATACAGCGAATGGTAAATCTGAAAAAATGTTGACGTCAAAATTTTTTATAACTACAATACCATTCGCTAAATCATCGAAGTCTTTTTGCCATTCGCTAAATCACCGAAGTCTGATAAAATGATTTTAAAAAAGTTCTCTGTGTGTGTGTGTGCGGTCGTGTGAATGTGGTCCCATACACATTAAATGTCTGTTGGTTCCCACAGCCCAAACGGATTGACTGATCGGGGTGGTACTTCAAATATATGCTTTTTGGTTCACTGGTCCACCGGAAGGTGTACCTAACATAGAAGCTTTTAATTTTTCCAGATCGGTTTTCTAAAATTTTTAGCAGAAATGACGATTTTTCACAAACAACTGTTTTTCGACAAAAATTCGACCAGTGATTTTTTCCGTAATTGGTCCTTTGGGAGTAGCAACTTCTATAGGACCATTTCGTTTCTGCAAATATTTTGAAATAAAACTAAACGATTCAAAACAAAATGATTGTAAATTAAATTTCAAACAAAATCAATTCAGATAATTGAGCATTGATAAAAAAAAACTTTGATTCACCAAAATTCAGTATCTTCACATTTAACCATTTTCATAAATTTGGAGGTCCTTATAAAATATGGCGGACATCTGTGTACCGGAAGTGGAAGCTTCTGGAGAAGCTTTTTCGTTGTTTTACAATAATATTAAAATGTTTAGCATTTACAAAAGTTGATAAAGAATTAAAAGTTTCAAATAAATTTAAAGATTATATTCCCAACAAGGTTTAATTGTATGCTAGGCATTGTTGTTAGGTATAGGTTTAAATGTTTGCTTTAGAAATGAAGTATGGTGTATTCGAGATCTATGCATCTTCGTATAAAAACCAGTCGGGTGCTAGCCACAACATACTCACCTCTCCATTTTTAATAAGAAATTGTATGATATCGAATTTATTTCAACAATTATTATTACAGACGTTTCTTCCGCCAATCTGGAATTTTTACTGGCCCAAATATTGTTGCATAATGAAAATATTCGCTCTTGGCAAGCATAATTCCATATCTACTAAGATTCTAATATTGTCATAAGAAATATTCAGATTTTTAAACCATTTTAAAATATAATTCTATTTCTTCTCATTAAATAATAAATTGTAATTTATTGAAATATCGAGTTTTTACAAATAAAACTTTTTCGGTTATTTTATTCCATTCAATTTTATCGTTCCATATAGGATTCAATGAAGCCAAGATAAATATTTATCATGCTGAGTCCAATTGTTCAAATATTTCCTCGAATTCTTATTAAACTGTATTGCTTCTTCCGTACCTAATTTCCAAGTTGCTCCCTTCCAGTTTATTAAACTTTTACTTATAGCTAACGGAAGGAAGTTGGAATCAATACGTGATCGAAGTTGTCCTTTAAGTTTTTTGCAATATAGTGATACTGGTATCACTTGCCAATTCATTGAAAAAATGTTGTTTTGTAACAAAAAAGACACTTTTCATGAGGTTCGTATAATTGTAACACCCATTCAGTAGCCGATATTAACGCCAGCCATCTAGTTTAAAGAATTCGAAATAATTTTCTATTTTCAATTGATACTTTTTCGTAAATCGATTTTAACGAGGTTACTGTCAAGAGATTAGCAGCCGCGTTTAGTGCTTTCGTTAGGATTTGGACGTTACAACCATTTATAAAGGTGGCTTATCCAGTGTTAGCAATGACAAGAATTATTAGGCAATGACAAATATTGGTACAGTTACAAATAAGCATAATACAATTATTCATTTCTTTGATAATTGAATAATTTCGGCTCCATGGTTCATTTCTAACTCACATTTGAAAGATTTAAAAACAAGTTTTTTAATGACGTATTCCTATGTATATGTGTTGCTTTATTCGAAAAAAGGAATGATAATAAAAAATGGGTATTTCTTGCATATTTCAGAATATCCCAAAAAAGTTAAAAACATATGCTAAACAGTAGAACTATATACACAGTTAAAATTTTAAACCAAATATGGAGCTATCAAAATAGACTACTTTGAGTCATGGTACTTCAATGAACAAAATCATCATAACGAAATAAAACGTTAAAACAAAAATTCATGGTAGGATTAATAACAGCTACCACCTACCACACAGTAAAATCACTCAAATATCCCAGTATTTTATGAAGCTTATAAATCCACCGGGCAAACATATTCGACTGTTAAAAGTTTTTAAAATCTAATAAAAAATATAATTAACATCAAGGACGATTTTAAAAACTTCGTAGTTTTACTGTGTTGGCTTAGTACACGTACATAGTGAGAATTTCAAGAAATTTCTGGTTTGGTAACATAATTCGCTAAATCGATAAGTTCATCTTTTGTAGTGTCGGTACAAAGCAAGAGTTGAATACTTGCAGTTTGGTCGTTGCAACCTGATGAGAAGACCCACTTTTTATCGGTGCGAAACCAAGCTGCCGAAAGAGATCTAAGGAAGTTCTCATTTTTGTTAGGGTTTATTTCTCATTGGGGGTATTTGTGTATTTGGAGCCGTCATATCTGTATGGAATGCTACATGATTACTTTCATAGCCACGAATTTAGCCTCGTACAACTCCGATACATAACCACATTTTATTTGGTCTCGTTAAAAAACATCTTGATGAACACGATTTAGACTAGAATTGTATTAAACTAGGTATTAAACACCTGGTAATAAAGTTAAGGAAACTACCCTAGTGTATGCTTATTTACCGATATGGAAATCACGCGATCAGTAGCTTCCGCGGATATCGAAAAATATACTAAATAGAAATAATTTTTGAACTAAATTCAATAAATAATTGAAATAATTTCTCATAAAAAAACATGCTCTCAGATCAAAACACTCAATTGATGATACTTGCTGTAAATTTTTTGCTTTGACAGTGACTTTTCTAAGAGCAAAATTTTGCTTCAATAGAATTCGACATTATCAATCCAATTATTTATTAACCCTAACATTTAATAATTACTAAATGTATATAAAATATTCAGTAAATTTGTAAACCAACAAATTTTCAATTTGCGAGAGTTGAATGGAATCGCTATAGGTGGTCTCAATATTAGAAGCATCGATAAATTAAGTACCAAGTATAAACGTGAATTGGATATTTTTTTGGCAAATATCTCAAATTTGCAGTAAGAAAATCAATTTTCAAATGATGTTTTTAATATACGATCATCATCAATTTTCAATTTTAGACCAGTTTAAACAGTTTTATATTATACACAATGAATCAAAAAATTAAAACAGTTCTAATTTGCTTAAATGTTAACAATATATGTGTATGAAGAACAACTATTTAATGGTAAATAAAATCGAAGGTTTGTCTTAGAAATCTTAGAGTAGAAAAGAATTATATTTTACTCGATTGAGAGCACAATGGAAAATACGTAACTTTACAAGTCAAACATACTGAATTTTATTCGTATAATAGAGCGATATGAACGAAGTAGAGAGAATAAAACAAGGATGGTACAAGATCCCAGGCCATAGATTAAAATTATCTGATCGGGTGTTTTTAAGTATATAAGCAATATCGATTTAGAAGAGGGGGGCTTTTCTCTATCAGCAGCTTTGGGACCTGGATGGATTCAACGGACCAATCAACCAATCCCAAGATTTGTTGTTTACGCAACCTTGATAATGATGCGGCCAAATCTCTCCATGGGATGTAGCGTTAGTTTAATAAATTAATAAATAAGATAACCATTTTGTTACCACCAAATGACTATCACACAGCGCTTGGTATATACCTAGTGCACTTTAACTGAAGTATATTGCTTGAATTATCCAGTGATCCTTTGGTCATTTTTGGCATTTATTAGGATTATGAACCGATGGCCTTGTATGATCATTATTTATCTGAATTTTTTAAAATATGATTTGTCAAATGAGTTACTTCACCCGATTTACCATTTTGCACAGTTTTACTAACTTAACAATACTACAGGTATTTAGGTACAGAAGTCAACAAACATGTGCCTATATTACGGCTCTACAACCAATTTTTAATCGTGTAAACGATTTCATAGTTTCTTAATTTTGCACATTTATGGATTTTGCATGTTAACAGTAACAAATACATAAATGTGATTCACTACTATATAAAAACTTGGGCTAAAAAGTTTTAAATGAAGCATTCATTCTAGAAAGGGTTCCATTAACAAAATAAACCGAAGAATTTTGCTTATTGCTAACAGAAACAATATTTTTCGATATTGTCTTCGTTCTCTACATTCTCGACGCCATTCCTTTACGGTTTACATACGGTATACTACACAGCTTAACATACAATTTAATTCTTCGGCATCGACTTTGCATAACACATTCGTAATAAGTTAAGTAATAAGCATCCTACATTAACCTCACTTAGCTATGCTTTTATTTAGAGGAACCAACTGTATAGAAACTTGATGTGTTCTTGTATTCCTATCACGTTGGGATCTATTATTTCTGATTTAAACAGGGATAAAGAAGTAAGAATGTGAAGAAAATGGTAATCTTTTGCTATTTTCATTATTTGTGTTAGTGATATTACCTGTGTAAGACGGAACTTTATCGAAAATTATAGTTTTCTTGGATGTAATTATTAAATCCTACTAAAATTAACTGAATAATACAAAACTACTTTATCTCGACTAGTTACATGAATGTTTAATTTGACTCAATATTATGTATAAAATTCTGAAAAAACGTGCATTACACTATACTAATTATCAAACTTGCTGTACAAATTTGTCTTAATTCAGGGAATCCAAAGCAAATAATTAAAAAGTATCTTATGATAAATTATACAGAAAAAATTCTGTTGCATTTACCACTAAGGGAAGCCTGTTCATATTCAAAAAGCACAAATAACTCGTATTCATAATTCTAAGCAACAATTTATACAATATAATAGATAATTAAGAATTCTTGAAAATGAAGTATCCCTAGAGATATTAACACAACATCAAGTATATGAGGTGTTAATTGGGGACCATTTCAGTTAGAAAAAATTATCAGGAGCCCCCATCTAGGAGTGGGAACATTTTAGAAAATTTTGTATTATGACCAAATATTATAAAAATTCTTAGACCAACTGAGATATCCCTAGAGACCTTATCACAACTTACATGGGGTACATGGGGTGTTAGTTGGTAACCATTTCAGTTGAAAATATAGTCAGTTGCTGACGATTTTCTACTGAAAATATAGTCCCACCCAGGGGAGCGGACAGTTAATAAAATATTGTATTATGACCGAATATAATAAAAGTTCTCAGGCTATCTGAGTTATCCCTAGAAATCTTAACACAACCTCAGGTATATGGGGTGTAAGTTGGGGCCATTTCAGTTAGAAAATGTATTCAGATGCTCCTCATCCAGGGGAGGAGACAGTTAATAAAATTTTGTGGCGTGACCAAATATAATAAAAAAATTTAGGCCAACTGAGATATCCCTATAGATCTTAACACAACTTCAGGTACACGGGGTGATAGTTTGGGACCATTCCAATTAGAAAAAATATTATTTAGGGGAGAGAACAGTTAATAAAATTTTGTTAACCAAATATAATGGGGTGTTAGTTGGGATCATTTCAGTTAGAAAATATATTCAGTTGCTCTCAATCCAGGGGCGGGGTCAGTTAATAAAATTTTGTAGTATGACCGAATATAATAAAAATTCTTAGGCCAACTGAGATATCTTTAGAGATCTTAACACAACCTCAGGTATATGAGGTGTTAGTTGGGGACCATTTCAGTTTGAAGATATATTCAGTTGCTCCGCATCCCGCAGAGGGACATTTAATAAAATTTTGTTTTATGACCGAATATAATAAAAATTGTTATGCCAACTGAGGTATTTCTAGATATTTTAACACAATTTTCGGTATATGAGGTGTTAGTTTGAGACCGTGTCAGAAAAAATAATCAGAAGCTCCTCATTCAGGGGAGGAGGAGGAGACACTTAATAAAATTTTGTATTACAACCAAATATAATAAAAAAAATGTTATATTTGGCATAAGAATTTTTTATTATATGTGGTAAACAACAAAATTCTATAATTTATCTTCATCCTTTGTTGGGAATAGCTTCTGATTAATTTTGAAACTAACATGGTTACCAACTTACACCTCATATACCTGAGATTGTGTAAAGATATCTGGGTATATCTCAGTTAGCCTATTTTTTTATTATATTTGGTCTTAATACAAAATTTGTTTAACTGTTCTCTCCCCTGGATGGGGAGCTCATACACATAAGGTTGTGTTAAGATCTCTGGAGATATCTAAGTTGGCCTAAGAATTTTTATTATAGTTGGTCGTCATACAAAATCTTCTAAACTGTTTCTCACCCCTGGATGGGGGACATAATAATATAATTTTTAGGATAATGTTTTCTAATAGAAATGGTCCCCAACTAACACCTCCTTTACCTGAGGTTGTGTTGAGATCTCAAAATATAAATAACAATTTTTATTATATTTGGCCAAAATACAACATCTTATTCATTGGTTCCTCCCCTGGATGTGGAGCAACTGAATATATTTTCTAACTGACATGGTCTACAACTAACACCCCATACAACTGAGGTTGTGTTAAGATCTCTCGGCATATCTCAGTTGGCCCAACAATTTTTATTATATTTGATCATAATACATTATCCTCTAAGCTGTTCCCACGCCTGGATGAAGGGCTGCCGATAATTTTTTTTCTAATTGGCATGGTCCCCCACTAACACCTCATATACCTGAGGTTGTGTTAAGATCTCTAGGGATATCTCAGTTGGTTTAATAATTTTTATTATATTTGGTCATAATACAAAATCATCTATATTGTTTCCACCACTGGATGGGGAGCTCCTGAATAGAAAATTCAATAAATGGTCCCCACTTCTTATTAGATCACATGGTTGCATTAAGATTTTTAGGGATATCTTAGTTGATTCAAGAATTCTTAATATTTTTGATAGTAATACAATATTCTCTAAATTGTGAACACCCTTAGATAGAGATGTCCTCACAATTTTTTTTATATAACATCAACAATAATTAATAATTTTTATAACGTACGTGAAGTTATCCCAGAATTCTATCCCAGAAAATATTTTTTTTTAATCAGGCAACACTAACATAGCAATAACCAATTTGCTCTTGTGTCAAGTTACCCCAGCCAAGAATTTTTATAAATTTTAATGAAAAAATGAAAAATTATCAAATTTATTAAATGGGATTTCTTTTTCATTTAACAAAAAAAAATAAAATCTAACGTATACAAAAACTGTAAAATTTTTAATTGCATAAAGTAATGGAAAATTTCAGGCAATGTAAGAAATAAATTGTTCCGTGGCAAGTAAATGACAAGTAAATTTAAACTAAATTGAAAAAAAATCGTTCCGTGGCAAGTTTCCGAAAATGAACTCTGAGCTGGGAATTTCATTGATTTTTATACATATAATTACCGGACAAGTGGTGCAGTGGTTAAAGCTTCGGCACTTGGTTCGAATCCCATCAGAGGCAGGATGCAAATCGAATTTTCATCATCGATTACAATCGGTGATGTTAATAAACACAACTAAGACCCTCTGATGGAGTACAGAATTCAGCGCCGACCCACCGTCCATGTCAATGTACAGGTTGACATGGAGCTTGCAATGTGCAGGTGGTATACTGTAATTGTGTGAGTAGGTGAATGGGTTAATGATGTGGCGTGAATGAGTGGTATCACAATGGGCCAAAAATGGCCTAAGTATCCACCACTGAAACCTAACCTATACATATAATTTTTTGTCCCGCTCGATAAATTTAAAATTATTTCGCCAAAAACTAAAAATATCTCGGATCAGGGCTATTGTTTCATCATATTGTTTTAATAAAATCACGAATGAGTCATCACAGACCTCCGTTGCATTTCGAAATGATGACTAAGCTTCTTTTAGAGGCGTTCATTGTTGTCCTACCCTGATGGGTAAATATAACCTCCTCATTTAAACAAACTATATTTCGTCATATTATTTTATCCTATATTTTGTTTGTTTATTTAGTTTGAGTCCCAAGCAGCGCGATCGTGCGGTTGATATTTTACGTCGAGAAAACCCAGCACATTTCGAACATTGTCAACAAATGACGATGCGTTATCGTTTGTCGAAGTCGCGCTTTTAGATTTACTGAAGCAAGCACGTTACACTTCTTCCAAAAATCATTTAATAATCCCATGATCGAGTTCCGTCTCAAGTGGCCATATTCCAAAAATTCATTCAATATTATAATTTAAGAATCCTATTTCCATCCAACATACCCAATCACATCATGATCGGTTAAGAAATGCCTGAGTTCCGCCCCAGATGGTAATATTCCGGAACATCTTCTTAAATTCATTTAACAATCCCATTTCCATCCAACATACCCAATTCCATCATAATCAGTTAAGAATTGGTCGAGTTTCGTCCCAGATGGCCGGGGGGCCGAAAGCGGGACGAAAAATTATTTGTATAAAAATCAATGAAATTCCCAGCCCAGAGTTCATTTTCGTAAACTTGCCACGGAACGATTTTTTTCCAATTAAGCTTAAATTTACTTGTCATTTACTTGCCACGGAACAATTTATTTCTTACATTGCCTGAAATTTTCCATTACTTTATGCAATTAAAAATTTTACAGTTTTTGTATACGTTAGATTTTAATTTTTTTTGTTGAATGAAAAAGAAATCCAATTTAATAAATTTGATAATTTTTCATTTTTTCATTAAAATTTATAAAAATTCTGGGCTGGGATAACTTCACACAAGAGCAAATTGGTTATTGCTATGTTAGTGTTGCCTGATTAAAAAAAAGTATTTTCTGGGATAGAATTCTGGGATAACTTCACATACGTATTTTTATACCTCAGGTTGCGTTTAGGTCTCTATGGATATTTATTGTAGCCGTAAGAATTCTCATTAAATTTATTGCTAATTGTAAATAAGACGGACTTCCCTCCCTTTGGAGCTTGTTATTATTTTTTTCTAATTTGTCTATTACCGGACTCATTTTACCCGAGGTTGAATTTTGATTTCTCCGGTTATCTCATATGGTTTCAATTATTCATCCCACGTAGTTCAGCGTGTATTGTGTGTTACTATTCTGCTTCGGATACTGAATTTCTAGTTATTTGTTTAGAACTTTTATTAATCAAAATATTCGTGTTAGTGAATATTGATTCGACTTTTGGATTTTTTAAAATTAACCGCCAAATGTATCAACTAATGTTAATAAAATAAAAATTACATTTTTCTGCTTTATACATGTATCATTTTGATACGCACCAACACATATACACGTCAAGTTTAGCATAGTTTAGTGAAAACTTCTCACTGCTTTATATACATGTGAAGTTTTTGCTAATTGTTTTTTTTTTTTACTAGTAAAACTTTAGCAGTAGCTGTAACATTTTAATAATACATCCCGGCATTTAATGACTCTTCTAGGATGAAGTACAAATGCATTTAAGGAACCCTAAATATGATTAAAACATTAATTTTGTTTATAGCAAATGGACCAAAATGAAAGAGCCATCCGATCCAGCACTGATAACATTAAATACAAGTATAATTTAAATGAGTCACATACGAGTTAATTGTATCAAAGCACACGGGTGTGACATAAAATTACCAAATTTATCGGTTTGTCGGGACATCAGAAAAATGCACACAAAATCGTAGACATAACCGTACGACTGCGGTACTTACTATCCCACAATACAACATACTAAACAGATTAGCATCTCAAACATCTCAAAACACTATAAAAAATTATGTTTAATTAAAAACTTAAGTATTTATTTTTTGTATATAGAGGATTTGTGTTACAAACTAAACATCCCACACCACACAAATCTAGATAAATTTGAAAATTAACTTGTAAACTAAATTACAAAAACAACACGTCCGAACATTCATATATAAATTCGTTGTATGTGCGTCTGTAGAAACATTACAAAATTAAAAAAAAATCTATTTCGACAACACACAATAATAACAATAACAATATAGTAATAAAAAAAAGAACAAACCATATAGTGTGATTAATAAAAAACCTCTTAACTGTCAAAATATTATGATTATCTCGAGATAAATGGTCTATCCTTAAAATGAATATAAAAATTGAGAAGACCCTTCACAAAATGTGTCTAATTCAATAGAATTCAATTTCATGGCTACTTTCATTCGTTCATTCATTCAATAAAATTTAAAACTACATACATAATAAAACAGTTTGATGACTTTACCATTTTTCGTTTATATAGCGATAGCCTAGTCCTACATAGTGTATACAGATATAAAAGATCTTCTTATGATCTTGCGTTCCTTATACACACAGAACAACAACAAGAAAATTTATCATCTTCAGGTAAATGAAGTCATAAAAAAATAAAAAATTTTGACATTTAATAGAGAGATTCAATTTAATAAAAAAAAAAAAAAGATTGTGTGTGTGCGGTGTCAGGATCGTATCCGTACGACGTAGATGATTAATTGATCTCACGCAACTATATATAAAAATTCCTTCGCAGACTTTATGGCTGACACCGGTCAATCATTTTCCGCGGCACAAAATAAACAATATATCGTGTCACATCAATAATCTGAAAACGGTTTACAAAATTTACGTATATATGTATATTGTGTAAAACAACTTTGCACATACCTACTTTACATATTAAGATAATAATAATATAAAATCACAGTTTATAATATCACTCTCACTCTCAATTAAGCAAAATAAAAAAATTATATATACATTACATATTTTCTTTTTTTTTTTTATTTCGAGACTCTTTGGGTGGTCTAAAATTTCAAATGTGTGGTCTTTATAAATAAAAATGTAAAAAAATCTTCTAAAATAAAAATTAAGATGATTCTCTCTTATTCATATATAAGATGATAGGTTTATTCTCTCACTATTTTTATTATTTTAATATTCTCTTTCTCTATAAAGACGAATTATCAGATTTAAGTAAATAAACATACATTAATCATGATCAAGAAAATTGTATTTCGTATATGAATGTGCGCGCACACATGAAATGTGTAGATCATTTTGAAATTCAACGAAATGTTGAAGATCAAGGAGGATGCAGAGTAATTAAGACGATTTAATTTTGTATATGTATGTATGTTGCGCGGTGACACTATTTTTATGTGATCGTCTTGCTGCGAGTAAAATTTCTTATTTAGGCTATTCCATGTAGAATGAAATAGTTTGCGTTCGCACGAAACAAATTGTTATTGTTATATGTTATAAAATTAAGGCTAACTCATGTATAATGTTAAATTGAATTTATTTTTTATTTTCAGGTAAGAGGCAGTGGATAAACCTTAAAAGTAAGTTTTTTTTATAAGTAAATTTACAGGTTCCGCAATTTGTTATTCGTTCTCTTAACAGGGCGAATCTTTGTTTTTTTTACAAATCTCAGACTACTACGATGTATTGAATTTTGATGTTTATATACAAAATCCACAACATTAACATCCATAAAAATGTAACATATTAAAATGTGTATGCGTTGTGGCCAATACCCGATATTATTTTTCATCTATTAATTCGCGAATACGCCGCACCTCATTCCTAAGACGAGTGAGAAAAAACTAAACGGTGTTCCATCTGTTAGTTTTCTTTATATTCAAAAAAAAAACATAGTGTATGTTTGAAATTCAATTTCTTTATTGAAAATGAAAGTTGGTACAATGCCATTTATATATGGGATACAACATCGTCCACGTGATCACTACGGCTCCTGTTACAAGCCTGCATCCGAACATCAAAATGTTTAATGATTTTTCATAATGACCTCAATTTCAGTTCGAATGTTGTTTTTATACACTTTCATTTTCAAAAAGCCATTGTGTGACATTCAATTTTGACCACAAAAATGTGCTTTTTACAAACATTTTCACTTATAGCTGTACTGTTTTAAGTCTACAAAGTGGACGATGGTGTTCATATGCTCTACGACATGCAACTGATTCAGTTTCTTCAAAACGTTCAACAATTTTTAGTTCAATTCCTGCGTTCAATTCCCGGGTCTGTAGGACGTCTATGTTGACCAAAATCATCACGTAATTTACGAAATGTTTTTTTTACGTAACAACCATTTCTGTAACTGAAAATGGTATAGTTTTGACTTTTCATTTGTCAAAAAAATTAACGGGTTGCCAACAAACTAACATGGATGAAAAACCCTTTACATAGTTTTATGAATTACAAGAAGCACAAATATAAAAATTTAGTATCACACCACTCAATAAAAGTCTTGGAATTTTTTTTTTCAAAATTCGACTTCATTCATCAACATAGTTTCCTTCAAAAGTAACCTTTATTCGTAACATTTCTCTAACATTTCAATGTTTTTTTTTTGTAAAACGATCAACAATTGACGCTAATCTCTTTCACTGGACCATTTCTTTAGATCTGCGAACGGGTAGTAGGGGAAGCATCGGAGGGGTATCGATTTATTTAAATATCTGGAAAACTGTTTGTGTTGTAGGAAATCCAACCGACAATATCATCTACACTATATTATATTTTCTGCTATCGTTTCTTACCTTCTTACCGTTTCATTTCGATTTGCATGCGTATTTTCATGGAAGGTGGTAATTTCCACAGACCGCGTGCCTACATTTTTTTCCCAAGTCTCATCTGTTTCTACTGTTTTCCAACAATGACATTCCCATTATCCCCATCTATTCTTGCTAAACTTGTGCTGTGTTGGATGTTTATCTAATGTTTTAGTTCATTTCAGGGTACGAAAGGTAAGGTAAGCATTTTTTCTTGTATAGCATTCGTTTTGATTATTATTTAATTTCGGGTTAATGGATCCTAAAAAATGTCTTCCATTCTTCGCATATAAAGAACCAAATTATACGCCAATAGACGTAAATAGTTCAGGAGTGTTCTTAGATATTTCCAGAAAACATCAAAATAAATAAAAAAAATTTAACGAATCACAGATCAGTAATGGATTTGTACTGCCATTCATTGACACTAGTCATGAACTCAAATCACGAATACTATTATATACTAGCAAGGTCCACTATATACGTTCAGGGTACCGTATGGCCATTTTCATTCGTAAGTAGTACTTTGTCTGATATATTCGCAAACACTGGCCAGGACCTGTGAATATATTTAGCTTGCGGGTTATAAAACTTGTGACATTTCTAACATCTATAAAACATAGTAAAATCTATCATAATTCTATCCCATCTGCTATGACACCCTGTTACGATTCCTTTTGGGGTCATAACATTGTTCGTACTCCGCCAATTCTGTTTGTCGTTAAAATCTTATAATTAAAATATTTTTACTGATGGCATCTCCATCTATCTGGTAATAGAGATACTAAAACTAAATTTTTTCGGTCGTATTTACACACCACGCCACCATGTACATGTTGAAGTGTTAGTTTTTCGTCTGTTTCCAGCTGTATGGAAATTGGTTTGAAATACAAAGTATTTCCTTTTGTTGTCTCAGTTTCCCCTATATATAATTCAATAAAGTGCCTCGCACCATGATAATAATAGCTGTGTTCCAATGGAGAAAGCAAACTACTCACAAGTACTTGTATCTACTCGCAGCTATCCATGCTCAAATGGTGGTGTAGATGTTGAAAGTAGTTACGCATAAAATTAACGGTAGGTATTTTGGTTCAAAAAATTCTAATAGATGGCTTTGTGAGGGGTAGGCTATGTTGAAATGTCATGACAAACAATATTTTTTGTTTACTTCTGTGAAATACCAAGCGATTTTTGAGATATTCTTCTTTTCGGCCGGCGTATATCATAATCAAACCGTTGCCTTCATTATAAGACATGTTCTTACTCATTTTTGAGATTTTATTGTGGATTTTAGTTAAAAAAAATTAATTTTTCAAAATAAGACGACAGCAAAATTATACACATAGCTAACTTTGTACACAAAAAAGGTTATGTTTTACTTCTGTCATAGTTTTAGCTCGTTCCATTGGTTATCTATTTGCAAGTACTTGTGATTAGCAAATTTGTCCCATTGGAACACAGCTAATAAAAAAAATGATGGAAGGGAAATGGAGACAACAAGATTGAATATTCGTGTGCTTAGGAAATAGGAATGCGATTTTTTTTTCGAAGAGAGTTAACGGAAATTAGTTGACGGACAACGCGTTTTCGGCGAGCGTACACCGCACCTTACGGGTAACCAGTAGAGGCCAGTCTAATTTATCGTTGAGTGTCATGGCGAAAGTGCCGCAACCCGTACGGAGGCTCCACAGTTTGTTAAGGAGCGGCCAATCGAAGCTCGCCTCATATTTTACCGGTGGTCAGTCGAGGCCATACAAACGTGCGTATTTTGGAGATAACAGCAGTAGGGCCGCAAAGTGTGAGGTGAACAGCGTGCCACGTGTATCGGTAAGCCGCAACTGTTAATGTACAAGTTTTTTAGATTTTAATTTATTTTGTTTTTTATTTTTTCTTTTATATTTTATTTAAATTTTTATATTTTATTTATATTTTGTATGACCTTTGTCCTGAATTTATTCATTTGTTCATGTCCTTGGGTTTCTTCTGTTTTATATATTTAGTAAATTGAATTACAAATTCTATTTTCGGATCGGTATGTTGGGCGAGGGAATCCTCATGCTGTGCCGGTGCCATATTTACAGGCTGGGCTTGTCACTCCCATTTATTCCATGGGCAGGACATCCACAGGGATAGAGTGGCGAGTCCAGCAGATGGGTCGTCTATTCGGGGGTGACCGTAAAATCTAGCGGTCTCTTCGTGGCACTTGTGCGGTTTCATGCTGTCGAAGTGTGAATTGTAGGAGATTCGTTGGAGGTCTCTCCCGGTGAAGAGAGGCTTGGTCTGTTGAGGACAGGTCCCTACCCTCTAATGCCGCTTCGTTGCAGCTGGGCATCGGCCTCTTGGGGTCGATGGGTCATTCGGGGAGGTGGGGGGTGTAGGGGGTGTCTCTTTAGCAAACTGGGTACTTTAGCAAACTGGGAAGGGCACACCAGGTTATCATTATTTTCTCCCCCGAATTTTCTGTAAACACGGTGTAGGCCAGAGTCATGCAAGCCTCCAAATCCCCACGACCCAATACCCTGAGTATTAGCCGCCAAAATCAACGTGCGTGAGGCCGCTGAGTGACTAGTTGAAATCTGCGGTTTGGCTGCTGGGCCGTCCGTAACAACCCATTAGATTGGATGATTTATTTGAAAATATTGTTGAGACTGAAATATTGTTCGAACTTGTCAAAAATTCTTCATGGAATCTCGAAAATATACTTTAATTTAATCTTAGATATAATGGGCCCGATTGTCGTGGTATAAAATTGCTGTTATGTTATTTTATTTCCCCGCTTCCTTTTGGAATTTGTAATGAAAAAAAAATAACATAACATAAAGTTTTAGATCCCGGAATCGACCCCAATAATTGTCGGCATAACATTTAGAATCGTGTCAAATTTAAAAATTTTCTTCTGAAAATAAAATCCAATTGAAAAAAAACAAATTTTTTAATAATTTTCTTAGCATAAAAGTTCATTATCAAATACTTCCACAGGTATTCTCAGTTTACTTTGCTTTACGTTGTAGAAGTAGGTATAGTAATCATGAAAAAAATTTACCTCGAGGTTTTGGTAAATTTACTATTCGCGCCGAAGTCCTAAGAAGTAGTTTGCTCTTTCTCTGCCTTCTAAATCAATATTGTTCCTCTATAGCCTAGACGGATTGATTGATCGGCATGGAACTTTACTTTAGCTTTTCTCATAAATTGGGATAACCTAATTAATTCCATAGGGGCTTTTTCGTTTTTTGTCACATATTTGTCACATTAAATAAAACATGAGTATACGCTTAAAGATTCAAAATTAATTTTGCCATAACATCGGTCCAGTTTAGTTTTCCAAAATCGAACTAAACTGTTTTTTACATAGAACTTTGTTCTCCAGATTTTTGCAGATTTGCCATTCACTATACCCGCCGAAGTCGAAAGAAATAGTTTTAAAAAATACTGTTTGTGGTGTCGTGCAGACTAAATATCTGAAGCTTTTCTACACCTGAGACGGAATGACTGACTTCGAAATGAAACTGCCATAAGTTGGGAGGTCCTAGTTATTTTTGGCCAATTGGCAAACTAGTCACAATAATTTTCTGATAGCATTACATGCCTACTTTGCCTATGTCAACCCGTTCAAAATTCTCATAAGGTTTATATATTAGAATTAGTCGCGGAAATAATTGATATTCTTGATTCTTTCTGCGCTGAATGCAGATAAAGTGTTTGAAAATGCTCCTATTTTAGTGGATTACATCGGCGACCTTGTAACATCGATATTATACAGTGGTTATCGCTATGGTTAAAATGGTCACAAGTCTGCATAATCTGCTTATTTTTTGTTTTGCTATGGTATCTATTTTTTTCATTTTCGCACCCTTTCTAAAGTGGAAAAATGTTTCATGATGGAGAAAGTGGAAAAATGTTGCAGATGTATTTGAAAAGAAGTTATATTTCCCGCACTGTATCGGCGCAATAGCTGGCAAAGACGCCGGAATACGTAAGCCACGTGACACGGGATCTTGTTACTTCAACTACAAGCACACCTTCAGCATTGTCCTTATGCCTGTGGTAAATGGAAATTGGTAGTTATTGGCGCTAACGGTAGAGTTTCGGAGGGTGAAGTGGTCGTAAACACAATTTTTGGAAAACTATTAAATAGAAAACATCTATACTCTTAAATCCGAAAAAATGGCGTTTCAACAATGCCGTACGTTTTTGTTGCGGACGATGTTTTTCTCTTTAGAGAACATTGTTCTCTTTATCAAGAGAATTAACTAAAGCGAAAAGAATCTTTAATTAGAAATTATCTCCAGATCGGCGAATTGTAGAAAACGTTTTCGGAATACCATCCGAAGCCTTTAACCGATAATGATCTTGAGAAAGCATCAAAGGAATAGTAATGACATGTAGCCACTTAGATAATTACTTACATAGGAACATGAGGCCTATTTGGTAAAGGTTTAGATATGAAAGATTGTTCTGGTCAAATTGAACAAGATATAGCTGTAGGTTAAAAACTCAACTTTTTGGATTGAAACGTTGGATCGAATAACGTACTTGACAGATTAAATGAATAAGAAAGTGCCGCATATACAAGACAGGTCTACGCCGAACATTCTATTAAATTTTACCATAAAAAATTCTAAACTAAAGTTTTAATTTCGAACACTTGAAGTAGGTAACTCTGGCCATGGTTGAGTTTTGCTCAAAAGCACCGATTTTGAACTCTTAACCAGTGGGGCCATATTTTGTTCACAGACGAGAATCGTTTGTTCAAACCAGGTGAGCGGTATTTTGGTGGAGGCTCAATTATGGTTTGGGCCGGTATTTGTTTAGGGACCCGTACAGAATTAATGAATATTGATGGCATATCCGGCAGAAATTTTTGTTTTAATTCAGAATAACGCTTGTCTGGGACATATTAGGGAGAAAGGTCGCCGAACTCGAAATCCAGCAGTTTGACACACAGAAGAAGTTCGAAATTTACTCTTGGACGGAAGGGAGAATTTGTGACAAGAAACGATCGACAGTGTTATCGGAAGAATGACAAGACGAATGGAAGCAGTTGTGAAAGCTCATGAAGGTAACACCCGTTACTGAAGAAACCGGTTTGTTACAAAAATTGGTTGTTGTTTTGTTTTATTTGATTATCTCAGCCAAAATTAATTCTTTCAAAAAAGTAGTTTTTCATAATTTTTCAATAAATATTAGAATTTTTTTCCGTATATGGATGTTCATTCTATCACCTACCTTAGATATTCGCAAAGCAATGTTTATTTGATTTCTATATCACCTTCTTTTTAACTTTTTTGGTTCCCATAATTGTGCCGCTGTGTGTAGTCCCCTTTAAGCAGCTCCCATTTCTTTAATTTCTTTTAATTTTTTAAGGTTTATCTCATTACTTCGATACACGTATGTACTGAGAAAATCTCTTATTTCCTATATCCAATCTTATTGTACAGATGCAAAAGGGAACGCCAAGATGTCATGGTTTCTTAAAAATGAAGGTGGTATGCGGTATATATTTTCGGAAGATAATAGTTAAAAAGTTTAAAATTCATGTGTATTATTCATTTAAAGATTTTCGGCTTTTTATAGACAAATATTATTTACTATAACGTTCACAATGTTTGCGACTTTTCGAGCCAGCGAAACAAGGGGCCATCTACTCCTGATGCAACCTAAAGTGCAGACCAACTTTTTATTAGTACGAAACCAACTGCAAAGAAAGAACTTGAGGAAGTTCTCCTTTTTGTAAGGGTTGTGTGGATCTTTACACAAATATCCTGGGGATGGGGGGAGGGGGTGGTAACGAAAATTTGCTACCTTTTGTGGTAGATAAATTATAAATAGATGACCTTTTTTTTGCTGGCTCGAAAAGTCTGTTACGACTCCCTTCGGGGTCATAACGTTGTGATTTTTTTCTTGTATTTATTTCTCAATATTTCGTTACCGTCAAATAATTAATGCATTTTACTGCCATCTACCCTATGGCATTGACATTAAAATTTTAAATTGAGCATGGGCCTTAATATTCTGTTTCACGTTTTACCCACTTCTACTGTATAGCGTAAACGTCGAATAATTTTGAGACCGGACCAATGTGCATCTTGTGCGTGTGTGCAACCAGTAAGAATATAGAAGAGTATTTTTCTGGTACATTTTCGTTTTGGCGTGTGAAATTTTCATAAATACAGTCGAGTAATAATTTTGTGCTCGAGTTTAGATTTTTTGATGCAATTAAGTTTTGCGTTGTAAATCCACGAGAATGAACCTACAAATTAAAACTAATTTTATAATTTAATATTAATTTTAGTGGAATTGTATATGATTCATTTATGTGATTGAGTAAATATAATTATTTAATTAATTAATAAATAAATACAATTTTTTAATAAATCAGAATTTTGGGTATCGAGTGTTGAACTGTGTTCATAGTGAAAAATATGAAAACTAAATAATTGGTGTGTCAAGTTTTGGTTTGCAATCTCAATTAATCAAAATTATGTACACAGCTTTGTTGCGGAAAACATTTCTGATTTTTATATCAAAATACAAGAAAACATTTAAAAATAAAATAGTATCCTTGAAATAAGGACATTTTTTTAGTTTAATTTAGTTATTTTTAATTTTGTGGATAAACAGAAAAGTGTCGTGTCAAATGGGTTAAGTTTACCACCAGTGGGAAAATTTTCGTTTGGTTTTAATTATCGAGGCCATTCTGCCAAGTTATATACGGGCAACCGACACGAGGTGTTCGCCGTATAACGGGTGCCGTAATTACCAACGGTACCACATTTATGAAGCGCGTACCGCCTGGTGAAAGGCACCGCCACACGGGGAATTTTTCCGGCCGCATGAGATCATGGCCTCCCAGTTAAGGCCATTCAACTCTTCGATTTACGGCGAGCTAACGTCCAACGGTATCGTCGGTTTAAGGAGGAAAGACGCCCAACGTTTTTCATGTTCGGTTTAAGTCGGGACAACGCGTAACGGTATTTTATTATTGTATTTTTTTCCAATGGCGGGAAGGCGCCCAACGAATTCAACAGAATAATTTCACTATTTTTATTACCAAAGGCGGGAAGACGTCCAACTTTATAATTGTTGGTTAAAGGCGAGAAGATGTTCTACGTTTTTCATTTTCGGTTAAAAGCCGGGAGGACGCCCAACGCAACATACAGGTGGCCAACCAGCCATTTATAAACTCATGTTGGTATCGGTGAAAGGCACCGCAACTAAGGTCGACCTCCATGAGGTCCAAAGATTTGATGACCATATTTTAGTTCGATTTTTGTTTTGCTCTCTTGACCATTTTCAGATTGATTTGTTTTTCTCTTTCCCTCCTTTCGCCTCTGATCTCTCGTGAAAATTATTTAAAAAAAGGAAGTTTTTTTCCTTGTCCTAGATTGCAACCAAGTGCATCTTGGTGTTTTTTGCTACGGATGTGGAAAACGGGGCGTGATTAAACCACAATGTCCGAATTTTTTCAAAATAAATCGGAAAACTGCCCACCGGGTGTGCTCATTGCGGGATCACCACACCCGGCCCCCTCCATATCCAACCAAGTCAACAGACTGTGAAAGCTCCGCAAAAATAGGTTCATTGCCAAAAAGAAGTTCAGAAACGAAGCCATAAAGCATATTCATCGCAAATCCAGACCTATTCCTTTACTACCCTACAAATCCGCTAAATACCAGGCAGTCAAACGAACCATACTGTTATCAAGAACAACTCGTTACCTCGACCTCATATACATATTAACGTGTATGGGGTAGAACTCCGAGGTTTATTGGATAGTGGAGCGTCCATAAGCATTCTCGGAAATGGGGCCGAAAAATTCCTTGGTAATGCAAAATTAAAATACAAAAAAATATCTTCCAAAGTTAAAACTGCAGATGGATTCAGTAACGCTAAATCCACTTCAGTTCGATTCTATATTGTACCCACTCTACAAGGTCCATTATACTTGGGAATTGATTTTTGGAACGCCCTTAAAATAACTCCAATGATGTTGGGGTCCCTGGCGGTAGAAAAACTCCTTAGATTTTAACCGGCACACTGACTAAAACAGAACAACTAGAGTTTGAGTCCATCAAATCATTATTCCCCTCGTTTAATATTCACGGTCTTGGCAAAACAACTCTTTTGGAACATCATATCGACGTCGGAAACACCCCCGCTATTAAACAACGTCACTATTCAATATCGCCCGCCGTGCAAGATCTGCTGTACGCCGAATTGGACCGAATGATCGAGATGGGGGTGATCAAAGAGAGTGATATCTCATGGTCCTCGTCAGTGGTACTTATTCGAAAACCAAATAAAGTGAGGCTCTGCCTGGACTCCCGTAAACTAAATGCAGTAACCAAAAAAGATGCGTATCCACTCCCCCTAATAGTTGGGCTGTTAAGTCGTTTGAACAATACTCGTTTTATTTCTAGCATTGATTTAAAGGATGCCTTTTGGCAAATCCCTTTAGCCAAAAGTTCACGCGATAAAACTGCATTTACGGTTCCAGGCAGACCCCTTTATCAGTTTAAGGTTATGCCCTTTGGTTTATGTAATTCCCCACAGACTATGAGCCGTCTCATGGACAAAGTGATACCTCATCAATACCATCACCAAATTTTCGTGTATCTAGATGATCTGTTGATTACCTCAAATACCATGGCAGAACATTTTACGCTTTTGAGAACGGTAGCTGAATGTTTAAAACGGGGAGGTCCTACAATAAATTTAGAGAAAAGTGAATTCCTATTAAAGGAAATTAAATATTTGGGGTTTATTATTGGACAAGATGGACTCAAAACAGATCCAGATAAAAATGCGGCTATCCGTGAATTCCCCTCCGCTGCTTCTGTAAAGCAAACGCGAAGACTTCTAGGCATGGCAGGTTGGTACCAGCGCTTCATACCGAATTATGCAGATATTACAGCCCCAATAACTAATCTATTGAAGAAGGGAACTAAATTTCAGTGGACCGATGATGCCTCAAGTGGCCTTTGAAAAATTAAAAATTTTATTAACGACTGCGCCGGTGCTAGTAAATCCAAACTATCTTCAACCATTTTTTATTCGCTGCGATGCTTCCAATTCAGGAATTGGAAGCGTGTTATTTCAAAAAAATGAGTTGGACCAAGAAATGCCTATCGCCTTCATGTCAAAAAAACTGAGCAAGGCCGAAACTAATTACAGCGTAACTGAGCTCGAGTGTCTCGCAGCGGTGCTAAGCATTAAAAATACCGCCCCTATATTGAAGGTCACGCATTCACGATTCTAACTGATCACTCAAGTCTTAAGTGGCTAATGTGGCTCAGAAAGACTTGAGTGGTCGATTAGCACGTTGGAGTTTGAAACTTCAGATGATGGACTTTAAAATCGAACATGTAAAAGGATCTCAGAACGTGGTTGCAGACACTCTATCTCGGGTACACTGCAATCCGCTCCAGGAATTAAATAGCAGTTATTCTTCCCTGATAGCTGAAATCGATCTGTCTTCCACAGCTTTCGGGGATGAACAATATGTAAAATTCCGGGAAATCATTTGTCAGCACTGCGAGCGATATCCCACATTTAAAGCGAAAAACGACCGCATTTTTATCAACTTAGAACCGAAGCAGCAAACCATTTTATCTGATTTAAGCTCATGGAAATTATGGATCCCAAGCAGTATGACCAAGGTACTAATTCAACCACATCACGATGATCCACTGAGCGCGCATAGCGGTGTTAGGAAAACATTGGAAAGACTGCGACGTTTGTATTTCTGGCCTAAAATGCGAAAACAGGTATATGACTTCGTAACTACATGTACGGTCTGCAAAACCACCAATGCCAGCAATAAAATTACCAAACCACCACTCGGTGAACATTATTTAGCAGAACACCCATGGCAGAAACTATATATCGACCTCATGGGTCTCTATCCGAGATCTAAACAAGGTAATACCTATATTTTAGTAGTCCTAGACCAACTGACAAAATTTGTACTTTTAAAACCACTTCCCTCCAGCACGACGTCAAAAATCCTTTCATTCTTAAGAAATGATATATTCTTCGTATTCGGTATACCGGAAGTGGTACATACAGATAATGGTTCCCAATTTTTGAGCAAAGCTTTTGGTGTGCTGTTGATGGAATTTAGCATTAAACACCTAAAAACCGCAATATGTATATTCCCCTCAATCGAACGCCTCCGAGCGCGTGAATCGGTCTGTGGTGGCAGCTGTTCGTGCATATGTGGATTCAGACCACCGAAGTTGGGACAAACATCTCGGAGAATTGTGCGTTACGTAATGCTGTACATCAGTCGACTAAATATTCGCCTTACTTCTTGGCATTCTGACCGCCTCGCAGTCATAATGGCAGAAGTAACCCAAAATCTTAAAAAAGCTTACGACCGTTACGCAAATCATTATAATCTGAGAACTAGACCTGTTACATATTCTATAGGACAGCTGGTCTTTGTAAAGCAACATCCTCAGAGTGATGCAGTAAAAAACATTTGTGCTAAGTTCTTTCCAAGATATGTAAAGGCTTTTATAAAAGAAAAAAATGGGAATCTTTGTTATGTATGTCAAGATGAAGTCGGTAATATTATCGGGAAGTTTCACGCCAAAGATATCAAGACATAGACACCAATATACGAACGTCGCTTATTAACGGCAGTTTAAACTCGACAAACACCATCTGCATGTTTATGGTTAAAATATTGCTTTAACTCAGATAAGTATTGTACATACATATACATTTTTATATGTTATTCTTACTCGATAGGCAGAATACTCATCTGTCCTGCAACGACCTAGAGCTACCAGCAAAAACAAGTCAGGTTTCAAAATAAAAATCTCGCTACACATGTAAGCCTCAACTTCCTCACGACCCAAACCCATGAGATGTAGTCGGCAAAAACAACGTGAGAGAGGTTTCTGCATGTTAAGATGAAATCTGCGGGTTGAGTTCGTGCCACCCGTAACAAGTCGCAAACATTGTGAATGTCATAGTAAATAATGATTGTCTATAAAAAGCCGAAAATCTTTAAATTAAAGGAAGATGATAGTGCCCGATATATGTCATCTTTGGAACTTCGATTAAAAAATCCTGGATAAAGTAAAGCAAAAGCTTCTCATCCTTGCTTTTTTGAAAAATAAAAGTGACAGATATATTTTCCTTTTAAAAAGCATCAGTTGGAACTAATAACAAAAGGAACATAAATTCAAGAAACAAACAAAAAAATCAATTTACCTACACCATAATCCACACTAGTTCACCGCCCTATATTTTTTTTTTAATTTCCGATCATCAGATTATCTTAATATACACTGTAATAAAATAAAACAACGTTGGTGGTCAATGAACATATATAGAGGAATTGGTATATGGTGTAGAGTAAAATATGCAAAAACTAAATTGAGATACCCAGAAGAAGAAAAACAAAATCTAATCAATGAATAATAATTTTTCTTAAACATCCAACAAAGCAAAAAATTGGCCCACCAAAATTTCTAATCATTAAAAATATTAATTATAATGATTATTTCGTTAATAAAATTAGTTTAACAAAAAAAACTTAGAAGAAAAAAATATTTAAGATTTATCATCTTGATTTTTATTTTTTATTTTTTCTAAAACAAATAAAGAGATTAAGTTATATTATTATTTTGATTCGTTTTTATTTAGTAGGAAAAAAAAAGTCCGTCAACCTGTGTGGTTTTATTTAAGAATAAATATAAAAATAACAATAATAATATAAATATATAAAGTTAATATATAAATTTATTTGTTTTTTTTACTTTTAATTTATGATCGTGATCTTCATAATTTTATTATTATTATTATTTTTTTTTCGTCTTCGCTTGTATTTAATTTAATAAATTATTTGTGATTTTATTATTAAAAAAAATAAAATAAAAAAAAAGATACAAAATAATTAAAAAAAAATTGTTTATGGTTTTTCCTAAAAGATTTTTGCGGATATAAAATCATTATTAATAATCATAATAAAGATATAAAGGTGTGATATGTCATTCGTATTTTTTTTTTGTACCGTGTTATTTCTTAATAATATACGACGTCGTAAGAGCTTATATGAAGTAAAAAAAAAACGCAAGAATGTATCTCGCCGCGTTTATAAGACACAAAAATAAAAAAAAAAATTGAGTCATAAATTTGAAGACAGAGAGGTAAAAAAAAATCCAAATTAAATTGAGGATCAATATCAATCATGAGATTTTGATTTTATATGACATAATGGTTTATGGGGTTATTTACATTCGAGAACACCGCCGACGACTAAGATGATTGACTGTTGCTGTTCTTATAATATACGTATACGAAAGGAATACACTCATAAATACCCAAGATGTATAACTCAATTTGTTTTATCTGAGTTTGGCATGTGAGGTCAGACATGTGATACTTCTTTATCTTATTTATTTATTTTATTATTATTTTTTTTTTTTAATACGTGTGCGGTGTAGTAAGAGTATTTAACACTAAATAACTAACTTCTCTGATCATTCTAAAAATACTGTGCACAAAAATCTTATTTATAATTTTTTTAGCAGATCGTTTATAATTTAATTTTTTATTATAACAATTTTGTTTTTCACACACAAATTAAGAATTTGTTTTCTCGTCTTAATGCCCATGTAAAATATGAAGTGTGGTGTCAAAATAATATGCGGCCGGCAGAAATTTATATGTCATATTTATATACACAGAATATTTGTAGCGCACAGTTTGTTGCTTATTTTTTTGTTTGCTAAGTCGAAATATTTTGTATAAACGCGCTGTGATCGGTCGAGGTGATAAACTATGGCTTTTAATTAGAAATGTGCTATAGTGTGTCGGATAATCATGTAAATTTGGTTGGTTGTTTATAGTTTTCGGGAATTGGCGTCTGACTCATGTTATAATTGTTTTGAGAAATCTTAATAACACGACGCTTCCCACTTAAAATATAAGTGATAGTAGGATTAACTGGGTAAGTTAAGCTACCAAATACTAAAAAAAAATCGGTTATAGTGGCAAAGCAAGCTGCAGTTTAATTTCCTTAACCAGGGTCAACCAATAACCTCCGTTTGCAACAGCGAAAGGCAAAATTTATTCCTACTTTTGTAATAAATATAAAATTCGTGTGAAAATTGTTTAGTAGGTCTTATTCTAGGTTTTCAAGTTTCTTCTTACAAACTTTTACTGATCTGACACATGTATTCAATTTCTCTTCCGGAGTCCCAGATCTGTTCCATACCCCTTTAGGAATACGGAATTTTGTGTAAAACTTTCGAAACATTCAAGAAATTCAATGCAATCCAAAATGATATAAGAACTTTTTTCTTAATTGCTACGAAAAGCCAGAATATGGCAACGGAGGCCTTACCATAGTTAATAAAATTTAATCTTAACTGCTTAAAGGTGGATTCAGTGTTGCGTTCGTTCGTTCATTCATTCATTCAAATAATTTTTTCGATCAATCATCTCTTGTGAAAAAATGCAGAAGAAAAAAATCATCATTTTGGAGCAATATGATTGGTCGAAAAAAAATTGTTTGAACAAATGAATGAACGAACGAATTGCGAAAAAAATGCAAAACTTTTGTCAAAATAATTGACTTTCGAGTTGAAGAACTCGGTCTAGTACATATATGTGACATGCAAATATTCTGTAATAAACAGAATAACATACACTAGCGCCAGAACGGTGAATTTTACTGTTCCTTCTAGCGTCATGGCGGTAGTTGTGAGTACTAAGGCACTTTAGTTGAATAAATGTAAAGTTCTTCAAAACGACTTCCGAGCAAAAACTGGTGCTTTTTGGGTAATTTTCAATAATGGATAACCGCAGCCCTTGGCATACGGATCCCAAAAGCTTTTTTATTATCCGTACTAAAAATAGAAGAACACTAAATAAAAAAATTAAAATCGCATTAACACTTGGTTATGGTGTAAACCAAAAAGTGTTACCATCCCAAAGCTCGCTGGATCGAATGCAAATCGAGACAGTAATTGTATCGGCGATCGTCGCAAGTAAAATGCCTTGACATTTGCGGAGCAAATATTGTACCAATATTAATTGGGAACTGGATTTAAAAATCCAATTCCATGTGGAAAGAAATATGGAAATATTCCTTTCCACATGGAATTACATTCTTAAATCCAGTTCCCAATTAATATTGGTTAATTAATTTTTAATATCCAGACGATGATAGGGCACCATGGAAAATAATGAAATAAAAAAAAATTGCAAATTACATGCAAGTAATTTACAATTGAAATACGCTAATTTAAATACGCCAATAAAGGGTGTTTCATTTCAAGGTATAAAACTTTAACGACTCCATATAACGCGCACCGAGCAAGCGGTGCCAGATCTAGTGTATAGAATTGAAAAGGATCTAAATGAACCGATTTGTCACCGTGCACAACAATTATGACTTGATCCAACATCTTTATGGAGGATTTTGTGTAAGGATATTTGCTTACATGCTTACAAGATTCAACTTGTGCAGGAATTAAAAACATAGGATAATCGTTCGCGCCGCTAATTCGGTGAATGGGCCGAAGCCAATAAGAATTGAAGCTAACTTTTGCTTGAATGGAAACCAGCAGAACTGTCGTATTTAGAGTGAAGAGAATCCAGAAAGAGGAAAAGTTACCGTTTGGCGTAATTTATGGGCCGACGGAATCATCAACAATGATGCTGGTGAAAACGTTACAGTGAACAGAAACCTGTATAGAGAGCCATGACTACTAATTTTTCTGCGCCCTAATTGGATGGTATTGACATCAGAGACATGATACAATTAATTTACTGAAACAAACATGTTATGAACGATTAATATCGACAAAATGAACCTGTCTACTGGTGTCAACTATTTTCTTTGGAAGTACGTGAAGTCACTAAGCCTACGCTGATGTGCTACCCCATAAATGCTGCAAAGAGTGATCGAAAACTGGACCTCCACATTGCGCCTTGTACGCACTAGCCGCGACGACCACATGTCCGAAATCATATTCAGAATTAATGTAATAAAATTATCTTTCCAATAAAGTCAAATTAGTGGCCATTAAAATTATTTTTCTGTGTTTTATTTAAATTCAAAATTACCAGGAGGCCCTCGGGGCGGCTTTGTGGAGGTACCCCGGGGGGTATTCTTGGGGGAGAAATCGCATAGTCCATGGGAAGCGCTCCAAACTCGTTACTCGGGGTTTTTCGTGGATGCCGAATTCAATGCTAGCATTAGATTTCTCCGGGGGCGCTTGGGGTGGCTCTGTAGGGTTATCTGGGGGTGATTGGAGAGGAAATGGCAGCGTCAATGAAAATTATTCCAAAATCGATACTCGGGGGTTTTCGGGGATGCCAAATTCAATTCTAGCATGATGTTGTGTATTCTTCCAAACTTTGGAGCACTTCCCACGGACTATGCAATTTCCCCCAGAATGATCCCCCAGATACCCCGCAGAGCTGCTACGGGAAATTCCAATGCAAGAATTGAATTCGACATCCCCAAAAACCAACGGGTAACGAGTTTGAAGCGATTCTCATGCACACTGCCATTTATCTCCCAATTCACCCCCGCGCACCTCCACAGACCCACCTCCGTGCACCCCGGATAATTCTAATGCCAGAATCGAGTTCGGTAGCCCTGAAAATCACCGAGTAACGATTTCCGAGTGATTTTTCCGAGTTTCTATTCGTTCCTATAGTGGTGCAAATAATAATGCAATTGGAAAATGCATTTTCCGGCCCAGAGGGCATTTTTCAAAAAATAGCTAAACCAGACGATATAAACTTTTTTCCTGGGACCTTCCTGAACACAATGCAGAAAACCGCATCTCGATATCTGATGTCCCTAAAAATTTCCGCTATTCCGTTCGATTTTGATCTAAATGCCCTATCCAATAAATAAAATAAAATCTATCTTTGTTAAATTCCTAAATCAAACCTGCATACCAAATTTGACAATAATGGGGTAAGAAATAACTTTCTTCCAATCAGTAATACCATAAACTAGTTCTGCATCAACAATTTATTTTAAAATCCTAATCCAGCTCTAAGACTAATACGCTGAGATTTGGCCTACTTTCAAACATCATGTAAAAATTCTAGAAATTGGCCAAGTTTCATCCAGTTTCCCCAATCTCGCTCTACAACCTAAATTTGACCATGATTGGTTAAGAAATTGTCCAGTTCCATTTAGAATGGGCCAATTCCAGAACTTCATGTTAAATTCACATTAAAATCCTAATCCAGATGTACATACCAAATTTAACAAGAATTTTTTAAAAATGGCCAAGTTACATGCAGTAGAAATTTAAATCCTAGTATGCATACTAAATTTGATAATTATTAATTAAGAAAAATAGCCAATTTCCATTGAGAATGACCAAATTCCAAAAATTATTGAAAAAATCATTTTAAAATGCATATCATATTTCATAATTTGACCAAGGTCAATCAAGAAATGGTCAAGTTCTTAACACAAATTACGATAAAAAATATTTTAAATTGTCTTAAAAAAATCCTGCTGTTTAGCAGAACTTTTTAAGATTCTATCAAAAAATTTTAAAGAGCGGGATTCAAGGTGGGACCCTGCAAATTCGAGATTTTGTGATTCGGTCTATTCTGAAGTTATAGGGCCTGGTGTAAATAAACTTTATAACCTTAACGCTGAGTGCATTATTTGCAAAATACAGTACATAACCATATTGGGGTATTGTCTATCGTTAACTATGACTTTTTACCATTTCTCAGGCAGTCTACAAATTTCGCACCCAAACATTCCTCGTGTTTTGAGGCGATCCAAGAATAGTCCTAATTTATGGCTTCTTCGTAAGCAGAAAAGTGGCCAGGTCAAGAGTCATCGATAGGAACAAGTGGTGGGAGCAATTCACCAGACAATATGGTGGGACATACCATTGGAGCGCTTTCCAAGTTTCCTTGACGACAATTACAACATGTGGCCGAGCGTTGTCGTGCTGAAAAATGGCGTTCGATGTTTCTTGATTTGAGTTCATGCGGAACCCTATTTTCTAGTTTTTGCACCATACCCGCATAGTCTTCAGACGTGTTTGAAATTAAAACAAAAAATCAGAGCTTCTGGCAAATTATGTTTTGTTGACACAAAGGTTTTGACATGGTGAGGGCAAATAAAACAAGTTGACAAGTTGTGTGTGAGCTATCCATACAATTTTTTTTTATTAAATGAATATCATTTAATGGCATTAGGTATAATCCACTTAGGTATAATCGCACGATCTCGGTGGCCAGTTCACGTTGCCGCGCAAAATAACCGTGCCCTTAAATCGCTTGTGCCGCACCTTTTTGGAAGCAAAAATCATGTGTATTCGATTTACAGGCTTGAGCTGGGTGCTTTTACTCGCGATTCATCAAATTATTTACTACGTTATGAATTGCTTGGATTAGAGACATTATCGAGCTATTCGTTGTCCTTTACGCATGACTCTGGCATTCGTACTTCGAGGTATTGGTGCTCGCTCGAGATCCTGAGTTTCAATTAATGTGACGACGCTGTGCTATGGTGTAATTGCGCGACTCATAGAAACACAATTTACAGGAGTTAACCCGCCGAAAATACACGTAAAAATATGTGTGTCGTCTAGAATCTAGAATAAAGTCAGATAAACTTGTCAGATCGATCTATAAATTTAGATTTCCCATTTTTATTTATTAATGTTTGGTATAATAATGGAGTTAAAAATGAATTCCGATATCATAAATCAACCGGCGACCTTATCCATTCATCAAAATCATCTCAATTTTGCTTACCAAAACTGTAATGTAATCGTTCTCCGGCATTGAAAATAAATTATGTTTCCGTTAAATTAAAATAAAAACCTCTGTGTGATTAATCCAACTGATTCATAATATTTCTACAATAACGTGCCATCATTATATTTATTATTCATTTTAACCAACAAACGATTATCTAAATTCGAAAATAATAACTATGTACAGATTTGTACACGTAAATAGAAAACAAGTTGAATTAAATTCGAATCAAACCATTGAAAAGAATTATTTTGTGTTAAATCCATCTGCATTGATTAAAAACATATGCATATACTCGTATGAACAAAATGATTTGCAAAAAATGCATATCCCACTGTGCAGGATGCCAAAGCGCAATAATCTCATTGATCATCAAAACGCAACAAAAAAAAAACCCCAAAATTAATCTAACTTGGATCTTCAAATGCGTCGATATTTTTTTATTTGTACGATTGCAATTATTTCAGCAACACACTGGCAAAAAGAAATTAAAATTTATTAAATAAGAATGTGCTGCCAAAAATAGAGATCATCTGATCATGATTACATTTTTTTTTTTTTATATTCAAACGACTAAAAATTTAAAGGAAAAATACTGTATTGAATACGACCAAAAGACCACCCATCATCATCAACATCATCATGAACGATCAACGATCATATTCGACTACAATCTCTTTACATTATTATGTATATTATTATTACTATTATTTTTATTCGTTTCATTTCATGTCTTGATCGTCAAACAAATGAGAGAGAATCGAATTGGAAACAAAAATTTATGTACAGCGCGATCAAATCCGATATCCATGATCTCGGATACTACATAAAGTTTTTGTGTTCCCTCGAGTCGAGTCTCTCTGTATATTATGTTATATGCGCGCATACATAAAAAATAAATTAATGAATATATCATTTCTAATCAAAATTGAATAAATAGATGACTTAATTAACATGATCTTTTATTTGTATATTATTGTTGTTGTATTTTATCTTCGTATATGTATATCGTTCTGATGTATTTTTTGTTTGGTTTTGTTTTTAATTCCGATGATCATCTGAAATATTATATTATAAGAGGATCGTCGTTGTTTTTAGATTTGTTTTTTTTTTTTTTTTTTTTTTTTTTTTCTGTGTCTTAAGATCACTGCGAAATTTTATGTATGTGATTCAGATCATATAATATGTTTTGGATATACTCGTATGATGGAGACGGAGAATTGCAAATTGAAATTAAATGGGCTAATTTTTTATGCTGCTTTTTATGTCTTTTAATGAAAAGTTTAAAATACCACACAACGTGTTTTTTATTTTTCTGGATCTTACAGAGGGGTGAACTATGAGAATGTGTGCCATGCGAAGCTGTTTATGTCAAAAGCCCTAGCCCAGTGATTTTAATTTCTATGAGAATGCCAAGGTGGTTAACTTATTTATCCTAGAATATCAATCCTGATGTTTAAGAATTTACTCCTAGCAAGGAAGTAGTTAGATTTTTAATGGCATCTGCTTATATACTCGTAGAACAATAGGTGCACTTCAAATCTCAACTATTGACAGGACTATTGGCCCAAATAACCTCCGCATGCATGTAAATAATCTTTGTCGATGTCAAAAGGGTTGGTAAATGAAGTAACTGAAAAAATTTGCAAATTAGTGTTAGTTATAATTTTGTGGTCATTAAGAAGAATCGTCATGGTACTTTAAGGAAATGCCAGAAACTTTAAGGTTTGGCAGGTAATCATGTCAAATGCATGAGTAAATTATAAATATGTATTATAAAATTCAAAAAAATTAATATCATTAGAACATCAATAGAATACCTTATGACTTTTTCTCTACAGAAAAGTACGAAAAAAAGCTTGAGAAAAAAAAAATTTCTCAAGTTTTTTTTTCATATTTTTCTGTAAGGAAAAAGTCATAAGGAATTATATTGGGGATGCGTTGTTAATTTTAAATTTTTACACCTACATTTGTTTACCATGCAGGAGAAGAATACGATACGATTTTTTGCCGAATGTAATGTACGAAAATATCGAATATCCAAAAACTGCATTATCTGAAAATGATCAGTGATCGAAAACGTTAATACAATAAAATTTATAAATAATTAAAAAATTTGTGGCCTTTAATTAGTTCGTAATTTAAATAAGGAGAGTGTTTTTGGAACTGTTTAACAAACTCCGAATGAAACTTATGTCTGTTGCATGATTTTATTAACGGTCGACGAATACAGGGGGCTATTATGAAAATTCGATATCGGATCCGAAGGCGGACTGCTATTTAGGTGACGAATTTCATTTTTTGTTATCGCATCAACTATTTAATTCAATATATTATTTTTACGAAATATAAAAAATAAAAAAAATTAAATTAAACAATATTTAAAATGTAAGTATAATATATTTAAATAAAAAATATTCATATTTAACATTTTGCACACGATTTTTTTTTTCAAGGTGGTTGGGTACTTGTATTTGTTTTAGCTAAATGAATTAAAATAATTTGGTGATTATATAAATAAATTAATAATTTGGTAGAATTTTTGTGATCTTCAGCAGACTGATATACGAGTTTTAGAGTAAATTAGTATTGTCACATCCAGTGTGACATACGAGTGGAAAGGGTTAAATGATAATTATAATTTAATTACATATTTTGAATTTATTAGGACTATAACAACTGAAGCATTATTGCTTATATTTCAGAAATTCGACCAAACAATTTCATAATAGGAAAATTTGCGGTGGATCGAATTTTTCGATATCGGAAAAAATACGATATAGGATTATTTCAAAATAGCCCCCCAGCAAATCAAGTTGTCTCTTTAAATTATACTTAATGTTTACTGATCCGGTGCACTATTTTCGTTCAATGATTAATTGAAAACACCGCGTTATCTCAAAATAACAACCGACATATATTAGAACTTAAATTTTAGGTTTATTGAATAAAATTGGAATCCTTGCCTAAGTATGCCTTTAAATTTATAAGAATAATAAAAAAGATTCACCTGTTTTTTAATAGCACAACGAACTAACGGAAAATAAACATTTTACTCTAATGATTGTCGGTTATTATACGGATATTATACAGCCGATCATGTCGATTTTATGTCTAAATTTCGGATTAACAAAATTGAAGGTTAGCTTGTACTAGTTATCGATAGATGTCTCTGATGTTCATAAACAACAATGATGGCGGTAGGTGTCTCTAATGTTCATTAAACAAAAAATGACTGATAAGAATTCAAATGTCATTATTTGGTGTTTAGCGCAAATATGTTATTGTGCACAAATTTTTACATGACTCTTTTTTTATTTTTAAACATTTCGTAGTTTATAATAACATTTGCAAATAATGCAACTTCCATATTATCTTCCATTGTTTTAATTTAGTTTAATATTTTCTTTATCCACAAAAAGTCGATAATTTAGTATTTCGAATAGACATTCACAGCTTGTTTCGTTGATGTTAGTGCCCCCTGTGAATGTTTATTGTGAATTACTGAACAACTTAGTTTAATTCCTAATTTAGTAGAAAAAATCAACCTGAGGCACACAGCATAAATTTCAAACTTAGTTCAAATGTATCAACGGCTGATTAAAATTTTTTTGGATATTCAAAAATTTTAATTCATTCGGCAAATTTTAATTAAACATTCGGCACTGTTTATTTTGTGCCATCTATCAACGACTGGATTGATGGAGACACACAGCATTTTGATCTTGTTGTATGTCCCAAATAATGTATTCGAGAAAATATAATTTAAAATTTACACGTTTATTATCAACATTTCTAACAATATTTTCCGGAAAATTTAAAATCAGTTTATTGAATTCATACATTTTTGGTGTATTTCCATTTACTTTGAAGAAAAATGCAACTTACAACAAAAACAGGAGTTGCACTAAAATGCACTTTACTAAAAATATAATGAGAGAGTATTCTAAATATTTAGAGATACAACAATGTTGACTTTCTAGTCTATGAAAAAATAAACTTCACAAAATAAAGTAACAAAATTTTATAATACTAGCAAATAATATTCACAAAATATTGCAATAATAAAATATAATAAACAAAATCACTAACTTCTAATAAAAAATGTAAAAATTCAGAAAATTTAATTTTAAATATATCCTGTAGAAAGCCTCGTCAAGATAATAAATCTTTTAATTCTGTTCTTTTAATCTTTTAATCTTGTAATCAAATTGGCCGACGTTCTTAACAGTGGGTAGTTCAGTCATATTCGTATATCGTGACTTCCTGGGGGCCTTTTATGATTTTTTCGATAGTTTTTTTCGATAATATCGAAAATGAGCGATTATGAAATTTTTCGATATCGTCTTTTCTCGATATTCATCTAAACAAAACTGCATCTTATATAATATAACTCGATATTATCGAGAGAAAAAAATACAATCGAAAAAATCATAATAGGCCACCTATCAAAAAAAAATTATCGGAATTAATTCTTCATTAAATCCTTTCCGGTACTTTAACGTTTTGTAATTCGTACAATAAATATTTCACGGATAAAAATGGTGGGAGGTTCAATGAAACAGAAGTTGCATTATAATTCCAAAAATCGGCCGGTTTTAGTTGAATGAGCTTCAAATTGACTTTATTTGAATTTCAATAGAATAGGATGTATTTCATAACGAAACGAGACTATAAATCTCCAAATTTTCTAAATTCCTCGCAATGCTGCTATCAACTGCATCGATTTCTTGAAGCTGCGAGTGGCCAGGTTCAGAAATTATATTCATTTGCTTTCGGAAGACAAAACACATTCCTCTCTAATTTAGCTAGTGCATGCGCTTTACGATGCTTGTTAAACCACATTTTTTCATGTTCACTCGGATCTTTCAATAGATTAAATTGGATGCATCTGCCGCATTGGTCTTTTTTGGGATGAAAGGACTACACGTTGAAAATTTTCGAGTAAATATTCATTTTCATTAGATTTAACGCTTGGTCTAGTATTTTGCCGAATTCGCCCGACAGTAATGTGATTCCATTACTGAGAATTGCTGAAAATGCTCTCGAATTTTTACCAACTATGTCTCGGGAATTTTGAAATATATCCAGCGTCTTTAAAAAGAAAACTTTGCATACTTCAATTTGAACAGAACTCTTTGCAAAAAAATACCTACTTATGTTTGTTTTAACGATAAAGTTTGAAAAAAAAACATACCTTCCTGTTTTCAGTTAGCTCCAAAACGCAGAATGAATAATTTGTCGATATTGAGCACTAAAATAAGTACCTACTATATTTATGCTTGCAGGGTGTGTTCTCCTTCCTGATTACTATAATCATTTCCTTTATTACGTTCGAGTTTTGCACCATTTCTTTTCCAATTTAAAACGTTACGTTTTCTTTACGTGAAGGCGTATTAATCGATTCAACTTTATCGCTAGCTATATTTTCAATAAATAGCGAACAAGCCGCTAGCCGATGTTTAGAGCTGAAACTATAGGAAGCTTTATATATTGACGAACAAATCATTCCGATCAAAGGTCGAGTAAGTGCCAAACAATATATAAAGAACAAATTAAACAAATAGGGAATTAAATTATTTGCACTGTGTGGGAGTAGTGGCCACCCTTATGTTTTTTTTTATATCAATGGCCATACTCGGAGCTGTCTTACTATAACAAAAAATCATTTGGATTTGGAGCAGCGGTTGTGATCCATTTAGTACAAAGAATCAATAAAGCGAATCATACGCTAGTCTGCTACAACTATTTCACGTTCTTCACCCTCCTCGAAATTTAAAAAAATAAAAGATTTAATGCTGCAGAAAGAACAAGAATCAATCGATTTTATAAACCACCATTCCAGGAGGATAGATATTTTAAAAAGCTTCCACGTGGGTCTTTTGAAGAGCTAAGTGATCGCGATCAAAATGTTGTTATAATAAAATGGTTAGATAACAAATCGATCCACATCGCATCAAATTTTGTTGGGATAGGAGATTTGTGTTTGGCTACGAGATGGGACAATACACTTAAGCGCCATATTGAAATTCCTCAACTTGAAGTGATGATTATGTACAACAAAGGTATGGGCGGTGTGGACATACTTGGTCAAACCTTATCATATTATTGCAGGTTTCATCGAGCTGGATGGAATACAAAAAAGAAATGCTTCAACGGGGCCAGCAACAAAATAAAATAAAGGACCTGTTGGGATTTCGAATGGAAATTGCTTACTATTTATTGAGTGTAGTAGAATAGTATTTATCAACTCATGTACAATAATTACCTAATGAATTTATTTAATTAATAATGTTAAATGTATTAAATTTTATAATTATTTTAAGATTATTGTTTATCTGGATAGATATTTATGAAATATAAATTCAACTACGATATATAATGTTACTGAAACATCGCTAACCAAAAATGTACATCATAATGTACTTCCCAGATCTCAGACCTTACGGGATGAAATCAGGCCACTTGTCATAAAACGGCATATTTCAGGTCCAAATGAAACAAAACCACGCAAAAATATTTTTTTTTTTGATGATATTTTTAAATCAGTAGTGATTAGTGAAAGGGTTAAAAATTTTATTTTCCTGTTTGTCAAAACTATTTTAATATATTCGATTTCGATGTACATGACCTCATTCATTTTGTTAAATATAATATGAAATTTTTTTCAAATAGTTTTTTCTACGGAAAAACATTAATTTTCTACTTAGCTGAAATTATTTTTAAAATTAATTTTTTTATGTCCTTGTAATTTTATGAATATTTAGTTTAACGAATATTATGTAAATTGTGGTCATATAATTTATTAGTTTGTTGTATTAACTTTATTGTTAAGTAAAATTTTGATTTTTGTAAATTTCGAATTTCTCTATGCGGTCGGTAGCGGCCTGTTTCTTCAACGACAAGAAACACTGCACAATACACATATTACAAACGGATAATCCTCCGTATAATTCTCCGTATAAATAATTATATTTAAAAATAATTAGAGTAATTGCATCATAGATGCCCCCATCATATTTTGTGATAACCAGGACACAAAATATTTAAATTAAACAATGGCACGGTAGTTGATAAAATCTTATTATAGATGCTCCCCATCATCATTAAATGATTATGATAATCGAAGACACAATTATTTAATACCAGTTAACATGATGGCGGGGCAGTTAGAACAAATTAAATTTAAAGTTACAATGTTGTTCATGTCAACAATTTAAACAAATAGGTAATTGGCAAAAACCAAATTTTGTCGATGCATTGAATATTTTATTACCTTGTTTACCAAAAAGCGAAAGCTCTGGATCAATCCAATTTTTATTGCATCCAGATTGCCTTAAAAATTTTGTATAAAAGCTATACAAAATTTTAAAGGTTTTTTAGTCAGTTTAAAATTTTAGTGGAGTGTAACTCACAACAAAAATCGTATTTTTCAATGAACAATTTTTTTATTAATTATATAAAATTAAAATAAAATTTTTTATTTTAATTTTTTATCATTGTAATTATTATAAATTTACGAAGTGCTTCATGATTCCGCATAGCAGCTTTTCACTTATGCACCAACAGCATCCCAATAGGTCTAATATGTTATTTTTCTTCATCTTGTAAAGTATTTCCAAACCGTTATCAAAATGTTCACAACTATGTAATAATTTCGATGGCGAATACAGGAGATAAACTAAACAAAATATTTCGTTTGTTAAAGGATATACACCAAAATAGAAATTAATTTTTTGGAGATTGAACAAATTTCCAAGATATCAATACATCGCGATTTTTGGTGGATACACCAAAATAACCTCTCAATTACTAGAAAATTAAGGGATGTACACCAATTTTGATCAGATGTTCGGAACGAGCTTACTTTGTTTAGTAATACGTGATATATGTCAAATTCAAAATCGTTAATTTTGAAGATACCACAAAATAACATTGGAATGACGGTTGATAAATTTTAATTAATTAAGCAAATTAAACATCAAATGCGGTTTGGTTAGTGCAGTTGCGTGGAAATTTTAACAAAACATCAAATGGAAGTCTTTCGTTCTACGTATTCCGCTTCTGTTGATGGCTGACCAAATAGAAATTGCCTTGTGAATTTTAGGTCCTGCTCTGAGTAATGAGTAAAATTCCACCTAGTTTTTCTTAATTTTATCATTGAACTGTGAGTAATAGTTAATCCAATTAATAGGGTAAAAGATGTATGACATAATATTAAGTCATCATTCATAATTATTTACCAAATGCATGTACGGATGAAAAAAGTTAACCAAATACTAAGACTTTGGGGTTAACTTTTTTCATTCGTACATGCATTTAATAAATAATTATGTATACGATATAATTTAAAACAGTGACAAGTTTAAACTGTTCTACCGGCCCACATAAAAACATTAATAATTCTGGCATAACACCAGCACTTGTGCATACAACCCAGAGCTTACTTATAAAATCTGTGAAAATTTGAAAGCCCAGAGACGTGTAGAGCAGGACCAAAGCTAAAAGGGAATTATTGGGTCTTAAAAGTAGTTAAAACCTATAGTACCCTATAGATCTACCTATTAAATCAACAACACTTCCCTATAACTCCTTTGTCGTGGCCGTGAGTTTAGGAAATTGGTTACTTTGACAGTTCAGACAAATATGTTGGAAAGTTTATCAAGTTCATCTAACTGTGTGATTTTAAAATTTCCTTTTAAACATGTTTCTCAACACGTTAGTTCACAATTCTTGTCCTCACTTGAAACTAAGACACTATGTACGATCACGAGTGGATTTTTTGTAATCCTCGCGCCTAAGGCAAACTTTTTTGTTGTGCCTTCTCTTCTCTCAAAAACGTTGATGACGAAAAAATGATTAAGAGCGAAAACGTTGGGCGCCCAAATACTACTCCTGTAAACAGGGTCATTAATTTTTCGGTGATTATTTTTACAACAAATAGCTGCCATTGATCATTTCTACACAACAATGACTTCATGCGATTAGTGTTTTATTTTATTTATTTATTTATTTAATAACTATTTCCTCAGTTTTTTTTTAAATTTATTTATATATCTAAAATTAAACAGATTCAACTTTCTGAACTTAATTTTTTTTTGATAAACGAATTTAAATTTAACTGACATTTTCAAATGGCTACACCATTGGAAGTTTTGGACTGTTAAACTGGCCACGCATACAGAATAAGTGTAAAAAAGTGTAGTGTATTGCTACAACTGGCAGACCTTATACTGAAATTTAAAAAAATTTACTATGATAAGTTAAAGAATTTCAAGCTTTTAGTAACTACCAAATCTAGACCTAATAACGTAATATAGTAAATTAAGAATATTATATAAATAGATTTTAGATTTTATTTGATAAAAAATTTAAAAAATATATATTCGCCTAAACAGACGCCCTCAACAGTTCAGCGTCGTAGGCGGCCGCTTATAGTTCGCCTATATGGTAGAGCCACCCCTGTGTACGATCATCGATTGTAAAAGTATGTAAGATTACAGAACTGTTGATGGAATTTGAAAATAGTTGTATATTATATCAGTGTATTGTATTTTGTGCTGCTTTAATTCTTCTTGTGATTAGAATAGTCAGTTGTTGCAATAAAATATACAAATTATAACACTGACACTTGTCAAATGTGGGAAGGTATTAAAAAGCGTGGTTTGATTAATAATCACATTTATGGCTGTATTCAAATTGGAATGAAAGTACAATATTGAATATACTATGTTGGATTCGGGATCCCCCTCCCCTCCTGCTACACTCCCGAATTGATTCAACATTTTCCAACTCGGTCACAGCCTTCATCTTCGAGAAAATCACAGGCGTCAACATGAGCTATAAAATATGAGAATTGAGTCAAAACACTCGGACTATATTGGTCCCCTTCGGCCGATTGCTTTGGATTGAACATCATCGCATAATTTGATGTTCTTGCACTAATCAAACGAAAAATATTGTCGCAGGCATCAAAAATATTTGGTCCGCTCGGCTGGGTATCTCCTACCACAATCATCGCAAAAATCATACTACACAAAATTATGGGTACACCCATGTCGTTGGATGATGCAGCCCCAGAATCAATTGCTCAAAGATGGCTCACTTATCGAGATAGCCTGAAAGCATTGGAGCCCTCAGAATTGATCGCTGTCGTCTTCAATATCACAGGTTTACAGCACAGTGGTGTTTGTTCGAACACCGTTCGCAGGTGGATCCGCTAAAATCACAACGCTCGCATCAAAGACCAAGGTTGCACCACAGAAAAAGATCAGCCTGCCACGTTTGGAGCTTTGTGCTAGTGTACTTCTTGTTTTGTTAAATGAAAAAAAGCATGCACGGTGGAAACCAATCTTCCAGGAGATCTTGAATAATTGAATTATTGTCATGCAGGACGGAAATAATTCGTTAAATGTTTTGACTTTGCAATGGTAAAATAATATTTTGTAAAAAACCTAGCCGAGTATTGAGATCGGTATAATGAAATAGTATACATTAAAATTAAACAAGAATGGTGTTCCGGTGTACTCTAAATCGCAAAATAAATGAAATTAATGGCGACTGTTGATCAGCACAAGAAAAATGGCATAAATTATCCATATACAGAGCTTGAGAGTTCTTAAATGCGTGAGGAATTTACAAAACGAAAATTTTGGCCATTAATGGTTGCCGAGATTCGATATTCAGACCAATAATTAAAAAAACAACTTCCTGACATACTTTGAAAACGCCCTGCAAATTCCATAGAAATTTGTAAGGTGAATGTCAACTAGAATACATACAGACTAATTGGTACATTATCAAAGCCTTCATTGTCTATATCTTCTCGTGCTATTAACCCGTGTTTGATTATGTATGTGAAGTTAGCCCGAAAACCAGCCCGAAAAAATCTTCTAAAGGAAAAAGCCTCTCAGCCCGAAAAATATTAAAAAAATAATTCAAGATAACATTCCATCCCGAAAACAAATAATCATAAGAAGATAAGTACAAAACAGTTATTTTTTGAGCTAGAATATTTTAAATGATTGCTATTTTACAAAAATGATTGCTATTTTACTACATACCAGTGTATCAATTTTGTACAGCGCGAGTTGACGAGGTGAGCAAAATTTTTGTGTACATATGTATACAGTGTATAATACACAATTTTATATTTGTATTGTGTGTTTTACTCTCTTGTATATGTGCATTCTATTTGTCATTTCTGCGATGGTAGGTACCAAAATAAATGGTTCCGGTTGAATCGGTTTATTTTTCTTGATAGTGACGTCTACTCACCTCTTCTATTCGTTTGCTTTTGAGCCGTGAATTGAAGTGATATTTTAAGTTTTAGGATTTTTAATATTCAAATGTGTGAATTATATTCAATTTAATTCAGAAATATGAGAATAATTCGAATTAGTTGTAAAATTGAGAAATGTTTACGCATAGAAACATCAATTCAAAAAAATCAAAACAAGATCATGCGCTTGCGTCTCGCCTACTAACAAACAAGATGCTCAATATTTGAGCATCTTGTTTGTTAGTATATTTTTCCGGTTTGCTCACCTCGCGCTTGTTGCTTTTCGTACAAAATTGACACACAGGTTTAGTGTCTTGCTGTATACCAAATAATAAAACAATATGACTAATTCCGCCTGTATGCCTTAATGTTAAATACGGGCATACGTTTACACTGGATCTCAGCTCACAGGGATTGATAGATATAACGGTATATGGGGAATGTTAGATATGACATTTAGCTATGTAAACAACAACCCCTATATCAACACGATGGTGAGAAGGGTGTTTTACACTAAAAAAAAAAATTACAAAATTTTTGCAAATATACAGCACACAAAATAATTTGTAAACTTAACAACGTCCCTTTCAATTTTATTGTTAATATTTTGTATATTTGACGAAATTTTTATTAAATTTACAAATTTTTACTGTATTTTTTCAATATTTTCAATTTTATGAAAATTTTATTGAATTTATTCAAAAAAAAATTGTTATTTTTACAATTTATTTGTATAATTTACAAATTATTTTGTATGCTGTATATTTACAGAATTTTTTTTTGAGTGTATGGAGCTTCATCTGCCTTGATACTAAAAACGATTATATGTTTACCACTGGATCTCAGGTCACATGGATTGATAGATATAACGATATATGGGGAATGTTAGATAGGACCTTTAGCTATGTAAAACAACAACCCCTAAATCAACGCGATGGTGAGAAGGGTGTTTTATGGAGCTACTTCTACCCATATGCCTTGATACTAAAAACGTGCATATGTTTACTACTCGATCTCAGCTCACAGGGATTGATAGATATAACGGTTTATGGGGAATGTTAGATAGGACCTTAAGCTATGCAAAATAACAACCCCTAAACCAACGCGATGGTGAGAAGGGTGTTTTATGGAGCTACATCCACCTATAAGTCTTGATACTAAAAACTTGCATATATTTAACACTCGATCTCAGCTCACAGGAATTGATAGATACAACGGTATATGCTCGTTTTTTGTATCAAGGCATACAGGTAGAAGTAGCTCCAAAAAACACCCTTCTCACCATCGCGTTGATATAGGGGTTGTTATTTTACATAGCTAAAGGCCCTACCTAACATTCACCATATATCGTTATATCTATCAATCCCTCTGAGTTGAGATCGATTGGTAAATATGTGCAAGTTTTTAGTATCAAGGCATACGGTAGAAGTAGCTCCTCCTTCTCACCATCGCGTTGATATAGGGGTTGTTGTTTTACATAGCTAAATGTCTTATCTAACATTCCCCATATACCGTTATATCTATCAATCCCTGTGACCTGAGATCCAGTGGTAAACATATGCACGTATTTAACATTAAGGCATATAGGAGGAATTAGTTATATTGTTGTATTATTTGATACACAGCAAGACACTAAACCTGGTATGTAGTAAAATAGTAATCATTTTTGTAAAATAGCAATCATTTAAAATATTCTAGCTCAGAAAATAACTGTTCTGTACATATCTTCTTATAATTATTTTTTTTTTGGGATGGAATGTTATTTTGAGTTATTTCTTAATATTTTTCAGGCTGAGAGGCTTTATTCCTTTAGAAGATATTTTTTCGGGCTGGTTTTCGGGCTAACTTCACATACATTGTTTGATTCACCTGCCAATATAACCACGCATATGCCTTTATATGATTTAATATACGTTTATTATTTTTCATACTAAAAGCGCATGGCACCACGAAAAAAAACTGTGCTACATACGAATCATATGCCCATAAACCTTATTAATATTCATAAACTTATATCTCGCATATAATTTAATTCTTTAATTATATTTTTAAAAAAAACTCAAATCCGAAAAAAATATTAAAATTATTTATAATTGTATCCAGCCAGACGTAATAATAATAATAATAATAATAATAATTAAATTATATGAAAATTAAGACACTTTAAATTTTTCAACTTAACCATAACCTTTAAAGTAATAATGTTTAAAACAATAATAATTTACTTCCAAATATAGACGTGAATAATAATATTAAAGGCTTAATTATCCACTGGTGGCTAGTTATATGAAATTTTTTAACGTAATCGCTTTATATTTCGTAAATTTCAAGTTTGAACCAGCCAACCAGATGTTATGTAAATATATTGTGTCTTACCATCATACTTGACTGACTTATACATAAAACATAAGATGTTTATATTTTGGTTATTTATTATGATTTCGTTTATTTATTTGATAACGCAAAGCAAACGAATGCATTGGATCGAGTTAAATGTTCAAAATTCGATTTATTGAAATGATATGTAAATTTTGATTTTATTGGCTTAACTGAATTTTCTAACGTTATTTCCAAGATGAACTTCTCATTACTAGAAGAACTTCCAAAGCAAGAAAATTTCCTTGAGACCAACATGGCATTTGAGGTAAATTTGAGTTAAACACTTACTTTTTACACGTGCACTTAAAATTCATTTTATGATGGTTAAACTATTAAATGGGCTTATTTTTTGTTTGTCAGGAGACACAGAGTCTCTTCTATTAATAGTAAGTAAGAAAAAAAAAATCAATGACTGTGATGATCGACAAAACCCTCAATTTCGCCACAAACAAAATAATTATACACAAAACTACAAAATTGTATGGTTTAACGTGTGCATTAAGCATTGAATTTCACTGTTATGGTTGATCGTAAATTGCAAGGTCACAACTATCACCCAACTTTTTGACTAAACGCGTTTGGCTCGAAATACATTATAGGTACATTATAGGGGCTTAAAACCAAAGTGCCGACCAAATTTTAGTTATGTTCGCCCACTTAGTTTTAAAACAGACAGTATTTCTAAGTCACAAAAAATATGTGTACAATTTGCACAAACAAAATGCCAACTCGCCACTACGTTCTACCTCGTAAAACTCGGAAAATCGGAAACAGCCCGATTATAATGCTCAAAAACTTTATCTGCAAAACTAATTTTGATAATTTCTGTTTAATCAGTGTGACGAGTAATGAAGTCGTAATCTAATATTACCATTAAATTTAGTTAAACCTTTTTCATACTCGTAGCATCCAGCGCGGAACCAATTCTGGCAATTTTACAGCCCAAAATCGTGTTTAATTATATGGTAATATATTCCAAATAAATTTAGATTGTCAATTCACCACAATTGTCAGCCGTTGCTTGGTTTCAGTTTGCTTACAGCTTTCTTTTAGTTTAAATATGAAAGTTTTCGCCAAAGAAAAGCATTGCAAAAGTTTACAACAGAATTTGAAAAGATATAAAAAACGTAAGGGCGAAAATGTAAAGAGTACATATTTCTCTCGTTTTTTCGCATCACCACCTTTGTTACGTCAATAAGATCAGAATAATGTAGTAATGAACAGAGTTGATTATTTATTCATGTCGCATACGGAAATTTTTTTGTCTGAGGCTATCTTTATCACAAAATTCATACATTATGTTGAGGTTTATTAAGCGTTACTGCAAATATTTTACATCTACTCTACCATAATTGAGAACCACCTAGATATAAAAGCAGTACGATTCCGCCACTTTTCATCGTAAGCTTTATATAGAGAGGAAGCTTTTGTTCTTTCTCGCATAAGAATCAGCTTACATTAATTTTTTTTTAATAAATGTTTGTAAATAAAAACCGAAACGATAAATTTGAATTTGCAATTATAATATAATAATATTTTAATTGGTTCCATAAATAACAAATAATTATGAAATTAGCATACTAAGATTCATTCCAATTGGTAGAGAAATGGCTTAGGAATAAGTACGCTACTCGCCACAAGCGGGGGTACTATAATAAAATAGACTTCTTGTATGAAACAGAGAAAAGGTTAACCTTCTAAATAAAATACACATATTAATATTACGGCTCTTTAAATTGTAGATGGCTCTGGTTTGGGTTGGGAAAATATTGAATAAAAAAACATATTCAAATAAAAAAATTCGTAAAGAAAAATTTATTCGTCGATTTTATTGATCAAATTTCGAAGTCGCTATATTTTTAAGGCTATTTTATTCGTTGTTTACTTTAAAAGATGGCGGCTGCCACCCTCACAGAGATCGCCTCACTTAAAATACAAAAATCTTGAACTCCTCTCATCATTGCGCGAAGTAGACCAACGTTAAGCGGCTTTGGGGAGTTAATTATTTCAGTATGAGGAATTTTTTAATACTAATTAGCAAAATCAGGATCAGGTGTCGTTTAAAGAAACGTTTGATTTAAAAAAGGTAGTTTCATTTGGTATCTTGACAATTCTCCGAAAATGACAATTAGCCGAAAATGTTATGCAATAATTAGGATTTGATGATGGTTCTATGAAATATGAAAATTGAATTCCAAGATGACGTTTAGACGTGGTTCTGAAAATTAAATTTTGAAAATTTGAATTAATTAAAAATTAAATTTTTAATTAGTTATTTACCTCATTTTTCACAAAAGGAAACGTTCCCGCGGAATAAAATTTAAAAGCGTTCCCCTGACTGTCAAATTAATTGACCTCTGAAATTAAGGAATTCAGTACTGGAAATTTTGGAATTTTAAAATATTAGACGCTACTCGGTTATTTCTTAATGAGTCATGGTGAAATTTGGTTTGCAGGGTTGGAAAGGGATTTTATAATGAGGTTTTCAAAATTTTGGTTTACGTTGTAAGGGCGGACAATACAACAATACAACAACAACCAACAAAATTAAATTTTGATTTAAACCAAAATTAATTAGAAGTTCTATTATCTATTCTATAAGAAGCATTTTGAAGCATTCTCTGAAATTTGGCAATTTCGTAACCAATAATGGCGTAATTTGGTTCGTAGATTAATTTTTTAACGAAACTTGGTACGAAAAGTTGGATTTTAATTTTGATTGCAAACTTGCCAATCTGCATTGAAAATTTATGAAGAGCAGTTCGCCCCATAATTAAATTATCTAGCCAATATCTCTAAAACTCCCACTGGTAATATATTTTATTTATTAGACAATTAATTTAGTCACTAAACTCAGAAATACATCTCCCTACCTAATTTTGCAATGCAGATTAGCCGGTTTACAACTAAAACCCACTCCCTACTCTTCCCTACATTTCTAAATTACAATATAATCATACCAAGCTAATTTCAACATGATAAGGTAAGAAATATCCAAGCCAGGCTAATTCAACCTTTGAAACTAAATTTCATCGCAGTTATTACAAAAAGGGCGAAGTGCTGTCCGAGTTTGATATCAATCTGTTAGAATTCATATCGGTCGTTCTCCAAACGTACTCCAAACCGACTTTTTTCACGAAAAAACCTGGGCCAACCAAAATTTAGGATATAATAACACGAGTAAACAAATTTTGCAGAAAATTGAATAGCACTCGAATGGCTCTCCAAAATGTTTCCTAAAAACAATTCCTGAGTAAAACGGCATATTACAGACGAAATGGTTTCGTTGAATTTTCGATTTCGGAAAATGTGTATTTCGGTGAGTTGTCGTTTTCAATGAACTGCAGTTTTTGATGAATTGTCGTAGTACATTGTCCCTGTCGAGATCACTGTAATTTATTGCACGTTGGATTATCGACAGGCTTTTACATCGACACTTGTCATAAGTGATACTTTTATTCTGGTTCGATGTTGTTTGCCAAGAGTCGTTGAAGACAATTCGATGGTTGGTGAAGTAGTTTGTGTTTATGTTTTCGCTAGTAATGTTTGAACGAAACAAGAAAAGTTTTCCTTTGAACAGTTGGGGCAAATTATCTAAGATCCCTCAAAATTTATACTTCTGAAATATAAAAAGACTAAACCCGTGAAATGTATTGATTTCTCTAAAATCGAGCCTCCGTGTCGTAACATATTACTAATATGATTAATTTTAAAACACTTGGCTGAAGGGCTGGAGGGCTGATTGGGGCAAGTGTTTTAGTAATACATTATGCTTTCATTTCATCTATGGATAATAATATTACATCGATCGAAATCCTTACGTTAATAAAACTTGCTCATTTCGATATAAAATTTCTATGCAAAATTTGAATCCGATTGGAATAATGGTGTGGACACTTATGAGGAGGATCCGCTTAATCCAAGGGACGGACCAATTTGATTCAAGCGTGCCACTAACTTCATATAATTTCTTTCCAAAACCCATCCCCGTGAAAAAATGGGAAAAAATTAAATTTTACAAACAACTGGTATTACGTCCTCCAGATTTTGGGGCCCTGCAGATTTTGGTTAATTTTGTTATGTAGAGTTATTTTTAAATAACCAAATAACGGAGTATTTATATACCGATGAGACTCGCCTGAATATATACAGAAGTAATATTCTCGACGATTCTGTTCTAGACAACTATAATCTGCAGTACCACAAAACGACCTCTAAAACTACTACTTAAACCTAGATGTCACTAATCACACAAAAATATTAATAATGTTCAAAACCTTAAATAAGCAATTTTCTCTAAATAAATGGCTTGCTCACGCTGAATTGATTGCGCAACAAACTAATAATCGAAATCGTAACAATAAATAGATAGATATTACAACATTATTCAAAGATTCATTTGTGGAATACTAGAAGCATCTACGAGTATTAATGGCTAAAAAATCATGGTAAAAATCATACAAAAATTTAGTTACGATTGAAAATTATCAAATTCACAAACCGACTGAATTTTGGATTTGCTGGTTCAAAACAGCCAATGGAGAATATCAACCCGAAACTAGTCTGTACAATACGCTGTGCTATTCATGTTCCCGCTGCAAGAAAAATTTAAATTCTAAGCGGGCCTAGCGCGTTTCAAAGCTTATTTTGAATAGATAAACCAATAAAATACTTTCTTGAAAATTTGCTGTAAATAATTGTTTGGAAGTTTATGCGATTTTCAAGTGTAATATTTAATGGTCAAAGATGTCTTTGTGGTTGGAAATTTGCTTTTAGTTGTGGGAATTAGATTGCAAGATCAGCAAAGATGTATTTCGCTATCTTATGAGTCACGATCTGCTGAGCAGATAGAAGCAGTGTGAAATGACGTATCCATTCATCTTCTGCTCAAGTGATTGGCACCATAGCTTGACATCTCCCAACTCTAAAAAATAAATTGAATACATTATTTGACTCCATACCGATAGCTTACTGATCTTAAATGCCACTTCCTTAAACTCAGGATCAGCTAATGCAGCAATAGCTAACGACTTTCATATAAACATGCAACGATAAACTAATTAAGTTTCATGCCATGAACTCTGAAAATTTATTCAGTGACCTACATTAAAAAAAAATTACCACCCAGAGCTCCCAAAATTACGATATCCTGCCTACCGCAAATAACTAAATATTTGTTATGACAAACAATTAAGTTAACAACATGATCCCAACAAACCTGTACCTAATTTTTAAATAAATATTCCAGATGTATACTACTTCCTATACTTATATACGGAGTAACTTCCTTGGTGGCCATTATTTACCGATTAAACCAAAATATAATTCTATAATTTACCAAAATTTTAATGTGTTGTATAGTAACAGGTCGTAAGTACCTACATACATTTTACATACAAAACCGCACAAAACACACAAAAAAATAATTCAAGTAATAGGTCTCATAATTTTCAAGATAATAATCTGGAAAAAAAAATTACGAATGTACAAAAACCACCTGGTTATAAATTTTAACCTGGCCACTATACATATAGGTATATATGTACATATGTGCGCGCATTTATACATAACAGAATACATAGCAAATTAAAATATTTCCCATGCAAATTTTTGATAACAACAACAACAAATTTATTTTAATTCGATGGATTATTTAAAGATTTATATATACTATAGTCTTCATCTTCTTGCATATGTGGACGAGGTTCTGGAATGGCTTTATAAACCAATCTACATTTTTCATTTATTAAATTATTCGACGTGTACTACAAGAAGAGAATACAAGACTTCATATAAATATTTTTTTTTATACATATGTATAAAATCCAACCTATTTGCATATTAGAATTTAATAATATTTTCTGTTTAAATTCGATTCATTCCAATTAAATTATAAAAAACGTACATATTTGATTTGATTATTATAGATTTTATAGAGTTTTTATAGTTACTATGCATGGTAATTTATTATGTCAGGGTTACAATTTTCGGTTGACTTTGGTTATAAAATATTTATGCAATTCCGCTCGATAAGCTAATCCTTTTTGATATGTGATTTCCTCACAAGTGCAGCTGTTCTGTGCTTGAAAAATTATTAAGATAATATTCACAAACAATTTACAAGGATACTGAAGGTCAGTTTAGAAATAATTATTAGGCTATACATGGTGCCCCTAAAGTAGCTGACACAAACGGTTCCGTTGGTTTCCTCGGTTAAAACAAAAATGATTTTACTTATATCACTTCGCACGTCAAAGCTCCCCTATCAAGTTATAGACTTTTAAAAAGGATTCTTCCAGCACAGCACCTAATATTAAAGAAACTTCAATATCTTGAGAAATAACCATTTTTATTTTCAATTGCTAATTTCATTTAAAATATGATATATCATTCACCTTTAAATAAGGTATCATAATTATCGTTTTTTGCTAAAAAGTGATTCAAATTTAATATACATAAGAAGTTAAATATCATTAACCGATTATAGTTGATAAGTAAAAAATTTGCGGCGGTTTGACAAAAGAGCGTGACACATCCTGAGTGGGAGTGATGATGAAAATGAATATGTATACATCGAGAACATTTTATAACGATGACAATAATTAAAAATCATATTTTTCAAGTAAAATACAGGTTTTCTCAAACTGAGAAAATATTTCTCAAATTAAGAAAATTTTTGTTGAACCAATTCCCATTATATTTTTTGAAAATGCAACAAAAAACTAATATCGTTCTGGGAGAGTGCCTATAAATTTGGAGTCGCTTAACTAGTTTCCATTTAAGACTAGAAAAATGGGACTGAGACAATATTTTTGTATAATCGGGTGATAAATAAAAAAACAGCAGCAGTTTGTTCTAAAAAAATGTTAATACGTTTTTGCAACTTCGGTCAGCAGTTTCAGGGTAGGCTTTACGGTGTTTTAAAAAATTTAAAGCATCGACCGAAATTAGAACAGTGCGCCGTTTACTTGAATAAACAAAAGAAAAAATCAAACAGGTATATCAAAAAAAGGGAGGAGGGGTTTAATATGTCCCATTTATAATTTTAAGGCACCTGAGTATTGGTGGTGTAGAAAATAAATTGTATGTATATATCGGGGAACATTTTAGAATGATAGCAATAAATAAAAATCGTGTTTTCAAATAAAATACAGCTTTTCTCAAATTGAGAAAATATTTCTCACATTAAGAAAAAAAATTCTTAATTCGAATCTCATTAAATATTTTTTCCATATTAGGTCCGCACGAATTTTTATTTTGTGTTGTATGAAGTTCGGGTGAATAACGCAAAAAATGGCAACGAAACTGTTATTCGTAAAATCGATATGCATATTTCTTAAACCAGCGAATCAACTAGAACGAAATTTAATAGGCGCCTTCAAGTTGATCTACTCTGTCTTTATACATAAACAAAACAGTGGTTTGCAACCTGCGGTACACATAAAAATTAACTGAACCTGTTTTCTCACGGTTTCTTTTACTATTGTTTTTTGATATGAACTTTACATTCAGTTGTGTTTAAACCCATTTTTTTGATAATAAAATAAAAATTCTTATTTTCAGTTATTAATTAGTATTTTTAATATGAAGCTCGCGAATACGCGTGAATGGGCCGTAATGTCTTAAGAAAAAATACTGAGTTACAAATAATTTACATTTAAAAATTCAATAAAAAAGAAATTTCGTTCTTGGAGAGTTCCAATAAATTTGAAATCATTTAACTAGTTTGTATTTAAGAAACATGGGGCTCAGACTACAAACAAGAATTAAATTTCGAACAATATTATTGTATAATTGGATGATAAATAAAAAAATTTGAGCAGTTAAAAAAAAAAAGAAAATCTTTAAACGGCACGATTTTGCAACTTGGAAAACTTTGGTCGGCAATTTCAAATTCAACGACACCTGAGTACAAGTGGTAATGAAAATGAATATGTATAACATATATGTAAGTCAGAAAACATTTTATAAGGATGACAATAAATTAAAATCGTGTTTTTCTTGTTAAGTAAAAGTTTCCTCAAACTGAGAAAATATTTCTCACATTAAGAAAAAAATTCTTGATCCAAATCTCATTAAATATTTTTTTCATATCAAGAAAAACACTGAGTTAAAATAATGTAATTTTGAAAATTTAACAAGAAAAAAATCGTTATTGCAGTTGCAGAGTGCCTATAAATTATAAGTAGTTTAACTAGCTTAAATTTAAGAAAATATTGTTCATTGAGTATGGTTTGTTGTAAATTATTACATATTGAAATTTAGTAAGGGTTAATTTAAATGTAAAAGTCCTAAATTTCATGCGATCTTGGGAAAACCTGTCAAGAAAATTATTAAAAGAAATTTTTTTTTAAATAGGTTACAACTTTAAGGTGGGTTATGCGGCTATTTAATGCAGAAAAATATTTTTTCTTTCAAATTACAAAAAATACTTACTATAAAACATGTAATGGTGTATAATGTGTGTAGATCTTGAAAAATGTGACTTAGACTTTGCAAAGAACAATCAAATTTCGAACAGTGTTATTGTATAAGTTATATTGTATAATCGGTATGATAAGTAAAAAATAGCAGTGGTTTGAAGAAGGTTTAGTGATAAAAATCTTTAAATGACGCGTGTTTGAAAAATTCTGCTCGGCAATTTCAGGGTAGACCTAGTAAGGTAAGGTAAGGACCAGGGTAAGGTAATTTAACAGCACTTGAGTACAAGTATGGTAATGAAAATAAATATGTATATATCAGGGTGTCTCAATCATGGTTTTCATGTCAAAATAATGATTTTCTCAAATTGAGAAAATATTTCTCACCTCAAGAAAATTATTTCTTGAATTAAATCTCATTAAATATTTTTCCTAAAATTGACAAAACTATTGATTTAGAAATAATTTAGATTTAAAAGTTCAAATAGTAATAATTTTCGTTCTTGGAAAGAGCCAAATTCTAGTTAAATGCAACCTATCATTCAACCTAATCATTATGGCAATTAATTTGATTTGAGTACCATAATATTAAACAAAGCGCCCAATTCATCCATTTAATAGTTTAAAACTGGAAGTTCCAGCCACCATACTGAGTGAAATTTATTTTTCGTTAAAACATTTTCCATTAAGCATATACACGTATAAATAACACACAGCCAGAGATTATTATGAAAGTCTGTTAGTACCAAAATCGCTGTTTCCTCCTGATCAACGCGGATTGCACCTTGCAAGATTAACAGTCACAATAATGTTATCTTCTTCTTATACATTTATGCCAGCTGGCAATGTGCAAATGTAAAAGACCTAAATTTCCGGCGATTTTGGGAAAATCTCTCAAGAAAGACATCTTAATTAATTTAATTCGCTTATTACCTCCGGTATGTAAATGACAAGAAAATTGTCATGCTTCACTCACTTTTTAGGCAAGCGCTTCAAATAGTTGCGACTTTAAGGTTGGTTATGGCTATTTAATGCAGAAATTTCATTCAAATTTCAATAAATATTTACTAAAAAAATGTAATGGTGTATAATGTGTATTGAAGCAAATACCTTTCTCATTAAGAATACCATTGAAGAGTAAATTTTGTTATGCAAAATGGAGAATAGTAAATCGAGTTGTAAACTAAGTAGACATCTAGTGCTGTAGGAGAAAACTGTGGTTTCGAACAATATTATTGTATAATCGGTATTATAAGTAGAAATACAGCGGTGATTTGAGGACGGTTTAGTAATAAAAAATCTTTAAACGACACGTGTTTGCAATTTCCAGTATTTTAAAAATGGTAAGGCATCAATCGTAGATAAATCATTGTGCCGTTTTCTTGAATAAAAAAATGGAAAAATAAAAACTACATAAAGAAAGGTAATTTAACAGCACCTGACTATAATTATGGTGATGAAAATGAATATGTATATACAGGAAACCTTTCATAAGGATGACAATATATAAAATTCGTGTTTTTCATGTAAAAAAAATAGTTTTCTCAAATTGAGAAAATATTTCTCACAATAAGAAAATTGTTTCTTGATTCAAATCTCATTAAATATTTTTCCCAAAATTAAAAAAAATACTGATTTAGAAATAATTTACATTTAAAAATTCAAATAGCAGTAATTTTCGTTCTTGGAAAGAGCCAAATTCTTAGTCATTTAACTAGTTAAATGCAAACTATTATTTATTGAGAAAGGTTCATTGTGAATTAAGAGTTATTAAAGGTTAATTTCAATTAACATAAATCATTATGAAAATAAATTTGATTTGAGTACCATAATATTAAATAAAGCGCCCAATTCATCCATTTAATAGTTTAAAAGTGGAACTCCCACTCACCATAACGAGTGAAATTTATTTTGCGGTAAAACATTTTCCATTAAGCATGTACACGTATAAATAACACACAACCTGACATTAATGATTTAATAAAGTGTACTTAATGTCAATGTCCAAAAATACAACAAATGGTGTATAGAATGGGGGCACATAGTTTGCGCACATTTCCCGCAATAAAATACTCAAATTTATTATATTTACAAGCATTTATTGTCCACCAACAAAATGTCCACTTCTTTATGGTCACATTCGCTATGTACGAACAACTAATTTATTTATTTATTTACTTCATTTAACCATTTAACATTATAATATATTTTATAATTTATATATTTTCTTCTTAATTATATTTAATTTTCTTATTATTTTATTATATGTATATGCAATCAAAGTTGATATGTGCGCTGTGCATTTATGTATACTCGTATATAAGACGACAACGAAGAAAAAAAAATATTTTGTCCGTCATATAGAATTACGATAAACTCGTATACCTGATACAGCGGTACAAATCGTTTACTTGAATTTCAAGTATAAGATTTCAAGTGTTACTTAAACTCTATGTACGACTGATAACAAAACGATGTGACATAATCTTATAACGGGAGCCTAGTATATATTTACATATGTTTCAATTAGATACGCAGATTACGGTGCTGACGATAATGAAATTAGATATCTGGATTTTTATTAACTAACGAAATATTTTATAGCACGCCACTGTGCGGTTATTTATAGTACTTTGTCACATGCATAAATTTCTAATCGATCGGCTTTTTAGTCTACGCCACCGCACCGCTAACGAGCACCACCGTCTGCGTATACAAAGTGTATAAATTATTGTGAAGTGTAGCAGTTTGTTGATTTTGCTGTTGTTGTAAAATGCAATTGAATATGACGGAAACGTTAATTTTATGAAATGATTTTATCTTAATCGATATTCAATTCGATTTCTTGTTATTATTGTAATCGGAAATATGTAATTTAAAAGTTGTCAAATTTGAGATTATTATACGAGCTATATATAGAAAAATATCCGATTTGTAATTTTAATTTGTGCGATTGTTGTTGTATTTAATATAAATTGTATGTGGGTTTAACAGCTTTCAGATGATTATCAATAAAATTGCAGATTTTTATCGCAGACATTTAAAATTATATAAATTGCGATTTTCTATTAGATTGTAAATTGCATCAGTGTGGCAGAAACATTACAATAAAATCTAGATTCAATTTAAACGGGTGGGAAACGAAAATGGTGTGTTCCACTTGGAGTGAAACAGTATCTGAGGTAGGAGGCGCATTAAAAAAATGATAATTGCATCCCTTTTTAGCTAAAACATCGAAATCGATTTTAACATATTAGAATGAGGTAAAATTAATTCGACATTGAATTACTCGCGATATATTTATCGATTAAACGTTATAGCTAATATGTTGAAACGCGGGAGTTCAACATTTTCACCGACCATAAACTCGTAAATTGATTACGGCTCGCTATTTCTGGCCCAGTATAAATAAAGATGAAAACAATTGGACACAATCTTGTTTATTCTACCAACGTTCGAAATCCAAAGGCACACGAAGACGCATATTGGACGCATATTGTAATTCACCGGAAATAGGGAACTATGGAAAGAATTTATATGTAGTTTCTTTTCAAATGTTTTTTTCCAGCCTACTGAAGAGAAAAGTTTAATGTAAAATTAAATATTTATAAACTGAGAATAATTTTTCCATAGCTAAATTGGCAGGGAAAGTTATTCCCAATTTAATTTTGTTTTCAAACAAATTAACACTGTTAACTTTTTACCTCAGTAAAAGTTCAGTTTCAATAAAAATTAAATATAAATTCTTTCCCAGTGGCACTATTCTGGTAATTCCCCGGGAATTGAGGAAAGAATTTATATGGAATTTTTATTTAAACATTTTTTTTCTAGCATGCTTAGGTAAAAATATAGTGTTACGTTTTTTGAAAGAAAATTAAATGGGGAATAATTTTCCCTGCCAATTTAGATATGGAGAAATTATTCGCAATTTATAAATATTTACATCAAACTTGTATCCTTAGTAGGCCGGAAAAAAAATATTTGAACAGAAATTAAATATAAATTCATTCCCCAGTTCCCTATTCCCAGGAAATTACCAGGATAGTACCACAGTTCTCTATTCCCGGGGAGTTACCAGAATTTTATCACTGGTCGATTCGAGCATATTTACTTGGATATTATGAATCGACTTCTATTTCGAGTCTAAACTATTCGCTATGATAACGAAACTCTTGGAGTCTCATTGAATACGCTGAATAATTTATCGACAGCTTAAATCTGTTCTCCGGGCTCGATGCAACACAATTCATTGGAGCTCAGATATATATATATATATATATATTGTTCTACAGGGAATTCGAGCAACGAGATGGTACACGGACAAACTCTCAAGCTACTCGGTGGGTTCTTCATCGAAAACCCTCTTTCACCTCCGCCTCCAACAATTCCACACAACTTTGCAGAAACTGAAGTTTATCAGATGATCGTCAATAACCAAAAGCCACAACAACGGTGAGAGTACAGACTACTGTGGACAGTTCATGGTGACTTTAACAGACACAGAGAAACCATCCAACTCAAACTCTTAAAGTGCGACAGTTTAGCATTTATTTAATTCAATTCACAAGAGAGTTATCAATCCCAAATTTGTGACAGGCACTTGTGACAGTGATCATCAAAGTGATATGATGTGAACTATGCTAATCGTAGTAACAAGTTCATAAGGCTCCGTTTGACAAGACTTGCCCACTATGTAAGCATGGTACAATAAAGAAATCGGTTAACGATTCTTTTGAGCAGTTTCAAAAAAGTTGATAGAAGACTGATTGGACTAGCTACGGGCTTTGATTATAAATACGAGTGCTAAAAAGAACTAACTCCAATGAACAGTACTGTCGTATGTAATCACCTTTTGAGCCGAACTCTAGTTACCAGATTAAGCGGTGATAATAAATTGACTGGTCACGGCAGCATTGAGATCAACGATGTCGTTGTGAACCTACAATTAGGTAGTTGAAGAGGTTGTCAAAATGTATTCCAAGAAGATCTGTGAGCAGATCTTAAGCTTTGCTTATAAGCCAGTTTTGCCGTTAGGAAGTTGTAAAAGTCGACCTGAAAGTCCGTTCTCCCTGCTACGTTTTTTAATTTACTAGCAGATGTCTTGGACATTTTCAGAGTAGCGCAACAAAAAGGATTTTTTCGAATACTTTTATTGGTAATAAGAGAACAAGCATTTCAGAGAATCAATATCATGTGCCGATCATATATTAGTGGTTTTTATAGTACACTCGGTAGTGTGTCAAAAAACAGATCTAGTTTTTCATTTTTATATTACGGTACGGATAGAAGAATATCATTCGTTACCCTCCAATTGAGAATTAAATCGATATTAAACATGGATCACAAATAAATAACAAACATTGGTTCACAACCAAGGTAATCAATGTAAGAATTTCTAGTTCGGTAGAGGTTAGAAAGTTGGGTAAAGTCCCCGTACTGTTAGTATTGCAGCTCCGAAGGAAGCAATTCCAAAATTTCTTTTTCATTGTTTTTTCTTTCCTACACTTCTTCATAATTTCTGTATCTACACTTTTTCAGTTTATACTTTTCGTTAAAATGTGTAACTACACTTATTAACGTTAAATAGTTCACTATGGTAAACATTTAAGATTAATGATGCTTGAAGACTGAATGTTTTGCGATTTCCTGATGGCAGATTGACTTCTTTAACTAGGAAAGTCGCAGAGTTAGTTCTTGTGGTTTTCGGTGCGACATTATTAACTCTGATTCTGTCACTTTCGGGTTATTTAACTTTACTGTTAACCCACCAGCTTGGGATTTAGTCCCTAAGCTGGTTCCTCTCAGCATCTTATGGATGGTAGTCCTGATGGGGTTTTTCTTAATGAATTATGATATCGATTTAAACGCATAGCTCGCATTGCTTTTGGGATTGTTTGACAATCTTGGAATAGTTTTTTTTATTCTTAGAGCTGGTAGAACAGAGTAACTTGAAACTAACTTTGATTCTCAGTTGCTAGAATGAGTTCACGATGTGAAGTGGTTTCTAATAATATACATATCTGGAGTGATTATCAACTATCTACGGGTGATCTTCTTAAACCTCTGCCTATATATACTTGGGTCTCCAGTCCTCCGGAGGATCCTAAAATTCTATTAACTATCATTGGATTGATACACCCGATTAAGTCAACAAATGGATGGAAGGTTATCCGAATCAAGCGCGAAAGTAAGAACCAAGCAATTATCTTGCGGATTGACCAGAAGTCCAGAAATGGACGATCAGCAGGCTTTTGAAAAATAAAAGACATCATTTGTTATTAATAGTCTTAGTTAATTCATCCCTAAACATGTCTTACATCAAGAAAACTGAAGTAGATAATATAAGGAAGCAAATATGCGCATTGTATAATAAAAACGAGGATTGGAGAATAGTTGCAAAACCTTTAGGGGTAAAGAAATCAACTGCCTACCGATGGGTGAATAACCAACAAATACCCGCAGAGCAACGTGGTAGTAAGCGGATAATAAAAACAACTAATGAACATCGAGTATGCATTGAAAGTTATTTGAAAATCCTAGAATAACTTTAAAACAACTGAGAGGTAAATTCCAAAATAATCATCAAATTGTAGTTTCAAGGAATGTTTGAGAAAACAGTTTTTTAGTTCATATTTGAAGTTGTAAAGGTAAAAATTAAAATAAAAATAAAAATTTAAAAAACGTTAAACGAAAATAAACTAAACAAAAAATAGAACTCAAATTTTAATTTAATTTAAAAATTTTAAAAAATATTCTTCAGGATTTTTTTGAAGTTATCCTTTGATAAATAAAAGTCAGATAGGTCATCTAGGACTTTTGGTCAATCCTCAAGACAATTGCTTAGCGCTTAGCTTCGCACTTGTTGCGGACAACCTTCGATCCTTTTGTTGAGTTAATGGGGTTCATCATAATTCAATGTTTGTTAATACAAGTTTAGGATAATCCATTGGACTGAAGTGTGTGAAGTAATCCCAGTTTTTCATCCCATCAACAAAAATGTTTATCCACGGATTTTTAAATCCGATTACCACTATGCAGACCCCTAAAATTAATATAAATTCATATTTCAATAACTGAAATTTAAAGAAAATACTCATTAAAAAAATAAATAATTATTTGAAACCTATAGAGTGCCTAAAGATTTTGATTCATCATGATTTTCATCAACTCTGATTAAAATGTAGTATGACGAGTCGTATGACGAATTATGATCAATTTTTTAGGCACTCTATAGGTTTGAGAGAATTATTAATTTTTTTATTATTTTCTTTAAATGTCACATGGTGGTGCCGGGCCATATTCAAATGAGCATATAGTACAAACCCTAACATACGGCTGATATCCAAATTTTAATCAGAGTTAGTTGATATCAGGACGAGTGAAAATCAAAAGTCAAATCTTTAGGCACTCCATAGGTTCCAGAAAATTATTAATTTTTTTTTTAAAGAGTATTTTCTTTAAATTTCATTTAGTGAAATATGAATTTATATTAATTTTAGAGGTCTGCATAGTGGTAATTTGAGCCTTAGGTCTGGGTGACTTTTTACAAGTATAACATACCTAATTAATGGTATGATTCTGGGATGGGATGATTTTAAAAATCCTGTGATGGGATGAAATTAGTTTTACCAGTGGCACTATTCCGGCTTTCCCTGGGAATAGAGAATTAAGAAAAATATTTTCATAAAATCTTTTGTCAAAATTATATTTTTCTGGCCTACTGAGGGAACAAGTTTGGTGTTAATATTTTCGAAACAAAGTTAAATGGGAAAATATTTTTCCCTATAAAAATTTTGTGGAACAAAAGTTTCCCAATTAACTTTGTTTTGAAAATTTTTGCACTAAACTTATTGTTTCAGTAGGCCAGAAAAATAAAGTTTTGACAAAAACACTATGAAAATACTTTTCCCAATTCCCTATTCCCGGGGAAAGCCAGAATAGGGCCACAGATGAACTTTTTTATTTTTCCTGGGATGAAAAACTGTGATAACTTCACACACTTGTAGACTGAGAGCCCAAGTATACAAGCAGAGGTTTAAGAAGATCACCTGTAGACAGTTGACAATCTTTCCAGATATCTATGTTAGAAACAACTTCACACAGAAACATTATACCAGGAATTTATAAAAAAAAATCAAGACACTTTATACGTGATTGGCGATATGGCCCTGCACGTGGAAGAGTCTTTGGCCAAATTCACTTAATTCTTTCATAATTCAAAAAATCATCGGAATGATTGTTGTGAGCTTGGAGTTTAGTGCGCTCAGCTTGGTTTTGTGTCTAAAAGTTGTAAAAAAAATGTCAAGACAATTTGCATGTTGTGATTGGTACGTGGAAGCGTCTTTGGGGCGAAATTCATTTAATTCTTTTACTAATTAAAAAGTCATCGGAACAATGAGTAACGAGCGTGCAATTTAGTGTTCTCAACTTGACACGGTGTTCGAATTTTGTAAAAAAATATATAAGATGGATCTTGTCTTTGTGAACTATTATGCTAACGTTATCAGCCCGGCGTTGGTTGTGAAAATTTCATATCAATTTTTTGTATTTTTCTTGATGCTTTTGATCAGTTAGTCTATAAGCTTGGTGAATTATTTACGATCGTCTAATCGTTTAATAAGAAAAGTTTCAACCTCCAAAAATTCAATTAAATAAAAATAAATTTAAAACTGGAAATTTAAATGAAAATCTTAAAACAAGCTACAGCCGCTTCAACTTATGAACGACGTTATTCTAACGTTCAAATCGAGTTTCACGTTTGAGACTTCATCAATGTACATTAAACTAATGCAAAATTTCATTCATTGCTAATGCTTTTAACCTTCTGTCTACCATTTCTATATATGGGAATCATAAAGCAATAAACGCTCAGCTTATTAATTCTCCAATTTGCAATTTAAACGTTTAAGAGTATTCATTACTTAAGTATATACCACAAACGAGTGCTGTATACGCATATTAAGTGTGCATGGTATATTGAAACCACCCAAGTATAAAAACGTATAAGAATTAATGAATTTCAAATCAAATCGATTATAAAACACTTTCACAGAACGGGGCAATAACAACATAATTCCACAATAATCATAAATACAATAAGTCATTGTGTTTTATACTGGATACGAGTCTACGTTGATTTCAACATTCCATCTAATTAAAAATAAAAATCCCAATAAGTAAATTGTACGTAATATATTGGTAATCAGAAACAGACGTAATCACGATAAATTATTTAATAAAAATCTGTTCATAAGAAGTGGTATATGTGCGGTTGTAAGAACAATGAAGTGATTACCAAAAAAAAAAAAAAAAAAATCAGAAAGCGATCGAAAAATCAAATATCGATTTTGTTAATTTTCTAAAGGTATTTCCGCAAAAAAATTTATATATATCAATATCTTTTAATGTGTAATTTGATCCGCGATGAGTACCATCTGGCAAATAATTAATATTTCCGCTGTTTCGTATAAAAATATATATACACAAGAAATTAACTAAACTAATGTTGCCATTGCGCAAATCATACATTGCCATTTTGCATAAATATATTATGCATTTTATACCTTTCCGCGATAAAGAGGTATGAAAACAACGCGCAATATTGCAACCAATCAAGATTTGCGAATATCAAAAAAAAAAAAATACACAAAAAATTTTGGTTTCAATAAAAACATAAAATTATATGGTTTCGAGTCAGACTATAGCAGAATGTATGTTATATACGCGCGAGTATGTATATAAGACAATAGCACATAAATTACTTAACAATTTTCTTAGAATTAACAATAACGCGCATCGTCGTTGTTGTTGTCTTGAACGCCATTCAATTTTTAAATTATATGATACAAGTCGAGTGAATTTTAATAATTTTAATAAAACACACAAAAAAAAATTTTAATGAATTATGCAAATAAGGACATATTTATATGGAAGTGTTAATAACGATATGATTGTGGATTATTATATACCGCAAGAAGACCACATGTGTCGTCTTTTGCAATAACAATTTAATATTGTATATAATTTCAAGGTCACTTTAATATTTAGCTCGGTACATCATTAAACAATATTGCTAGAAAATAAAATCGGTTGAGCCATTGTTCATCGAGATCTTATATGGTTAATGATCAAATTATATAGTAACGGGAAAATGAACGCTGCGTTTGGAACGTTGTAGAGGGTGTTCCAATTTCAAGATTTTTAAAGTGTTGCTATAAGGTAAGCTTTTATTATGTTGGCAAATTCTAAATGAAAATCTGGCGTAAATGCGGCTCAATTTCTTGAATACATTTAATAAAAATGATAGGGGCTCAAACCTAAAAATTCGCTGAAAAGGGACACACTGAAAACACGAACTCAGAGAATAAGACCTGGTTTTAACAGTTTTTCGGTAAATTGAAACGGTTCTGATTAGCTTAAAATTTGGTAAAAAATATATGCTTATAAAGAAAACCTTTTCTAAGAATATAATTATCATTGCACAGACTCAGAAAATGAAAATCGAAAATTTCTAAAAATTCTTCACGAAACGACTCAGAAAAACTTTATTTTTTTATTCTATACCAAAGAACTTGTCACTAGCTTTATAATTTTGAATACTAATTTGCTTCAGTTAGATTTGATTTGTGTTATTCTTCAAAACGTTTTCAATGACATGTCACACTTATATATTCTATAATAAAACAATAATTACCTACCAACGCCGAAACGATGGATTTATCAGACTTTCATCTCAACTAAAGCGCTAATAAAAAAAATATTGCGTTCTGCAAAACCTTTCAAATAGTTATATGGGTATGAGAAAATTGAACCTGCTTCCAGCGTTAAAACGATTGTTTTGAATACTAAGATGCTTCAAAAAACGGCATTCAGTTCCATATATTTTGGGGCAGTTTTTCGGCAGTTTCCCGAAATTTTGAAACAATTTTTCGAACGGCAACAATTGACGGTCAATATTCACTTTCACATTCTGCACGAAATTTTCTACTTATTATCTCTCAAATTGAAGGCCTTTTATAATTGAAATGTTATTGAAATCAACTGTTCCGAAATCAGAATATCAACTATTTGGACACCAAATTTTGAATGTAGTGTAACGTGCCGTGATATGTGATAAACGAAATTTCAACCTAGAAATGGAATCGTAATTGCCCGCATTTACAAAGAGACAATCTTCAGGATCAGTCCGCATTCTTTTGCATAACCAATCGACGATTCGCTGGATAAAAAGCAGACTGTGCATGAAAGTAACTCACAAATTGTAATGGATGCGTCGAATCAGGAAGAAACTTTTTCCTGGTCCACCAGAAAATTCAAATGTGGTGTTAATGAATATTGGTCTATGTATTTGTAAATAAATGGAAGGTCATTATATTCATTATAAGGTCTTACTGTACTAAGCATTATTTTCCGGGTTGGCCAGAAATTATATAAGGTCATTCGATTAAAAATGTTTGGCACAGGAGCCTTATTCTTGAAATTTTTGGAAATTTCCCCAATTGGAATACAATTTGCTTTGAAATTCTACATATTAATCGAATTTTTCACCGCCAGCTTTAATCATTTTGTTAATTTACATTTGTTTTTTTTAATTAAGAAACATAATTTTTTCCACTTACTAATCGAAAAATTCCGACTGGGCAAATCTATTCGAAATTATTCGATTAATAATTAGTAGGGAGACAAATATTAGTAAACTTGAAAACAAATTTGAAAAAATGATTAAAGTAGCTGGCGGAAAATTCGAATATTATAGAGAATTATAAAGTAAGCTGTGTTCCGATTGGGGAAATTTCCACCGATTTCAAGAATACGGCCACAGGTCTTTTATTAACAGAGTCAACTATACAGCAAAAATTATTTTTTCCTTTTCGAATACATCGCCGAACTGATTTTAACCATCGTTGATTTGGCTTACGATGCGTCAGCACCTCTTCTGGCATAGGAACTTGCTTACCTTCTAAATTAGGAACACAAAGAAAAAAAATCGAGTTATGATCAGTTTTAATATTACTACTATGAGACCCACTGTTAAGTTTATTAAGCTCAGCGGCGCTAATAATTCTCAAATTTAGCCGAGCACCAACTTTTATATATTTTTTTAATAAATTTGTTGATAGTTTGTTTCCATGTCGTTCATAAATTATTTTCTTAATTGAGGATTAACAACAAAAGACTTGAACTGTGATCGAGTGTAATCATACAATTTCATTTTTAAGTGACCAGAGATCAAACCGTATTAGAATGTAGGGGTCGGCACTGTGAAGTGTTATCAATTACAAATGCTGTAAATTTGTTAGTTTTGATTTTTTTTTTCAAAACTTCCGTATATCGTAAAACCATTTCAAATTTAACAAAAAATATGTTATTGTTCGATGTAGCCACTAGTCTGATCGTATTATGTCCCATTCTCGGCGAAGAGTAAAGATTGCGAGGCATCGACCATCTCATATTTTTTAGTTAATACTTTGGCCTCCAGAATGGATCATATGGAAAAATTCATTGGGTTTACTTCTGAGGAATATGATGGCTATTGTTGTGAAGAAATGAAGCTAGGAACTTTTTCTTGTAAAAATTGTTGGGTTTCACGGGCTTTATGGGATGGTACCGAGTCTTTTTGGAACGTCCAATGGTTCCTACCAAATTGTTTACGTGCTCAAGGGAACAAAGCATCGTTTCAAATCCTTTCTGGATAGATTTGCTGATTTACCTCTAGGCCCTGTTCAATGAAAACGAGTGGTGAGCGTCCTGTAGCAGTTAAGGCAGAATAAACCATCACTGATACAGAGCAATTCGCCGGTCTAAATTGTCTTTTGATTTGCACTCTAACCAAACACGATTGTTCTGTTTGTTTACACATTCCTGAACCGTAAAAATTTTTACAACGGAAAAGATCAAATTCTCAAGCTTGCATTTGCTAGGCGAACCGCCTTTTCCGCAGGTGTTAAATCTTGCACTTGCATTTGTATTTGTGGTTGTCAAATTTTAAATTTTTATAGAAAAGTTGAGTTTTGTTTTTTGTTAGAAAAACTCTAATTTGAGTTGGAGTCGTGCCATTTTATAATAAAAAACAAAAAATTTTCATTGTTTAAATTATTTCATTTTCGTTTGTGTGTCCAAGCCAAAATTTTAAAAAATGATTAATGAAAGTTGTTTAAAAAAACTATAAAAATAAAATTTTGTACAAAAAGAATAAAAATGTCCAGACTTGTTTTGTGAATTAAAAAAAAGACAAAGTAATTAATTAAGTTCACTCCAGCAGACACCGTACTTATCATTCTGGGAGATCCGGAAAAATTTTATTTTTATTTTTCCTCAAGTTTCACTCAATTAATTTCGGTTTAATAATTTCGGTCGTTTTTTTATATTGATTTCGGTTCCTTTTCTTTTATGCTTTCATTTTTCAATGCGGCTCATTCAAGCATGGCATCAAATGTACAAGTCTGATACTACCCCCACGCCTACGCCCCTGGGTTCTAGCCGGAGCTTCATATAACCGCGTAGACCACTGATGATGTGTCTGTTAATCTCCGTGTTTCGTTACAGAGTGGCCCAACTTTGAACTATTCGTGTTCCGTTGGAGTGGCGCCAAACGGGGGTTTTGTTACAGTGGCGACCAAGGCGCATGCTGTATAAGATAGCGAAATTTTGACAGCGGAAAATAAGAGATTACGTACTCGCCGCAAGTGGCAGCAGTATCACCAAAGAGAATTAATTTTGTTATATAATTACCAGCGGAAATTTTTTATTCATTATGTATATATTTTTTCACTAAATAAAACATCTCAGCGGAATAAAATATTATAAGTGATCCTTAAAATGGCAAATTGATTGATCTCCGAAATAAAGGAACTCGGTATACGAAATGTTGAAATTTAACAATATTCCTTCTTTCCGACATTTCTTCCACTAGTAACCAATATTTTCGGTTGGTTTTCTAATAGCCTAGGCCATATGGGACAATATGGAAAATTTGGTGAAAATTTGTGGCCTAGAATTTTCACTAGAATTTTTTGATTTTCTGCAGCCAAATAAGTTATTTTCAGTTTTTGGCCAATATCTCAAAAACTTCCACTAGTAACCAATAATTTCGGTTGTTTTTCTAATAAATTAGGTCATACTAAAATCAAAAAATTTTAGTGAAAATTCTAGTCCATGAATTTTCACCAAATTTTCCATATAGTATCAGTATGACCTAAACTGTTAGAAAAACAACCGAAAATGTTGGTTAATAGTGGAATTTTTTGTAATATTGTCTAGAAACTGAAAATAACTTATATGGCCGCAGAAAATCAAAAAATTCTAGTCCATGAATTTTCCTTAAATTTTCCAAATAGTCTCAGTATGACCTAAGCTATTAGAAAACTAATCGAAACTATTAGTTACTAGTGGAAGTTTTTGAGATATTGGCCAAAAACTGAAAATAACTTATTTGGCTACAGAAAATGAAAAAATTCTAGTCCATGAATTTTCCCCAATTTTTCCATATTGTCCCAGTACGGCCTAAGCTATTAAAAAACCAACCGAAACTATTGTTTACTAGTAGAAGTTTTTGTGATATTGTCAATAACAAAATTAATTCTCTTTAGTGATAATGCTGCCACTTGCGGCGAACAGCGTAATCTCTTATTTTCCGCTGTCAAAATTCCACTATCTTATACAGCATCCAAGGCGCCGTTGGTTTTACATATTGCTCATCGATTATGGAACCCTTACACGATAACGTTTTAGTAAAATTCAGAAAAGCTTTTATATCTGTCTTAGATTGGTGTACAATATGTCGAGAAGAACTTATATAACTGAGTACGTTATACACTTTTCAGGTTGCGGTCTAAGAAAATTTTTAAAAATTACATTATGTGTGATGTTGCACAGAATCATCATATCTTGTCAGCCCGGGTATCTGTATATCACAAATTTCGTTTTAGTGGATCGATTTCAGCCAAAAATCATTGGGATCTTCCAATTTATGAAAAAACTTAAAGGTGAAGTTCCATTCCGATCAGCCAACCCATTTGAGCTATAGGGTACCACAGAAATTTAGTGTGCACAGCACACTACGGATACTCTATACTCGAATCTCCACACTCGTTCAGATCTTTACACTTTTCACTCTTTTCGGAATAAACTTCATTTAAACCTTATTGTATCAATTGGGAGATCTTTGCAATATTTAGTGGAAATTCTTGTACCGGAAGTGGTGAAACTGACTGATGGAAACTTTTTAAATTTTTGCAAAGATATTGAAAAGTTTAACATTTACAAAACAGAAAATTAAAAGATTTAAATAAATTTAAATATTAAATTTTGAACTACAATTGTTGAACTTGTTGGTTTTCTGAAATTTAGGCATGGATAATGTTTTGAAAAATCTGTTGTTTTGAGAAAAGTCAAGAAAGTTGCATTTTTCACGTTATAAATCAAGTGTGTTGTATTTGAGATTTATGTATATACATTCGTCGTGGTCATGCACTCCTCCAGTTTTATATTTATTCTTGGAACCAGAATATAAAATAAAGAAACTTCAATGATAATAATACGGGAATTTAGAGGCTATATTGTCAGGGCTATTACAAAGGCTATTACATATACACTTCGTTACATCAGATTAAATCCACTAAAAAAATGAGAATTCCGGATATTTCTCTTTTGAAGTATATGGCTCTTTTTTCGTTTACAGAAATAACTTAAAACAAATTCTAGTTGGCTTTGGAAATGTTGCTTTTTTGTTTTTGATGAACTAACAGTTAAAAAAAATATTTTTAGACGGGAATAAATCCACTTCATTTTTCTTTCTTTTTTTAGTTTTATTAAAATCAAAATATTAAATAATAAATTCGATGTCAATGTTAATTTACCGTTGTCAATTATTTTTTTTAATGTAAAAAAATAAAAGCTTAACCGATGTTGAAAAGGGGAAAATTGATGCTTACCACGATCAAAGACATTCGAGTTGGCTCATAGCCACGGTAGATTAACATGAACTAATTCGTATTGCCTCCAATTCTCTTCTCTTTCGCTCGAAGAATAAAGGAGCAAGCCGGTGTTAATGTCTCTGTACAAACCGTTCGTTGTACTATACAGAAAGCTAACCATCTAAAACGGATGAAAATTAAGAGAAAGCCACCATTAAACCAAGTTCGAAAAAACAGTCGGCTTCAATTTGGGAAAGAGCATATGACACGGAATAACCATTGGTACAAAGTCGAGTTTTCAGATGAAAAGAAAATTAAATTTGGACGGGCCCGATGGTAATAACTATTATTTTCATGACCAACGCAAAGAGTAAGTTCTCAACCGACAGCAAGGAAGGTGTGGGGTTATGGTCTTGTGAGCTATTTAATACTTTGATGGGCTAGTTAGCTTTTCAAAACCAAACAATTACAGTAAATTCGTATTTGCCTATTTTGGATTCAACATTTCCAAAGTTCCAACATTTTTTTGGACTAATGAAATGGATTTATCAGCTAAATAACCCTATTCAAACCGCCCCCATACTCTCCTGCTTTAAATATTATGGAAAACGTTTGGGGTGGCTTTCTCGCAAGATTTGCGTATGGGATAACGATAACGCGTCACTTATTTAGGCCTCGATGGCTTGGGACAACATTTCCTATTCAAAAAATTGCGGCAGCACTCATCATTAAAATAAAATAAATGTTTTGTTGTAAATAAATAAACTTAGAATTTACAACAAAAATATATAATTGCATAAAAATATTTGGTGTATTTATTCAAATTCTGGCGTGGATTTATTCAAGTCTAACAATAAAAATGGATTTTTTTTTACTATAAGTTAATGAAAAAAAAAAAACAACATTTCCAAAGCCAACTAGAAAAAAAATATCTATATCTTTTAGTATGAAGAAAAAATAACGATAGAATTCAAAAAAGATGAATATTGGGAATTTCCCTTTTTTTTTGGTGGATTTAATCTGATGTAACGAAGTGTATGTAACCAGTTAATAAATAAATCAGTTAATTTGTTGTATCTTCTACATACATTTCAAAACTCTTTGTTATGACAGTTTCTACTAAAAATCATGGCCTCATTTATGTAAATAGGCAATATAGGTATACTCTAACAAGTTCGAAGGATTGGTCTAACGAGTGCCACAGACCTGAACAAATTAAGCCTCTGCCACTATACAAAGTCATAAACTCTGATCTTCGACAGGACGAAAACTTAATTGCCATACTTTCTCTAAGGAACAACGTGCTAATTGTCCCTCACAACCGATGATTACAAACACCTTTCTAATTCCGGTGCACTATGAGCTTATAGTATCAGATTATTGTTTATTATAAGCGGCTTAACAGTTTGATTAATTTGACATACTTTACATGACATATGTTTACTCATTCAAAAATTTAATTTAATAATACATTACCACATGTGTATTCACATCTCATCAATATTCAATGACATTTTAGTTATATTTATATATACCTGAAAATAAAGAAAAGAAAATTCATAAAAATAATTAATTAACTATTACATTACAGTAGTAAGGTAAGAAGAACATTTAAAAAACCTATATCAATTCCATAAATTATTTTAAATGATATCATCGTCGGCGTACACTATATATATAATCCTCTATGTATATAAGCTTAAATTCAACCTTCTAAATATATGAAATGGGACCGTGGGTTTTAATACTTTTTTAAATTATGTGTTTTACATGAACTTTTATTGATTAAAATGTCCGCATATGTCCATGCGGTGCTTTATTGTATAATAAAACACCCCATAACGATTAATCGCACACTTCATAACCGTAATTAATACACAACAACCATAATTAATAATTTAATTATAATACTGTGGATATGGTTTTAAGTCGCAACCGCGTCAACAAATTGATCTTTAAACTAACATTAATCAAATGAACCGCGTGCGCACACTCATTTCATATTTCGGGCTTTTATAAAGACACGGGTCGCAGATTCTCGCGGTGTCATTGTATATTTACAATAATATTAATTAATAAAATCTAATTCCATTAAAATTATTTATTTATTTATTTATATTTCTGTATCATAAATAATAATAATAATCTCTGGCCTTTCCGTGTTCACATATTTACCTAATGGTTGAGTCAATTTCAATCCGATATGTGTGTGGTCTTCTCTTGATTATTTCTTTATGTCTATTATTACTCTATTCACAATCATTACGGGCACATACAATTATTGTTATTGTTGGTTTTATTTCAGCTATGAAGTAATTAACTTTGACATGTACACTGTTTTCTTACTTCAATTTCTTGTTATTTTATTTTATTTAATGGCGCTCGAAATTTATTTACACAGCCAGACAATAGATAAATTAGATTTTATGTATTGAATAATTGAGTCTTATATACTCATACGACCATGTGCACATAAAATTCGATTTTTATGAATGGAAATTTTATAGTAAAGTGTGAGTTGGAAAATTATTGATTTTGGAGGCTGTCTGACTAGATTAACAAGAATCAAATCGATCAGTGTGTTACTGAAACCTGGAAATAAATTATGTATACTAGAACAACGTTGCAGCATAATAAAATATTGAAATACCAAAATTTTTCATTTTACGGGCCGGTTTGAGGATTCGAGGGCCCGCCAAAGCCGCCAAATTACATCTGGAAACAATCTGGAGGATTTTGATTTAAATTGGATAAACTTCGAGAAGACAAATATATTATTATGATAAGCCACCACCTTCTCCATATAAATTTTAACAGGTTAGGCTTAAAGAAGTACTCAAAACAACATCACCTCCGGCAACGAAAAAACAATAACTGGAAATATACTAATGAAACTGGACCATAACAGCGAAGACCACTTTTGATTTAATCGCATGTGTTAAGAGGCCCCCTTTTTCCGCCGTCCTTTTTCCTCACTTTTCCATCATTTTAGTGGTGGAGGTTCAAAATCAGATGAAGGTGTTGCAAGCTTTGCAAGCAAACCTTATCAGCTTTTTACCTTAAAAGGCATGAACCAATTTCAGCAAATATTTAACAGTTTGCGAGATACTTGTGATTCCAATGCCGCCCAAGACTGTCGAGTTTGGTATATCGATCACAAACTCCTGGAGCAGCAAAGCCGTAATAATGAGTTACAATCATTCAGATCGGGAATACACCGGATCAACACCTGATATTAACATAGCGTCGAATAGTGTGATGAAAAAGTTAATGAACTGGCGTGTTAAAGACGATCTCAAGAGCAGCGACAACCAATATATCGCATACGATGTGTTTAATTATCGGTGCAACAGCATCGACAACAAAAAGGTTTCAAGTAAGCCATGAAAGAGAGTGCTTGCGTATAGCATCAATACATTGCAAAAAGAAAATGATTCACCACAAAGATTATAATTACAAAGGAAATGAAATCAGCAGTCCAACATCACGATTTAAGCAGACTTAAACGGAATTACGGAAGCGGTCTTCAACAGCAAGCACGTCAGTTGAGAAAGGGGAGGCAGAAGTTCAAACCTACCCATTAGTCCCTATGGCTACAAGGAAGTCATCAATAATATCGGCAAATTATCACCCCCATTGATATGAAATCCGAAGAGATGCAACATATTGTAAACACCCCATTTTCATTCATTTTATTTATTTTAGGAGTTAATAAGGCACCTGGTTGAAAACAGTGACATACCGCTATTTACCGAAGAGGAGATTTTCATGTACGTATCTCCAATGAAAAGCAGAAAGCCGATTGAAGCGATTAAAATAACTGGCCAAAACCTGTTCTAATGTTTTAATCATTATAGATAGATACTTAGAAATAGGATTGTCTCGCCCTAGTACACAAATCTATATGTATGCCAAAACAGGCGAACTCCTTAACAACCACTATTGATTCAGCAGTATGGATTTCTACTATAGAGGAAATAACGAGCCCGAATTGTATCTACAGAAACGACAACAAGTACGATGCTTTGCACACATATTTTTGAATGCTGTATATGCACAAGATTCATGCCAGATCTCGAAAAAAGCAAACATAAATTCAACCCGAATATTATCATTGAAGGAATGATCCGGAATGTGTAATGTTAGGAGAACGTAACAACATGCAGAGAACGACTTGCAAAAAAGTGGCGCCCACATGGTGCGAATAAAGAACTTTCCTTAAGTATGGAGTAAACGGTATCAGAAAGGATCTACACCCAAATGATAGGTGGAAGTTTTAGTGTGTGTGAGTCTCACACTTTCAACAGCAATATGAACAGGCTATGTTCCTTAAATACCACACCACGATCGTGGTGCGATCGCCAACATTTTCAGAAGTATGGTGAGCATTAGTTGATCATCAGGATGCACTATGGCATATTTTCAGAAACGTAAAATGACGGATCTTGCGATCAGTTTGAATCGTAGATCCTGTAAGCAGTGTCATTAAAAGAGCATCCGATCAACGATTTGCTGCATCAAATACGACTCTGAATTTTGTGCTACTAACATCTTTATATAAAAAGTATGATACTGTTATTTGTCGCTATCTCATTTCGTTGCTAGTTCACTAGATAATTTTTCTTCCACAAAATACTTCACTTGCTTGCAAAAATATAAAAAACTAGATTGGTTGGCAAAATCCTGATCTACTGCAACCCTGATATGGTATCTATATGACAGTTTACGAAGAAGAAATTTAGTTGGAAATATAAAAAAAAAATCTTATATTTGCCTCTCCAATACACTCACTACCACTGCAAGCCAGGCCAAAAAGCAAATAATTATAAAACTGAAGCTAATCGCTCCCAAGGAATCTTGTTCAATCAACTCTCTAATCAAAAACGTCTCAGGCTCTAATTCAAAAATGTTTAGTGTCCTGAAAAATAATTTATTGGATTCCCTTATTGAAATTTGCCAAATAATTTCTATTTGTTCTAATATTAATACGATACGAATGCGACATTTTTGTCAAATTAGTGACATCTAGGTTTAAGTAGTAGCATTAGAAGCGGTTTTATAATATTTTAGTGATATTGCAAATTATAGAAGGTTAATTGCGATTGTTCGCGGACAATAAACGGAGTGCGACAAACACAGTGAGTTAGACATTCAGGAGACTCGATTCGCAAACGTTTCAAAGCGTTTCAAAATGAAGTGTGAATTTATAATAAATAACAGTGAAAATTGTTTGTTGTTGTATGTTTAAGTGTTAAGTAATTATTTGGAAAATTATTCTAACATTAAACCGCCAAATGTATAACTGTATTAACGATCCAGTGATACGAACCGGATTTGGCAGGGTTAATTAGTGATAAGTGGTAACAGTGGTGAAATTGCGAATATTAGAATGGAAAAGGATAGTGAAAATCGACACATTAGATACTTCATGTTCTCCACATTGCAACGTTGCTATTTTCAGGAAGAAGTTCAAGAGATTGGCTATTTCCAGGTAGAAGATCGTGAGAAATCACATTTAGGGTATCACATTTGGAGTATGTAATGCCCCAGCGACTTTTTTGAACGATTAATGGAGCGTGTACATTTAGACGGCATTATCATTAAGAGGAAAACTTACCAAGAGCACGTGAGGAATCTAGCTGAAGTTAAAGCTACCTCGTAAGATTTTGGTCAACAGACCAAGCAAAAATATTATTGGATTGTGTCTATTTTAGGCGACTCGTACCATACAATACACCAAAGTTACAAAAATTTTACACGAACTATGAAGGAAGAACAAATCCTTTGAATAGAAAAAACAATAGGAATCATTCGTTAAATTATAGGAACGGCTACGCAAAATACAAATACTTGCATACCCTGCACTTAACGTGAAATTTAAAACGGACACCGATGGAAGCAATAATGGTACACGAGGAGTGTTGCCACAAGTAATCGATGGTAAAGTGCAAATTATTGCATGACGTGCAAAAAATTATTGGTTATAGTGGAGTGCGTGAAACACTTTCATAAATACCTCAATTGTCAAAAAAATTCAATTTACAAACAGACTATATGAATGGAAGGTGGCACGTTGGAAGCACACATATAGAAATGCTAAGGCATTGTCAAAGCGACCATGTCCAGTTTTAATGTAAACACTGACGAAGAGAAGACAAATTGTGGTCAATTGGAAAAATAAGAAAGAGGTTTGTCAGCCAACATGGTTTGAGATTTCGGATAAGGCACATTGGAAAATCTTCTGAGAATGGCTGTTTAAAACAAATATGGGGGAGCTCGGATTTTAAAGTTAAACAATTATTAGAAGTGGTGCAAAATAATTTAGAATTAATCAAATACTTGAGGGGTATCATGTGAAAGTAAGTGTAGGCCATCTCGGAATTAATAAAACTCTCACAAATATTTGTTAACGATATTATTGGTTAGGAAGTAGACGAGTCGGAAGTGGAGTGGTGTTAAAAATGTGATCAATGTTCAGCAGTGAAAGGGTATGAAAATACCAAAAAACCGTGCAACATGTACAATGGCGGAGCGGTATGTATTAGTAATAATTATCTAATTAAGCAAATGGCCGGAAGTGCTATCTATACTCAATCTAGAAGCAACAACGATAGTTAACAACTGCGGATTAGCCGCAAAAGAATAGAAATGGAAAGTATCTCGAACCACGGAAGAAATTTTTTATCAGTGATATTCAAATACTGTTCAAGTTAGCCGACTCGCTCCAGCCGAAAATGTCAATAATGCAGATTCGATTGTAACAACTAAAATATATAAGCCGAAAAGTTTTGATAATGCAGATTCGGCTATAGTAACTAAAATTTATCAGCCGAAAAATGAAATGAAACGTATATTATTTGCCTGTAAACGTCGGTAAGGCAGATTCGTACAAATAGCCAGCCGAAAAATGTCGATAAACCAGACAAATAATTTTGGTGCTAACTGTAATTTTTTTTTAAATCAAAAATATTTATTTCGATTCATCATCGTATATTATTCAAAATTAAACTTTTTTATTAAATGCATTAAAATTATAATAAAAAAAAACTATTTTAATACTGAGAAAACTCAATGGCATATATCAAGTAAAACTTCAAAAATTTCAGGTCAATTTCCATGTGAAGAGTCCGAAAATTTGTATAAAATAGATTGCACACCCAAAACTTGAAAATTTCCAAAAATTTACCGTTTAAAGTGTCATGGCTAATAGATTCAAATGAAAGGACTTAATGATGCTCAAACCTGGAAAAAATTTCAGGTATATGTCATGTTGAAAATAGATTCAAATGCAAGGTCTTACTAATGCACATGCCTGAATAAAATTTCAGGTCATTTTTCTTGTGGGGAGTTCGCAAAAATTCGGTTGCATAAAACATATAAAAAGATTAAAAAATTCACAGAAATACCCAGCTAAAAAATGCCGATAATGCAGAATAAATATGAAAAGTTTAAATGTCAGCCGAATAATGTCGATAATGCAGATACAATTGTACAATTTGAATCTATTTCCAGCCGTAACACAATTTTTAGAAATTTTTAAATTTTCTGTGTGCGATATATTCAATCGAGCTGAAACATCGCCAAACATCTAATACAGCACTTAGAGAAATTTGGTTTGGTACATTAGTTTTAATTGTTTCGGATGAAATTTTCTTGTTATAAATTTTTTAGTTGGTTTTTAGGAAGAACAAAATAAGAATTTCTAATTTAAGTAATTCCATTCCGACATAAAATGGTTAACTTTAATAGGGTGATATTCAAGCAAATTTGCCTGTTGCATTGTATCCTGAATCAGGTGGTATGGTGGAAAGATTTAAATGTACACTAGAGAAACTTGTAGCAATATGCTTGACTCTAGCGGGGTGACTCCAGCAAGAAGAATTTTTTGGAGTAATCTGTGAATAACTTGATGAACTTGATGAGATACACAAATTTGTAAGAGAGGAAAAACGGTTATTAAGCGACCTAATAAAAGCTCGGTATGATATAAGTGCAAACAATAAAACTTTCGAAGAAGGACAAATGGTTTCGCTCTACATACTGCGAGGGAACTCCACGATAGGAAACCCCACGATAGTGCATTTGGCACTGTTACCTCAATACAGAGGTAGGTCGAAATTGCATATTTTAAAATGACATTTTTTAAAATGACATTTCTCAAAACTGCATATTTCAAAACTGCATAAGGTACAAAACGGCATAAGGTACAAAATTGCATTTTTCAAAACTGCATATTTGTAAACTGCATAAGGTACGAAAGGACATAGGTACAAAACGGCATTTTTCAAAACTGCATTTTTCAAAACGGCATTTTTCTAAACTGCATTTTTTACAAAGACATTTTACAAAATTGCAATTTTTAAAACGGAATTTTTCAAAATTGCATGTTTCAAAACGGCATAGGTACAAAACGGCATTTTTCAAAACGGCATTTCTTAAAACGACATTTTTTAAAAAGACATTTTTCAAAACGGCATTTTTCAAAATTTCATTTTTCGAAACGACATAGGTAGAAAAATTTAGGTGAAGGATATTATATGCATACTAAATCTTCAAATAATTTCTAATTTCCATGAAGGTCCTTTCTTATAACATACCTATACTAAACCTAAACATGTGAATTAAATCTTACTCGACTAAGGAATAGTCAAGTTCCATTTCATTTGACTTTATCCTAGAATTTAATCCAAGAATCGTTCACAAATGTTCAAAAATTTCATTCATCTCAAATTTCATCGTGTAATAAATAACCGTACCTGTTGGTCATATTCCAGAAATTAATGAAAAGATAATTCTAGACTCATAATCGATTAAAATTTTTCATTCTGTCTTGTGCAGTTTTAAAAATGCAGTTTTGTACCTTATGCCGTTTTGTACCTTATGCCGTTTTGAAATATCCAGTTTTGATAAATGCAATTTTGTACGTTATGCCGTTTCGTACCTTATGCAGTTTTGAAATATGCAGTTTTGAAAAATGCAATTTTGTACCTTATGCAGTTTTTAAATATGGCGTTTTGAGAAATGCAATTTTAAAATATGCAGTTATGAACGGATCCCTTTAGATTCTCATCGGGAGAAACAGGCTCAGGTGGGGTGTAATATTTTGATTTCGCTTATTAGGCGTAGCTCAGCGTAGATTGGACACTTGGACTGGTTAATTCTATATAAATTGGTATAGTGACATTTTGTAAAATTATTGACATCTAGGTTGTAGTATCATTAGAAATTGTTTTGTGGTATTGCAGATTAGTTGCGCGATAATCTGGAATATGAAGTGCGGTAAATAAATACCAGTGCGATGAACACAGTGAGGTCGTAAGTCATTCATAAGATTCGGTATGCGGAAGTTTAAAAGCGAAAGGGAAGTGTGCGAAAGATAATTAGTGGTATGTAAAGTGAAATAAATTGTGTAAAAATAAATAATGGTTAAAATTATTTGTGGTTTTGTTTTTAGGTGTTCAGTATGAAAAATTATCAAGATTATTTTTCGTAATTTCAGGATATTCCGGAAGAAGTGTAAATTACGAGAATTGTTGTTGTAAACCGCCAAATTTATAACTGTATTCACAATCCATTGATGCCAACCGGATCGTAACAATATCAATAATTGGGCAAAATTTATTTTTAGAAATAATCAAGACCAAACGAAACAATTCACTCCAAAGACTATTAGCTTTTTGGACATTAATGCTGTGTGCCTCACGTCGATTTTTTTGTCTAAATTTTCAACTAACTTAATTGATGGATATGGTTCTTACCAATCTTTCAAAGATGGCAGAAAACCATCCGCATCTGATGTTTAATTAAAATCTGCAATATAAACTTAAATTCAACATTCTATGAAATATTTATAATCTGTAATTGGTAAATCGGAACTAAGTTTACAGTTTAGAACTAAATATCGGGTAAATTTTGGTTTATAAATAGTAGAGCCATCTAACAATACCTGGCTGAACTAGCTATCAATTTAGTTAGCTGGAAATTTAAACAAAACAATCGGCGACACAACATAAAACTGAAACCTTCGTTATGCTACGGAAATGCCATCATAACGAGAACAATGTAAATAACAGCAGGTAATTAGCATTTAGAACTGCATCACAGCTGTAGTAAAGGTGAAAAGAACTACATTTTGCATTCCATATCTATAATTGTATAGAACATGATACATACGGCGACGATGAGATACCATTAAATAAGACAAGCACGTCTTGGAAGTTTTAGTGCTTACTGATGAATCATCATAGAATCGACTTAAATTTCATTAATTTTGGCTGGGTTGTCCTGGGAAGACGAACAGGCTGCCGTATGGCAGCGCTGACCTTTGCACAAAACAGAAATGGGTTGAAAATCAAAATCGATTATAAGTTTCCAAAATTATAAAAAATTGTATTGCAAAAAAAGTTACGGTTATGCAATTAACTTTAGATAAGACTCAAAATTTGAAAAAATATAGTAATTCAAATAAACAAGTTCAGTTTTCTGAAAACCGGTTTTATATAGTACAAGGGCAAGAAACGAAGAGTGACACCGGTATCATGATATCTCGTGTGGATGCACCACAGAATGTGCATTTTCACACTAGGGTAACTTGAATCCGGTAACTTTTTCGATCTTTCCTCTTTACCTACAAAACCGGTTTTGTTTGTGCCGAAATAAAACTGATTTGGTAGGTAAAGGGGGAAAAACGAAGAAGTTGCCGGATTCAAGTTACCCTAGTGTGCATAAGCACAATGGGTTACGGTTAAAGTTACACTTAATGAAATGAATCAGAACACAATTTAATTGCAACCAGTTCTTATATATTCAACTTGTAAAATATAATTTTCTAATACAACCTTAAGCACCGGATGCATTTTTTACACACCATAACCTTAACCTAATCACTTGGTCGAATGCATAAAATTTTACAGCAACTAATATAAAATATACAAAGTGTCCTTACACCATGTCTTAAAAACACTGTTCCCATAATGTTCCGACAATAATACATATAAATTATTGCTGAGTAATTAGCGCGCTCGAGTTCAAAGCCAAAATATTAAAACATGAAATATAAATTGCAACAATTTATATTTTCGTTGTTGTTGTTTGTTTGTTTCATTTCATCTATGCTAATTCTAAGAAATAAATTATCCGAAATGTATATAAAAAAAAATCCCGCTGAGTTATATTTTAAATTAATTAAAAATTTAATGTCAGAATTTTATTATAATCTAGCTAAGATCGTACATGTATGTAAGAATGGAAGCATAAATCTATCAAAAATTCAAGATACACAAACAAAAACTATGCTGCGCGGATGAGTTAGGGATTTTATACTTGGTACATATGAGGAGATGTAATAAATGAATTTTTGATTAGCATATTAACGCTTCTTTTGGAGAGATTTGTTGTGGCATGTGTTTGATCGTATATATCAAATTTAAACATCTAGAATCATTATGACTACATAGTTAATGGAATTTAAATGATCAAAGACAGATTGCCGATTGAACGATAAATATCTAATACGATTTTTTTTCGTATAGGAAATACCGATTTTGATCGACTATTTTCCTTTGGGTGTGGCTATTCACCGCTAGATGGCACTATTTAATTAATCTTCATGTAATAATAATTTATATCAATAATCTGAATTTAATAATGATATTATTAGTCATTATCATAAATCTGATCAAATCTCGATCTTGTCTCGCTTCTATTAAGCATTAAATCATTTAATATGACATTCAAGTACAAATGTGGTTACTATCTTGCTGAATATCATAAATAATATATATCTATTAATTAATATAATTAACAAGTGACATTGTGGAAAAAACGGTGTAAATTATAGTTTAATTAGATTTATAATTAAAATCAATATAATTGTTAATTGCAATAATTACTGTTTTCTTACATCTCGTGAAAAAGGTCAGTTTCGTAAATTGTGTTAGATTTATCAGTTTAGCGCACAGCTCTCACTGGTTTCTTGCTACTTACTTATTAATTATTGAACGCAATTTATAATTAAATTATTAATTTCGATTAAAAAAACATATTGTTGTAATAAATTAAATTCATTTACCGTGTTTTTGTATTTTTATAAACATGACAATCACTTAATTTATTATTAATAAATTTTATATTTCTAACAGATAAATTGAATAAATGAATTTATTATTAATTTATTATAAATAAATTGGAAAAATTGTTATTATTTTTATATAACGTATTAACATGTTAAGCACTTGTTTTTTTTACCTATCTATCTGCATATGTGTTTGTGATTTTCACATTTTAATTGCAATCGCGGTTTTTAGAGGTTGAAGATTTATTGTAAGATTTAATTAAGATATAAAAAATTATATTGGTTTGATTAATGAATAATTGCGGTACACGTTTTACAATAAATCGCAGTGTTTTGTTTTGATAGTTGATACCATTTTGTATTTTGGTGGCCTATAAAGGTTTAATAATTCGACAGACTCTTTTAAAAACTTCAACCTAAATTTATTGTTAGTAAAATCTCAGCCTCACACATGGTTACAAACCGAATTTTCAACTCAGTGTAGCAAGATTTGATTTTTTTAATGCACTCGATCTGGTTGATCTGGTTGGTTTTGTCATCTGCCATTAATGATTGGTCATTTTACTTATATATACCATTGAAAATTTGCTATAAAAATGTCTTTAATCGCCATTGAGAGGCTAATAAATCTCAGGAAAGATCAAACGAAACCAAGTAGAGATCACTACATAATGACCATCCATAAAATGGATTTAAAAAAATATTAAAAAAATATCATAATACGATCGGAACATAATTCCACCATACGAAGCACATCTGAGCCTATTGGCCAGAAAATCGAGGTCGAGTTATATTCAACATGGCCAGATTCCTTACTTTGTCCATAAATCATGTTGAATAACACGAAATATGATATTCAGTTAAAATATACAGTGAAGGAAATTGAATTAACGCCACACGATTTATCAAGGAAAATACAAAAGCCTGATTGAGTTATTATTATCTGTTATTAACTTTCTAAAACTGAAAACACTGTATGGCAATATTATTTTCGATATTAAACAGTTTCCGTTGGACAGTTAATTAAACAATTGGTGAAAAATAATTAGGACTCACTTCAAAAATCCTAAACAATTTTAAATAAAAATGTTTAAAAAATACTTGATATTTTTAATTTCAATATGAAGACATAAAATTTGGAATAATTTTCCCGCTAGTGGCTATGGCAACATTATTCCCAAGATATATAAAAACTTACATCAAACTTTTTCCTCGGTAGGCCAGAAAATTATTTTTCTTTTCCCAGTTCCATATATTCTCGGGGAATTATCAAAATAGGACCACTGTAAGTTTGTAATTTAAAAATATCTCTTAGTTGTTTTTCTAGTTCAAATTCATCGTAATTAATCTAAAAGCATTTATAAAATACTAGAAGTAATAGTACAACCCCGGTTAAGCCACTCTTGGCTCTTTCTCTCTCTCTCTGGCACTACATCCCATCAAGGGATTTGGCCACCTCAAATGAGGTTTCATAATCATATTTTCATTTCGGATAATGAGTGATTACTTCATTGATGATAAAACCAGCCGTGAAATTTTGTCCATGTCACCACCGGGAATTGAACCCAGGACCTCCGGTCGCTGGAGCAAGCATGTAGACCACTTTGTCACCGGGGCGGCAAACTCTTGTCGTTTAATGAAAAATTTGTTAATCAAAATATGAAAGTAAGAATAATTCATTTCCCATACTGTATAACAAAAATGTTTTATAAAGGACACTAGTAGACTTTCGTATCAATATTGTCAAACCAAAGTTAGCTAGTTTTTGTTTGTCCACCCATAAATTAGTGTTGCCCAATGAAATATTGCTGTTGTCTTTTGTGAAAGTTCTGCAAAGGTTTAAACTGTTTGAATTGAGAAAAGGGTATGTGTGAAATTAACATGCTAAAATCCAAGGGGCCTGTCCAAAAGGCCCTCCTAAATGTCCACTCCATTCATCCAATCTGATTCAAATTTTGCATAGAAAATGTATACTAAAATAAACAGATTTTCGTGATATTTATGATGGGGTCGGCCCCTTGGATATAGATGCTCTCAAATAATTTTTCCCCAAAAATGCCTAATTGCTTCGGTTGTGTGTTTCAGCCGCTCCACCGTTCCTCATGAAATTTTTCCCATATATAATTCACATGTCCAGAACCAACTTTACGATATTTTTAAAGGGACTGAATTTCGGGGTCTGGAAGCCTACAAACTTTTACTAAAATTTCAATATTTTTTAAATTTTATCACGGGAACGAATTTAAGAAAGCGGTTATATAAACTTAGTAACAAGCTTCAATCCAGTAGGTTGGTCCCAAGGATCAATAATATAGGCTCCTGGGTCTAGGTAACCTCATACAAATATTTTCAAATGTCTGTAATTGGGAATGGAATCGCCTCAGCGATGCTGAAACAAGTGAATTGCGTGAGACATGACTTGAAATAGATCGAAACAAGTGAACAGTGTGAGACACGGCTAGAAAACAACGATAGTCGTTCAATTGAAAAGTTCTAAAAAAAGTGTTTAAAAAAAGTTTTTAGATCTGGAACTGTCATTTCACAGGATCCTTCCTGAAATGGAATTCCAATTAAATTTAAGGAAGTTCTGGAATATTCGACTGGGATTGGGCTAGATCATTTCAATCGATCATGGTGAAATGGGGTATATAGCATGAAAATCAAAAAAAAATATCCATAATAATCCATAATAATCCAAATTAGATTGTAGCATGCCTTGGATTTTACTGGATGATCAAAAACCAAAACTAAATAAATAATATTTCTAGGCGGATATGGTTCACTTTAAAACCAAAATAAGTCTAGCAGCCTTTGCCTTCTCCAGTTTCTCCTAAAAAAATAATTTTTTATGTTGATATTTTTTTATCGATAAATTACGTGCTTGGTTCCGATCCAGATTCTATAATAATTTTTTAAACAAATTCCGATATATAGCAAACTATGATGGCATCGAGCATGATGAAATTGGACACGTAGAAAAAAAAACGGGATTGTAAAATACTTTTTGCAAGAAGTTCTGCAATGTAGTCAACTGAAACAGAACTAGGCCATTTCTAAACCGATCATAAACCTATCCGGTGTCTAGTATGGAAATGAAATTCAAGTATGATTTTTTGACGAATTTTTGGAATGTGATTTACTGAAGTCTAACTATTTCATTTCATAAATTGTTTTTGGAAGCAGTTCTGTAATATGATCATCTCAGTCTAAAGAGGTTAATTTTTATAGCAAAGAAAACGTTTTATTTTTAATGGAATTAATTTCTGAAATGTGAGGCTGTACAACTTATGTAACGTATCGATCGAAACCACAATAAAGTCAGCCATGACCATGCCATCTGGAACCAAACCAATAATATCCCAAGTAGCTCCGACCTTTGATTTCTAGACCGGCGTTTTACAAGCCGGAATTCGCTTGCACAAAGAGCAAGAAGTAATTAGGATGGTTGTGGGACATATGAGCTACCGTCTGTAATCATAACAGCAGCAGCTGTATAGCAACTACAATGTCAACTAAAAACAACAAACATTAGACGGAACTGCACATAAATTCATTGGAACTCATTCGCCGGAATGATTCCGGCTTGCTTTAAATGGTTCCGATTGGCTTATTATTGGTTCCGGCCGAAAATCATAATCTAATCCACAATAATGCACAATACACTGTGGTTGCTGTGCCATAATAGGATATGGTTGCGCCAGATATTATGCCTTACTTGGTTTGCTTCCGGCTGATATGGTTCCGGCTGGCGTGATGGACACTTTTTGTGTCGGACACAAATTTTTCGGTAAAACAAACGCTCCGTAATTTCTCAAAGTTAATTTTACTGATAACGATGCCTTATCATCGACATCGGATAAATAAAAAAGAGGGTGGCAAAAAATCATTAATTCGATCATTGGCTCGAAAATCGTACTTCAAAACTGCTATTGTATTTCCATTTTAATCAGTCCAGTTAATTCCGTATTTATCGGTTCCGACTTCACGAATTATATTGAACATTTTTTTTTTAATTGTGGTGTGTAGATAATAAAGAAACATTCCGATTTTTATAGTGGATTTGAGGAACAACCGTTATAACATGACCCAATAAGAACTTTTATGACGTGTATTTAACTCATTTGTAATACTAAGTTCAAACAGAAAATATAATTTTTATAAATTTGATTTGATAATCGTTTTTCGATAAACTATCGTTTTCGGCGAATAGGTTTTCGACGAATCGTATACTTTTTCGATGAAATGGTTTTTCGGCAAATTGTTTTTTTTTCGATGAATAGAGGTTTTTACTGAATTGATTTTCGATGAATTGCTTTTCAATAAGATGTTGCGGAACTCCAGTTTTACATCTATGGCGAACATTCAGCTTGGTAGAGTTAACACAGAATATGAGGCAGTAAGGAGAAAATATTCACAGACATATTGAATGGATTATGAATTAGAGAACTTCGCAAAAGCAGATATTTATACTAATGGGACAGAATGGTAATGAAGTCACAGGAAAGTTTTAAACTATGATCTCTCACTAATCTTATTTTTAAGACCTTGTTAAAGTTAGCCAAAAGATTCCATCCGAAAGGTAATGCAGATAGTGTCTTTGCTATCCCAGCCGAAAAAATATACGATATGATTTTTCGATAAAGCGGTCCATACATTCTATATACTCCGCTCCTACGTGCGGCACGCAGTGCGACATGTTTGCTGGTCCCGGCTCCTACGTCCCCCAAAGTTCAAATCTAAAGCCCCTCGGCCCGTGAGAGTTGTCGAAGCCGATAGCCTCTACAATTGCTGCATTTGTCTTATTGCATTTATATAGTTAGTGTTTCGGCTGGCATAGCAGAAGAACTATCTGCATTACCTTTCGGCTGGAAACTTTCGGCTAACATTAACAGTATATTTTTAAGAGATAAACTTAGAAATGTTGAGAGGTTTGTGCGCTTAACCAGTTTAGCTAACTCGAACATGGAACGTTGAAGTATAAACTCAAAAAAAAAATAAAAACGTGTAGATATTCACTGGCCTAAGAGTATTACATTCAAAGATGGTATGAGTATTATAATTAAAGTATTTTAGACCCTCGAACAGACAAAATCGATGTCCCTAAAGCTAGCAGAACCACGTATGTGAAGTTATCCCAGAATTCTATCCCAGAAAATAAAAAAAAATAATCAGGCAACACTAACTTATCAATAACTAATTTGTCTTGTATGAAGTTAGCTCGGCCCAGAATTTTTATCAATTTTAATGAAAAAACGAAAAATTACCAAATTTATTAAATTCGATTTGTTTTTCATAAAATAAAAAAATTTAAATCTAACGTATAAAAAAACTGTAAAATTTTAGCTGGGCTAACTTTACACAAGAGCAAAGTAGTTATCGATATGTTAGTGTTGCCTGATTAAAAAAAATATTTTCCGGGATATAATTCTGGGATAACTTCACATACCAACAGAACCCATACCTATAGCAGAACATTAAAAGTTAGTATGGATAATTATAGACTAATTAGATGCCATATTAAAAAAGATTGGGCTCCATCCCTTCCAACTAAAACGATGGATTCTGCTAGTTTTAGAAAAAGTTAGAAGATGTAAAAACAATTGGAAAACTTAAGTTGAATTTTAGGCTAATTAAATGCACAAATTTAATATTTTTTTTTATTCTGCTCGTTCTAGAAAAGCATAAGGCTTTATCACTTCAAAACTAAAAGAACCCAAAATGAAATTAGAACACAATACTAGATCAGTACAAATACAAATTAGTTTAGGCTTTTCATGGCCTAATTAAACGCGTCATTGAAAAGTTTTAGGCTCCATTCGCTCTTGACGCAAATCGAAAATCGAACCAAATTTGAAATTAGAACGCGAATCTAGATCAATCATGACATACATGACATACACCGATTTATGCGAGTGTTCTTTGTGAAGTTTTTGGACACATTTTTATTTATTTGACAAAAATTTATGGAAGTGTGCAATTTCAACAGTGTATTTGTTTTATATTAAAATAATTCGAAAAAAATTATAATAAATATTGAAAAAATAAAAGAAATTGATTGAAATTAAAAAATGTATATAAAATAATGAGTGTATAAAAAAATAAACCAAATAGTAAAAAATCTCAGGGATTGGCTCGCATAGTGACTATATACGTTCGAAAGGGGATTCATTAGGCAATTTAAATCAGTAAGCCCTATCTGGATATGATGACCTAGGCTGGTGAATCGAATTTTTAAAATTCCGCCAATACAGCGAGTCTTCATATACACGGATGTTCTACTACTCTAAGCCAAATAGAAAAAATCTCAGAGATTGGCTCGCATAGTGACTATATACGTTAGAATAGGGGATATATTAGGCTATTCAAATAAGTAAGCACTTATAGCTCGGTTTGATGACCAAGGCTCGTAAACCGAAATTTTAAATTTTTACCAATACAGCGAGTCTGCATATCCATGGATGTTCTACTACTCTAAGCCAAATAGCAAAATTCTCAGAGATTGGCTCGCATACTGACTATATATGTTCGAAAGGAGATACATTGAGCTATACAAATCAGTAAGCCCTATCTCGATATGATGACCAAGACTCGTGAATCGAATTTTAAAAGTTTCACCAATACAGCAAGTCTCCATATCCACACTGAGAAAAAAACCACTAAAAATAAAAAAATATACTCATAAAATCAAAAAAATATACATATATTTTTTAGGTGAAAAGTCTCGTTTTTAAAATCAAAAGGATAAACTTTTTATTTTTAAAATAGATTTTTTCGCCAAATTTGTTTATAAAAATAAAAAATTATTTTTATTTTCAAAAATACTTTCCTTAGTTTTGTCACAGATTTTTTTTAAACTTTAAGAGATTGTTTTTAAAAATAAAAAACTATTGGCTAGTTTTAAAAGATTTATTTTAATTTTTAAATAATTATTTTTTTAACAAACGCCACACAATTTTATTAAATCAAAGTAATCTGTAATACACTTTACATTAATACAATGAAACAAAGTACATTTAGTAGAATGTAGAAAATTAACACCCCCTCCCCAATTTTTAACCCACAGGGTCATTCTCATTGTGTAAAAATACACATAAACACCACCCTTAAAAAAATATAATGAGAACTTCCTAAGTTCTTTCAGGCAGTTTGGTCTCGTCCTGATAAAAAGTTGGTCTACTCATAAGTTTGCAACGACCAAAACCAAACTGCAAAAATTCAAACCTTCATACCTTTAGTATAACACAAGAAGATATAGATTTGGCGAATTATATAAAATATAGACGAATTGAAAAATAAAACAACGGGATTTCTAGCAAACCAATAAATATAAAAATTTTCAAAAGTTGTCATTAATATCAAAAAAATTGTTTTTTGATATTAATTAATTCTAGAACTCTTCTTTTGAAATAAATTATTCTGTTTAAATAAATAAACTTTTTAAATTTAAAAAGTATTTTATAAATCATTTTATAAAATAAGTTATTAAAATAAAAAACTATTTATTAGTTTCTAAAAATCTTATTTAATTTCAAAAAAATACTTTTTAAATTCAAAAAAATTTATAACTTTTAGAAATTAAAAACTTCGATTTTTAATTTTACAAACCAAAATTTTTCTCAGTGCATGGATATTCTACTACTCTAAGCCAAATAGCAAAAATCTCAGAGATTGGCTCGCATAGTGACTATATACGTTCGAAAGGGGATATATTAGGCTATTCAAATAAGTAAGCCCTTATATCTCGGTATGATGACCAAGACTCGTAATCCGAAATTTTAAAGTTTTACCAATACAGCGAGTCTGCATATCCATGGATGTTCTACTACTCTAAGCCAAATAGCAAAAATCTCAGCCTGAATATACAGACTCGCTGTATTGATAAAACTTTAAAAATTCGATTCACGGGCCTTGGTGATCATATCGATATAGGGCTTACTGATTTGAATAGCATAATGTATCCCCTTTCGGAAGTATATAGTCAGTGTCCGAGCTAATCTCTGAGATTTTTACTATTTGGTTTATCATTTTATACAGTATGGTATATAAAATTTATTTAAAAATTTAGAATAATGAGCATTTTACATTTTTTAATGTCAAACAATTTCTTTTGTTTTTTCAATATTTATTATAGTTTTTTCGAATTATTTTAATAAAAAATGAATACACTGTTAAAATTACACTCTTCCATAAATTGTCCAAGAAATAAAATTGTGTCCAAAAACTTCAGAAAAAACCGTCGCATAAATTTTTGTCCAAGAACTTGACACCGGTTTGACATACAAATAAGTTTAGGCTTTTTATGGCCTATTTGATTTTATGGCCTATTTGCCCCATTAAAAATTTTTGGACTCCACTCTTTCTTGACCAAACTTCAGGTCATTTAATTTAAAGCTATAGCAGAACCCAAACGGAAAATCGAACCAAAACCAAAATTAAGACGCAAAACAAGGTCAATCGACATACAAATAATTTTAGGCTCATTACGGCCTAATCAAATAACACATTAAAAAATTTTGGGCTCCACTCGTTCTTCTAAAACGCAAGACTAGGTCAATCGACATAAAAACAATTTTAGGCTTGTTTTGGCGTAATCAAATGCCCTTTTAAAAAATTTGGGCTCCCTTCGTTGACCAAGCTTCATCTTGATTAGGCCATACAATTAAGGACCCTAAAATTATTTGTATGTCGACTGATCTTGATATGCATTCTAATTTCGGATTTGGTCCGATTTTCGATTTGGCTTCTGCTATAGCTTAGAATTAAATGACCTGAATTTTGGTCAAGAACTAGTGGAACCCTAAAATATTTTAATGGGTCATTTGATTAGGCCATAATAAGCCTAACATTTTTTGTTTGTTAATAGATCAAGTTTTTCGTTCTTGCGATTTTTTGTTTGGGTGCTGCTAGCTTTGAAGTGATAAAGCCTTAAGCTTTTTCTAAGAAAACTGAAATTTATGCATTTAATTAGCCTAAAATTAACTTTAAATTTTCCAATTGTTTTTGATATTTTTTTGATATGGGTTTTGCTAACTTTTTAGAAAGCAGGCAGAACCCATCGTTTTAGATGAAGGGTTGGAGTCCAAACATTTTTAATAGAGCATTTAATTAGCCTATAATTAGCCATACTATCTTTAAATGCTCTGCTAGCTTTAGGAACGTCAAGATCATCGATCATACAACTCCACCACGGACATAGTTCTCCTACTATTGAATGCAAAATATTAAATTGAGTAAACAACTAACTATATACAAATTTACATCCAAATCCAAAATGGTAGTTTAAAAATGTTATTGGTAAAAACATCTTATATAGTTTCTTTTTTTATGCATAAACATACGAGTACTCCTCTACCATACCCATAGAGTATAAAATGTAATTCAATGACATTCGCGGATGGGAATAATAAAATACCGCGCGATTTTAAATTTATTTATAATTTTATTACAATGCATCTGTCGACAGTTTAACTATCCTTTATATGAACATATTATAAACCGTGTAGTTTTTGTATTAAAAAAAATAATAATTGTTTTGTTGTTTATACTCGTACGTACCTCTGAAAGTTGAGTTGTTTTGTTGCTGTTTTGTGTTTATTTATTTTATGCAAAAGTCGGTTTATATGACTTTGAGATTGATGAGAATTATAATTGAATGCGGAATGAATATTGATTTGTGATCGATATGTCCGTATAAATATACGAATTGTTTTCAGGTAGAAATTGGATTTTTTTATGTGGTCACAGTTTAATAAAGGCGGTATGGGTTTAAATTTGTTTACAGTAAATATTTATCTTTTGTGTCGTATTATAACCTTTTGTGTACGTAATGTCCTTTTTGTATATAAATGCAATTTATATCCTTTTGTATGTACACTTTCGGTAATAAATCCTCAATTTTCCACACCCAAATTGTGTGAGATGAATCATATGCCGAAATAGTTTTAAAAAGTCATTTAGCCACAATCTCTCTAAATTTATGAAAACACTAGCAACCTAGAAATTATATTGATCATAACACTTAAGCCTGTACAGGTTCTTTCTAAATCTATTTGCAAAACAATAAATCAACGAACAAAGTGCTTTAAATTAAGAACTTACGTCTTAAACATCCTTAGAATAATGTATGTAGTACATATCCCCTTCTCAGTACATTAATTAAATAAAATTAATTGCTTTGTATATTTTGGACAATCGCAATAAATTTATTTTTAATTGTTATTATATTCACTATTTAGTTCTTATTTATATAAATTTAAAGTAATAAAATTTAATAAATTGTTTTTTTTTATCATTAGTTTAGTGTTATAAATAGAATAAAATATATTTTTAACATTGGGTCTGTACGCGTTTATACTTTGTATTTACTAAAATGTGCGGGGGCATTTTACAAAATAATTTTATTTGAAATATAAATTCCCATTAAAACATTAAAAATATTTAAACTTATTATATTCTGTGCAGACTCATATCAATACATAAGCTTTGAGTCAAATTCGTTATGTACAATTTTTAAATGGATTTTCAAAATAATCGTCACAACTACAGCAAAAATTATCGTCATGGACGCATTTATATCAGAGCCATCTACGATTTTAAAGAGCCGTAACATTAAAACAAGAGCTTTAAATAGAAGGGAAGCTTTTATTGAGTTACTATATGAAACAGTGGTAATTGGAAAATTTTTAAACATAAATTGATGAATAAAATATTAAAAAAATCATCTAAATTTTAATTTAACAAACACATATTTGAAAATCAGACACCATAGTGTAGTATTTAATTATTAAATTTAAGCTAAAGAGGAGCCGTTTAGTTGCGTAGGTTAGTAAAGTAAGTTATGTTTATAAAGAGTGCTGCCGCAGATTTCTCTTACATCCAATTTAAAATCTAGTTTTATAAAAATTTAGCTTCTTTGATCAATTCTGGTGCCATGCACATTAGAATTTTCAAGATGAACGGTGGATTTAAAGCCAATATGAACGATCACATTTATAACAAAATTGAAGAGAAAACGTGAGCTGAAACGAGGTTTTATGAATCACCATGTAGAAATAATAATTATTATTCATATAATAAAATTTTTACATCAAATTTTATTTACTGGAAATGTATACAACATCATTGATTTTCTTAATTAAATATTAGTACAAAAAACAAAACCGAGCTTTCTGTAATTTAAAAATCCGTTAACAGATGTCTCTATAATAAATTTTCTTGAAATTAGAGAAAAGCAAAATAATTAAATAAATGTTTACGGAAATAAACCATTATTAAGTTAAGCGCGAAATCTTTAATATAAAAATTTAACATAATTCAAACTCAACTCAAACTCAAAACAATTATACTTTTTATTTATAATATTCACCATCATAGATGGCTGCGCGCTGTAAAACAATAATAGAAAAATATCACAATTTTCCCAAATGTTTGTTTTTTTTCAATCCAATTCGCTCGTGTTGCGTTATTTTTCTAGGAGATCCCCATAATCTATTGAATCAGGCTGAATACATAATGAATTCTTAAATTTTCCAAAAAAACATTTTGGTTTTTAAATATTCAATTCTTTGACGTTATTGTTTTCTAAATGTATACTTAGCGACATCTTTTGATTGGTTTAGTAATTGCAAAAAGCTTTATAAAAGAACAATGTTTTTAATTTATGAAGTCCTCTTTTGTTTATACTACAGGATGAAACAATATAGGCTGTGAATTTGTTGTGATGAAAAATCAAATTTTTAACAAGTAACGAAAAAACAGTTTTCGAAGTTTGTTCATCAACAATGTTGAAATAGAATCCAAAACGCAATAACCGCCATATTGCATTGCTACTCCAAAAGCATTTTTTAACGAACGTTCGTTTTGAAAAAATAATGCTGATATTTTTGATGGAGCACTCTGTATTAATTTCTTATTTTCTTTACATACATGTGTATGTAACAAATTCTTGTTTCTACAAAAAAAAATTATGTTAGACTAATTTAAATGTTTTTACGTTAACTCGACATAATATGACTCAATTTTAAAATATACTTTTACTGAATATTGAACTAACCATTAAAATTGAAAATTCAAACGAAGCATTTATGTTTTTACATACAAAAAAGCTTCTAAAAAATATGAAAATACACATTCATTATTATGAAAAAGAACAAAAAGCTCACGAAAAAAGTGGCGGAATCTTACGGCTCTTATATTTAGGAGGCTCTGAATATATTGTCGATACTACAGTTGTTTTTTCGATACTTTGGTTATATGAAAAGTACTTTAATATTTTCGAGTAATTTTTAATGTTTGTAAAGTTAGCCCAATTTTGATACCCGAAAAATTAAATGGCAACACCAATTACTACTATCATAACAATTTTTGCTATCAGCTTCGAAAAACGGCATGGTTTTACTACTAGTCACGAAAATGTTTCAATCATGATAGAGAAAAACTATCAAGAAAGTTAAAATTATGAAAAATTATGAAAAATTTTAACCTCGGGATATTTGCAGATTTACAATTCACTGGATTGGCTAATCAGGGAAGCATGTGTAGTTAGCCCAGTTTTTCATCCCAGAAAAAAATAAAGTTTCCTCAAACAATACCATTTCACCTCATTCCAGTTTTTTCTATTTCAAACACCAATTTCAACAACAAAATATCCATCCCATATTTTTTCCTTTAATTGTTGTTTTTGTACTCTGCGCATGAATAAATGATTAAAAATAGTTTTTCTAATTAAAATGATTTTTAAGTAATAGTTGTGTGTTTTGATTAACGATGTGAACAACATCTATTTTTTTCAAGCTGGTAATAGTAAGTTCTTGCAATGACTAAGCGGGCAAAATCTTGTCATTCTCCAAGAAATATGATTTGCCGTTGTTCATACGCAGAGTACAAAAACAACAATTAAATGAAAAAATCTGGGATGGATATTTTTATTTTGCTGTTGAGAAAAATAAAATAAAAAATCATTCCGTTTTATACAAGTTTAAATAGAAAAAACTGGAATGAGGTGAAATAGTATTGTTTGAGGAAACTTTATTTTTTTTCTGGGATGAAAAACTGGGCTAACTTCACATGCTTTTATTCGGGGTGGTAATCTTTATACTTAAAGGGTTTCCATAAATTCCAAAATCTCAGAGTTTTTTAACCAAAATTAGTCTACCGGAAATGCCAAAAATTTTGGAAAGTATATCATTTAAAAGAAAAATGGTAAAAACAAAAAAATGTAAATTAAATTGTAAAACGTATGTTCAGATGATTTTTTAAATTTTAGCGGAAATGACTAGTTCGGCATCTGTATACAGTGCAGGAGGATTGGCTGTTTGGAATGAACATTCATACTTATGCGTTTGTCATAAATTGGGAGGTAATTACGATATTACGGGTGGACATTTGTGTATTCCGTTGCTTTGCATGCAGCCAATATTTAATGTAAATAATTCATTTCTACAAATTTTATAAAAGAAACAGTTCGCCTTGAAAGCGGCACACTACGTTTGACAGAGGAGCGTCCACACGAGAAAGGAACAATTCGTTGTTGGCTCAAATAGCGGCATGTATTTTATGGCAGATAAAATTGAACGCGCTTGAATTATTTTTTTAGAATTTTTCTATGCATATGGGACCTTTAGTCTACACAGCAATCAGGAACTATATGTTGGCTCAACTACAAGTCTATATTTGTAGAAAGGGAAAGTTTACTAAGCTTGGATGATTTTTTCAAAGTTTTTCTATGCAAAAAAGTTGAAAAAAGTCCACAAAAGTCAGGAACCATAACCTGGCTCACCTAGCGGGGTATGTCGATTGGTAGGTTGAATGACCTTGAAAGATTTTCTTTAGAGTTTGTCTATGCATAGGACTTAGTATATCTCACAGAATTCAGTTCACAGAATTCAGAAATCATACGCTGGCTTAACTAGCGGAGTACATCATTTCATTAGGAGCTGAGACTTAGTCCACAGAAGTCAAAAAATTTACGTTTGCCCAAATAGCAGTGTTATCATCCTAACACCAATGAATCGACAAAGTTCTAGAAAAATTCATCCACTATCTTTAAACATTGAATGATCTAACGATGCACGCCCCTAGTTGAGGCATCAATTAGTTCCTGACTTCTATGGACCAAATCTCAGTTCATATATGCATACAAAAGAAAAAAACCATTCATTGCCATAACTAGTGCGTACTCGTTTGGTAGGTGAATATTGAATGAGCTTGGACGATGACGCTGCTATTTTGGTCAATATAGATTTTCTTAGTTACTGTGGACTAAATCTAAGCTCCTTTACGTTGAAAAATTCCAAAAAAATCATCAAAGCTAAGCAAACCTTCAACTGTCGAACAATGTATGCCGCTAGTTGATCCAACCAGATCTTTTGATCCCTATCATTAGTTGCGACAGTCGAGTAAAAACTTTCAGATACAGAGAATAACCTCTATGTAAAGAACTATAATTTGTGAACCACTCAGGTACCAAATACGCGTATAAATTTGGTCGTACTTACAGAGCAATGTACTTAGTTATAGGGCTTAAATCACACCGCCGTATTAGCTTAATTATTCAAGGAACAATACAGATATACAATATAATCTCCGCTGTGCGCATGAATACATTGTTTAAAATTGTGAGTTGGCTCTTGCAAAACGATATGTTGATGTGAGTAGCACTGCACTAAGCTTAATTCAATTTGCCTTGAAATTCACTGAGACATTGATGGAGTCGGTGAAGGTGCAGAAAGTACTTATAAGCTGGATCTAGTACCATGTTCATTACAAATTCAATTCTGTTGATTTGTTCCCAATCCCTGATTGACATGCATCTGAATGATTTAATTTCCAGTAAAGTTTTAAGTTTCCGAGTAGTGTCTCTATTGATTATTGATTATTAGCTGGTAGTACTGTTTTCGCTTGAATTAGTGCTCAATTGTCGGAAGCGTAAAAATTAATCGGTAATATGGTGGTTGTTTCTAGCACCAACAAGTGTGATATGTCATATGCTTGGCTTAGTTTTGGCCATCCTTCATAAAGCGATAGCAACCCCATAATTTTCCCTTCTCATTATTAAATTTTGAGTTATGAACGCCTGAAATTTAATCCGGATTCAAACCCAGTACCTCCCGATCCAAACACCAAAGCTTTAACTACTGTGCCGTTAGATCAGTAACCTTTTAAAGGTATTGAAACTATGTATAAACTTCGCTATTTCATAATCGATCAGAAACGCAAATTTTAAATTTAGTTCTGTCCATGCCACACCATTAAAAAGAATTCTACGATGCATTTGGAAGGAATTTCTTATATATTAGGCTATGCTGGTGAGAAACTCGGCTAATTCTTAATCAATAATTGTGAAATTTGCATCGTAGGTCTATATTGCAATTTTACTATGTAGTTGGAACAAGGTTCTGAAATGAGCCGAAAATAGGCACCTTTCGTTCACTTTTTTACAAGTAATTATAAAAATAGTGTTACATTCAAATTTTGAATTGAAAACTTGCGAATATAAATTGAACAATTTCATAAAGATTATCGTTTAGAGTTCGCTAAGTAAGGTTTTTATTTTTTACGTCCAAATAATAAAATTTATTATGGCTTCTCACCTATAAACCAGAGGGATTTATGTAAAATTTAACGTTAATAATTTTCACTAAAACTTTTTGGAGTTTTTGGCGAAAAATAAGGTTTCTTCGATTTCTAGCCAATAAAAAGTCCCATATAGGTAACCAATAAGTCTGGTTCTATTTCTAATACACTAGGTCATACTGAGTCTTAAGTAGAATTTTCAAAATATTTTTTGAGTTGTTGCCATAAAATTTATTTTCAGTTTCTGGCTTACATCTCAAAAACTTCCACATGCAACCAATATGTACGATTGTTCTTCTAATAGATAAGGTTATGACCTGAGTCTTTGTGGAAAATTTGGAGAAAATTTATGGTTTAGAATTTCTACAATAATTTTTTGAACTTCTTGATGTAGACCTTATACCTTTCGAGACTTTATTTTTCGTATGCAGCTGAAACCGCCCTCCAGTAGGCTTTCAAAAATTAAACAACCTTCAAAAGAGGTTGCTGACCACACCAGCTTAATAGCCTCGGTATAACTCGTCATTAACTCGTTGTAAATGCATAGGGGGCGTAAGTATGCCTAATCCAAAGTAAAGTATTCGTTTAATGATATTGTCAAAGACACGGCGAACTTAAAATTAAGGAGTATAATGTTGATTTCAATTGATATTTTCTTACTCTAAAAATAGTACTCTCATTTTATACCCTCATTTTGTATCAATGGAACAGAAATGAACTACACCGCTTTTAAATGTCAAAACAATGTATTTGTTTCATCTTTACGATTAATAACGTATTAACATTACTTGAAAATATTTTGTTTTGACACGTATAGAAAAAAATGGTGTATGACAACAACGGGTTACTCGATCAAAAAACGTGGAGTAGAGAAAATTGTGGTATTTTTTTGTTTCAGTCGAATATGTATTTTGACAGTAGTTGGAGTACCATTTTTCGTTCAATCGAAATCAACATAAGAAGAATTATTCATCCTATTTTTGATTGTCGAACGACAATTCTAAATGCTTTATAGATTACCGATAAGTAATTATTCAATGGTAAATCTAAAATTATCCCAATCTTCATATAGCACAGGCCAGTTACTGTTCCCGCTGTAGGATGCATTCCATAGCGCACAATAATTTTAGTTAATCTTATTTTTGCGGAGCGGAAATTTGTTTACAAAGTCCTGCTTCGATTGGCCATTTCCGTGTGTCGTGCTGCAAATATTTCAAAAACTAAGAAAACCACTATTCCATTATACAGGGTGATTTTTTTAATAAATGCCAGGTTTTTTATATCGGAAACGGTTGAAATTACTTGTACTCGATGAAAATTACTTGTAATGAAAATTGTTCAGTCTCAAGGGGGGCAATTAATGATTTTCTTGAATGACCTTGAAATTTATAAATTTTGGAAATATTGACGAAAATTATTTTCTTTTTAATTAGAACCTGTATTTTTGAGTACACTTTTTGATTAAAAAGGTTAAAACTAAATAAAAAAAAATTATTCAAAAATGAGCAAAAATTGATTTGCATTAAAACGAAAAAGAGTCTCTAAATTCTACACTGTTTCATTGTAATATTAAATAAAAATAATAAATTCAATTATTTTCTGTAGCAATGATATGTTTTAAACAGGGAACTTATTTTCCCTCAGAAACGTGAGAGCTCAGTTTTTTGAGATATTCCTCTACAATATGCAGCTAGCACATCTACATCAATTTCCTCTTGACTCTCACGACGTCTCGTTTGTTTTCCTATGGTTCCGGGAGTTCTGAGCTTCTTTGCTAAGCGAGTGAATAGACCTCTTCCAAAGTGATGACGATCTGAGTTCCGTCCAGTGTATAATTTAATCGCCTCTCGTTCATTTTGCCGAGATTTTTATACCATCATGTCGAACGCCTTCTTCATTATAGTACAACATACCAAAAAAGTTTAAAATAGATTAAGGCCAAAGAGAAGCAATAAATAAAAGGAAGAACAATAATCAGGAACTTCCGCAGGTTCTTATCAAGGATAAAAGTGCATAAAAAATCGTGTGATAATTCAAATTTGACCTACATAAATAAACAGTGTAGATGATTTTTTTTTTTTATTTAGTAAGAGCGGTCAATGTATCCAATTACCAAAATGCAAGGAACTATTTTATTGCGGAACAAGATTAAATATGACTAGAAAAGCCGAATACATTGAACGCTTATTTATAAAATCACACCCGGTCCTTAGATCGATATCAAGTACAGGTGACCAACAAAATTTTCTATTTTTTCACTATTCAACTTTCCTCTAATATTTTTAGATAGATATTGGTGTGACCAAGCTATTCGCCTACATTGCTTTCATAAATAAAAAAATAGCCTATGGATTTCAAATCGTCAATGTTTGCCAATTTTTTTTTAGATAAGTGAGAACTATATCAATCACATTCGCCGTATAATCATAAACATCTCGCATTCTGCATTGCTTGACGTCTTCATTGTATATATTTATAATATAAAAGCAGCCTTTTAGGTTTCCCATTTGGTCTACATAATCGTGCGTGTAGTACTTAATGAGTGTCACTTTGATTTTTCTTATATATCTAACGAATATAAAAAAGGTTCCTTCCACCATACCAAACAAAATCATTAAAGACTAATAAGTTTAGTAATTCCGTCCCAGTTTCCAATATTCAAAAACTACATCCAAAAATCATTTTGTATTGCCATTTCCAATCCCAATTGTGCTGCCGCAGCTGGCCGTATTACATAGCTTACTCCAAAAATCAATTTTATTTTACAATTTTCCCAAAACTACGACCTGTGGCGCTATTCTGCTAATTCCCCGGGAATATGAAACTGGGGAAAAAATTCATATGTAATTTCTGTTCAAATATTTGTTTCCGGCCTACTAAGGATAAAAATTTGATGTAAATATTTATATTTACAGGGAAAATTATTCCCCATTTAATTTTGTTTTCAAAAAAATTATCACTAACCCTAAGTATGCCAGAAAAAAAAATGTTAAAATAAAAATTACATTTAAATCCTTTCCCCAATTCCCGGGGATTTACCAGTAAACGAATTTTGTTCGAAAACCGCGACTTGAGAGTTGGGAATGTTTCTTTTCCTTATACAGCACACTATATGTAAATATAAAATTTAATTTACATCAATTAATAATAATATTAATTTTGTGCATCCGTGAAACAGCAGCAAAACTCCCAACTCTCAAGTCTCAGTTTTCGAGTTAAATCTGTACTCTGAATAGAGAAATAAATTAAATTAAATGGGGCCCCTGCTGCAGTCAATTAAAAAAAAATAAAAAATTACGAACAGGTATTGAATTGTTGACCGCATCCTGTGTGAAATTCGATGTTACAAAATAAACAAACTTGTTCTAGATTGATTGGCATCGAAAACAATTAATTTGACAAATAATTTAAAATGGATGGACGAAACCACGAAAATACTAAGAATTTAGACACAAACTCAACATATATGGAAATATTTTTTTTTTGTATTTATCCCTGCAATCTATTCTGGGGCCTGTTCTAGACTCTCCCTGCTCTTTCGTGGTTTGCTTATTCCGTCCTAACTTTTACGCTAATCAGCCAATCCGAGGACGTACGGCTATAGGACCGATTTTAAGAACATCTGCACATTGCAAGCTCCATGCCAGGTAAAATTAGCTTTTTTCGATTTCTAGCTAATACAAAGTAACCAATACGTCCGATCTCATTTATGTAACCAACCAATACGTCCGATTCTTTTTCATAAATGGGAAAAATTTAGGGTGTAGAATGTTCAACATAATTTTTTGAACTTTTAAGGCCATAAAGGTTATTTTTATTAGCTGGTCAATATTTCAAAAACTCCGACAGGTACCTAATATGTACGTTTGTTTCTCTTACAACTTTAAGGTCCTATAGTGAGACTGCACGGGGAGTTAAGGGAAATTTTATCTGGAGAAAGAAATTGGAGAAAATTTATGGTTTAGAGCTTTTTTATCGTATAAGTTCTTTTCAGTTTTTCGCCTACATCTCAAAAACTGTCACAAATAAAAGTTATTTTCAGTTACTGGCCAATATATCAAAAACTTACATTGGTAACCAATATGTACGATTGTTTTTCTAATAGGTAAGGTTATACTGAGTGTTTGTGAGAAATTTGAAGAAAATGTATGGTTTAGAATTTTCACAATAATTTATTGAGCTTCTTAACCTTACCTTAGACCTTACCTTTCGAATCTTTTTCTCGTGTCCAGATATAATCACATATTAAGTACATGTTATTCCAGAGGCTTTAAACTGTTTTGTGTTATGTCGCCGTTTACCTTAAAATCGTTACTAGCATAATTTTCAAAAGAGCCTGATCAGCCCACCAGCTTAATATACACGCCAATCAGTAGCTTGTTGTGAATGCATATAGGTTTCACTCGAATGACATATGGATATTAGGTGGGATTTTGGATTATAGCTCTTTAAAGTTTGTTTTAAAAATTCGTCATCATATGCTCAAGAGGGGGGGGGGGGGGGATTTTCTTCGGGTGATTCCATATAAAAGTATTGTGCTAAAGGTACTCAAAAGAATTAAAGTACTTTTTCATATGCGTTAATTTTTTAATATATGACCTTCGTGAAATTATTAAATTATTCCAGACTTTAAATGTTCAACATTGCCTAATGTTAAGCGAACACACGTATATGACAACATAGGACGCTTTCGGAACTTTATCAATGAATCTAATTAGTTTTCACCTCATAATCATGCGGGAGATTAAATTTCAAAAACCATTTCGAGCTTACTCCAAATTTTTTAAATTTTCTTCAAGCATTACGGTCGTTAACATAAAATTTTGTTTATACTCCGCATAAATTTGATGTCTCAGCAGTACCGTACTATAACATTATGGAGGACATTTGTGTAGCAAAATAATTGACCGTTTAACAAAAATCGAGAAACTATTTCTTTTTATAACAAATATGGCGGTAAATAATAATTTAAGTACAGTTGTTGAGATTTTAATTTTTTTTATTTTTTTATTTTTTAATCCCTGCAATCTGTTTTGGGCCGAAACACTCCCAACTCTTTCGTGGTTTGTTTTTCCCATACTACTTTACGCATTTATACCAAATCGAAGACGTTAGGCTATGGGTCCGATTTACGTTAGCATCTGCGAATTGCATAGATCCATGCCAGCCTATAGTACTAGACATGGAAGATGGATCGGCCCATGAATTTTGCACGTATATAGGGGGTCGTAGTTGTAAACACGTTTATTTATAAAATTAAGGGCAGCGCTTATCTCGATTATCTTAATCTTTTCCAGTTAATGCGGATAATATTTATATAGGTCCATTGAAGCAAATGACCATAACGAGATATTCTATATTGAGAATCAGTATTAAATATGACTAGAAAAGGCGTCCCAAATTCCTATGAATTTCAAACGGACAATGATGCTGATATTTTTTAGATAGAAAAAAGGTGTACAAATCTCTTGGGGAATAGGGAGTACAATTTGAGCAAAACCTCAAATAATGAACCATTGATCAAATTTACCAAAAACTTGAACATCTCGCACACTGCATTGTATGACATCTACATTATATTTACACTTTCAATAAAAACTTTTTGATTCCCCGTTTGGCCTATCTGATCGTGCGTATATAGTGAGAGTCATTTTGATTTTTATATATCAACATGTTAAGCTCTATTATTAATTTAAGTAATGGATCATTACATGATCTAGTTTTGTCTCAGAAGGCCCTATCCCAAAACTTCCTCCAAAAATCTTTTCAAGTATCAAGTTTCATTCCACCATTCCAAAATTCATCTTGAACGGTTAATAACTTGACTAATTCCATCCAAGTTTCGAGTATTCTTTCGAGTATTGGCCATAACACAGCTTCCTATAAATTTTTTTTTTTTAATTTTCAAAAATTCCCGAAACAATATCGATTCGAAAACAACAAATTCTACGAACGATTGTTGCATTGTTTACTGCATCCTGTGTGAAATTCGATGTTACAAAATGAGCGAAATTGTTCATCATGTTATTGAAGCGAACGAATGATATTTTGAAAAACTACGTTTTGTTACGTAAATCGTGCGTTTTTAGATTGATTGGCATAGAAAACAATTAATTTGACAAATAATTTAAAATAGATGAAATCTCGAAAACCGCAAAATTTTAAAACACGAAAAGACAAAGAGTTATATATTTGAAAACCGGGTATTTTCATGAAGTTACCCGGTATGTCAGTCAAAAACGCTAAGAAAAGGCACAAACTCTATACATGTGGAAATATTTGTATGGTTGTATTTCGCCATTGCCCATCAAATCACATAAATGATTCGTTAATATACCGGGTGAGTTTTTTAAGCTGAAACTTTCAAATATCTCGGAAAATAAGCCCTCTACGATAAAAATGACCATAATCAAAATTAAATCATTCTGGAGGGGAAATACGTTAGTGCTAAAATTAGGACCCCCGCCCCTGTTTGTAAGGAGGTTGGGGGCAACTTGGAAACTAAGATAGAAACCCCTATTTTTATTGCAGATTCGGATTCTACGGCTAAAAGTACGTAGGATTTCCTTGAAACATTTCAGATTTTACTTCGCCAGATTTCTTTTTGTGGGGCTATCTCAAAGACAAAGTGTACCAACAAGTAACAACAACACGTGAGAATATGATTGAGCGAATAACAAATGCTTGTGCCGAAATTGCAGCATACACGCTTCTAAGTTGTGTACATTCATTTGAAAAGCGGATTAATAAGTGCATTGAAGTCGAAGGCCATCATTTTGACAAGCATTTAATTTAATTAAAAGATGATGTCCACGTCGTTGTTCCTGTGTTACGCTAAAAGTAGTTTTTTTTTAAATTTAAGAAATACAATTTGTTTAAAACTAATTTCAAGTATTTACATTGTAAACGTGTTAATTTTAATGCAAACATATTGCAGAATCGTATGCATAATGTTCTCAGTAGGAGAAATCGAAAAAAATTTAATATCGCCTATTACAGCGCCATCTATCATGAATCGAAAAACATGTTTCAATTAAATAATACGTACTTTTAGCCGTAGAATCCGAATCTGCAATAAAAAATAGGGGTTCCCATCTTAGTTTCCAAGTTGCCCTCCAACCCTCTTACAAACAGGGGCGTTGATTCTAATTTAAGCACTAATGTATTTCCCCTCCAGAATGATTTAATTTTGATAATGGACATTTTTATCGTAGAGGGCTTATTTTCATAGATATTTGAAAGTTTCAGCTTAAAAAACTCACCCGGTATGCACCGCCTCTTACGATGACCTAAATTCTGAGATGTTCTTCATTCGCTTCAATTCAACACTATAGAGTAAATTGTGCACTATTAGGAATATTTTATATTTGTGGTTTCTGTTGTTCAAAGGCCAAACACATTATCTGATATATTGTGTTCGCTACCATCAACGTATATAGAACTGTTAATTTCGTTAAGCAACTACTTAGGCACAAAAACAAAGAAAGATTTTAAAGTGATCGTGATATGCCAATAATTGATAAAATTAATTTTTGTCTGCGAATATTTTGACAGTTAACTTAAATTAATTTATCAATGAGAAAAATACGAGTATATGTTAGTTCAATGAACAAAATATTTATAGGCCAAATCAACTCTATATTTTTTAGGTTTGGCCAAATGTCAGTAGTTATCAACAACAGATCTGTAGACACAGGCGTAACCACCTAAGTTAATTTAAGACAGAATTGTATTATGCACACCATGAGATTCGCCAAAGTCGATTACGTATGTATACAAAATTTTAGATTTTTCCGACAGTTAAAACGAAAACTACACCATAATGAAAAAATACCTAGGCGCCTAACTCCTGCGTTGATAAATTAAATGTCCATGCACTAACCGCACAAGTCTGAAAAAATAGACTTAAGCGCCGACTTTTTTTTTTTGATATAAATATTTTTAAATATAACTCTGCTGCCCATGTGACCTATCTTATATTTTAGGCACATTCGATTGAACTGATTTAACTGAATAATCTGAATTAGCTGAATATATCACATCAGTTTACCTCAGTTAATTCAGATTATTCAGTTAAATCATTTCAATCGAATGTGCCTATAAGGTCAGTTGTACTCTAAACTCCATTTTAAATTTAATATAAAAATATTACAAATTTTTCAGAAAAAGCATTTAAACTTTAAATTTCTCTACTGAAACAACACAAAAATTGACTTAGGCGGTTACGCCTTGTGTCCACCTGATATAGGAATCAATTTGTTTTACTATTTTTAAAAAACTGTAGAATTTAGTCTGACTGGCTAAATTTATTTAATTTCAAATTGTATCTCTAAAATTTTATTCTAATTTGCAAATTAATTTTGTGGTGTATCAATTATTGAAGTTTTCATTATTGATGGTTGATAAGCAACAATTTAGAATTAAATATAATGCACAGAATACGTTTCATATTCACAAGAACTATCAATCATTAGTAGAAACTAACGGTTATTTAGTTTAGTCAGAAATTTAGTCGAAAAATGCGGTGTGAGGCACACAGTATAAATTACTGGAAAATAATTTAAATAATAATTTGCATTAACTAAAATCTCCGGGAACGAAAGTTCAAAATATGTAAATCATTCACTCACCTACTAGTCGAGATGGTTACTGGTAACTCACCGTGAAATTTAGTTCATATTGAATTGACGAATTGAATTAATTGACATAGAGCTACTAGAATTTGGAATAAACCTTACTCAACACATTATTGCTTCAACGGGGATATGATAGTACAGCCGTTACGCAAAAATGAAAATTTAATTTTACGGAATGCAATATTGCAGCGTTATGTCGGGTATTTGCGAACCCAGTTATGCATCAAATCAAATATATTTCAGAAATAACTCCGGTTAAATTAATACAACCAAACGTGCTGAGAATTTTACTTGAGTTTGACTTGGCAAACTCAATGTCGATTACTTAAGTGAGAAATGGTGTCCCTAATTAATTATTTGGAAAGAAAATTTAATTAATGAAATAACGAGCGCGAAAGTGCACGTAGTTTGATCGGTAGATTTAGAAATTGTTTTGAATGTGACTTATGGATAATTCGTGGACATTTAAGATATAGAAAAATCTGAAATCCTAAGGGAACCTTGGCATTTCAGGGTCATGAGATCTCGAATGGATCTCTGAAATCGGAATTATATAGGGACGCTATAACTGAGTATCCTGTCTCTAAGGATAAACACGAATAACGACAAATAACGTTGGTTTTGAGTGGTCAATCGAGCAAAGCGGGGCTTTTGAAGAAATAAAAACGAAATTGAGAAGTTTAGCTATTTTCAATAATTTGTTATTTAGGCTCTCCTAAATAGATGGAATACTTGGAAGAATCACAATCAGTTTCGATCCGTTGAAATTATGGATTTGAATAACCAGTCATTTCATCATGGCATGGCAAATAACGTTATGTTACCGTAGTGCAAAGTTGTGTTACCGTTAACAAAACAAAGTAATTGTTGCACTAGCGAATTATTTTCTACCCAATACAAAATCTTTCATATTTTCCATCTTCGTATATATTTCATTCACACACCAAACTTCATGTGTAAAAATGTTCACTGTATCATACTGATTATTTTCGTGCTTCTACGAACGGACGAATATTATAATTCATATGCATCGAAAAAAATCTTATTTTTTTTAGTTTAGGTGTGGTTGAAGTTGGTGGTTCAATTTTGTTGCAGGAAAATTAATGCATCACATGGATGTGTTAAGCAGAAATTCTGTGATAGTAGGGAAATTTCAATTTCTCAATTTGAAACCCATTGGTTAATCGAGATGCAACAACTCAGCGAAGATAAAAACCCTAACAATTTTGAAAAAAGACATTTGCTTACTGACGAAAGACAAATTTATCAAAATCATGAGTTATGTGACGGGCAATTATAGTACATGGAAGATGATGTCAGGCGACCTGTAGTCTATAAAACGATACAAACAAATAAACAACGTGCATCGAATGTTGTTAAACAAAAAATATTGAGGTACTTCCATGTCGTATATTATGCATTTAGATCACATAGGATCATTTCCATTGAAAAATCACTACTTTGGTACATAGTGTAACAACCAGTCCTTCAAATGATGGTAAATTCATTTTGAACGCATATTCACATATTAACACATATTTAGAATGCAACAACCCACCTCGAGTCAATGGCGAAGGAATATTAAATTACACGATCTTCAATAGTAATTAATAATAATTTAAATGAAAATGTATCGCATCAAAAATTAATTAAAAACCGAGGAAGATATACACAATAAAATACTTTGGCTGCCAACGATTAGAAAAGTTGGGTCATTTTGCTGCACTTAGAATTATGTCCTAAGTAGTAACCTTCCAAGGGCTAGAAAAGATTTATCTCTATAGTATCACTGCACCTTAACGTGTCTCTATATTCCCCCCCCCCCCATACTGAACGAACCGCAATTCTAATAAGTAAAACTAATTTATGCAATTAGCTAAATTACAACTAATCTACATATCTGTATGTCATGACCACTTTCTAAAAAGCTGCCGGTATTACACCCCAACCTTGTTTTATATCATGAATTTATTTCACGATTTTCAAACTGTATATAACAAACACCAAATTCCAATAACACCCAAATGTAAAAGTCCTGGGAAAACACAATAACTTAAATAACATTTCCAACAAGATCACGGGAAATCGATATATCACACTAAAAACTGGGTCAAAAGATCAACGTAGCTAATCACCTTATAAATAATACGAAATTAAATCACCGTCGGTATATTGTCAAAACATAATGTAAAAAATACGATCGTAAAATTATTAAATCGATCGGTAAATTTCCTTTCATAATATTTATATTAATTTTTTAATCCTTGATCGTAAATAAAAGAATTTACAAACCAATGAGTAAAGAGGATCGAGAGATAACGATTTACAAAAATAAAAAAAATAAAAATTTTTTTTACCTGAACTTGGTCGATCACTATACCGGGTACAATAAACCCATGCTGGCCACACCATTGGTCCATCACTATTATTATTTGTTGTCGACGATGATGTCGATGATGTTGATGATGGTATATCTTCTACACTATTGTTATTATTATTATTGTTACCACTATTAATACTATTAACACTACCGGTGCTTACACGATTTAAATTATCGGATAATTTTTCTTGGGCTGCTGTTAAATCAATAGGAGCCAAAATATTGTTACTATTACTACAACTACCACTATTAATCTCATTATTGTTATTATTATTATTACTATTATTATTATTATTATTGTTATTATTATTCTTTTTATGATTTCGTTTATGTGCTAAACTAGACGATTTTGATGAACGTTTCAGTGGCTCTGTAATTCGCCGACCAAAATCTGCTTTAAGTATATTGTCTATGCTAAATTTTAGATTACTGTCATTTAAATTGTTGTTGTGTAAATTTAATTGATTCAGCTGATTTTGATTTAGCTGATTATGATTTAAATGATGATGATGATGATGATTATGATGATGCGGATGATTCAGATGGTGAGCACTACCGGTTGGTGGTGATTGCGAATTTTCTCGTGAATCTATAGAGGTCGCAGTGATTTTACTAATATTGCTCAGATTTTGGGTAATCTGTGAAATTGCGTTCAGGTGGGAATGTATCCCGCGGAAATTTAACGACTCGTGATCGAGGTGGTGCGGTAATAGACTAGTGGTAGACGTTGGCGATTTGAGGTGTGGACGAAATCCAAATTTTTGTGTAACGGCCGGTGTCGCGGCAGCGGTGAGTGGTAAACCACGTGCTGCCGCCACTATACTCATCTGCTGTTTCATTAATTCTTCGGCGTACAGTTGTGAGCTGCGTAGAAATTCTTCTTGAAACCGGGTTGGTGATGGTCGCACGATCGGAAACCGTATCAGAGGTTCACTTTGCGGGCTACTCGCGGGCAGCGATCGATTTATCAGTGATATCGAATCATTACTTATGTCCTCGGTCACCGTGGTATCCATGCTCGAGCGGCGCTCACTTAATAAACTATTTTCACTAATTTTGTTCGTCGGCTCTATGTCATCCTCTTTGCCAACCGACAATTCACTATCATCACTACAACAACTAATACGATCGATTTCGTTATCCGCATCGTCATCGTCATCGAGTTCTTTATGGTAGTTTTCTGAATTTTGTATCGATGAGACGGGACTCGATCGACTCTCGCTTATATCATCCATATTATCGCAAGATTGCGATCGTTTGGTACGCGCATGCGGATGCATCGATTGCGGCGACATACTTTTCGACGATAGCTGATTTAGCGGAATTGTTAACGGGATCAATGGCAACGATCGAGTTGTAATCGTTGTCATTATTGTCACGCAAAATGCTACTCGTGTACACTAATCGACGCACTTTAACACATAATTAAGCACATACGCACGCACTGTACACTGTAAATAAAATCATATATATTTAAGATCGCACCGGCGGATCTCAATATAATATTCACTAAACACACTTTATAATATATATAATTCAACAAATATCACTCATAATTTCACTCGTTATAATATATATAAATTTCACTCAATATATATTCTCACTGTTTCATATTTTATATTTTGCTTACACTACCGATCATAATTGCACCACTATAAGGAATCATTTCAGTTTATATAAATAAATGCAATTTGATTTTTTCCAACACGAATTCTAATTAAAATTAATTAAGCTGTAATTAATTTTTTTTTTGCTCAATATTTTTTATTTTGTTTAATTGTGTCTACTAAATTTTAATTTTAATTCAATAAAACGTAAACCGTCGTCGCAACTCGGTACACTTCGTTGAACTAAAATATATAATAATTTTTAAAATTAAAAAAAAAAACGAATTAAATAATAAAATACATAACGAAATGGGTATAAGAAAGTGGGCGTGGCCGAAAAAAAAAATCGAGCACAGCCCAGAGGTTCGGGCATCTTTGATATACGGTATATAAAATATTTGGTTTTTTTGGTTGTGTGTGTAACGTAATCTCGAACACAGTGTATATAATACGGATTTAGTTTTATAATTATAATGGGGCGGAGCCAATTTACATCGTATATAAATTATGTGTTTGGGGAGAGATGGAAAAATAAATTTTACTCCTCTACGACATTTATATGTATTTTGGTGTACAGCTGGATGCTGATTGGTTCATTTTTGTGTGAATGATATTTCAAGATAAAATTTGCTCAATTTTTTTTTGCGTTTGTCTGTTGTGATTTAGAAAATTTATTTTTTTTCCGGAGTACGGAAAATGCGCAAAAAAAATCGCGCAAACAAACAAAACGTTTAATTAGGATTTCAATTTATTTGCTTGGATTTTTTTTTTTATTGATTTGTGATGGTTGAATGATTGAAAAGTCAAAATATACATAATTCTTGAGCATAATTAGTGAAGTTTTTTTTTTATATATACCACGTTTGTTGTTAGTATTTTATTGTTTGCTCTATTCGTGTTGTCTTGCCAAGTATATATGGATGCGGAATGAGTATTTAAGTTATGAGGTGATTAAAGTATCATTTGTGAAGATGTATCGTCAGAGCAACAACAACGAAACGATATTAAAATGAAATTCGAGTTGTATACTTACGTTTTGGTTATGTAATAAAATTAATTCACTCATTATGTGTATGTAGAATTGTCTTAATTAAATTTATATTCTTTTGGTTCGTTATTTCGCGTCTCGTTGTTGTTGTTGTTGTATTTCGCTATACTGGTTTTGTATACATTATACACGATGTGTATGAAATAAATTACCTTATTACGCGAACATGTACGTGGTTAAATATGTAGGTTTATACAACAACCGGCGGTAGCAATTTTTGTTTGGTTAAAATATAATCCGACGGTGAGTGAAATTTTAAAAGGTGGCGATTCCGAGATAAAATGTAACATCTGTTAAAGTTGATTGTTATGTAGTTATAAGATGTCAAAATTTTTAGGTCTAACAATACTTCAACGCGATATGTGTTTAGACAAACCGCAAAGCTGTTGAAATTTTTTTGTTATTTGGCTTATCATACAAATTACTTTTAATGAGAAACGGTTAGAATACTTTGGAGTTATTGTATAAATGTGATTATCAAGTCGTATACAAACGGCATGATAGTGAAGTATAAACGAACATACGTGGTGTTTTGTCAGACCATATGATTTCTATAAAATCCTAAATTTGCATGCGGTTGGAAGAACACAAATTTATTTTTCGTTCATAGAAAGCCTCAAACGATAACTTTACTGGGTTTCTAACGGCTTGGTTTTTAAGCTGACTTGGTTGGAATATTCATATTATTCTGATTATTTCATATAATCCGCGAAAGAAAATATCATTTTAAGATATTAGAGATTATTCTAAGAAAATTTGCAAAATATTGAGGAATTATAAAAATTAGGATCCGATTGAAGATCTATAGGAATTGAAAAAAAAATATTTTATTAATCATATAATGTATTTTGATTTACTTTTGAAAAACGCCGTTTTTACAAATAATTTTGAGTGATATTTTCCTTCTGGAGCAGCTCACTGAAATTGGATTCTTCGTTTGACTGAACCTCATCAGCGGCTTTAAATAAAACAATTGGTAATAGATCGAGAGTAATTTCAAATATTCTCCTTTATTGATCGATCTTGGTGAAATAAGGAAGAAACATTTTTATCGATCCGCCTAAGTAGGCTAATGTGACGTTTAGTATATGTATGGGTAGGCCCTCGGCGGTTTATGTGTCTCCACTAGTATTTCGTTTCGTTTCTCCAATACTTTGTCAGTTTCTGGTTAATAAATATTATTAATTTTATCACACGAACAAATTCATACTGTCGATATGTGAGAGTTGCAAATAATAATTCTTAAATATGCATATTATGCATAACGTCAAGTAATACATGCCATTGAAGAAAATTTATTATTTTTATGAAGCTTTGCATTACTTTGCAAACACAAACGGTTTGTTAACACAGAGTTTGTGCGACACTTAGTTTGAACGACAATAGGCTCTGAGATATCGCATGACGTTTATGGGGTGGAAGGTTATATCTCTACTAAATTAATACTCGTAGGAGATTGGTACTAAAATAATTGGTAAAAAGACATTCCTCAGTGGCACTTGTTTTCGCTGTTCCAATATAAGTTCAGGAAAGTTATATATAGGCAACAAAATCTTCATTTAATTTTAACTTAAGTTAAAAATTCGTGGACAACCTGGACATCCTTGTTTAACTCCAATTTTGTTTATCTTGGCAGAGGGTATGTTTAAACGATACCTAATCGCAGACATGATGTATAGTGAACAAATGGTCTTTTGTAGATCGACTAGCCAGTGGGGCTGCTTGAAAAACTGACGGTAACGATAAATGCTGATTGAGTAGGCCTGAATATTAAATGTACTCATCGTAGTAGGCAATCAATTATTTTTGTAAGTCTCATAGTTCTGAAATTATTAGGAAAAGGTCGATACGATTGTAGGATAATGCGATTGAAGGTGGCATAAGTGTTTTATGGTTCTTTTTGAAGCATTTCAAGTACATCACAAGTACATACTTTAAGTGCTGTAGCGATTTTTGTTACTTTATTATTTTACTTCTTTCTGTTTGAAGTGGTAATCATCAAAGTAACTGTTCAACAGATTTGGGCCCAAGTATGTAGCCTTAAGGAATGATTTTAGTAAGAAACGGTTGGTTACTTTCTTTACAGCAATGTATTGTGGCCTACGAAGTCAATAATGCTTTTCTTAAAACTAAAAATAAAATTATTTTTATTCGGGTAAAAATTCATTAGATACTGCACTAAATACAGAAATTGACCAATAATTTATTGAGTCATGCAGAACAGCCATTTTGAAAAATTTCCAAAATACTTGTGGCTCCTTACAAGAATTGAACTTTGTCGCATAGAACTTCGAGCTTTTAAGTTATATTTTTTGATCTACAATTCGGATATTTGAGCTTAAGTTTAAAAAAAAATCTCATTCTGTTTTCCAAAAACAATTTATTTCTGATCCACAGTTGCTTGAAACCCGAATGCCAAGATACAGTTTTTACTTGCGTTAAAGAATTAACGAAGTCCAAAATTCGTACAAGACCATCCAGGTTTTGATAGCTCCCTTTGCTTTCCCTGTGGCACTATTCTGATAATTCCCCGGGAATAGGGAATTGGGGAAAGAATTTATATGTAATTTCTGTTCAAATATTTTTTCGCGGCCTACTGAGGAGAAAAGTTTGATATAAATATTTATAAATCGGGAATAATTTTTTCACAGCTAAACTGGCAACAAAAATTATTCCCAATTTAATTTTGTTTATAAAAAATTAACACTAGCTTTTTACCTCGGCATGCTAGAAAAAAATGTTTAAATAGAAATTACTTATAAATTCCTTCCCTAATTCCCTTTTCCTGGGGATTTACCATAATAGTGTGGCAGACTCTATTTAAACAGAAGCTTTTAACAACTGCATCATAATTAAAACATTCCATATCGGTACTTTTTCAAAGAGGAAACCATGAAAGGTTACTAAAATTGATTTCACCTGAAACATCGTCGAAAAACAGGCCCAGTTCCAACTTTGGCTTTTAGTATCCATAACAGTTAAATACTGAACAAACGATGCAGTGGTTATTAAAGCTTTGGCGTTTGGATCGGGAGGTACCAATCTCGGTGATGAAAATGAATATAAATATGAGGCCCCCGTTCGACTGCAGAGCTACGGGCCGACCCATCTTTCTTGTCAGTACTAAAGGCTTGCATGGAGCTACGCAGTGCGCAGATGATTCTACGTGAATAGAACATGTAGCCGTACGTTCCCGATTTGGCTACTGCGTAAGGTGCGAACCGCAAAAAAGTTGGGAGTGCTTCCGAAAAGTCAATCCGCCTGGAATGTATAGAGTGCCTGATTTTGGTGAATAAAGTGTTTTTTTTTTCAAAATACGTCATTTCCGGTAAAATTTATAATGATCTGAATTAATTATATTAATTAATTAATTACAATTAATTTTATTTTAAATTTAATTTAAAAACTTTTTATTTTTAATAGTTTTAATATGGTAGATGATTAAGTATGAAGCTTCATCCCGATCGATCAATCCGTGTAGTCTAAAGAGGTGGAATTTTTGTTTCCGATTAACTTTTAGAAAACTGGTCTTTTCCGATATTGTTGCAAAATTAATTTAGAATCAGTTAGTTCTTCGTTATCGTTTTTTGCAGACACACACATATTTGCAGATATAGCGAATGGTAGGGGAGATCGGGGCAGGTTGAAACAATTTTTACTTAGATGCTCATAAATGTAACTATAAGAGATATGTAACTCAAACATATAAAATTTAATGATTTAGTATGTTCGCTTCTATTTTTTGAATAGTATTTCTTACTTTTTATTTAAGTTTTCTTTCAATTTAGCAAAGAAAAAAAGAGTTTTAGTGTTACAAACTGCCACGTATAAGGGGTAAGTTGAAACATAGTATGGGTTAACTTGTACCATATGATATCTAATAAATTAATATGAGCAATTAACAATAAACAAGTTCATTATTTGTTAAACAAAAAAGCAGTTATACATAAAGTTCAGAGATAAATAAAAAAATTAATATTTCAAATTCAACAACTAAATAAAAAAATGTTTTTTTGCACATTGGTGACAACGAAAAATATCGTTTATACCTTCTGTGAATGCCTCATGGGACCACAATATGCACGATACACACATAACCCAAGACTCTCCTGCTTTATTGCGCGAATAAGCTTCGTCACAAACTAAACAAAACCAATCGTTTCTCTCTTGTAGGACTTTACGCTTAACGCGAGTTTTGCTGGCTTAGGCTTTACTTTAAGCAGTCTAGTCGCTTCCTCTTTCTCTATTGCATTCTTTCTGGTGTATCAGTGAGTAATGCACTTTTCCTTTTTTTCCGTCTACTGTGGTTTTCTTTCTTTAGAGCTGCTTTTGGGAAAGGACGAACCAAATTTGGAGCGAAAATTGTATTCATATTATTTTTGTTTGTAGAATCGGCGATGTTGATTTAATTTACGATGGTCCAGGCTGGTTTATGTTCAAATGATTTGCTTCGTTGGATTGGTTTAAAGTCATTCCTAAATAATTCCCTATATTATTATAAATTCGAAATTGATTATGTATAGTATATTGATTATAAGATGAAAATATAATGTATCGTATATATAATTGGTAACGACTGAATATCGATTTCTTCAACAATTGTATTGCCAGATTTAGGAATCGCAAGGCATGTAATATCATCATTTAGAATGGAATCAGATGTTTGGTCAATATAGTCACATTAGGATTAATTAAATGAGCCTGGATTGATGCACTTTCATTAAATGATCGATGGAAATCGGAATTGCTGGTAAAATTTACAACTGGTAAAGACTGAATATCAATTTGTTCAATAATTGTATTGATAGCTTTTGGAATCTCGCAACTTGTAACATCATTATTGGGAATGCAGCCTGATGTTTGGCCAATAGTCACATTAGGTGGTGTTGCACGAACCTGAGTTGTTGCACATTCTGAATAAGGTCGGTCAGTTACACTTGATGGAAGTAAATCTGAATCTCCTAAAATATTTATGTCAAATGGATCTATTCCAGACCCACTAAAGCCTTTTGTAATCGACTCTGGTATGTGGTAAAGCTTGGGCCACTAAACCAGGAATATCTAAATCGTCATACACTTGCCGGGGTTATTTCTGAACCAAGCATCTTGTGCAACCGACACAAATTTTTTGAAAGGGCCGTATGTTGGCCTATCTAAAGGCGGGAGCCGATGAGAACAGTGCGGTGGGAACGATAATAACACAACTACGTTAGCCTTAGCGAGGTTTATGGTTTTAATATAGCTAAATGAGATTCGTGGTTATCTATGTTAATAAAACAGGGCTTGTAATTGATGGACGTACGTGCGAAATAAAATGTTCCATCCATGAATAAAACTCAGTTCCAGTCATCCATCCTGAACCATTCCCTGTTCCAATACTGCCGCTTGGTCCATCTCTAATAAAATGTGGCTGATATCTTTTTCTTGGGAAAATAAACATAGGAGGAATGAAGTTTCCGCCAGCACTTACAGCACAACAAATCGTCACAAGCACTCCTCTTTCACTTGATGTAAGCCCTCCAACTTGCTTCATTCCTATTTCAGCAACAACTTTGTTCAGTTTTTGCACCCTGTTTCATCTACGTTCCATATATTGGCGGCTGTAAAATTATATCTATCGCCTGCCATTTTATTTGTGTGCCAGGACGATGGTACGTCTACGCCAAGGCTAATTTTCTAGTTTCTGTCGGCGACAAGCTGAAATAAATTTGTGACGCGTGTTTGAGGTAATTTACTAGTTCAGCCGTTTGCATAGGATTAAAAACTTGGCGACTTGATTGGTATCCAACTTTAATTAACCCTCCTTGTTCAAATTTTTTTTACATACCAAGAAAGAGTTGCCTACGAAAAATGATAATTTTTTGAAACTGAACGTATAGACTCCCCGCTTTTAACCCGTTCGACTGCTTCGGTTTTCTTTTTATATGTTCTCATGTTACCTGGAGGAAATAAATCTTAATTTTTATAAGAAAATAAATTAAAAAAGTTAAATTTATAAAAATTGCTATTTTAGAAACGGTGGGGCAAGTTGTAACATGTTTCAATTTACCCCGCGTGATTTGTTACAACTTGCCCCACACGTTGGATATGCATTATTATAGTTATTCTACAATTATTGCATATTTATTGTATTATCACTAAAATATGTTAATTTAATATTCACAAACCTGCAAAGTTTATAATATAATATACATTAAATGAGACTTTAGGTAAACACACTATTAATTTAATATTACAAAACTAAACACAATACTTACTTCACATTCTCGAAAGCACAACAATTGAGAAATACACAATCTGACACGTCTGTAGGTCTTGAAAATTGGAAGAGAACTAAAAAATGAGAAGAACTATCGTTTATCGTTCTCAAAACTAAAAAAAAAATATTTTTACTAGCGAAATTAAGTAAATTTCAAGTTGCACCGTGTTTGAACTAGCCCCGGTCTCCCCTATTTATGGTGAATAATTAATTTTTTTGATGCGAAACTCTTTGGAAATGTCAGGCAACAAAAAATTACCCGGATTCAGCTGTCAGGGTAAAAAAACTTACACGGGTTGAGCTGTCAGGGTAACATTTTGACATTACACGTTCGTTATAGAAGAAAAAATCTTATCCGGAAAAGTTACCCAGTGTAACTTTAAAAAATCGCGATATTTTAGCCGAATTTTACGCAAACATACGCCGTACCATTTAAATTTGTATTTCATGTTCATTTCATTTCAAACGAACAGAATTTTTGAATGTCAAAATTTTCAAAATCATAAACAATTTTTTTCAACGAACACTACATAAATGTCGGGTAATTTTTGTTATGATCTTTTACACATAAATCGGGTAGCCTTTTTTCACAAATCCCATAGAATTTCGCATAAGTAAAGAAAAGTAAAAGAAAATCTTGAAAAATTCTAAACTCGATATTTTTACCGATTTCCTATTCACTATATCTCCGAAAATGTTTTTTTGTTCAAATTTCTGTGTGTGCATGGGTGCGTGCGGGTGTGGTTCCGTGTAGACTAAATTACTGTAGCTTCTCTACAACCCAGACAGATTTATTGATCGGGATAAAACTTCAACTTATAAGTTGGGCGATCCCAATTATTTTTGCCTGAAATGGAGCCACCGGAAGTGGCAGTCTTCAAATAGAAGCGTTTTTTTCGTTTTGAAAAGTATATCATTGACAAGAAAAATGATAAAGAACGAAATGATTCATCAGAGAAATGACTCATCAGGATTACTTTTTGCTAGTCCAATACAATAAACATTATATACCATATTCGTTTCATAGTCAGTTTAGTATTTGAAAAGAATTATCTTTGTTTAGAACTCCGTAACAAGCTTATACTAGACTTAAAACATGAACCTACAGTTTCAGAATCTATACTCTATTAGATTATTAGGAACTTAGTTACTACGGATAAAATAAGGACGTCCGATTCCGATATATCTGGAAGAGTATCTGGGATTCAGAATAGTGAATTGGTCAAGCCAAGCACTTCCACGAGTAGAGATTAATGGAATAGAGATTAAATCGTGAGCTTTTGAAAGATCGTAGAAATCATGCGAGTTATCGATCATATTAATATTAATGTCACACCCAATTATAAAATGACTGTATAGTTTGAAATATGTGAGAAAATACGTTCCAAACGCAGCTACCGCTTTTGTGAAATCGATTATATCAGAATATTGTACCCATTAAGCACCACAGATTTGTTATTAATTTGTGAGTTTTTGAGCCTTGTGCTAGTACACACGAGCCAGGTTTCCGTGTCTTAAAAACAAAGTATATATACATAATCTGTATTAATACGATCTGGACATTTTTATGCAGGAGCCGAGTCCAGATTGAAAATAAAATACGTAAATGACATAAAATACAAAAATTATTTCAGAACAACGTAAATATCATAAACTAACTCTTTGTTTCCTCCGAAAGTTGATAAATTGATAACAGCACTTTCCAAAGGCCAATTACTTCCATCGGATGCCCGTCGAAAATTGAGGAATACAAACCAACTTTAAATCAGATGAAATTTAATAAGCTTATATCAGCCTTTTTCGAGGTCAACTCGTGACACTCATTATCCTCAACTGGAACGTCTATTTTATTATAAACATGGTTTTATCACTGCAGGTATAGTCGTTGGCTTCAGATTTGAAACATGTAAAAATTTATTTGCTTTAACAATTTCTAAATTGAGTGTTGCTGTTAACATTGCCGGAAATTACTGCTTTGTTATCACTGTGTTGTTATTATTCATTATATAAAATAACAAGCATTTAACACACTAATTAACGGCCACAACTATATTTATCATACAGCGTATGGAGACACCAGTTCAACCGAACCCAATCTAACTGAGTTATAGTAATAAATTTAAAATATCCTGGTTTAGAAATAAATCTTCGAAAGTGTAACACCAGTATTCGCGATCAAACTTTGACCTCTATCGCACCATCCAGCATAGATTATATGGGATACTTAATAAACACATTTTATTAAACACTTGTTTTTTATTTCTCAAAATTAGATTTTTTGAATATTTTTATTAAAAAATTTGTTCAAAAAGTTTAAAAATCACTCGATAGATTTGGACTTGTTAGGTCATCATCAGGAGGACAAAACATAAGCAATAAAAATTAACCTATTGATCGCGCAAGTGGACGATTAGTCATCGGCTGAGTAACAAAATTCAAGGTATGTTGAAGTACATTTAATTACCCGACGTATTAGTCAAATTATAGAAAAGGGCGGGGTCTGTAATTGGTGAGAAACGAATTTGTCTCTGTTCGTTAAGGATATTTTGGTTAAGAAATATTGATTTTCGAATTTCGTAAGACTCTAAGGTATCTAAACGACTGCCTTTAGGTTGTATATGTAATATGTCTAAATTGTTCAAGCTTGCTGTATGATTTGTTAAGAGTTAAAAGTTAAATGGTAATGGAAAGTTGATTGATTCCAACCAGATAAATTTTCTTTAGCTTTAACTCCAAAATTACGCCCAGTCTGACCAATATAGGAGAAACTACAATCATTGCAATTAATCATATAAACACCAGTCTTTGAAAGGCGATTAATTCTAGGTTTATTGTTAAAAATCATTTTCTTTATTGTGCTATTATTATAAAAAGCAAAACTAATATTGGTATAATTGGACACGATGTTGCTAATCCGTTGTCTTGTTTTTCATATATACTCTAAGCGACGCCAATTTTCTCGAATCGGATTATCCGGTGGATAAATACTCGTTAGAGTTTTACGCTTTAGCTTTTTATTTAATAACTTTAATATAGTCCTAGTTGTATATCCGTTATTCGTCGCAATTTGTAGAATTATATTAAGCTCTTTGTTAGCTCTATGTTTATTAGTCTATCTATGAGTGAGTGGAAAGCTGACATTTCAATATTATGACGATGGTTTGAAGACGGACTAATCGCCCACCTGCGCAATCAATAGATTAATTTTTATTGCTTATTTTTGTCAATCCTTCTTTTGTTTATTTTTTGCTTTTTTCTGCTGTGTATAACAAATCAGTAGATACTCCTGATGATGACCTAACAAGTCGAAATCGATCGAGTGATTTTTTAAACTTTCTGAACAAATTTTTTAATTAGAATATTCAAAAAATCTAATTTTGCGAAATAAAAAACAAGTTTTTAATAAAATGTGTTTATTAAGTATTAGTGTGTTTCGCCAAGTGCCAACGGCAAATAGCGTAAAAAGTTTTATATGGGATAATTACATGAACCAAAATAACCAAAAATCTGAAAGAATTTATAAACCCAAATAAGGTACGTTTCAAAACCATTAAAATAACTTGTGGTTTATATACAAAAAAACGCACTTACATTGGCAAATCGTTGTTGATTAAAAAATATAAAATCTATTCCTTTAAAAATTGCTTCAATTCTGTACCCATCAAGCGAATTATGGTGCAAAGAATTATTTATCGAAGACACAAACATTGTCGAAGTGCAACTCACTTTCACTATTTTACAAATTAAAATGAAGCCCGGTTTGTATCATGAAAAAGACGAATTGAAATGGAGCAGGCTATGAAACAGAAAATATAAATGAAATTTAGCCATTTCTTAACAGATTTGGACACATTGTAGCTTGCATTAATAAAGTTTTCAGCAGATTCCAACATCAGCTTTCGATGTTCCTCTGGAAAATGACAAATTTGATTGGAACTAAGACATCTCTTACGTAAGTTGATTTGATGTAAATGAAAAAACAATCTAACTTCTGGGCGTTACTCTGAAATATGGTTAATTATAATGGAACAATTTTTAGAATTTGAATGGAGCCATTTCTCAAACAATCATGATAAAACTCGGTTGATCTAATTTGACTAGAACAAAGGAGTTGGTTCTAGAAAATGTCAAGTTTTCGTGTTTTCATTCACAAACATATCGTTAAATAAGGTGAACTGTTTGCGAAACAAACGTAAGTATTGTTCACAAACGAACCGTTTTTGCGGCTCAAAAACGAACCGTTTACGGTGTTCTTACCACAGGATAATTAGACTTTTTGTCGAAGTATTTGTTTGCATATTGTTCACTTTTAACGTTGTTTGGACGTATCGATTTTGGTGAAAGGTTTACATATCGGACCAAAACCGAAATTAGTACGCAAAACCAGATCAATCGATGTGCACATATACTCATGAGAAACTAGTCAAAGGTTTTAGGTTATTTGGTTTAAAACTAGCAAAACTTAAATCAAAAATCAATCAATCAATATGCAAATAAGTTTAGCCTCATATCAAATGCACCATTAAACAATTTTGGACTCCACTCGATCTTGACAAAGCTTAAGGTCATTTAATTTAAAATTAGCAGAACCCAAATTGAAAATCCGACAAAAACCGAAATTACAACGCAAACAAAAACCTATTAACATACAAAAATAATTAAAGGCTCGTCATGACCGAATCAAATGCCTCATTAAAAAAGATTTGGGCTCTTGTCGTTCTTGACTATGCTTAAGGATATATTTTATTTAAAGATATAGCAGAACCGTAAATCGAAAATCTTTTAATGAAGGATTTGATTATGCCATAATGAGCCTTTAGTTATTTGCATGTCAATAGATCTTTGACATGCAAATAACTAAAGGCTCATTATGGCATAATCAAATCCTTCATTAAAAGATTTTCGATTTACGGTTCTGCTATATCTTTAAATAAAATATATCCTTAAGCATAGTCAAGAACGACAAGAGCCCAAATCTTTTTTAATGAGGCATTTGATTCGGTCATGACGAGCCTTTAATTATTTTTGTATGTTAATAGGTTTTGGTTTGTGTTCTTATTTCGGTTTTTATTCGATTTTTGATTTGCTTTCTGCTAGCTTTTAATTAAATGACCTTAAGCTTGATCAAGAACGGGTGGGGCCCAAAAATGTTTAATGGAGGGTGAAAATGAGCCTTTAATTATTTGTATGCCAATATAGATCTTGGTTTACGTTCTAATTACGGTTTAGATTCGATCTTCGATTTGGACTATAAAAATATTACAGAGCTTCATTTATCATAAAATTAGCCGTTAATTTTTCAATTGTTTTTCAACCATTTTTTGATATGGGCTCCGCTAACTTTTTTTAAAAGCTAGCAAACCCCATAGTTTTAGTGGGAAGGGATGGAGCCCAACATTTTTTTAATAGAGCATTTAATTAGCATAGTAGCCTATAATTATCCATAATACCTTGTAAAATGTTCTACTGGATCGGTTCTGATTCCTTTAAGGATGTCCAAAATTGCGATTGTCATTTAGAGATTCCCATGAAGTATGTCCTAACTTTGTCCTAAAATTACAAAAACAATTGTATAACAAATTTAGGACAAACTTCAGGCTTCTTTATAAATTCGTGAGGTTTGCCCTAAATCCTAAAAGACTGTATATGTATAAGTGAATATTATATACTTTTTTCCGGATAAACCAATAAAGGCAAATTATTTACTCTTTATAATGAATTTTGATATATTTTTTTGTAAATATTTTCAATGTTCAGATTAAATGAATGTGAAATTTATTTCTTAAAACTGCTTCTGACAACAAATGATTTATTTTAAGCTATCATGAGGGTTAATACACATATGTTTTATATCATATTGGTCTTCCGTATAATAAATTTCTAAAGGTACTCTTTAAAGTGTTTTATTTATAGATTATTGTTTAAAATCGTAAAAGAATTTTACTAAGATGCTAAGTATCACGCCCTTGTGTAACGAAAAATTAATTCAAAATTTCAATGTTAGAGGCAATTAACGAGCACTTGTCATATGTCGTTGGATTCGTTTAAGTTTCCACTATAACTGTTATGAATATCAAGAAAGTTCTATGACCTTGAAAGGAAATATGGTGATTTGAGTACTACCGTATAAGCGATTCATGGGTGTCTATTGTGCAACGAAAAATTAATTCAAAATTTCAATGTTAGAGGCAATTAACGAGCACTTGTCATATATCGTTCGATTCGTTTAAGTGTCCACTATAACTGTTATGAATATCAAAATAATTGAATGAGCGTGAAAGGAAATGTGGTGATTTGATTCCTACCGTATAAGCGATCCATACGGTTGGTATGGTGATTTGAGCGTATGATATCAAAGGGCCGAATGTCGGAAGGCCGAATGTCGAAGGGCCGAATTTCAAAGGGCCGAATGTGTCGAAGAGCCGAATGTCGTATAGGGCAGAATGGGTCGAAGGGCCGAATTTGTCGAAAGGCCGAAAGTGTTGAAGTGCCGAATGTCGAAGGGCCGAATGTCGAAGGGCCGAATGGGTCGAAAGGCCGGTTTTTTTTTTAATTTTTTTTTTGTTTGGAAATATATTTTTTTTATTTTTTATTTAATTTAATTTTTTTTTATTTTTACATGTACATCTCTATTTCAACCAAAAAAAATTTATTTAAGCACACAAATGTGTGGGTAAAAAAATCATAGTATGTAATGGCGGTTTTGATAAAAAAATTTGGCTAAAGTGTAGATGATCTCTATATCGCAGGAATCGGGTAAGATGAAATTTTTTTAAAAAATTTTCTTTGTAGGATTCTGCTTGTACTTCCTGAAAGTGCATTCTAAAAATTTCGAGAAAATTATCACATTTTCCGGGAATATTTTGACCTTTTCATTTTTTTTGGTGACAAATTGCTTATTATTTTATTCAAAATAGTACAAATGGGCAATTTTTTTTAAGTTTTGATATTAACATTGTATTTTAACAGTTTTTCGACAGTACAAGTAATTTTTCCAGGAAAATTTTTACAATTTTTCTAAGAGAATTTTATTATTTTTTTTACTTAGTTTAACATTAAAAATAAAATTTGCCACTTGAAGAATTAAATAAACTCTGGAAAAGCGGGGGTTTGGGGCCCCCATCCTCTAAGGTGTACAGCAAGGTGCAGCGCCCATCCTCTAAGGTGTACAACGAATTAAAATTACAATAAAAAAAATTTTATATCTACACAAGTTGATTTTTTTAACATTTGTGGCACTATCAGAAGAAGCGATAAGAGCGATAAAAACTCTTTGATCTGTGTCTGCAAGCTTGACGAAGCAAATATTGAAAAAATAAAAAAAAGGGAAAAATTTTCCGGAAAATCAAATAGTTTTATTAAAATATCACAAAAATGTAACTTGTTACCCGTTTCATGACAGTGTTATTCAAATTTTTATCATTAAAATTAAGATTTGATAAATAAATTTTAATTTTTGGATGAAAAAAATCAAAAAAATTTTTGGAAAAGCTGAAAATTTTCCAGGAAAATGTAGTGATTTTTCCGAAATTTTTGGCTTGCACCTCCGAAGGTATACAATCCTATAAATAAATTTTTTTTTTAAATTTTCATCTTAAGAAAAAATTTATTCAAGTTTAGAAAATTGAAAATCGTGTATATCACAGTAAAACGGCAAAATATGAGCTACGGAAGCAGATAAATTCTTAGCAATCAAAAAAAATTAAAGATGATGCATATGCATGCGATCATTAATACAGAAATAATATTTGAGGTCGTATCGATATCATTAAAACAAACATCGCGCTTATGTTATATTGAATGAGAAAATTGAACATGGTTGAAAACTTAACAAACCATGCATGAATAAATTTTTTGTCTCTAATAAAAAATCGTTTTCAACTAAACTACAAATTATAAAAGGGGCGATAAAACGGAATAACGATATACCGAAGCTACGAATGAAGAATATAAAAAGTAAATAAGAAAAATGTAGAACGAAGAGTAAATGTGTCATTATATACAACGCAACGCACCATGCAGCACGATCCAACCGCGATACATTTTATGCAACATTTTTGTATCGGCGCAATATTTATTTTACGTAGATTACGTGATGGTGATTAGGATTACAATTATTTAAAATGGGTTTTTTATTAAAATAATAATAGTAATCGATAATTTATTATTTTGATAGAAAAATAAAATTATTATTATTTTGTTGGATAATATAATATGTAAATTAAGTTATTTTGTCTATATATCTTCGTTTTATGTAAAAAAAGGCTTATTCTACATATTTCGTAAATAATACATAAAATTGTATAATTTATTCAAAATTTAATAATTTATAATGCGTGATGTTGAAAATATAAATAAATGAAAAACTAATTTTCATAATCTAGGGATAATCATAAAAACAAGTACTTTAATATACTCGTACCAACATAATATTATACTATGCACCAACAAATATGGAAGTAAAGCAACAAAACAAAAAAAAAATTATGGTTACATGACGATAAAGCGCAAAAAAATAAAATATAATAGTTATAATAAATAAACTAATAACTCAATTTTATTTATTTATAAATATTAAAGTATATATATACAGAAAAGATAAAAAATAATAAATTTGTTGTTAAAATGAAGTGCACATATAACTATAAGAATTGTTTTTGTTGTTATTGTGTACTGAACGTGATTGACATGTTCATGTAACACTTCAGAAAAAATTGAAATTGAAGTATACGAATTTTTTTATTTTTTATTTTTTGCATAGTACTAAGACGTGTAATCTATATATACGGTACAGTGTGACGTTGAACATTTGTTTTATATGTTATTTTGCAAATAATTGAGGTCAACCTTATTTTTCGAAAAATTTGCAATGTTCTTGCATGCTGAGATCATGCAATTTTAAGCCTTGAGCATTTCGTGGGCAGAAATTCAAAAATTATTTTCATTTTATTAGTACCTAAGTTGTTCTGTAATATTTTTGAGGAATTATTTTGTTCACAAGGTAAGTTCATAATTAGCTTTTAGTTTAAATATTTTGGGTGTGGCGGTAAAAAAAAGTTATCCCTGACTATCATCCCATCAAAACTTAATGATAATAACTTAATACTAATGCTATCACGACAGAATAATAGAAACCTGAAATAAAAAGAACCATTTTGGGATTGATGTTATGGTTCAAATGTGGAATATAAAGATCTTCACACTGGGTCAGTTTCATGAAACTTCTTTTATTTTTATTATCTTTCATAAATAAAGATTCACATTATTGACGGGCAGTATAACCCAATAGTTACTCCCATTTGAATTTCATTAGGTAAATTTATCTGTCCTAATTAAATACAACTGCCCAGTTCTAAAGGTTTCTGCCTTTGAAGTCTTCTTACTGCATTGGTGGTGTCCAACAAACTTCATATGTCTGCATTTTGGTGCCGAGATAGTCGCTGAATGTGTTTCTTTGAATGATTTTTTATTTCTTTACTGACATATTCCATGTTTAAATCTCTATGTAGGTTATCATTTCTGATGTATCAGGGTTTGAAAACATTATATCATTTGTGTATTTGTTTTCTTGGTACAACCCCTATGTTAAATACCATAGGTCCATACTGGTTCAATTATTAGACGATATACATAATAGCAATTTAGAGTGTATTGTAAGCTAAGAATTTCTACGTATTAGCCAATAGATTTTCCTATATTTGATGTTTAATTCTTTTTTTCTTTTTAACATGCTCTTTCCATCTAAGCTTGCAATCGAGAGCCATGCCGAGATATTTGACTTTATTTGCATTTGGAAGTTAACTTTCTGGTTTGTAAAGTTTACGTGAACCGATTTTGCTTCGTTTAAGCCAATGCACAATTTCTTTGTCCAGCTACTCACTGAGTCGGTTGCTTGTTGAACTTTTGTCGTTGCTTCTGATATACACTTTCCAGTTGTCAGAATAGCTGTATTGTCTGCAAATGTCGCTATGGTAGCACCTTCTGTATTTGGCATATCTCTGGTGTACAAAATATACAATATAGGACCCAGTACGCTCTCCGTTATATTTTACACGGAAATGCTGATCTGCGATGTACGAAGAATTTGATAGAACTGTAGGTAGATCTCGATGCAATTAAAATTCAAGTCTTTGGTGCAAAACTTTCTCGAAAGCTTATGCTACATCTTAGAAGATACTGGAACATATTTTCTTTTTTTCAAGTGTGTCTTCTATTATGTCCGATATTCTGTGAACTTGTTCTATCGTAGAATGATTTTCCCTAAATCCAAATTGGTGGGGTGGAATTAAATTTCGTTCTTCTATCATTGGCTTGAGCCTCTTGAGCAGTAATTTTTCAAAAATTTTTGGAATGACAGGAAGTAATTTGCCTGGTATCATAATTAATTCGGCAACCTTCCACTGTCGTGGGATATATTTTAGTCTGAAGGCAGTTTTGATAATTTGAACCAATTTTCGTAATCCTTTCTCGGAATGGGTTTTACGACTTGACCAGTAATTAGATCATAACCTGGAGCTTTTTTCGCATTTAAATTGTATACTTGATCTCATCTTTCAATTCCTGTAATGTTACAGATCGTATATTATGGTCATCAATTTTTCTAATTGTTGTTATGTTTTCATCTGCAGTTTGCCTGAGTAACGGTTAAAAGATTTCTTCCAAGTCACTTAAACCAGGTTCCTTCCTCATTTTCAATTGATTTTGGTCCTTTTTAATCCTTTTGTTGCTTTCCAAAGAAAGTAATCAGTGTCTTTATGTTCGGTGAGACCACTTAAGTACTTGTTAATAGTTTCGTTCTTAATTTCTTTTATAAGTTTTATTCAGTTTATTGCACAGATAATTGAGCATTTTTTGTTTTCTGGAGCGCGTGTCCTTTGTCATGTCGTGCGTGCCTTCCGTTTCTCTCTAACTAATTTCCTGAATTCAAGAGGACTTTGATTCCTACGGGATTCGATATGATTAGTAAGAGTACTTTTCCATGCTGTTTATTGAATAGTACTGCTAAGTACCTCCAGTTTGCCTTCCAATTGTACCGTTGTTTTAATTGGCACTTAAAGGTTTATTTGCTCTTCAATTAGTTCTTGGAATAGGTCCCAGTCACTTTTATTATTTGTTAGCATAGGCAAGTTATATTCTTAGTAATTATCATTGTGCTGAGTGTCATGATAACAAGTGAATGGTCAGAATGTATCCCCTCGCTATTTTCGAGACACATGTAGTCCAACCATGTTGGTTTACCTCCAGAGTGGAACTCGCAGTTGTTTGCCCGACCTGCTTCGAAAAGTTCTTTCCCTTTATGGGTTGTAAGTCTTGATCCACAATAGGTGTTTTTTGCATGAATGACACCACCAATAATAAAATTGGATAGTAGTGATCTAAAGAGTTTGTTATATTCTTCTTTGTTTAGATTACAGCGTGGAGGGCAGTAGATAAAGGAAATTCTGTATTCATTATTAATACTAGTTTCGACTTTTACGGGTTTAACTTGCATACTTTCTTCTTCGATAATAGGTTCTTCATAGTGTTTGACATTCGCGTTTCCTCTTGGGTGAACAGCATGATAACATTCATAATCACGTATTTTAATAAATGACGTTTTTGTCAAATGGCTTTCCGATATAAGGCATATATCTAGCATTTATTACTTCTATGCTTCTACATATACTTTCGAGAGGATCATAACTAATAACATTAGATGATTGTAGTATTAGATGGCCCTGTACCTGTAACTGGATGCTTTGGCTTCGCTTGATTTTTATTTAATTCCTTTGTGGTAACTTTAGAGTTTTGAGGAAACTGATACATTTTGTGTTTTAGCCTTTGAAGTTCTATGGCTACTTCACATCCACTGTAATTCGCAGGATGATGCTCTTTATAGTTTATGCATTTTGCAGGGTTGTTTCTAATTTAGTTTCTCGACCGCAATATTTTTGCGTGTGGTTAAAACCTTAGCATTTTTTGCATTGAGGTGCCTCGTACTTTTCTTTAGGTGTTCTATTTTAACCCTCATGTTTAGTATTGCTTTGATCTTGAATTTTTTTCAACTTTCTTTTTTTTTTGTTAAAAGTATATAGTTGGAGCCCTCTTTTTTTACTTCATTGTCTCACCTTTCTCTCGTTTTAGGATATTTACTGCAAGATCTTTTGCCTTTAGGTTCTACTTAGTGGCTACAGCTCTATATGTATCGGAATCTGGTGTATTGATTTTCCATACGTTATTGTTTAGTGATACTAGTTTGTATAATAGCAAATTCTGTTATGCCGAATACATTAATTGGCGGAGCAGGGTTTTCTTTCGTTGCAACCTTATGTTGTTGTTTTTGTTGCTGATGTGCTCGATTAGTATTAGTAATACCGCAGTTACATTAGCTGAAACTTCTTTGCGACCAAGCGGCCCGATTGAATTTTAAGAATATCAATAAATTACTTAATATCCTTCCAAAGCCAAAGCTTAATATACATAGATTGGGTAATTTAATGATTTTCAGAATTTTAAATTCAATTGTTTCGGTTGCTCGCATAGAAATCTCATGAAACTGACCCAGTATAAGGATCTCAGCATGACACATCTAAAAAAAAATATTCGTTCTAATCCGACACTTTTATAAAATGGACTGTGGAAGTGACCAAGCATATATAGATTACGTACACTCAAAAAAAATCTCGTAAGCAATATTGAATAACCAATTTCGTTGACTTTTGATGAAATCAAAAAACAAATAAAATTATTCGATTTAGCGAAATACATTCTGTCAAAAAAGTAACGGGAATTGGTCAATAAAACATTACATATTAATATTCATTCAGATTTATTGTATCGGCTTCAAAGTAGACGCCCTTCCAAAATAATACACTGACGCAAACGAATATTCCAATTATCAAAATATTTCTCAAAGAATTCCGAGTGCACAACCCTCAGATAATCAAAAAGAAAACTGTCAACATTACCTTGACAGGTTGTAAAGGAAGAAAACGATCGAGTTTCCCATCTCGATATTTCTGATACCAACAATCCGAACAATATATGAGTACTCAGCGCCCGAGAGAAGCTGACGTAAACACTTGTCTCATTTAATAAGCCGGATTTCATCGGAAAACTAAGTTACACCAGTTTTAAGGGGCGTAATCTGATGAAAGGGAGAAATTGTCACAAAACACTGTAAAAATCACATAACTTTATTTTCGGATTACAAAAGTGTCGATATTATTGGCTTATATTGATGCAAAATCAATACATTTTTACTCTGGATACAGGAGCTTCCAAATCGGTTGTCCTGATGTGGTAGATACAGAACCGATTTATGCAACTGCCCATTATAACTTGCTAATAGCAACCAGGTGAATTTGTGATAGTCAAAGGAGAATGTATCCTTCCAGTAACGTTCGGTGGTAATGTGGTTCAAACAACGGTTTATCGTGGCTAGAATAACTGATGAATCATCGGACTGAAAGTTGTGGAGAAATACCAGAGGTCGTAGACCTTGATAACCAGGTACTAAAATAGCGTAATGTGGAGGTGGCTCTTCAAATAAATACAAGTAAACAAAATGCATTGAGAGTTATAATCGAGGGTTGAGATACCACCGATATGTGAAAAAGTGACCTTGGGAATACCAAGAGGGGAATTGTGCAACCAGCTAATGTCAAAAACAGCGGGTTGTCGGGTGTAAGAACCTTGGTGAAACGCCATCAGAATGGAATGGTCACCAAACCATAAACAAAAGAAGATCATTCGCTCACTGTGCAGCAACTGGATGAATTAGCCGATGTAATGGCTTTGAATGAAGACGAATTAGGAAGAGCTAAATTGTGCAACATAGTAACGACATATAGGATAAATAACAAAAACTTTTAACGCGATGGAGTGATGACGGAAGTGAAGGATGGCACGAAGAAACGCAGAAAGAATATTAAGAAACAGTTGTCCGTTCCCGCATTGACCACATATTGGACATGCTGTCAGGAGTCAAGATTTTTAATACATTTGATCTGAATCGTGGATTTTGGCAAGTAGCAATTCATCCTAATGATAGAAAGAAAACGTCATTTTCAGGAAACGATCTTTACCAAGTTTTGGCCACCTGATACATTTCAGAGATTAATGGAGCAAGTTCTAAGAGGCCTAATTTAGAAAACGTGTCTGGTTTATTTGTACTAGACTGCTGATTTCTTGAACACATTAACAAACTTAAACAAGTATTAAAAGCTAGCCCTTTTTTCGTTAGGATAGCCGCGGTTTAGGAACAGCAAGAAAATTGAGCGAAAGTCGATGTATCACAATTCTCGATAGAATACTCAAAAATCGTCAATCCAAAGTGCAACGGACCATAGAATTTTATAAAAAAAAATAAAAAATATGGAGCCGATTATTCAAGTAACAGTTTTAAGGGTTTTATATCGGCCAATTTTCAGCCTAAAATGTTTATCAAAAGTTACTGGTGGTTCTCTATTTTGGAAAAACCGTCAAAGTTACCGGGAAATACTTTGTATGGGAGATGCAAATCCTTATTAGTTCTTTCTAATATGAAATCGCAATTATCAAGCGGAGTTAATATTTAAATGCCATCCTTTCAAAATATTTGGAAAAATCAAGGAACTTTATAGTTTCTTCCAATTGACTGATTTGGGCCACAAATCATTAGAACATCTGAGCTGTAGAAATGTCATGGATGATGGTTTACGCACAAACAGACATCATCTCAAAAATCGTTTTTTTTAGTTCGACGATGGAATCTAACGGGTGATTTTTTAAGAGCTTGAGAACTTTTTTTTAAAAAAAAACGCATAAAATTTGCAAAATCTCATCGGTTCTTTATTTGAAACGTTAGATTGGTCCATGACATTTACTTTTTGAAGATAATTTCATTTAAATGTTGACCGCGGCTGCGTCTTAGGTGGTCCATTCGGAAAGTCCAATTTTGGGCAACTTTTTCGAGCATTTCGGCCGGAATAGCACGAATTTCTTCGGAAATGTTGTCTTCCAAAACTGGAATAGTTGCTGGCTTATTTCTGTAGACTTTAGACATGACGTAGCCCCACAAAAAATAGTCTAAAGGCGTCAAATCGCATGATCTTGGTGGCCAACTTACCGGGCCATTTCTTGAGATGAATTGTTCTCCGAAGTTTTCCCTCAAAATGGCCATAGAATCGCGAGCTGTGTGGCATGTAGCGCCATCTTGTTGAAACCACATGTCAACTAAGTTCAGTTCTTCCATTTTTGGCAACAAAAAGTTTGTTAGCATCGAACGATAGCGATCGCCATTCACCGTAACGTTGCGTCCAACAGCATCTTTGAAAAAATACGGTCCAATGATTCCACCAGCGTACAAACCACACCAAACAGTGCATTTTTCGGGATGCATGGGCAGTTCTTGAACGGCTTCTGGTTGCTCTTCACTCCAAATGCGGCAATTTTGCTTATTTACGTAGCCATTCAACCAGAAATGAGCCTCACCGCTGAACAAAATTTGTCGATAAAAAAGCGGATTTTCTGCCAACTTTTCTAGGGCCCATTCACTTAAAATTCGACGTTGTGGCAGATCGTTCGGCTTCAGTTCTTGCAGGAGCTGTATTTTATACGGTTTTACACCAAGATCTTTGCGTAAAATCTTCCATGTCGTCGAATAACACAAACCCAATTGCTGCGAACGGCGACGAATCGACATTTCACGGTCTTCAGCAACACTCTCAGAAACAGACGCAATATTCTCTTCTGTACGTACTGTACGCATTCGTGTGGTTGGTTTAATGTCCAATAAAGTAAACTGAGTGCGAAACTTGGTCACAATCGCATTAATTGTTTGCTCACTTGGTCGATTATGTAGACCATAAATCGGACGTAAATCGCGAAACACTTTTCGAACCGAACACTGATTTTTGTAATATAATTCAATTATTTGCAAGCGTTGGTCGTTAGTAAGTCTATTCATTATGAAATGTCAAAGCATACTGAGCATCTTTCTCTTTGACACCTTGTCTGAAATCCCGCGTGATCTGTCAAATACTAATGCATGAAAATCCTAACCACAAAAAAATCACCCGTTACAAAAGAAGGTAGAAAAGGCAAGTCTACTACTTGTTTGATGTGGAAGTGACGTTGACTACTAACTGTGAGTTAACTCGTAGATTGCCTTCTTTTCTAGGACGCCAACTATGAGTTATCGCTCGTCCTGTGTTTACTTGCCATTTTTGTGCAGCAGAACAAAAAATCAATGCTGGCTTGTTTGAACAGAAAATTTATTAAAAAACGAACAAAAAATATAATTATAAAAATTATTTTAAATTCAAGAAATAAAATAATATTTTATTGTTTGTGGAACTTCTAAAAACAATGTTCCACACAAAGGGCTGGCTTCTCTTTACAGGCTGGACAGAAATAACGCGTTTTTTGGCGTTTTTTGCTTTGGTACATATACGGGCATGGCTTTGTTGACGCGTTTTTTTTTCGGTAGGTAGTAGTCTCTTTAAACAATGGAGCTCTTGCAATTTAATTTTCTTCGGCTTCGTCAAGTTGAACATCAGCGTCCTTGGACTGTCAACGTGTGGTGTGGAATAATTGGCAACAAACTCATAGGCCCCCACATTATTGAAGGCAACTTGAATGGTCAAATGTACCGAAACTTTTTGGAAAATGAACTGCCAATATTATTTGAAAATTTGAACTTGGAAGTGAGACGGAACATGTGGTTTCAACATGATGGTTGTCCTGCACACTATTTGGTGGTGGCACGTGAAATACTTGATCGTGATTTCAATGGTCACTGGATCGGTAGAGCTGGTCCGATAAATTGGCCCGCCAGATCACCAGATCTTACTTCACCAGATTTCTTTTTGTGGGGCTATCTCAAAGTTAAAGTTTACAAACAAGAACCAACAACACATGAGAACATGATTGAGCAAATCAGAAATGCGTGTGCTGAAATTCAACCAAACACACTTCTCAGTTGTGTACAATCATTGGAAATTCGTATTAATAAGTGCATTGAAGTCGCAGGCCATCATTTTGAACACTTATTTTAAGCTAAAATTATTTTATTCACCTGCCATTTACATTAATAAATTGTTTTGATGACGAATTTCGAGTATTTCCAATGAAAACGTGATGTTTTTCATTTCAAATATATTGCAGAATCGAATGCGTGTGTTCTAAGAAGAAGAAATTGAAAAAATTGAATTTCGTCGATTACAACGCCATCTATCTTGAACCGAACAAAATATTTCATTCAGTCGTATTTCATTTCAGTCGTAGAATCCGTATCTGCAATAAAAAATATGGCTTCCTATCTTAGTTTAAAAGTTACCCCCGCCCACCTACAAAGCGAGGGGTGAGGGACTATTTTTTTGCACTAATGTATTTCCCCCGCGGTATGATTAAATTTTGATTATGGACATATTTTCCGTAGAGTGGCTATTTTTCGAGATATTTGATCGTCTCAGTTTAAAAGAAACACCCGGTATAAAAAAATTTTTTTTTGATTATAAAAAAAACTCCGAAAAAAGATAAATGACGTATGTCAGCGATATGTATATGTAAATACAATTAAATCTCCATGGTAATTCCGATTGAAAGAATTCTCATCTGGATCTTGTTCGCGTCATCTTAGCCCTAAGGTAAAAGAAAAAAAACACAATGAGTTAGAACCATCACAAAAAAAAACTTTTATCTGAAAAGCAAACGGAAATTAAAGTTATAACAAAAACCCAACACACTATAAATTATTCCAAAACAATTTTTGTTGATGTCACTTGAAGTTTGTTTTATTTATTTTATTTAGGCGCCATGACATCGATCCGCTCTGGGGTGGATTGAAAAAAAATTGTTTTGAAAACGATGATCTGAAAATTAACGAAATAAATGTTCAAAATAATTCAAATTACAAAATTCAATTTAGCGTTTGGTCTTGAATTTCAATACTACGCCTACCTCTGCTACGCCAGAATGTCCATTAACACTCTTCACGTAAGTATGCATCTGGTAGGCACTCTTCTTGATTAATACTCCGGCACAAACCACCTTTCAACGTCTATGACTTGGTTTAGATTATCAATACGTTTTTTCCACTGCCACTCACACACACACGCACACACACACACATAAAAAAATACTATTCGGAAAAGTCCCGGTTTCGTATTATAATTGTACTTTTTTTACCAAAACGTACGTTCGTAAAAAAAAATTTTCCAAAAAAAAATTATAATTCACCAACCTCTGGTACATTTTTGTTACATACCACACTAATTTATCCATACAGCCATCTTATCCCTCGATGACGTTGTTTTCGTGTGCGTCTCTGTGTGCCGGCTTATTTCTCCATGTTCAACTGGATATGTCCGGGTATGCTGCGATATTCTTTCTTCCAGTAATCGATCCAAGGGACTTAAGTTTTTATTGACGCGACTTATATATAGTTCATTTCCAGGCACTGAACTGGAATTATTTTGCTAAATGAGCTCACCCTATATTATTCTGCAGTTTTTTTGTTATCACCCTAATGAAATTTTAAGTTAAGTTTTCTAACAAAGTTTAGATGCACCGTGCCGCATCGATAAGAAGTACAAACCCAAAATAAATAAAAATTGGGATTCCCCTGAATGACAACCAAAAAAATCTTATTGGAAAAAAAAATCAAAGTAAATAAATATTGTTGCTACTTTATTGCAATTAAACAATAACAACAAATGTGATTATAATTCGAATAAATTTACCGTTACCAACCATGATGATCCATTCAATCAGAACCACTAACGAAAATGTAAATAAAAATCAAAGAAAAATGTATCGTTACAATATTATTGAAATGATTTAGTATTGATCTCACCTTGTATAGTCTGTCGGCAGATGGTATTGAGCTATCAACCAAATGAAAATAACGAAGTAACAACTGGACTCGATTTCGACTCATATGTGAGCGCAAAAATTTTATGTTGTATAGCATGTTTGTGCTCCAGTAATGTAAAGTCCAATAAAAACTTTCATCTCTGCTGCAGCTCGATTCTGGTTTTTCCTATAGGAAAAGAAATTAGGAAAAATATTTTCAAAGTATTTTGGTCACAAAATTTTATTTCTGACATACTATGGTAAAAAGTTAGTGTAAATTTTTTCAAAAACAAAATTAAATTGGGAATATTTTTCCTACCCAATTTCGATACGGAAAAAATAATTCCTAAATTATAAAATTTTAGATCAAACATGATTTCTCAGTAGGCCAGAAAATGAAATTTTTGACAAAAATACTATGAAAATATTTTTCCTAATTCCTTTTCCTATAGGAAAAACCAGAATCGACCTGCTGCACTGACGTCTTGCCACTTTCATAACCTATTAGATTTTTTATTGCTTTGCGTATTTCAATTCCACCAGCGTTTGTACTGTAAAATTTGTCTTATCCAATTTCACACCAACATTTTCTTAGAAAACAAATAATTCAGGATTTTGTTGAACTTCTGTCCACAAATTATAATTCGCATCTGATGTTGTTGCTTGGGAATCATCGTCATTATCTTCAGATTAGGGATCAACTTCAGGTTCGGACAACTTCATCTTCACTATCACTTGAATTTTGTTTCGTTTAACGAACCAATAATGTGTTAGTCCTAATCTTATATAAAAGCTGTCGGAAATTTGATCCGATTAATTCAAAAAATAAACAAAAAAAAAAATTAAATATAAATTAAATTTAGAAATTGTACATGAAAAAGCTTCGAATTTCAACACTCTAATCAGATGTATTGTGTTTGAAAGGAGTTTGCATATACATGTCGCATAAGCTCTAATTTACATAACCAATATTATAAAGATTTCTTCATTTTGATAAAAACGAGTCTCGCTTATAAAATTTTCTTTATTTAGAAATTTTCAACACACGATAAACAAGTAATCTTAAAAAATTGTACAAAAAATCATTCCCCCTCATTAAATTACAAGAGAAAGACTTCTGCTACAATATTTGTTCACAAATTGCACGTATTAGCGCGCAAAACTTTAACAATATTCCAGATTTAGCAATCAATTTATGCATCTCATTAAATAAAATGTATAATTTGGGATGAACAGCGAAACAGAAAACAGAAAACCTTGTAAACGACCGTTAAAAAGCAGAACGAGGAAAATTCGTGAAACGTGTGAATTGGTAAAAATAATAATTTTTCGCTGTGTATATATCTGCTACGAGTATCAGCGCAGAAGAATTGGTATATGGTATGCAAGAGCAGAAAGCTAATTTAAAAATAAAATAAAAATGAAAATACATTTTTCACGCGGGGTTATAACATACACAAAAGTGTTTATTACTATTATTATTACTACGATTTTTATTTTATTTTATTGTTTGTAAAATTAAATTTTGCTTTTTATTCCTTTATTTATATATACGAGTACATATTTTATATAATACGCGCACGAAAAAAAATTCTTGGGCGCAAATTATTGTATAAGACACTTTGAATATAATAATAAAGGTATTATAATGGCCGAATTCCATCCCAGGTACTTACATGCACATAATTATATTCAATGTCGGCTAATTACCTTTGAAGATATGTTCAAACGCAAATAATTAAAATAATTTTAATATTATTTGATTGTAATTGGCTTGTTCGCACATTTACACTGCAATATTTTATTTATACAACAACAACAATATCGTGTACATTACAAATAATAATGTAAATTGTATGTAATTCAATCTGTTGTATTGTTACAACAAAAGTAAATAAGAAAAAAAAATATACACCTTTATATTGTTATTTGTATATGGTTGCAATTCCACACTTACCTCCGATTTATACATATATAAGAACACCGGTAGAAACAGAATAATAATTTATCAATAATGCAATAATGAGATGGAAGTAATTGGTTAAATTGTTTGATTCGCATTTATATGTGTTTGATTTAAATTATAATATTAGTTATAATAATATCATGCAATCCTTAATTATCAACGGTTGCTTTTGTTTGTAAGAAGATCATTAATTTGTAGTAGGAGAAGCACCCTGGACTAGTGAAACATTTCTTCGGGCAAGAAAGTTGTGATTGTGTATGGTACAGGACAGAAAACATAGCTCACATAAATTCACATAGAAATGATGTAAGACGTAATAGTTAATTGTTTGAGTGCCAGGGAGCACGATTGCGCTCCTCAATACACTAGCCGGAAATGTCAAGAGCTCGATCGCAATTTTGCTCCCGCACGAACTGGTAGAGTTGAGATATAGTCCCTCAAACTCAGCAAATATATGCAAGTGAAGCTTGACTTAACTAGAGTAGAACTAATTTTAGGAATAGTTTATCGCAAACTTCACATGCCTGTGCACGCTTTTGTGGCTTAAACTAAATTGATGAATGGCTTGGTAATAATAAAATAACAATCACATTTAGGCGAATTTTTAAAATATTTGGATCAATTTTTTTAGTAATAGACGATTTTGCGAGGAGTTCATTAGAGCGATACACATCAGGCTTTTATTAAAAAAAAAATGAGTGTCTTAAAATTTATTATATTTATCACCTAAGTCTATATTGTTTCCCAACCATTTGAAAAAACAATTGTAGTGCAATAAATACTTTTCATACCTTTTTTTTTTTTAGTTCATTACCAATTTTTATTTACAAGAATTATACAATAATAAGAGTATGTACATTGGTAAGAAAAGTGTACCTTTGGTTCAAAAGAACACGGGCCAGGTACACTGATTCCCTTTTAACGAAATTATAAGATACGTACAAAAAAAAAAAAAATTTAACATATCAATACAATTTACAGTATAAAATAAACTTATAATTTAATTAATTAATAATTTACGGTATAAAATACGAATGAAATATATAAATATAATAGATAATAATAATAATATAATCTCTAGACAAAAATTTATGGCAGATGAATCCAATTATTATAATATAAACATCACGAAAGTATAATTCTACTCGTACTAGTGTTAAATATGGAAACTGAAGAGCTCCTCAATATTCTTGGTTGTACTAAGCCAATGTTTTAGTTCTTTTGAAAATAATGATAAGGTGCAACACCTACGAATCTTGCAAGGTAACTTGTTAAAGATAATAGGTGAAATTACATTGAAAAAACTTCTTCTGAGATGTGAATTATATTTTGGGATATTTTTTTTGAATTGGAGACTAGAACGAAGACTATAGTCTGAATAGTTAATAAATGAGTTTCCGCTAATATTGTAAAAAATTCTTAATACCTTGAAGACAAACATGTGACGCAGTGGCAAGATATCGAGAGTTTGGAATATGGGCCAGGAGGGTGAACACGATTCTTTAAAACACATGATTCGAGCAATGAGTTTCTGCCTATTAAATAATGGTATTAACGTGGTTTTGCATGCACTACCCCAACAGGAGAGACCGTATTGCAGAATTGAATCAGCTAGTGCGAAATACACCATTCTTAATAAATATAATGGACAATATGAACGCAAAACGTACAGTTTCCTTGATACCAATAAAAGCTTAGATTTCAACCCTTCAATATGCGCCTTCCAGTTTAATTGTTCGTCTATTAAAATGCCAAGATAACGATAAACATGAACCAAGTCAACCATGAAACAACCACTGGAATTACAGATCTTATTGCAACCATACTCATGGTACTTAATGGCTGATGGTGATGACAATCCTTGTCGAAAATGTAATATTTTCGTCTTATCGCTTAGATGAAGATTGTGAGCCTTGAGCCAAACCGAGAGCATATTCAAATCACTATCAATATACTTAATGTTATCTTGTAAGCTAAGACTACTGTAAGCAAACGAAAAATCATCAGCAAATGCAATGGGGGAGCCACAGAATGGTTGGCTAAAAATTCCGTTTACATAAATGAGGAACAGTAGAGGCCCAAGGACTGAACCTTGAGGAACCCCTACACTAATCGGCAGAACATGGCTAAAATGACCATTTATTTTGACTACCTGAGTGCGACCATTTAAATATGAATCTAACCACTTGTGGATCGTATCGCGAAAGCCAATGCGGTAAAGCTTCATTACAAGAGTAGAATGTTCCACTCTATCAAAGGCTTTAGTCAAATCTATAAATAACACGGACGCCTTTAGACTATGGTCAATGTTTATACTTATTTGTTCTAAAAATGACAATAGAGCTTGTTCGGTATTTCTGTTCTTTCTAAAACCAAATTGTAAGGGAGATAGAAAATTGAATTTATCCAAAAAGCTTACAAACCTAGCTTTCATAGCCTTTTCGAATATTTTTGAAAAAACCGAAAGAAGGGAGATTGGGCGATAATTATTTACAGATGCTCTATCATTTTTTTTAAATATTGGAACTACCACGGTTTTCTTTAAGGTAATCGGAAAAATTCCTGTAGCCACACTTAGGTTAAATATAAACGATAATACATCAACCAGAAAGCAAGCCGTTTTTTTTACAGTACAGTTAGACACTCCATCTATACCAGGAGCCGATCGGTTTCTAAGAGAATTAATTATTAAATACAGTTCCCCAGATGAAATAGTTGAGAAATGGAAACTACTCATAATATCATAGTGTTCTGTGATTAATCTGTTTTTTTCAGAATTGCGCATTTTGTAAAAAGACTGCGTTGAGCCACCAACAGTTGTAAAAAAATTGTTGAATGCATTGGCAATGTCAACTGGCCCTTGAATGGGATTATTCATCTCATCAATAATTTCTGTAATTGGAACATGCTGTGCATGGCCAACTATTATTTCGTTTACAGTTTGCCAGTTTTTGCGAGCGTTTTTGCCATTACTACGGAACTGTCGAACATAAAACTGTTTTTTAGTAGCGCATATTTTCTCGTTTACAGACTCACACAACTTCAAGCTGTACTGTTTTAACCTATTATTATTAGGGTGCTTCTTGACCAGTTGGCAAATCTTGTTTCTATTCCGTATTTGTTTCAAGAGATAATCGGACATCCAGGGCTTTAACTTAATTAATTGCTTGTTCACTGATTTAGAACTAGTACATTTATCAATGTGATCTCTAAATATGTTTAAGAAATGGTCAAAAGCCAAAGACGGATCCTTGCAGCAGTATACATCTGCCCATTCTTCATATGTCAGCAGATTAATTAATTGATTGTGATCAACATTCGATACCTCAATGTTTCGACTAAAATTTGTATGCTGAATACGCCCTGATATTTTGATGTTAATTAAGCAGTGATCTGATATCTTCAAATCTAAGACAGCATACGACACCTCATTAAAGTATCTTTGATCAAATCGATACAGAATATTGTCTATACAAGTTGCCGAACTATTTGTAATCCTAGTAGGTTCAGAAACCAAAACGTCAAGACCGTTATTGAAGACTAACATTAGAAAACTATCTAGGAGTGGACTGTTTTGTAAAAAATTGATGTTGAAATCACCCATAATAAATAAATTAGTATGAGATACGTCATTAATTAGCTTGGCGAACTCATCAACGAATATAGGAATACTAGTGTAATTCAGTCTATATATGCAAACTACGAAAAACAATTTGGAGTTCAGGGTAAATGTAACACCGACGGCATCGAATGTTTGAAAGTTAAAATTAACTTGTTTACTGTGCAAGTTATTATTGATAAAAATAGCTACTCCACCCGCACGACTGTCATTGTTGCACTTAGCAAATAAATTATACCCATCTAAACAATAATTTTCAATTTCCTCTTCATAAATCCAAATCTCAGAAAGACCAATAATAAGAGGCTTCATTTTCGTGGAGTCAATGTATGCAATCAGCTTATCATTATTTTTCCTAAGACTTCTTATATTTTGATGGGTAAAATAAAGTTCTTTTAGATTACTATCCATTGCACAGACTTATAATAATAATGAGAGATGTAGATACAAAAACGAAATTAAATATAATCAAAAAATAATTCAAAATCTGATAAAAAGTAATGTTTAATAAAAGCAACTCTTCGATATCGGTAAGAAAATATACTGCCACTAGAACGAGAATGAGTATACACAATCGTAATGTCGATTTATGGAGAAAATAAAAAAGTAAAATATCCAAAATGAAAAACAATCTTGGGATATTTAAATTAGTTAAAATAATTTTGAGTAAAGTAATAAAAATTAAACAGAATAAACTAATTACAAAATTATCATTTAACAAAAAAATTTGAACTACACAAAAATTAATCCATCGTCTAGAGTATATGCGTGTAATTCGACCATTACAATTCATATACTTCAAAAGCATTTGTAAGGTTTCATTACCAATATAACGCCAAAAAATAAAAAATAATAGAAATATAAAAAAATATGTGAAACTGTCGAAAAAAATTTTTAAAGCAAATGTAAACAAAAGATCAAAAAACATAAAGTTAAGTATATAATAAACTAAGAAACTAATACTAAAACGAACCAACATACAATTGTGATATTTTTTATCCAGTAGCTCCTTGTTGTTGGTTGCCATCCAGTGTGGACGATTATGCAGCCGGATTATTGACGTGCTTTTCCAGTGTTCGTTCAAGCTGGCTGAGATCGGTGATGGAACGGACGTGAACCACTTCTGAATCAGGTAATTTACGAAGTAATATTTTATTGTTGTTGCACCATAAAAATCGAAAATTGTGTTTTGTTTTGAATTTTTTAGCTTCCGTGTACAGTCTACTTTGGTGTTTTGTGAGATGGTGCAACAGACGAATTTTGCTGTTATCCAACCCGGAATCAATTTCGTTCCACAATATGGATTTACAGCTGCGAAATAATTGTAGTGTATGTTGTTTGATTTCAGTAGATTTAAATGTTACAATAAATGAATTTTTTAGAAAACTGTTATCATTAATTAGTTTCATTTTATCGATGGATACGATGGCTTCATTTGATATTGTCTCCCCTGATTTCTGTATAACTTTAGAAAACAGTTCTGGTGTGAGAATAGAATTCCTGGGCAACCCACAGACAATGATATTGCGCGAATTATGTATTTGGTTGGGTAAATCGACCTTATCCTCCAACCAGCTTATTTTGTTGTCGTAAATATCAATAACTTTTTCTAAGTGATTGAGTTTAATTTTCATCGCATGATTTTCACTGGATAACACATTAATTTTATTATTTAATTCATCAACAGTGTCGCTAATGAATTGCTGGGATCGTTCCAAGGCATCCAGTTTTAAATGCACGTTATTCAGGACTACCATCACATCATGAAGAGTAGGATTTTCCGGTATTTCAGGTTCATTAGCTTCCGTATAGTCAATTATCGATCATAAGATCATAGTCAATTTTCTATCATAAGAATTTAGTATTTTCTTAAAAAAATTAATATCTCGAGATTAAATTATGTTTATCGCCTAGTTCTGTATAATTTTCTGAAAAATCTACGTTAGGACTTTCAAAGTTCTAAACCATTTAAAAAAATAAAGAGATTCACGTGATCAAATAAATACTTTATAACCTGTGCTATATACTAAGAATTTAGGATGTTTCTAAGAAGATCCTAAATTCGTAGTACAGCACAGGTTAAAGTGTTTATTTGACCACGAGAGTCCCTTTACGCTTTTAAATTTTTTTTTTTTTTACAAGTTTAGAAGTTCTAATCTATATCTTTCAGAAAATTGTACAGAACTAGGTGATTAACATCACTTTGGACGGTAGTCCAAACGAGTGACGAAAGCACCTACTGTGCTGGAAGTCGAACGAAGTATATTATACAGCAAGTTTCGAACTTTTTCCTTTTAAGGCCGCCAGGATCATGTTATATACCATTGGAAAGGCCTTGAAAAATAAACCTAAATAAATTATAAAAAATGAATTTCTACCAACATTGAGTGGAAATATGACCTTCCGAAAATTGCCCCAAAAAATCAGTTTTTTGGGTATAACTGCCCCAAAAAAGGCCCCAATTATTTTCTAACTGGCAAATTATGATTGTAGACGTCAATACCAATTCAACGACACCTCAAACGTCCAAAACGGATGATTTTGACCAAAGTTATGACAATTTTAAATTTTTCTATGACGTCACCATATAATCTTGCTTTGGTATATATGTTTGTTTGTCCGTACCTCTTTTATTTGATCTCAAATTTTCAGGGGTTGTAGTACTTAAAAAACTAAGCAACTTTTGTTCTACAACTTTTTGATTTGGCCGCCATGTTGGCCGCGGCCGGCCTCTGAACGGCCATTTTTGGCCATTTTGCCACGCCCACAGTGCTGCATCTATTCGACATATCCTAGACATATGCATATCGTTGGAAAGGTATTGACGCCAGCTATCAAATAGCAAAAAAAAGAATTCAAAAAATTAGGTTGGAGGGTCATTTTGGCCAAAAAACTGAAAAATGCGAAATCGGCCGGCTACATTCGGCCAAATTGCTAAAAAATGAGCCCAAGACTTTTGGTTCATATTTTCAGGATTATTAGCCACAAATCTCACCTACAATATGACATCAACCGTTTGTCCCAGAAAACTCGTATATTTTAGATATTGACCTCCATAACTTAAAAGCCACCTTAATTTTTTGCAAAATTTCATTTTTTGCTCAAATGCACCCTAATATCGGTCCGTTGCGGTTCATAATGATAGTGAATCAACGTATTACAATGAAACAAATATAAATACATCATATTATTATCATTGCTAAGAGAATTTTTACCAGTGACTCTTTTTTCATAACAAAAAAAATGAAAAAACTGACAAATTGATGTGATCGAAAAAATCACCAAAAACATTGAACAATCTCCTTGCATAAAATCGATACTTTTTTAATATTTATGATGGTTTCTTTAAAAAAATAGATCTTACCACTCCTCCCATGCAAGAAACATGCAAAAAAATTGTTGAATTATTCCGGATTTTATCCGTCGTATGAATATGACTTAAGGCACACTAACACGTAGCGGCCACTTGTGTGCTATCGAGTGTGTGTATGAACTGTTTTGACTGACAACAATAAAACGAATCGCAATTCAATTCATCTTCAATTTGCCGTGCCAAAATCATTGATATCAAATAAAAAACCTCTTAACGAGGTAAATGTTCGAGTGACGAAAGCCGAATTCAATTCACAAAATTTCTGATATCAAATTTGTGCCGAAAAAAACAATTGCATTCGATTTGTCAACGATTTTTCGGAATGTTAGTGCATTCGGCGCGTTTGTTTACATTTTGCTTTCTAGCTGTCAAGAATAACGATTGCCAACGATTTTTCGGAATGTTCAACAACAACGCGCTGAATGCATTAACATTCCGAAAAATCGTTGAAAAATCGAATGCAATTGTTTTTTTCGGCACAAATTTGATATCAGAAATTTTGTGAATTGAATTCGGCTTTCGTCACTCGAACATTTACCTCGTTAAGAGGTTTTTTATTTGATATTAAACTACGCCAATTCCACCGAAAAACTTTTTTCTATAATGAATTTAATGGAATTGGACAATTATCCAAAAATTTCAATATTTCGCCTAAATGTCGTTTTTTTAATTTTTTCCAACACAAACACTGTAATGAAGAAAGATTTCCAGTATTTTTTGATTTTTTTTTTGTGGAGTTGAGATAAAGTTCATCAGACTTAATAACTATAATCGTTGGCCGGACGATCGGCTTACGTCTGGTGATGCAAGAAGGTTTAAGATGATTTCTGTGATTTTTCGTGAACTATCGGCTTTTGTCTATTAATAGGGGAGGATTTAAATTAAGTAAATTTCTGTTATCATTATCTGTAAAAGCACAGCCAATAATCTGGCACCGGAAATTTGCTGAGTTTGAGGGAATAAATCTCAGCTCCACCCCATAGGAAAATTCTAAAAAGTAGTATAGCCAAATCTACTAGTATTAGTATACCTAAATCGGAACATATTGCGGTTCATATTGCTGTAAATATTCGGAAACCACTGACGTAAAATAATTCCTAAAAAAGCCTAAGTAAAAATTGTGTGTGTATTAGTGATTATACAGAAAAACAAGACATTTAGGTGTAAATAAATTTTTAAAAGAGTTCCAAAAATACCACCAAAAAGTAAACATATATGGTATAATTTTAATATATGTATAACAAAACCATCGTACCAGTACGTTTAAAATTTTACAATATATTTAACAATTAAAAACGTAATGTAAAAACCGGACAAGTGGTGTAGTGGTTAAAGCTTCGGCACTTGGACCGGGAGATACTGGGTTGGAATCCCACCAGAAGCATGGTGTAAAGCGAATTTTTGCCATCGATTACAATCGGTGATGTTATTAAATACAACTAAGACCCACTGTTCGACCCACCGTCCATGTCAGTGTACAGGTTGACATAGAGCTTGCAACACCTCTACAATCACATCATTTAGAGATGCATATACAAATCGTATTGATTTTGCAAAACCAAAGTCATGTAAAACGCACTTATACACCACCATGCCATCGCACAAGAGATGGCATGGTAAACATTTATGTTTATTAAAACATAATTTGTATAGGGTGCGGTGCACCCAAATATTTTGGTGCATGTTAACTGGAAGGAAAACCAGTTTTATTATTTTTTTGTATGTATTTCGGTTTAAGCAGAAAAATATAAAAAATAATTCTTTCTATTCGATTTTGGATTTTGCCGGAGCAACACGGAGCAGCCCATCACTCACCAGGCAAAGAAAAAAATAGTATTTTATTTAAATAAATTTTTTTAATAATTTTAAAATTAAATTAAAGTTTGTTTTGTTTATTTATTAAATTATTATTATTACATTATTTTACAAAGTGCTCGCTCCGCTTCGTTTTATTTCACATTCCGCAACATACTCCACAAGATTTTACCCGGTTTTCAACAGACCTGTTATATTTTCCAGGATATAGAAAATGCCAATGTCCATATTAATTTTCAGAATTTTGTCATAGTTATCTGGCATTTTGGCATGGGAAAATATGGCCCCGAAACGTGTGAGTTATCATTTACAATATTTTTTTTATAAACGCACTTAAGGTTGATCTGAAGATTAAAAGCTCTATCATACTAATGATATTTTTTAATCTATAAACACAGGCCTTTCTAGAAAATATATCGCGATTGATGAGAACCGAACAAAATCTTGATAAGTAATTATAAGAATTGAATAAATACAGTAAATCATAACTAACACGTTTCGATACCATATTTTCCTATGCCAGAACTATGACAAAATTCTGAAAATTAACAGAACTATGACAAAATTCTGAAAATCATCATAGATATTGGCATTGTATAGATCTTACTGGAAAACATGACGCGTTTATGAGAACCGGGCAAAATCTCGATTAGTAATCATTTGAATTGCATATAAATATTGCAAATTACACATACACGTTTCGGGGCCATATTTGCTCGTTATAGAACTATGACAAAGTGATCTTCCAATTAACTTGGACCGTAATTAGTAGTATGGCACACGATAACCAAGTGTTAGATGAGATATTTAACATCATCCGTCCAAAGAATAACAGGCTTCGCGAGGTCTTGTCTCCATTGATGGCGAGTGTTCTGTTTTGAGGTATGATTCAACGGAACATGTGGCGAAGTCAACTAATCCTTGATTATTTAATTATGTATGTCGAAGTAATCATTTTTTGGTTGAGATCATTGCTGCCGTCGTAAGAAAAAAGGGCGCATATCCATTTTAGTAGTTTTGATGTATGTGTAATACGAATTACTTTTTAAGTATTTTAAAAACATAATTCAAATTAAATGTATCCATCTTAATTTATTATTTGCACAAACTCCAGCAATTTAATGGATTAATTAAAGAAAATGGACTTACGACATTTTTGCTTAATAAAAATACACCAAATAACAACAAGAAACATAACAAAAACCTGGTCGACAAGCCTTTCATCATTTTTTGAGAATAAAAATAAAAAAATTAAAACTAACGATTTTTAAAAAATCGAATCGCTGTCGTCGTGAGGTTGCTCTACTACTGGTGTTTCTGGCAAAGATCTCTAAAAATCTAAACAGTTTTCAGGTAAAAATTTTACCAGTTTTTTAATTAATATATATGTACTTGATTTCGGGTTAATGTAATACCCGATGGAAATATTTAGATAGAGCCTTTAACATGCCAAATTTGGCACGTTTTGCTTGCAAAAAATTTAATTCATTGAACATTTCTTCTGCAAAACCTTTTTTGAAACTTCAAAAATTTTTATTTTTCGTCAATTTAACGTCAACTATTTCTTTTACATATATTCTTGGCTTTTTTTAATTTTTTTGTTGAGATGATAAGTCCTTGAATTCAAAAAATTATCAATATTCATGTCGATTATCTCCACTTTGTCGGAATTACTAATTTAGACACTATCTTAAAAATCCGTCAACTTTCGTATTTCTTGCAAATTACATTTTGCAGCGTTTACAATAACTAATAAATGCATAAAATGTTGAAAGTATCTCCTTTTGGACCTACCAGAGATAGCTTTTTGCGAAAGAGCAGCAACTGGCAGTATTTGTTTTTTGTTTTCTTGCCAAGAGGCACAAAGCTTTCATTGAATGCAATGATTCGTGATATAAATATAATTTCCTTAAACATTTCATATCGGGAAAGCATTATAACCTTTTAGAAAAACAATTCTGTAAATATTATCACGTAATAAGGTTTTGTACAATATTCTTACATTTTGCAAATCAACAGAAACAGTAATAGTTTCTTCATTATCATTAAGCAGACAGTCCTTTTGGTATTCTTGTCTTGCAGCAACGTTTTTTTCATTGTGAATTTTCCAAATACTGTGCAGCCCCTCGCAATCTGCTGCTAAATTAGTTTTGGTGTGGCTCGTGTTTTTTCATAATTTTATATTTTTTCAACAGACCAGCAGTCCTCGTAACCCAATTTCGTAAAGGAAATATTACTTTTAGGAATAACTGAACTTTTTAGTTTAAAAATATTTACTTAGTGGTAAGTAAACCATTTTTCTCCGATTCAACTAACGCACAACGCGAATTATTATTAAATCCCGTTTTGGGAGAAACTGCCGATATTTTTCTTTTTCGGGGCAAACCTTTTTTTGTTAATTGTTGAATTGGTGATATCGATTGCAATTTTCGAACTTCTGTTACGCATTGTGATGGAGATGGTGTTGTTTGGCGTTGATGTGATGTCGTTGGTAAAGGTTCTTTTATATTTTTTATCTGGTTGAAAGTCCGGATCAACGTCCTTAAACGTGTCTTTCCTAATTTATTTTGTCGTTTCCGATCATTTTCCATTCCTGTTTTTTTATAAAGCTCAGCATTTTTTTTAGTAAAAATCTTGTTATATTCGATCATGTTATAATAAAAAAAATAAAATTATACCAACTTTTAATATAAATGAATTTTTTTCAGTATTAACAATTAATAATTTTAATTAGCAGCTTATAAAAACAATTAAAACAAAGTTGCACACAATTATAAATAAAAAGACAAAAAGTTGGTGCGACCTTTCAGTTTGAAAATTTTTTGAAACTAAAAATCATATTATGCGTAGCAGACTAGCAGCGCCTCGACAACCACAATATTCTAGACATTCTTCAACTTGTTCAAACATTTCGATGCTTGCACAATTTGTGAAAAATATTGCACAACCAAAGAAAAAAGCGTACAATCCAAAAAAAATCATATTTACTAAGTAAAAAAAGGCTCCCTGAATTAAAAAAGGCTGACTTAAAAATGGTGTTTTTTCGAACTTAAAACCAGCGCTTTTATTTCATTTTAAAATTGACTTAAAATCTGTAATGAAAATGAAATAAAAAAGCTGACTTTATTAATGCATATCATAAGTCACTTGGAAAATGATTTAAGAAGTGTGTTTATAAATGACATAAAATGTGTATTTTTAAGTCATTTTGAAAATGAAATAAAATGTGCATTTAAGTCGAAATAAAACGTAAAAATGTATAACAGTAAAAGCCCGATTATCGGGCATCCAATTAACCGGAACATTCAGTGTACCGGAATTTTAATTTTTAGGAATATTTTTGCATTTTGAAATTTGCGATTGTTTTTTGCACATTTTCATTTTCAAATTTTTAATTTTCATTTTACAGTAGAAGCCCGATTATCTGGCACTAATTAACCGGAACACTCAGTTAACCGGAATTTAATTTTTGGATATTTTTTGCTTTTTTCTCTTTCTTTTCTCTTTCATATACATTTTTTTATTCATTTTGAAATTTGCAATTTTTTTGCCATTTTAGTTGAAAATTTTGAATTGTTTTAATTTTCATATTACAGTAAAAGCCCGAGTATCCTGCATCCAATTACAGGAACACTCTGTTAACCGGAAATTTAATTTTTAGGATTTTTGTTAACTTCTTTCTTTTTCACAAGGAGTATTATTTTTTATTATTCTGGGATTCATAGAAAAGAAAATATACTTTCCTTTAATTTTTTCCTGTTTTATGCATTATTCTATTTGAACTGAATGTGTAAAGTCGTATTACATAGTAAGGTTAGTGAAATATTGAATGTATGTATTATTAAATTTTGGGTATTCGTTTGTGTGTATACATAATATGTATATATTTCTTATTTGCAATAAATTCAATGAACTGATGTATAAATAAAAAAAAATGTGAGAGAGCAGAACAGAACAAAATAAAACACATACATATATACATTATCTATCACGGCTAGTTGGCTTTGAAAAAATAATCAAAAAACCAAAAATCTCCTTCTGCTCTCTCGAAAATAAATTTTAAACTAAATTGTATAGGTCAGCGGTTCCCAAACTTATTTTGCCATGGAACCCTTTTCCGATTCTTCAAATTTCAGGGAACCCTATTCATGGAAAATCCTGTTTCGCATAAATGTGTTATTTAAGAACGGTAATGTAACTCGTATAGCCTTTTTGGCTAAATTTTTATATTCATCAAATATATTACAGCAGAAAGTTGCTAACGGCACCTCTACAAAGTTAGCGAGTATATCCGAACTAATTTCAATTAAATTCTCGTATTCTACTGCTAGTAGTCCCGTTGGCTTTTTATTGCTTTTGAACGGATTTTGTATCCAATAAGTATCGTTAATGTTTAATTTTGGTATGTATGTATGAAATGTAGTGTGTATCAATGTGTGTATATGTAAGAAATGAAACCTTATGGCACGGATTGTAGCTGGTACTAGCTCGTGGAACCCCTAAAAGTTGCCACGGAACTCCGGGGTTCCACGGAACCCATTTTGGGAAACGCTGCCATAAGTTAAAAATGGCCTTGAAGTATTTGTTATTTCATTTGTTTGGCTTAGTGTGGTTGTACAGAAAATTTATTTAATTCGCAATTAAACGGGGAAAGAAACGAAGAAAAATACGGTTTCTGTGTTTCCCGTGTGCCATCAGCCATTTGCAGTTGGAAATAGGCTTTTTTAGCTTATTTCAAAAATTATAAACTGATTCACGGTTCCGAATAGGCCGCTATCTCTATTTTTGAGTGTTGGCGCTTGTACTTTTTTTTCTTGGGACGGCAGATTAGCATCCAGCAAATTTTTTCATCTTTAATAAAATTTATTATCATATTAACACACACGGTATTTTCTTTTTATAGTGTTATTTTTCGAACGAAAACGATTTAACTAGAATGCACAAATGTGTAAATGCTGGTCCAAAATCCATCCAAAAATAAATTTTTGACATGATTCTTTTTCGTTACCCACACAATTATGATGGCAGGCAAGAAAAGGGTTATAGGCTTTCGGCAATTCAATAGGCCGCTCCTCGTTTAGAACGCGCCTTACAGTAAACATATGATCTTCTGAGGATCGAGTAGCCAGGAATGATGATGGTAAATTTGCTGCTTGATATGATGATGGTAAATTTCACTCAGCAGAAGGATCATTGTTTATACAAACTGTTTGAATTACTGAATCTATGATCTTGGATTAGATTCTCTGCCGCAAATTTAAAGAATTTAATTGGAATACCCTCTTTCCTGGTGCCTATTCGTCATGAAAATATAAGGATGTAGGTGCCGGTAGTTATAATATTTATTTTTATCTGATGTTTGAAATGTTGGTAAATTTTACGAGGTCGATAAAATGGTTTGTATTTGATCGGTGTTCATAATAGACTTGCATTAATGATTGCCTGGCGCTCTTAAAAGATGTGCATTTGAGTCACGAGGGTGGCGACTTTTATAAAGCAAGTGCTGCACGAAGTCCTATGTTTTCAGATTTGAAATTGTATAAAGCTGTGGTTAATGTGATTGTTGGAATGTGTTGCTGTCTAGGCAATGATCGCTTAATTCAGAACAGAATATGTCTACCTTAATGGAATTTATAAAAATCAAATGTGATTTTAAGGGTAAAAGGGTTGCTCCCTGATTCTGAGTATGCCGCCACATTGTGATGCATTTAATAGGTAAAATGAAGCGTTAATCATATTAATGCTGTCTTCTATAAACCGGTTGGGAATTTTACAAAATAGGTTGGCTTTCTCATCAATGCGCGTGTATTGATCGCGTGTATGCGCGTGTACATCATCGACTTCCACCTTATCAACATTCAGATACGCACAGTCAGAAACCCCAATAAGAAATATAGAAATTTAACATCACAGATTCAACGTAGGGAGATCAAATGATGGAAGAACGGAACACCAAATTAACCACGTCATAATGACTTAAAGACACTCCACCAGCATATCCAACGTTAGATCTGCCAGAGGTCAGCGATCACTTGCTTGTCATATTCAAATATAAGTTCAAACTTTCATCTACGTTCAATAGACAAGCCCAAAAGACTGTTCGACGGAATGTATAGATTTAACAGATCAAGCATCACTGCAGAATTACCAATTACACCATAGATTTTCTAGACCGACACAGTAACAACGGAGAAACTCCCCTTAACATCCAGGAGAAGTGGAACGCTGTACAGTCCGCCATAACTATCGTGGCGCAAATACTATCGGAAGAAGACTTTCAAGAACCTGTAAGGGTTGGTTCATTGATTAGTGCCGCATGACGGTTGAATAAAACAAACGCCTTGTTAAATGAAAAGAAATAATGGATCGCGACAATATAAGCACTCTAACAGTATACCTTCGTTCTAAGAAAGCTACCACTAAAGTCCTCCGGCAAAAGAAGCGTGAACGTATAAGATCAGCATCAAAAACATCAAGTCCAAGCAGAGCAATGAGCTTCAAGGTATTGTTTTGCTAACACCGAGAATATAGGTACTAGTCCCAAAACATTCCAAGCATTAATAGCAACCAAAAAAGCATTTACACTGCTGAAACGATGCAAATTATATCAAAAATTTAAACACTTATTTTTAATTATGAAAATCATTAAGCACGATAACCACCGTTTAATTAACGCTCGTGTCAATTTATATCATTTTATTACATGGACATGCAAAAAAATATGTCAGGTACATATAAGGTACTAATATAACACCTAATTATTATAAACCATATTTTAGTAAATATTAAAAATTATAGTTTTATATGTTAAACACAATTTTTACAATCTGACTGTTGTAACATACAAAACATAATGTTGTTTACACGTTGTTAATGAAAACAATTGAATTTATTTTCGCACGTATTACACATGTCATGATGTACTCGTATATACCTAAATTATACGTATGTTGACAATTTTAAATGCTACATATATCAAATCTAATTATTAAATTAAATTTTATATTTATTAATAAATTTTATGTGTGTTTACTTGTAAGATAACGCGATATTATGCGAGTTAATTGTCTCATTGTTCTCTTTACGAACATAAAGGTACATTTAATTCACATTTTCATGCTTTTTTAACTAGAAACAGATTTTTTGCTTTTCAGTTGCAGATTACATGCATAATATGTGTAATTACACAATACACATGTATACATGTGTACATAGTGTGATTAATTTATGTTACATTATATACGTACATTGTAATTATAAAGTTTAAGTTGTTGGTACCTATATTAAAAATGTATTTAAGCGTATTTGAAGAAAAAATCACAAATATGTTTATTTTAAAAACTACTTGCGATTGCAAGCCAGGTGTCAACAGATTTTTTTGATTTAAAATTACATGTGACTTTAATATGACGTCTGTTTGATGGATGACTGATGACACAAAGAATTGTAGTGTAATACTATGACGGTGTATGTGGTGTTAATTGATGACATTAAGATTATGTATTATTCGTATTAACGCAATGAATAAAGATTTTGGGCGCAAAACAAGTAGGAAATATCGATTTTATTTTAAAATAACTGGTACGTCAAATATGACGAAAGCAATTTTAAGAACTCACCGGTTATTTTCTCTTTTTCGAAGAAGGATATGTATAGCGGCCAAATTTATACAATTAAATAAAGTTGGTGTGTCTGTTAGGAGCTGATGCAGTCGACCTGAAATAATAAAAAATTGTTAAACAAAGAATCACGATCTTAGTATCACGAAATAACAACACATATCTAAAAGTTACAGCTGATACGCCGCCGTTTATTGATGTCCTGAAATTCAACCGCGATTTTTTCTTTGGTAGCTGTAAGCAAATAATATGTAAAGAGTTACAATTAATTAATTAGAAGGTAGATACAAATTATATCACAAACTATAAAAATCTTACCTTTATATTTTATATAATTTTTTGGAATTTGTTTACATTTGTAAAGTGACGTTTTGAAAACCTGAGAAAAGTAATGTAGTAGATTTAAACTAAATTCAAGAATAAAAAATTGTACTATGTATTAAATATTAAGTTCAGGTATTCAATCCTAGATGTCACTGTATTCTTAAGAAGGAAAATTTGTTCATAAAATTGTAAGGAAAATAAAATCGCTCTCTTCCAAAAACACCGTGAACGAAAGCGCACGCACATAAAATTCATAAAATTAAAAATAAAAATAATAAAACAAATAAAAGTTGTATTACGATTAAAAAGTAAAGTTGTTTATCGTTTAAAGTGGAGAATTTATTTGCGAATTGCGAGAATTGCGAATCGGTGGTGTTTACTATAGTGCTGGATGTGAATCAAACGTTGTGGAAATATCCATCCAGTATAATTGGTGAAGTGCGAGTGTATTACAACACTCAAAGTCGAGTTTAGTTGCTGGTTCTGGATGTGAATTAAACGTCGTGGAAACAACCCATCCAGTAAATTACATGGTCCTTCGAGCCGGATCGGAGTTACACAATACGGGAAATACAATATCCGATCCGAAGTTGCAGAAACGTCGCGGAAATTTACAATTTACGTCGAAGCGGACATTTTGTTGCTGAAGTGAAACCACATGGTGCTTATTTTGCTGAAAGTTGATAAGTATTGCACAGAATCTATAAAAAAAAAAGGAAAAATTGAATCAATTATTATATCTTGCTTTAAAAGTTATTATTATATAAATTGGTGCTATTACTGACCAAATTCGAAAAGTAGTTAAAATATATGAGACTTACCTGTTTGTTATACATACCGCATGTGCTAGTTAATTTCACACTAATCTGGTTTCGTGAATTTCAATAATCGTTTACGACATTAACTACCAAAACTTATCGAACTAAAATAATTACTTGATAAATTTGTGCAATTATTGAATCACTTGAAGAGTGTTTAAAATTACGTGAGACTTCAATATCTGTTTTGTTACACATACCGCGTGTGTTAATTAACTGTACACTAGGGTTGTGGTTGAAGTTCAATAATTATTTTCACATTATCAACACAAAATTGGTGATTATTAAGGAAAGTGTTTTAGCCAGTGAGTAGTAAATTCAGTGAAGTGGAGATGGATTCAGAATTAAAATTGAAATCGCTCAAAAGCACACGGGCGTCGATAAAGGGTCAAATGACAAAGCTGTATAATTATGTGGGTGCGGTGGTCGATAAACAGGACATTGATGGGTTCCAAACGAAGGCAAGTCGTTCGAAGGTGTTATTAAAACAATATGAAGATGTGGAAAACGCAATATTTGAGATCGCCCCGGACAATGAAAGTGGCATGATCGATTTCTCCGAACAATATTACGTCGTAGAAGCACGGTTAAATCGGTTCATCCGAGAGTATAACGCTGCGAATCCAGACGAATCGAACCTAGTGGCAAATACCACTATGAATCAAAGCATGACTCAGCCAATAGAAGTACGACTGCCCAAAATTAATATTGAACCATTCTCTGGCCAATACACGGAATGGCAATCATTTTATGATTTATACATCAAGACCATTCACGAAAATAATAATTTATCACCGGCGCAGAAGTTTCAATATTTGAGAGGTTATTTGAAGGGCGACGCGTACAATCTTCTAAAGCATTTGCCAATTACGGAGACTAATTATTTCGAGGCATTTCGCAAGTTATGCAACAGGTACGACCGTAAGAAACACACCATACAGGCATTTATCAGAAATTTTATGAACCAATCGACAATTCAACAGGCAACTGCAGCAAGTTTAAGAAAGTTGCTTGACACTTCGGACGAGGTAGTAAGAGGTCTAAAGGCGCTAGGGAAGGAGGAAAATCGCGTGAGGTATGGTTGATTTACATGTTGGAGGAGAAATTGGACGCTGAAACTCGGGCATTATGGGCACAAACGTCGTGTGAAGATGATTTGCCAACATTGGAAAGCTTTTTCAAGTTTCTACTAAACCGGTCTGATGCACTAGAATCGGTTAGGCCATCCACAGTCAAGCGGTCAGTAACTCAACGGTCGTCGAAATCGTTTGTCACCACAGATGTAAGTTGCGGTTCGTTGTGCAATTCCGATAACTTAGTAGTGGATGGTGAGAAATGCAGGCGGTCATCAGTTTCGGAACATCGACAAAGTATTCAATCCAAAGCGTTTGTCGCAACAGATACAAGCTGCTGCTCGTTATGCAATTCCGATCATTTATTAGCCGACTGTGAGAAATTCAAGCAGTTATCAGTCTCAGAGCGTCGACAATGTATTAAATCTGCAAACCGTTGTTTTAACTGTTTGAAACTCAATCACCCAGTATTCAGATGTCTGTCGAGAAGTAGATGTCAAGAATGTGGAAAGAAGCATCACTCGCTTTTACACTCTAATGAACGCTTAACTTCAGACAAACCACCCGTAACGACGGCACATGCTAGTACATCAACAAGTTGCATCTTACCAACTGCATTGGTCACTATAGTCGATGAGCACGGCACGGACTATGAATGTCGAATACTATTAGATTCAGGTTCCATGTCTACATTAATTTCCGAGAGATTATGCAATAAACTTAAGTTACGTAGACAACTCAATCGCACCGTAGTTTCTGGTATTAGCGGATCCGGTACTCAAACAACCAAGGGAAAGGTAATGGTGACTCTGAAATCGCGCATTAATGGTCAATCTCAAATCAAAGTTGAAGCGTTGGTAATGGCTAGGTTATGTTCCAAGGTACCAGCTCGTTCGTTCAGTTACAAGCTACCACATATAAATTTAGTACTAGCGGATCCTAGTTTTAATTCGGCGCAAGAAATAGATCTAATTCTCGGTGTACAACACGTATTCAATGTACTACTCGACGGAAGAGTTAAGCAGAACAATCAAGTTATAGCGCTTGAAACCATATTCGGTTGGGTAATAGGAGGAGAAGTGGACACGAGTGCATTGGTTACAATATCAGCCAATCTGGGCACAACAGACGTACGACAAGAAAGGGTGGATGATCTACTTCAACAATTTTGGGAAATTGAAGCTATCCCAAATATCAAACGATTAACAGCGGAAGAGGAACAATGCGAAAAATTATTTGCCGAGACCACATACCGAGACAAGCAAGGGAGGTTCATTGTCAACCTACCGATGAAGGACGAAATCGAGCCACTAGGAGCGTCTTTAAACTTAGCGTTATCCAGACAAAGAGCAATGGAGAGAAAATTTAGTAGGAATCCCGAATTTAAAAGTTTCTACGTCAAGTTCATGGAGGAGTATAAGCAACTAGGACATATGAGGGAGGTAACAGGTGACGAGATACAAGAGTTCAATTATTTACCTCACCATGGCATTGCGAAATCGACAACAAATGGGATAACCAAATTTAGAGTAGTATTTGATGCGTCCGCGAAAACGTCCAATGGTATTTCATTCAATGATACTCTCATGGTTGGCCCTACAGTGCAGCCTACGCTCTATGCAATAATATTACGTTTCCGGTTGCATAAAATTGCAATTAGTGCTGACATCGAAAAAATGTACCGGCAGGTGATGGTCAGAGAAGAATTTATGAAATACCAAGCAATTGTATGGAGGAAAAACGAGAATAGCCCAATGCAGTATTACAAGCTAACAACTTTAACATATGGCACTGCAGCAGCTCCGTACCTTGCAACGAGAGTTCTAAATGAGGTTGCGAATATTCATGGTAGAACGTATCCTACGGCCGCGATTGCGCTGAAAGAATGTACGTACGTTGATGATATTATGACCGGTGCAGATGATGTCGACCAAGCGATCGAGTTAAAGAATCATCTAGTTAAGATGCTAGCAGACGCTGGAATGAGATTAAGAAAATGGGTTTCCAACTCGGCAACTTTTCTACAAACGACACCAATAGATGACAGAACAGAATCGCTTAAAGATTTGTCACAAGACGGGATAATGGTCATGGTATTAGGGCTGCACTGGGATCCCAAATTGGATGTGTTTTCTTATCATGTAAGACTGGGCACCCCGGTGTTGACAAAGCGAAAATTGTTATCCGAATGCAGCCAAATTTTTGATCCATTAGGATGGCTGTCACCGGTAATTATAAAAATCAAAATATTGTTTCAAAGACTTTGGCTGATTTCAGTTGACTGGGATGAACAATTACCGCAAGATGTAGAGCAGTGTTGGCTGGTAATCAGAGAGCAATTACACTACCTAGAGCAGATTCAAATACCGAGATGGTTGAGAACAGCTGGCCAAAGCATCGAACTTCATGGTTTCTGTGACGCCAGTGAACGAGCGTATGCAGCTGTCATTTACGTGAGGCATCAGACTGATCCAGATACATATCAATGTAGATTAATAGCGGCGAAATCAAAGGTGGCTCCAGTGAAAAAGATATCGGTGGCTCGATTGGAATTATGCGCAGCCCATCTGTTAACTAAACTACTCAAATCCATAAAAGAAATACTACAAATACCGGTATCCGATACAATTTGTTGGACCGACTCAACTATAGTGTTGGACTGGTTATCAGATGTCCCAATAAGATGGCAGACCTTTGTAGGAAATCGAACGTCCCAGATTCTTGAGGTGACGAAACGCGATAATTGGCGACATTTGCCTACAAAGGATAATCCGGCAGACTGTGCTTCACGAGGCCTTCTACCAACCGAACTAGTTACACATCAACTCTGGTGGAGTTCACCACGTTGGTTATATTGCCATTCGAAACATTGGCCAAAGCAACAAACTACCTACTATACGAACGAAGAGGAACGGCCAAAATTCTACATGACACTAACAACAGAATGTCGCGATGGTAAATTTGTCCTCGAGTTAATCGATAGAGTTTCTAATGTCAGAAAAATAATTAGAATCACGGCGATGGTTCAGAGGTTCGTAAACAACGCGCGTAAAGGAAAGGTGAAGCGTTCAGGGCCATTCGCAGTACGTGAGTTAGACGATGCAATCAACCAAGTGTGTAAACAAATCCAATCCGAATACATGCAAAACGAGCTATTGGCAGTTCAGCGGTTCGAAGTACTAAAGGGTCCTCTAAAATTGCTACACCCATTTATTGACGACGAAGGGTTAATGAGAGTGGGAGGCCGAATCCAACAATCGCACGTAGATTACGACACAAAACACCCAATTGTAGTACCACCATCAAGACTAGCCAAGTTGATTATTAAGGATTATCATATTCGATATCACCACGCAGGCTTCCAACTATTGTCATCGATATTACGGCAGAAATTTTGGCTAATAAGGGGAAAACAACAAATTCGACAAGTGATTAGACAGTGCCGGCCGTGCTTCAGAGCAAAACCAGTTCCATTGTTACAAGAAATGGGAAATCTACCGAAATTTAGAGTGCAGCATATTCGAGCGTTCCTTCAAGTGGGTACTGACTTTGCGGGGCCAATCCAAACATTCCATAAGAGGGGTAGAGGTCAAAAGGCATTTAAAGCCTACGTGTGCTTGTTTGTGTGCACATCGACGAAAGCAGTGCATATAGAGCTGACAACAGATCTAACTACAAATTCGTTTCTGGCAGCACTAAAGAGATTTGTGGCGAGACGGGGTTTGTGCACTGACATATACAGCGACTGTGGGTCAAATTACATCGGCGCAGAAAAACCATTACGAGAGGTTTATAAATTCTTTAATGACAATACTAATGACGTTTATAATTATCTTTTAAGTGACTCAATCACCTGGCACTTCAACCCTCCAGTAGCTCCCCATTTTGGAGGTTTATGGGAAGCGGCCGTGAAGTCGATGAAATACCATCTAAAGCGAGTCGTTGGAGACACCATTCTTACCGTCGAAGAACTCCAGACTCTGCTCACCGAAATCGAAGCCATACTAAACTCTCGGCCTATTTGTGCCGTACCTCATGACGAAGAGTTTGATGTGTTGACTCCAGCACACTTCATTGTGGGACATCCATTGGTTTTAGTACCCGACGCAAACATCACGCATGTAAAATTAAGCAAATTAAACCGATGGGAAATGATCCAGCAGATGAGACAACATATTTGGCAAAGATGGCATGTTGAGTATCTTACGTCGTTACAAGCAAGAACAAAGTGGGTATCTGGTAAAATTTACCACCCACTAAGTGGGTACTTGGTCGCATCATAGAATTGTTTCCGGGAAAAGATGGACTGGTTCGAGTGGCATCCGTCAAAACAAAAACAGGAATTTTTCGTCGAGCAATCCACGCGTTATGTAAGGTTCCTGTTGAATCAGATGATTCAACGCCGGGGAAAATGTTAGGAGCTGATGCAGTCGACCTGAAATAATAAAAAATTGTTAAACAAAGAATCACGATCTTAGTATCACGAAATAACAACACATATCTAAAAGTTACAGCTGATACGCCGCCGTTTATTGATGTCCTGAAATTCAACCGCGATTTTTTCTTTGGTAGCTGTAAGCAAATAATATGTAAAGAGTTACAATTAATTAATTAGAAGGTAGATACAAATTATATCACAAACTATAAAAATCTTACCTTTATATTTTATATAATTTTTTGGAATTTGTTTACATTTGTAAAGTGACGTTTTGAAAACCTGAGAAAAGTAATGTAGTAGATTTAAACTAAATTCAAGAATAAAAAATTGTACTATGTATTAAATATTAAGTTCAGGTATTCAATCCTAGATGTCACTGTATTCTTAAGAAGGAAAATTTGTTCATAAAATTGTAAGGAAAATAAAATCGCTCTCTTCCAAAAACACCGTGAACGAAAGCGCACGCACATAAAATTCATAAAATTAAAAATAAAAATAATAAAACAAATAAAAGTTGTATTACGATTAAAAAGTAAAGTTGTTTATCGTTTAAAGTGGAGAATTTATTTGCGAATTGCGAGAATTGCGAATCGGTGGTGTTTACTATAGTGCTGGATGTGAATCAAACGTTGTGGAAATATCCATCCAGTATAATTGGTGAAGTGCGAGTGTATTACAACACTCAAAGTCGAGTTTAGTTGCTGGTTCTGGATGTGAATTAAACGTCGTGGAAACAACCCATCCAGTAAATTACAGTGTCTGCCTGTAATTTTTAAATAAATTACTGTTTTTAGTTTCTGCGTCTCATATGAGATAAGTCATAATGTGTTGTAAATAAAATTGTCTGTCAGTTTCGTTGTCTGGCTTTCATGCAAAAACAACTGCTTCGATTTTTAGCTGGCTCCCTTAACTAGATCTGAAGCTGTCAATCACGAGAGCATTATGCATTTTGTTTTATTTCGATATCTTACTCTGTTTTAAAGTTATAAGTTAAAACATAAATAAGTCAGTAATGGCCAACCAAAGCGTCTTCCGGTTCATTTTTGTGTTCCTATTTTTTTTCAAGGAAAAATAAAATATCAATTTCAAGCAAACTCCCGGCTCCTGCTCTTTTACACTCGTATCATATCGTAAAAATTCTTCTGAACTCTTGAATTTGTCTTTGTCGAACCATTTCTCGTGTTAATTTTTAATAAATTTTCAAAGTGACAAAAGTTATACAGTGGTGAAAAATAACATTAAACCATAATAACACAGGTTTTTATTTGATATATAGTGTTTAAGTCACTTCCTCTCGAACACTCTCATCCTTTCCATATACCTTGACACCTGATTGTACCATACCGGACATCCGTATGTTAAAATTGGTCTAATGAAGGCCATATACGCAATCATTTTGACACGTTCTGTAATGTGTTTGCTGTAAAAGAGCCGTCTCGCCCTCATAAACGCCTCCTGTCGCGTCATTTTCTTGATTTCTGCCCACATTTTCATTCCCGGCTTTACATTCGATGAACCCAATATTTTTCAATTTGAATTTTGACATTTTGCTCAATTAGTTGTACCGTCCTTTTAATTTCTCTTTTCCAAATGTGTGTTTGCCTCTGAATTTCGCTTGTTGTCGTATATGCTGTGTTAGGATGATGATGATGATGCCTTTGATTCCTTGCCAAATTTCGCCTCTACGTTTTAATTTTAGTGATCAACAGACTTTTGTGCTTGTATAATTTTTCGATCGTGTCATTCGTGTAACAGTTCATATTGTTACATCTTCTTTGTTTTACTGGTTCATTTTCTTTAACGTTGGCCAAAAGTAATTTCGTAATCTTTTCAATATAAATTTTGAGCTCGTCTTCATCTAAATTTCGTGTGTTTGGTGTTAATGTTTTTATTATTGATGAATCACCATCACCGCCGCCATGACTCCCTTCTGCTATAACTGCCTGTCGATGTGCCTTTTCCAATTTTTCAGACAATGCCACCCAATTTGTGTCTGTAAAATGGTACCACAATCGTTTACCCTCCACATCATCGTATCCGTTTCTAATTCACCGACCTCTTTCACCACAATCTCGATTACTTTATGATCGCTATCATAACAATTTGTCGGTATTTCGCTCCTACTATTTGTTTCAATTTTGATGCGCTCATCCGCAATGGCCAACAAAATAATTTTATATTATTAATGGATCGTCCTTGTTATTACTGATTAATTCACTATATATTGATAATGGGCAAGGATGCCCCCAAATTTCAAAGATTATAAATTCTAAATTTAAATTTTATTAAAAAACCTTAAATTGTAGTTACGAAAAAACAATCCTTCCGCTCGACACGAAACTCAAAGCCTACTGCCAACAATATCAACGTTTGTCAAATCAACGTTCTCTATAAGTGTCTTCATAACATTCCTGCAACGCAAGGCAACCATAAATTCGCGTTTTCTGCGGGTTGCAACACGCACTGGCATAGTTTATTTTGACTTTGACATGCTCTTTTAGCATCACTTGAGAAGCAAAGTATATCGTACTGCAATGATTTTGATGGTTGTTCAATTAAAGATGATAAGCATAAATTGCTTAATAAAAACAATGGGCAAAAATTTGATGTTTCATCACTTTTACTATCGGTTGCAGTTTTTATTCCAACTATGGTTTGAATAAGTGGAATTGATGTTGGTAAAAATCTTTTTTTGTTCATTACTGTAAAACAACTATATACTTCTAGGTTTTGCACAGCAATTTCGTTCATCTCACTTAACAATTTGAGTGCAATATTGACTCGTATGAGCATGCTTAGAGAACCATTCGGAATTTCTCAACAAAATATTCTTTAGGGGATCTCCAATTTACCTTCTTCGAGATATTCAGCAACTGTTGGATAGTTATCAAAAATTGCGCTGCTCCAGATTTGTGAAAGAGTCTCGCCCGCAAATTTGAAGTTTTGGCTCCCAAAATGTGGCTCCCAGAATGAGTATGAGGCAATATTACTCCCGCTATCTCACGACTTAAGGCACTGCGTCCAGGAGCATTTGTAGCTATGAAAAGCGAGCATCTACGTAATCTTTCAAAAAATGATTAATAGCAGCGTTGATTATTTTTTGATATGGTGGGTTTCCGTTGGGATCACCGTCAACGCTAAACATAATTATTGGCTTCCATATTGTTATTTATATTATTATTTTTAATAATAACGTCGAATTCTGGAAGATGCAAGATTCTTTCAAAATCTAGCCGATATGCAATAGCCGTTGAGGAAGAGTGTTTTCCGGAACACAGTGTTATATGTGGGGCCAGAGTAATCCACAGCCTCAATTTTGGCTAGTCCATCAGGTTTTATGTTAATCCTCGCATATACAGATGGAATTAGTTTATGTTTAGGCGCGTAGCCAGCGTAATCAGGAAGACTAAGCCTATATTCAACATGCTTTAATTAGTGCTTTTATTATTTATTTTATAACTAGTAATGTATTCATGTGTCAACTAGGGAGAAAGACTTCGCAAACTTTTCGAATCCAAGAGCTAATAGGAACCGAGAACAGTGAATCAAAACCAGATCCTTTTTTTTATGATGGAGCATTGATGATCTAGGTTATGATCCTAATAATAATTCTTCCTAAACAGGTAGTCGCACGTGCAAACACTAATTAGATTGTTTTTATCTTTCGAGAGTGCGAACACCGGGCAGATAGGTGTGAAAATTTATATCATATCCCCGATTTTGGATAGGGATCAGACTAAACATTGGTAAAGATTTAAGTCCTTCTTAAACAATTGAAAATGTTTAATTTTTTGCATACTTAAAGTAGAAGTTATCTCGAGAATAGGAAAGTATTTTTAACAACCTTGTGTGTTCTATGGAAAGTAAATTCAGCTACAGATAACTATTTATTATCATTCTTAATTGAACGAATCTATTTTGGTTGATTTATAAAATTAATGAAAATTAGAAAAAATATTTAATTTTTAAATAAAAACGAAGAAATTTACTTACGTAACATTTTGAGAAACACCCCACCCCCTACTGTAACAAATCTTAACATATTGTCAATCAACTCCCTTTCCCTATGCCCGTTACCTAATTTGTGAACTGCCCCTTACTCATTTTACAATAATTTGTTATTCTGATTAGAACTACCCAGCTCCAGCGGTTTCTGCCTTTGGAATCTCCTCACTTCATTGGTGGTGTCCAGCATACTACATATATCTGCATTTTCATGTCAAGGTAATCGCTGTACGTGTTTCCTTGCTTGTTTCTTTATTTCAGCGGTGACGTATTCCATCTTTATGTCCATGGGGCATGCACAATCCCTCACAGCACTTTATTTTGAAAGCATTGTATCATTTGTAGATTGGCTTTCTTGGCGCAACCCCAAAGTTGGATACCATAGACTCATACTGGGTTTAGCATTTCCCAATACATGTATTTGCCTATACAGAAGCAAACTGTTGTTTATAGAGAGCTCTGAATTTCTACCCACGAGCCAGTACATTTTTCTATATTTGATGTGTTCTTTCCACCTTAGCTTAGCATCGAGGGTCATGCCAAGTTCGTTAGCTGTATTTGCATATGGATTTTGTTTTGAGTTGAAACCCACGGGAATACAGTTTACATTTTGATTTGTAAAGTTCACGCATGTACTGATTTGGATTCATTTATAAGATGTGCTATTGATTAGTCCAGTTTCTCACCGTGTTAACCGCATTTAGAAATTTTCCTTATTGCTTCCGAAATAACTTTTGAGATTTTCAGAAAATTGTTATATAGTCACTTGAATTTCGCCTCACACTCGAGACGATATTCAAGCGACTACATCCAGCAGGTCAATTCTGGCTTTTCCTATAGGAAAAGGAATTAGGAAAAATATTTTCATAGTATTTTTGTCAAAAATTTCATTTTCTGGCCTACTGAGAAATCATGTTTGATCTAAAATTGTAAAATTTAGGAATTATTTTTTCCGTATCGAAATTGGATAGGAAAAATATTCCCAATTTAATTTTGTTTCTGAAAAAATGTACACTAACTATTTGCCATAGTATGTCAGAAAAAAAAATTTTGTGACCAAAATACTATGAAAATATTTTTCCTAATTCCTTTCCCTATAGGAAAAACCAGAATCGAGCTGCAGATAGCATTTTTCTGGAAATATTTCAGGTGAGAAAGCTGAGATGCTTTCTCTGAACCGGTGTCAGGCATTAATGTAGTTTGACTATATTATTTCTGCGTGGCAGCGTTACAAAAACTAATGAAGAGAAAATTCAAACATCGCCTTGCAACCTGAACGGAACGACTCTGAATTCATCTTCTTTAGGACTATCAGAGGACTTCAAATTACCATGATTAAAGCTACCAGTTTTTATGTCCAGACCGGATAGTCATTCTCATCAGCTCAATAATTTCAGTACTTGATCGACCGGCTACGGGGCGCAGCTGATGTTTTAGTCTTCCATTTTCTAGTGGATGGCTCAAGTTATATTGAAGCATTCTCAAAGCTACTCAAACGGTATGACAGAAAACGCAGTATAGCAAACGAGTTTATAGAGAAACATATATCAGCCAAACCATGAAGAGTCAAGCCTTCTGTAGACACTACTGAATAGTGGTTCAACCCGAGCCAAACAACCCACAATCTACATCCGCAACAAAACCAAGCTCAAAATTATCCCCTATACCCGTCTATGGATTCGACTAATGTTGATGGAGTCGGTAAGATCCAGAACGACAAGTGATTCATATTTGATATGAAGGCAAATTGTTTTCTCCTAAATCCACCTACCGGCACAGATTCCTTTTACTTTTATCTGAATTCCAGAAGATTAAACCTAATCAAATAGCATGCTGCAACAAACCACCATCTGTCGGTCTTCCATAGAAGAGGTTAACATCTATCAAACATTAAGGAAATTATGTGAGTCAGAAGAATTACCAGCTATCGTGTATAGTACCCAAAAGAAGAAAAGCGCTGCATTGAACATTTCAACAAGCACGTAACGATTGGAAGTTAAAAATTCACAGTACGTTTACCTTTTAAACCCGCAATAATTTCATATTGGGTGAATCATTCAATCAAGCCATTAGGGGGTTCAAAATATTTAAGCAGAGACTGATGAACGGTAATATGCTACACCGAAATTACAAAAAAAAATTCTGGAAGAGTACGAATCATTTGGTCACATGGATATAATACCAGAAATTGAAATAAACCTGCCAAATGGCAAGAAAACTGTCTACCACGTATTCGATGCATCAGCAAAACCCATCTAGGAAGTATCACTTAGTGTTTCTTTATTAGTTGGACCGACTATACAACAAAATTTTAATAAAATTCGCTACTTTTTCACTCTATGTATGTGAAGATAGCCCAAATTCCATCCCCGAAAAATGCGATGGCAACACTAATTATTGCTATCATGACATTTTTTTTACTCTCAGCCCAAAAAATCACGACATTTTTACTCTCAGCTCCGAAAATTTACTGTCATGATAGCTAAAACTATCATGACACAAACATTTTTCTGGGCTGAGAGTAAAAATATTGCATTTTTTTGAAGGAGGATTATTTATAGTAATTCTTGATTCTCGCTGTTAGAATATTTTTTGGATAGTAGAATTTGATTGTTTTTTGTTTAATTACGCGTTTTATAACTTTTTATTGTTTTTTTAAAACTCTTAACATTTTTATTTATTATTTAACTGTTATTCGGAAATATTTATACCCGAATTTAGATTTATTGCTATAATTATTAATTAAATGTCGCAATAGTATACATAAACTTGTATAGTATTGCCATAAGCAACTATTTCGATTTTCGGGGATAGAAATTTGGGCTATCTTCACAAAGGTCTGAATATCAACGAATTATTTAATTCTTCAGTAGCAAGTATAAAACATTACCGCCTCCTGACCAATACCTAACCCGCTGTCTCCACTATAAAAACTTGCTGATATTTACTATCAAGCTAGTAATTTTGTTAATGTATGAACTCGCTACTTGATACTGCTCCGAGCATGTGCGTTTATGCCGCGTAGGACATTTTTGGCATGTCCACAAAATAAACAATCTATAAAGTGATTTATACAATGTGTAGGAATAGAGCCGGTGTTATCTGGCACATTTCTCCTGTACTTCGTCCTACAGTCCAATCAATCTACAAGTATGATGCTTACTGTTGTTATCATGTATCATATGGTTATATCCATTTATATGACTAACATAAGTACAAAATATTTGTTTTCTAATCTTGTATACAATTCCGATTAAATTACCTTATCATCGTGAGAAAAAATATTTTTATTTGCTGCACCTTTCTGCAATTTTTACCAATTAAACATTTGTTGGGGTGACATTTGACATACTGAATCTCTAAGTGATCAAAACATTTAAAACTGCAGAAATATATTTCCATATTTAAATGTCTCCCCCTTTTACCGCGCGCATCATTCTCGTAATTGCCTTGCGCATTCAAAATGAACGTTATTAAAAAGTAATTAAACCACAAAAATCAAAAACTTTTATGTTTCACATAAAAATTGAAAATCAATTAAAAATAAATTAATTTTTATATATTCTTGTCGGTTACATGAGTTCTCGAAAAATATCTCGCGTTGAATCCGAGTACATCACTAAAGAGTGGTGCACTAAACTTGTTTGGTGTGAACGAAAAACAAAATAAACTTTAGATCTATTAATTGTATATTAGAATTAGAATTGGTTAGAACGATAATTAAAAACAATATAATAATTTAATGGCGGAAAATACATTTAATTTAGTGTGTTTATAAATGGCGGTTATTACTTCCTTGCATATTTTACACTTGGGTGGCGAATTATAATCCAAAATGTATATTCACAAGAACATTGTCAATTGCGGGAACTTACTTCCTTGCATATTAAATACGTTAACACAGGGTGGACCAAACACAATACTTATATTAATTTATTAATGTATTTAACCAAAATAAATCAATGTTGTTTTTTTTTTTTTTTAATTTTAATGCCACCCAAAATTTAACAATAAAATAATTCTGAAAAACATTTATGGAATTGCTGGGGTGAAGCACATAGACAAAAAATAAAGTTATTAAATTAGCATAAAATACAAAAGGCCATTCATTTTATAATTAAACGTACAAAAGTTAATTTAATTTTATTGTCGACGAAATTAAAAATTGTAAGTGCGGTAATTAGTATAATTAAGTTGTGTGTTAAAGAAACTTTTTGTTATAATTATACGTTAAGCCTCGTTTAATGATTTGCAGTCTTAATGACACAAACCGGATGTAACAAGTCGATCGAATCCGTTGCTAAATAGCTGGAAAAATGAAAGAAATTTTTTAATAAATAACAATGCTATAATGCGTTTTTCGGAACTATAAATGTTTATTCTGGCGCAGGGCAGCGGCAGTTAAAAATAAATATGGATATAGATTATTTTGTTTATGAAATTTTTTCGCTGATTTTAATTTTTCTAAGTAATTTTCTTTTTCGCATTATCAGCACTAAACAACACTAAACAATAACATCATCTCTGTTTAGTGCTGATAATGCAAAAAAGAAAATTACTTAGAAAAAAAAAAGATGAATATAGGGGCACATGCTCGATCAGCTAGCAAGCAAGTAATATGCTAGCGCAAAACCTGGCTACTCAATCAATTTTACCAAGCAAAATTGAATTAGAATTTATTTTATTTTATATTTTTTTTTTATTTTCTTTGCGATTGCACAGTGAACTTTGCGGCTTAGAAAACTATACAGCAAATTTGTATATTGTTTTACTGTGCGATCGCAAAAAAACAAAAAACGTATAAAAAAATTAATTGAAATTTAAATTTGCTTGGTAAAGTAGCCAGGTTTTGCGCTAGCATATTGCTTGCATGCTAGCTGATCGAGCATGTGCCCCATAGATTAGTTAAGATTTCATTGAATTCATAGTATTATTAAAATTATCTAAAGACGCTTGTCTACTTTGAATATTTTGTCTAACTATTTGATAGAGCTGTTGTAATATCAAGAGAGTGTTTAAATTTAGTATCCGAATTTTTCTGAAACAGATTTGATTTCATTCAAAATTGTTACATTTTTTAAGTTTGAAGACCCTAATTAAACCTTGTGGTAAAATTGAAACATTGTAGATAATATGAATGATTCTGTTGGAGATATTTTAAAGAATGCGAGTAAATTCTTATAATTCATTTCAACAAAGATTTTTTAAAACATTAGAAGCTGCGCATTTCTAGCACCCCACCCAAAGGTTTTGATAAAATTTGCGGTTGGAATCGTTTGGCCACTAGCTTTCAGCATTTGGTCTCTACAAATAAACAGTAAATAAATAATGAAAATTTGAAAAAAATAAACACCATATTGCAAGAAAATCTACTGTTTTCAACAAATTTGGTTAGGTTATCGTTATCTGAGGATTGATCAACAAATTTTAGCGGTGGGTCACCACTGAGTCAATTTTTATTGCGAAAGACACGAAATCAAAATCGATTTAATTCTATAAAAGCAGGTTCGTGGTTTATTTGGGAAATTCATTTTGCAAAATTAACAATAAACTGTTTAATTTCAAAACACCCTTTACAACATTATGCGAGAATGTACACTGGGGATAGTTTCGGTGGTCATATCCCTACGTAGCGTTTTATTATGTGTTAATTCGTTAAAACCCATTTTTGAAGACGATTTGAAGTGTTCGAGTCTATGGAAAGTTGACCAAAAATAATAGTTTTTGATCACTAGTTGTTGTCATTTAGCCATGTATATGTAATGAAAAAAAAATCGTTTATTGCAAAAAATTGTGAAATTCATGTTTGAGCACGATTTGAAGTGTTCTACTGATTTTATAAACTTAACGATCAGAATCACTTGGTCAACTGTCATTGACGATTGGTCATTAGTTGCTTTAGTTTGATCATCAACGATTTACTGTGAAAATACGCAAAAAATTAATTTATTCCCAAGATTCGGAGTGTCCAAGTTTGGAAGGTAAACCTATACTATAATGATTTTTTTTTACATTCAACGGTCGGAAACGTTAGTTCACCTGTCATTGAGAATTGGTCACCATAGTTTTTTTTTTTATCTTTTTCAATCTGTTCTGGGGCCGAAGCACTCCCAACCCTTTCGCAGTTCGCTTTTTCCGTCCTTGCCTTACGCAGTCGCATGCCAAATCGGAGGACGTACGGCTATAGCTCCGATTTTCATTACCATCTGCACATTGCATAGCTCCATGCCAGCCTATACTGGATGCATGGAATATGGGTCGGCCCATGAGTGTTGCACTCCGACAGAGAGTCATGGTGGTGTTCCTTTTTATCCCAGATCGTAATCTGAAAATAAAAATTCCCTTTTGCATCCTGCCCCTATCGGGATTCGAACCCGATACCTCTTCATCCAAACGCCAAAACTTTAACCACTCTGCCATTTGGCACCATAGTTGTTTTCATTTGACCATCCCTACGTAAGCCCAAACAAAAGCCACTATGACCAATTCTCAATGACATATACCCAATTAAAGGCAATCGTTGGATTTGTAAAATTATTAGTATAAATCCCGACCCGAAGAGCAGATCCGGGCGCAAATGATGAGTTTTTAACGAATTCTCGTAACAATTTGTTAAGTAGGGTTGATCAATCGAAAACAACTTGTGACCAATCTTTAATGACATTTGAATAATCGATTTCAGCCGTTGGGACTATGTAAAATTTTAAATTAGGGCGACATCACAAAAACAACAAGTGACCATTCCAATCGATTTCGATCGTTGGATTTATAAAACTATAGCAGTATTTGCTTTTCAGACCCGAAGAATTCGAATCGTATGGGAAAAATTATTTTTTATTAGATAAAAACGAAAACAACCAGTGACCAATCATCAACGGCAGATACCCAATCAATTGAGAAACGATGAATTTTTAACGAATTTTCGCAATAAACCGTTAAATAGGATTTCGATCATTGAATTTGGAAAAATTATTAGTGCTAGTCAACTCTTCAGACCCGAACACTTGAAATCGTGCTCATAGATGAGTTTTTATCAAATTTGCACAATAAATCGTTACGTAACGAGGTGACCAAAAGAAAATAAATAGTGACCAACCCTTAATGACAGTTGACCAAATTGGCCAGCTTTTCAGACACGGAATAAAATTTTCAACTAAACGACGAACATGATTTTGGTGAATTAAAAATTTCTGATTGGTGACTAAATGCGAAAATATGTTGATCAATCTTCAGCTAACGATTAACTAACAAAACTAGATGAAAACGGTATAATTTACTTGCATTGAGATGGCACTCGGGATTTTTTTCAAATTTTCATTATTTATTTACCGTTTAATCGTAAGTGACCTAACGATGAAAATAATCGGCCCATGATAACCAATCGATGCCTCTAAACGATTCCAATAGTCCGTTCTATCAAATCCTTTGGATGGAGTGTTAAAAAAAAGACCCTACACATAGTTGGCTGTTTTGGACAATGGGTCTAATTCTAAATGCTCATCCTATATTAAAGGAATCTTAAATATGAAATCATAATTAGACATTTATTTTAGCTCATTCAATGTGTTTTTAACATTTATAGTATTTGATTTATTATACGATTTCATAACTTTTCTATTATCTTTCCTAGAAATATGCAGAGGTCCTGCAATTTATTTAAGGATAGTCCAGAAGAGGACCTCTATGCTCGCAATTTCAATAAGAATAATTAATAATTAATTGTGTATTAAATGACTATCGAATTAATCATAGCTTTTAAATTTTGTTATAAAAACAAATTTATAACTGATAAATTATTAAAACAAAAACAAATGTAAGGTTAATTTTTCAAAAAAAGTTTCTGTGGATTGATCTGAATATATATCGTTCCACAGGCAATTCACGAGCAATTGACATAAATCGGGGGATTCGTTAAATTTTGACTGCTAAACTAAGATATTTCCATGAAAATTCTAACTGGTTATAGTCGCGAGTATCGCGTCAATGGTGATTCCCGAAGACCATTCCCCAGGCGTATTCGTGCGTGTGGATAAAGTCAGAGGCCCTATAAGTGCACCCTATTATAACCCATATCCAGTGACCTGAATTGTGCAAATTCCTTGTTGTGGATGTTCACGAACCTAAACAACAATTGGCATCGATACGCTTAAGCCAGCATACGGAATACTTGTGGTAAGCCCAAGGCGCATATGACATCACATTTTCGATAATTTATATCTCTCTTCTTTAGAATAAAATGGGGCACTGTTTCATTTTTTAAAGCATTTTCCAGCCTGCTGGATTAAAAAATTGTCATAAGTCTACTCGTATTGTGTCACCACATAATTTGTTTTCGATAGATCAACAAAGCTGAAGATAGGGGTACTGCTCATATTTATTCTAGTAGGTTGTGATAGCAATAGAAAAGAAATAAATCATAAACGAAACAGTCGCCAAATTCTGTTTACGGAAAAGAGACATACTGACCTATTCTGACGCACTGACTAAAAAACAAGCTTAACTAAGACTATTTGCTCAATTTAAGATTTTCGTCTTAACGAAGACACATTTCGTATTCTGCTTGACGTCTTAGCTAACACTCGTCTTAAAAAACAATCTTAGCTAAGACATGCGAATTTGATGGTCTTATTTGACATATCGTCTCTATAATAGTGTGAAAATATAATCGAGAAAAAAATATTTAATAATAGTGAATCAAATATTAAAATATTGTGGTTGATTTTAAGATGGATCTAATAGTACCATTGCGGTTATTAACTGAAGTAGAAAAGTAAGGTGTTTTTGTTGTAAATTTATGTACTAAATTAATATTGTATTTTACCATTTATATTATTTTTAGAGCTGGACGAAGGGAACAAATAAAATATTTAAGAGATACGGCCAATCCATTTGAACTCGAGGAAAATATTTTCCGCCAATATTTTCGTCTCTCAAAGCAATTGGCGGATACAATTATCAAGAAAGTAGAACAATATAACAACGAACCATCAGATATACTGTTCACATTTCGAGCATGTATTATCCTGCTAATTATATGTTTGTTAAAAATGTAAATAAATTATAAATTATTTATGATTATAAATTATTTCGTAGGTTTTATCTACATTATATTTTTTGGGCCATGTTTCTTACCAGAAATGTGTTGCAGCCAATTATTTATTTCCGATGAGTCAATCAAGCGTGTAACATAGCATACATTAGTAAACTCATCACAACAAAATTAGCACACGAAATAAAATTTTGCGAGGAGCAAGACCAAAAAAATTTAGTGAAAGAGGGGTAATTAAAAATCATTTGTTTGGAATAATTAATAAATTCGTATTGATTCCTTTTAGATTTTATACTAAATTTGGTATAAAAGGCGTTATTGGTGCTATCGATTGCACACACGTCGGGATTGTGGCACCTCCAGCAAATGATCCTCAACGACCAGCTCGATTATATTTAAATCGAAAGGGATACTACAGCATTAATGTGGAAGCAGTAAGTCAAACCATTAAATAATACATTGTATATCAAACTAAATATTTCTGTATTTCATCGTCAGATAGTCGATTCCAACTTAAAATTTATGGCAGTCAATGCTAAATACCCCGGTAGTGTACACGACTTTGCTATATGGACCACATCTCCACCTCGAATACACCTTATTCAAAACTACAACAGCCGAAGAAATAATTGGTTGATCGGAGATAGTGGATACCCGTTTCAACCGTGGCTCTTCACACCGGTTACACAACCAGCAAACCGCCAAGAACAAAAATTTAATACTATGCAAATGAGAACTAGGAATAGCATTGAAAGAGCATTTGGGGTCCTTAAAAACCGCTTTAGATGTGCCCACAAAAGCCGTGTTTTGCATTACCGGCCAGATAAGGGCAGCCATAATTTTTCATTCGTGTGTCATTTTGCACAATATGCTGGTGGACCGTGGCTTGGTTGACGAACCCGATGATGATGAAATAATTTATGATGAAGAGGACTCAGAGTCAAACATCAGCGATCACGAAAACAGTTATTTAGTAGAAGGGCGACGTATTCGAAATGAGTACATTAATACTTTATAATTTATTTATACATTTATTTCATTTATTTTAATTTCATATAATATATTTAAAAAAAGCTTAAAATTTATTTATTTATTAATTTTTTTATAGTTACTTTTTATTGAGAACCCCGATTTAAATTTTGCGCCAACAGATAAATAGCATCAGCCATTTTGGTCATGGCATTAGCATTTTTTTTTCGATCTCCACACGTTCTTCCGCCAATCTTATCAACTTGTCGACTCTATCCGACAGATTTGTTGTAGTCCTTTTGCGCCTGGTCGTTCTGGCTAGTCGTTGCGATGAGACATTTGAGTCATGTGATGAGACACTTGTGTCTGGTTCCGTCTCGGCAACCATATTAATCGCCGCATCGTAACTGGGCGTGTTGGTCTCGACAACCTCGTAAGTTACTACTGGTTGTATTTGATTTGCGTTCTAGAAAGAAAAACATCTATATACTAAAATAATAATAATAAATAAATAACGACTTACACGAACTACCATAACTGGTACGTCGTCATCCCCCCTAACTGAAATTATGCCAAATACACCAAGTGCTCGCTCTTCGAATGCGGACAGTTGTATTATGGATAACGGACCACCGCCGGTAGTAACTTTTTCCAATTGTATTTTTCTGGCCCGGCTTTTTAATTGATTTTTCCAGTGATTGAGAGTCTAAAAAAATCATAACAGTAAGTTGCAACTAAAGTTTATATTATATATTCACATACCATTTTCCATTCATTGGGATTTTTAACCGGTCCTTTGAGAGCGTTTAATTTGCCGGTCCATTCATCCCATTTTTCTTGTAAATAATTCGGGTTTTCATTGGTATTTTTCCCAGCCAAAAACTGAGAATTTTCTTCAAGAAAATCAATAAACGTTTCTAATTACTCGGCCGTTGTCCGAGGTGACCGGTTGGATCGAGCAGTATTCATTTGTAAATATGTATGGTATTATATATATGTACACAACTTATTGTTTAATAATGTAATTTAAAATTACTTACCATAAGTAATAAATTTTGGTACAAAAAAAATATTATTTTAATTATTTTACATTTTTAAATGTAATATTATATAAAGTACAAAAAATTTAAGCCGAGAAGAAGAAATTTCAGCCATTTCAAAACAATAAAAAAAATGCATCTGACAAGTCTCCACAATATTTGGAGAGTTTACAAAAAAAAAATAAGACCGAAGCGTTCAGAATACGAATAAAGAATTTCGTCTTAAAAAAATGTATTAACAAAAATGATCTTAGGTATGACAGTCGTATGAGTCTTAACGTCAGAATCGGGGTGTAAGAAAAAAATTAAGATTTCATGACAGTTGCGTTTTAGAAGTTCATGAGGCATAGTCTCACACGCGAGTGAAATTAGTGAAAGTGAAAAAGTAAAGTGCCGAACAACCGTTCATAATTAAAGTAATAAACTATATTTTATAATTAAAATACTAATTAATAATGTGTACACAGATTGTGAGGGACATGTCCTAAGTTCCTCGGTAACTGAGTTGTGATATTTTTAAGTTTTTTTAGATTACCCAAAATTTCGCATTTAACTCTTTGGCGCTAGGTTGGTTATAAGCTGTCCCACCTTTTGCTTAGCTTTTCATGCATGGTGGGATAGTTTTTAATCCACCTTAAGTTGAAGTTAGTGTGTTTCAATTGGTTTAAATGCCGCATAAAAGGTTAAAAATTTATTCGTGGGATATTTTTTAACTTTTTATCTGTTTCAATTCATTAAAATTTTTGACAATTGTATAGTTGCTTATTTAATCGTTGTCGTTCATAACAGAATGTATTATTGTTTTTCGTAAGATTTATTATGAATGCGGATAAATTCTTTTAAAATAAAAAAAAACATGTTATTTGATGTTTTATAATAATTTTGAAGCTGTGAAGTGGATTTTTTAAATCCTTTTTGTAATAAGCTTATAAATTTATTATTTGCTGCTTATATAAAATTATTTACCCATTAGGTTCAATATGGCGAACATGAAGAGGAGAAAATTTGTGTCTGAAGATGATATTGAAGACATTATCAAAACAGAAATTCTAGAAGAAATACTTTCAGATTCTGAATCAAGTATTGATGGATCAAATACAGATCTTAGTGACGATGAAGACCTATTTATTATAACCAGGAGCCAAAGGCCTCCGAAAATCATTTCTAGCTCAGAAGATGAATGTGAAAATAAAGTTACACAAACCCAGCTGATTAGACCATGGAGTAAAAATGACAAACTAGCATCACCTGGATTATTTTCTTCTAATTCTGGCCCAGCTCAACACATCATCGATCTTCAAAACCCATCACCGTATATATTTGTCGTCATTTTATATTTGATGATATCATTGATTTGATTGTCTTTCAACTGATGATAAAAAAGTTCGAACGTTCATGGGAATAAATTTTCTAACGGGAATTAATAAACTTCAGTTATCGTTACAGTTATCGTGATTATTGGAGTAGCATATCATAAATGATAAATGAATATATCATCAAACTAATGAGTGTAAACCGATTTGGATGGCTCCTGTCTCACGTCCATCTAAATGACAATGTATTAATGCTACCTAGAAACAGTCCTAATTACGATAAACTCTATAAAAGTTGACCTTTCCTGAGCAAGATAGGAAAAAATTTCATCAACAACTTTGATCTCAGTGAAAATTTACGAGTTGATCAATCTATGATAAAATTTAAAGGACTTAACAGCATCAAACAATATCTTCCCAAAAACCAATTAAAAGAGGATATAAGGTGTGACTGTTGGCTGATAAGTCTGGCTACTGCTACAAATTCGATATGTACAGGCAAAGTTAACAATCAAGTAATAAGCTTGGAGAAAAAGTTGTAAATTATCTTACTGCTGATGTCGGTGGAAAAGTACACAAATTGATTTTGGAAAAGTACACAAATTGTTTACAAATTGTTTTGTTTGGAAAATTTAAAGAAAACAAAAAAAGTGCTTGCAGAGTTGTAAATAAAACAATTTATACCATTTTTTGCCTCTCTCAAGAGCAAAAACGAGGAAAATATATGTCATTTTTTATAACACAGGAATTAATGCCACTAAATGGATTGATAATATGGAAGTATGATAAAATTATCATGCTCAAAATACCTCTGGGAAGCTAGCGCGAAAAAATATCCCGAAAAACCATTATAGTTAAATATGGCAAGACTATTATATATTTACAGAATATTTTAATACTATCCTGATTTCAAGTAAATATAATTAATATTGCTGCATATAAAACAAATATATCACGAGATTAGCTATAATGTATAGTAAATTTTATATATTTTTGTAATATTAAATTAGTATCGTGAAATTTTCAATTAAAATTATATGTACTATATCCCTTTTTCAACCAAAAAAAATGGCTGAATTAAAGTCCAAACCACACAAATGTGTGATTAATAAATGATAGTCCTATTGTTCAGTCCGACCAAAATGATAGAAACTATCATGATATTTTTTATCAGCTTTTGTCATAAAACACACTCATTTATCACAAAAAAATCCAAAAATATTTTCGATTCTGGCTGTCAAAATTTATACATTTTATTTCTAATGTTATTGCGCTATGATTTTATATGGGCAGGAACAACATTTTGTTCAACTTTAATGTTATATTTTCGTATTAACAATAATACATTAAAAACAATGTAGTTCAAATCAGTGTCTGGAGTAAACTCAAAAAAATATATTGTTTGTGTATGATTTCGCCCCGGTGGCAAAGTGGTCAGCATGCTTGCTCCAGCGACCGGAGGTCCCGGGTTCAATTCCCGGTGGTGAAAAAATTTCACGGCTGGTTTAGGATCAATGAATTAATCACTCATTATCCGAAATGAAATTATGATTATGAAACCTCGTTTGAGGCGGCCAAATCCCTTGAAGGGATATAGTGCCAGAGAGAGAGAGAGAGAGTATGATTTGTGTGTGTAGTTTCTTTTCTGTGTTTTTGTTCAATCTTCAATGTCCATTTCATTTCCTCTGATTGCGGCCGCATGAAATGTGTCTCGACTCGAGCCTCAGCTCAAGTTGAAAATGAGTGATATAATGCAAATTGTTGTAAATTATGTCGGGTAAATTTTTGTTATGACAACGCCAACAATGTTTTGACGTACAGAATCAATTTATAATTATTTTTTCAATTTGGTTGTTCAGTCACAAAAAATATCATGATAAATTTTATCATTTTGGTCGGACTGAACACACCAAATATGTAATGGCGTTTTTGATAAAAACTTTCACTTGATTTCAAGTACAACCAACACAATTGTGTGTATGCTTGTATAGTTATAGTGTTTTTTTTCGAACGAAAATAAGTTTGAAAGGAATACACAAATATGTAAGTTGGTGCAAAGCACATACAAAAATAAATTTTTGACGTGGTACTTTTGCCGTACCCACACAATTGTGTTAGTAAATCACAAATGGGATATAACATTTCGCGACATTTTTTTATATCACCTCGAAAAAAATTACACTAAAATAATTTACATCGATATAATCAAAATTAATAAAATATACAAAAAAAAAAATTAAATAAAATATCTAATATTAGAAAAACAATAATTCTCTGAAATAAAATAGAACTATTTTATTGTTGTAAAATGGCAAAAAGATATTACAACTTAAAATTTAAATATTGTTGTGTAGTCGTAGTAAATATTAATTAACAGAACAGGGTTGGTATTGAATTTGTAGAGGAAGGAATCCACCTTTTGAAAGATGCATATTTCCTCTATACGGCTATATCTAAAATTTGACTCATAGGCCGTTTTCCAATTACCGACTTATTTGTGGACACCGACTTATTCAAATAAGTCACCTCGCGAGGAGACTTATTTGAATAAGTATGTCTACACAGAAATCTCTCCAAAAATGTGTCTTGACTAAATGTAATAGATGCAGTTTTTTTTTTCAAATCTAGTAGCAACGACCGATATATCAAGACATTGTTTTCTTCTATATAATAGAAAATGCGTTTTGTTTTTTTGTTATTACGTCACAAATAAGTCGGTACAATGAATTGGAACAAATTGATTGACTTATTCAAGATGGCGTCAAATAAGTTGATAAGTCTGAAATAAGTCGGTAATTGGAAAAGGGCCATAGACTCGAATCACAATTTTGTGTTTGAAATGTGGATCCTTCCTCTACAAATTCCATACCAACCTTGTTCTGTTAATTAAAAACTACTATGACTTCACACGGCTATGTCTAAAGTTCGACTCATAAACTCGATTCATAAATTTGGCGTTTGACAGGTGGATCCTTCCTCTACAAATTCCATGCCAACCTTGCTCTGTTAATTAATTTTGACTACGAATTCCATCGGTATGCTACTTGTTATAGAAATCAATCACTTTGTAGTCAAAATAAGAGGTGCCAGATTTAAGAATATTCCTTTTAATTTATTGATAAATTTTTAATCAACTTCATTTATTATATTTGTTAAATGAAAGCTGTCGGTTTTCCTCAGACGTCGATAGGTTGTCGAACAAGTTTCGTGGTGCGGTAAACATCAATCAGGATGTCACTCTTAATTGTTCTCGCTTCACGCGCATTGCAATTAGCACTGCCATACGTCAACAACATGTCAGCATATTCTTCGTTACAAAAGTTAGGTACCGTTACCGTTACAACAGCGAAGACAAACGCAAGAAAAAATTCTTAACAATTTAACTTAAGTCCGGCACATAACCAACGAACGGTAACAGAATACTTGGATGATTCATTCCCAAACTCATATTTGTAGGGGTCTTTATTTATTTATTTACTAATTAAATACTGGTGACCCTAATAGGGGTGACCCTATTCCTTGGGCCGCACGGTCCCCAGACCTCACACCCTTGGATTTCTATATCTGGGGACCTGCTAAGCAATTACTGTATACAGCAAAAGTACCCCCTGTACACAACAAAAGTAAACAAAATTATTTAAATTCAACCTCCACAACAACCTTCTTGCCTGCATACGGAGTGGAGTAGGTCATTTTGAACAAAATCTAATAAATGAAGTTGATTAAAAATTTATCAATAAATTAAAAGGAATATTCTTAAACCTGGCCCGGCGAAATAGTATCTCTTATTTTGACCACAAAGTGAATGATTTCTATGACATGTAGCATACCGTTGGAAAGGGCATAAACCAGAAAAGTTTTTAAAACAAAAGTTGTTTCAAAACAGAGGTAGACATTTTTTATACTTTTATATATTTTTAGGATTTGGAAGCCCATAACTCGTTTTCCTTTAAACCGATTGTATTAAATAATAATTTATTAGGAATAATTATTTCGTGTCTTTAAGTTTACAAACAAAAAAGTTATGACCATTTAAAAGCGAGATTTTGGGTAATTTAAAAAAAAAACTTAAAAATATCATATCTCAATTGTCGTGAGACTTAGGACATCCGTGCCATAGGATGAAAGCTTCCAAATGACCCCTTCAATCTGCCATAAAACGTTGCCGGTCCACCTGCAAAACACCCTGTATATGTCCCACCCTGTAAAAAAAAGACTTATTGAAATGTTATTATTTTTTTCTTATTTTAATTAATGATTTATCTTAAATACTCAAAATTAATGTTTATTTCCATTTTTTTTATTTATAATAAACAAATTCTGTGCAACTAGGGTCGTGTGCAAAAGAGTTAAATGGTCATAACTTTTTGTTTATACAGTGGAAACTGTGTAAGTTGGACACTCACGGTTCCGTAAAACATGACCAACTTATAAAGGTGTCTCACTTAAAAACGTTTTAAACAAAAATCAAAATTAACAGCTTTAGCTCGTCCACGCAATAAATTTTTTGTTCAATAATAATTAAAAATGCAAGACAAAATTGTCCAATTTAGCCAGTTGACCAACTTAAAAAGGTGTCCAACTTAACAGGTTTGACTGGCGCGAAATAACTGTATTCTACAATGTGTTTTAACTTTTCTTAAACTAATTGTATTAAATCTTTATTTAATACAATTAGTTTAAGAAAAATGGCTTAACTTTAAAGGTATTTTCTTAACGCTGGCCCCGGAAAAATAGTATTTGTTATTTTGACTGCAAAATGAGTGATTTCTATGGCATATATAGTATAACATTGGAAAGGGCATGAACTAGAGAATTTTTAAAACAAAGCTAATTTCAAAATAATCGTTAGTGCTTTTTAAATAAATTTAGGTGACATTCTTCATTTTTTAGGATTTGGAAGTCCACACGTCAATTTTTTTAAACCAAGTAGTATAAAACAATGATTTATTTAAGCTGTGTCCCAAACTTTAGGTATAAGTTAATTTTAAGTAAATTTTTCGTAAATCCAATTATTTTTCAAAAACTTTATGGCAAACTGTTCGAAAAATCTGTCCTAAAACCGGTGCTTACCGTAGTAAATGATTTACCTTAAGTTTGACACACAGCCTTAGTAAAATCACATTGCAGAATACAATAAAAGTTATTTTATACCTTTACGTTATTGCCATTTAAAGGCGAAATTTTAGGTCATTAAAAAAAACTTAAAAATACCACATCTCAGTTACTGTGGCGTTTAGGATATTAGTTCTATGGGATGAAAGCTTCCAAATGGCTCCCCCAATCTGCTTAAAAAAATTCGGTCTACGCACCAAACACCCTGTATAAAATAACTAATAGAATTGAGTGAATGAGTCATCATTAAACTGACACTCATTTAATCGTTACCGCAGTTCCTGTTCAGCTATTCCTCGTTTCTATATTTAAACAATCAGCAATTCAGCAATGGCTAAGTCATTTCATCGAAAAATATTAAATGAGATTAATTTGAAATGAGAGCCGCCATATAAACGTTAGGCTCCGGTTTTAAATTTAACCGAACGCCGTGGAGTTGGTAAATCCAACATATACGTTGGTTTGTGAACAACTATAAATATTTGTGATCCGAAGTATTTAATAACTACCCTGTGATCAAAATTAGCTTTCACTTAACCGAAAACGCTTTATAATAAATTTATACTCGAACAGTAGCACTATTCTGGTAATTCCCTGGGAATAGGGAATTGGGGAAAGATTTTATATGTAATTTTAGTACAAATTTTTTGTTTCCGGCCTACTAAGGAGAAAAGTTTGATGTAAATAATCATAAATTGGGAATAATTTTTCCATATCTAAATTGGCAGGGAAAATTATTCCCAATTTTATTTTGTTTTCAAAAAAATTATCACTAGATTTTTACCTCAGTATGCCAGAAAAATTTTTGTAAAATATAAATTACATATAAAATCTTTTCCCAATTCCCTATTCCCAGGGAATTACCAGAATAGTGCCACAGGGGCCGTATTAGTAAATAATTTCGAATCGATTTACCCATTCGGAACTTTTCCCTTAGCAGGGGGAAAAATAATGTTTCTTAATTTAAAAAAAGAAAAGAAATTAAAAAAAATTAATTAAAGTAGCCTGGAAAAATTCGAATAGATATTCTACTCCATTTCTATCAAGAAATAATTTGTTTTCGATACTTGAACGAAATTAGAGAAAGACAATTTGTTCGCATTTGTACTAGTAGATTGAGATAGCAATAGAAAAGAAATAATTCATAAATGAAACAGTTGTCCATTTTAGTTTAGGAAAATGAGAAATAAACTTCAATAAAGTATCGAAAATGTGATGGTAGAACATGTCACCCCTGATTGGTAAAATTTCCACCGATTTCAAGAATACGGCCCCAGATACTTATGTTAAACGACTATCAATTAAGTTAGCCCCAACTTTGGTTGCCTAGTTCAATTATAATTCAATAGTTGTATATAAAATCAATAAAATTTATTAAAAGCAATAATCATTTTGAAAACATATATAAATTGAAGTTTGCTTTTTTAAATTCACTATTTTATTAAATTTAAAGTGCAAAAACCTGACACCCATCCTTTAACTATTTGTTGATCAATTGGTAAATAACAATGAAGTCGTAACTCGTAAACTAATTATTAATTCCGTTTACAAATTCTGTAAAATTATATTAAAGGATAAGGATTGAAAAATGTAAATTCTTGAAATTATAGATTTATTATAGTATTGGACGTGAAATGATATATGATGAAAAATAAGTAATTTATTTTCATGGCCTGTAATTAAAATAAACTTATACGTATGGAAAAACACAAAAAGTGAAAATAACAATTGAAGAAAATATACGACGTGTACATAGGTACAAATTATAGGTTTGATTGTTTAATAAATTTTGTTTGGGAATTTCAAGTTGTTTTTTATTAATTTTTTGATTGTGTTTTAATCAAATATTTAATATTCAATTAAAAATTTTGTCCTTATAAATACATACATGTCTGGTGCTTTAAACATTTTTTATTATTGTTTGTCGAATCGATTTGGTGTCCGTGGCTTGAATAATTTATCGGCATGTGGTATTTTGATCAAATGGCTTGGGTATATGAGATATATGATTGGATAATTACTTCACTACAAAATAACATATGTATATAAGTTCGTACGATTAAATATATCGAATTTATTTACATAAAGAATATAGGCGTAAAGATTTCCCAAAAAATACTGTAAATATAAAAATTATCTTCAACTAATTTTCTGCCATAAGTTGAATCAGCAGGACATAGTTTTGTCATCTAGAATTAATTCTATCCCGATTGTGTAAAAACCATATTCTGCATTCTTGGGTCACTGTAATTAACTTTAATTTTACGACATTTCCTGCAGAAAAATAAACATTAACCACCAATTCAAAATTCTGGTCTGGTGCTCTTTAGCTTTATTGACGATGGTGTTCATTCATTGTTTACTAAAGATACATAACCCTATAATTTACAAATTTATTACACAGTTAGAAAATTTTTTACAAGTCCATTAAGCTGCAATTCGTGCATGGGCTGGAATTCCACGAAGATGCACCAGAGGTTGGCATAGTTCAACCCTCAAAAACCTATATTCCTAAAAGGTGCAACCATTTAAAAACCAAATTTTGCAATGGACCACGTGTTTCAGATTCCTGCTAATTTTTATTCTATAGTTCTGGGGCTGGTACTGAAACTTATTACAAAATAATTAAAATACATTGGAATAGAAGAATTTTATAATCGTCCGTGAATTTAATTTGTTCAAGAATTTTTTCGGACAAAATTTTAGTCGCAGAAAACAAAGAGGCCATTTACTAACAATATTTCTACCACAAAAGTAGAAAAAAACCTAAGGGAGTTCTCATTTTTGTAAGGGTTTGTTTATCTTTGTGTACACAAGTGCCCTGGGGTTAAAGGTTTGGGGAGGGGAGTGCATTTTTTCTACTTTTGTGGTAGAAATGTCCATGGAAATAATATTTTGTCCGAAAAGCCGAAAAAATTCTTGAATACATTGGAATAGTTCACACTCTAAAAAACAACCCTAAGGAGTGAAATTCTTTAAAACCATAAATCTCTGTATAGGTTACACACTTGTTATAATTGTGAAAACCCACCATCGAATTTGACTATGAACATTAGGGAACCTCTTAATTTATTACAACAGCCTATATCCACAAAAACAGATCATAATGCATCGAGTCACTTTTTGATTTTGTGTGGGTATGGGCCGTTGTAATAAATTCCGAGGGTGCCAATTTATTCTACAGGCAAGTAATTAACAGTATACATTGTAATCGGGTTTTATGGGTGTGGGGTGTTATAATAAATTTAGGAGTCTCATTTCTTGTGCAGTAACCTAACTGGATGCATTATGATCAATTTTTATGGTAGTGTGGTGTTGTAATATATTCAGATAACCATTTCTTGTACAGGAAGGTATTTCGATGTTCGAAGATCGATTTTTGTGAGTGTGGGCTGTTGTAATATATTCAGCGCCACCCATTTCTTGTAGAGGAAAATAATTCGCCACGCATTAAGTTAATTTTGGTGGGTGTATGCTGTTGGAATATATTCAGGAGTATCCATTTCTTGTACCGGAAGGTAATTCGGTGCATAAAACCGCTTTTTCTTCGTGTGGACTGTTGTAATACATTTAGCGGTCCCATTTCTTGTACAAAAAGTTCAGGGGCAGCCTATAACGTTCTTAATACGCTGCTTCAGTACGTTTGAGTTTTGGTTGGTACATAACAAGTGTGTTGGTGAAAATTAAACATCGCACATATATACAGCGATCAAACTTGTTGATGAATAATTACCCGGTAATTTTCTGCATAAGTACTGCAAACTCAAAGACCAAGGCATCGTTCATTCTGGACGCACTGTCATCAATTGTAACGACAGTTAGCTCGTAATTCCGAATTACGGTCCAAATATGTTGAGTTTATGCGCGAATACATCGCACTAATCACATGGAAGCGGTTTCAGATGTTGCAGGAAATCCTTTCCAATCACATTATATTCCACATCATGCGCTGACCAGGAAGTTTCGAGAAGTGTTTAACACTTCAGCTAAGACAAGCAACGGCTACGGCTTGTCTGTGATCGCCCCGGTATTTGTATATTATGGTGTGATTCGCTAATAATGTTGCTACGGTCCATATTCAACGCAGTTTGCACGTAGATAATATCTTTTATAGCAGCAATTTTCTCAAGAATCAGTAACTCCACCATCTGATAATTCCATATAACAACGAAAGCAAATTCCTGCTAACAAAATGATATGAAAATACTTGCAGCGATTATCGGTTCACAATCAGTTCAGGAACTCGGCGGTCCTGAAACCACAGTACGTACTCGGTCTTTATTGGAACCCGATTACCAAACATTTCTTTTACAAAACCAAGGTAAATGAAACAAATACCGTAACTTCTAAACCCCTCGTAACATTACATGTTTACATTACATTACCGCGTTACATGTTTATATCAAGAATCAATTGTAACGAGTGAAAATTTATAATGTTATCTATATTGGAAGAAGAGAATGTTGTAAGCGAGATAGCATAGGCCGAAAATTTCAACCTGCGTCGACCGTCAAAATTGCATTTCACTTGTTGAACCATTTTGTACAATAGAAGTGGGCAAATATTGGCAAACTAAAGTCATAGGAGCAGCTGAAGAGAAGGAAGCCTGGTTTTTTGCATATACGCAAGGCTCAAGGCAACGAATTCTGAACCGAAATTAATTTGTTAAAATCCCGTTTTAGAGTAGACATATAACCAACTTGACAAGTTCCTCTCGAAGGATCACCAACGCATGCTAGTAAAGTTTATCCATACTAATCCAAAAAATACCACGACAATAAACTTATTGTAATAGTATTGGTGTAAGTAAACTTTGAGGCGAATTAATATTGGGTAATTTAGGTGAGATGTGATTTTACAATGGGCCTTTGTACATTCCAAAGTCATCCTAAATATTTTCTAACATTTAGCATAAACTTCAGTGATATTGGTAGACTGTTTAAACCCAAACGAGTGTCCCTAGTAAATTATATGATTTTTTAACAGGTCTGACAGGGTGTTCCATGAGATTTAAAAGTGTGGTTTTTAAATGTGCCTTCGGTACATCCACTTAGAAAATACTTAGAATGACTTTGGAATGGAATTAAAGCAAATTTAAAAATCACACTTTAAAATCTCATGGAACACCCTGTCAGGCCCATTAGAAAATCATATAATTTACTAGGGACACTCGTTTCGGTTTAAACAGTCTACCAATGTCACTGAAGTTCATGCTAAATTTTTTTTTTTTAACAACTTTATTGATATGGCTACTACAATCTTAAACATTATTAATTCATTAGTATAAGGTTGACATTAGTACTTATGAGATAAGCATATACTTGTGTGGGTTTGCTGGACCAGTGTCCAGTTCCCTTGGTTTATAATTTTCATACGGTTAGCTCATGTGGCTTGATTCGTTTGAGCCGCCTTACTTCGTTTGTATCGTCCAGTAGTTGTACGGCCTCAAGATTGGTGTGAGTAACAAGTCTCTTTTCATGTTTTATGGCACATTCGCGGATAACATCGTCTATCAATTGTATTTCTAAATCATTGTGGATTTCCTTGTTAGTCACAAATCGGTAGGCGTTGGTGACCATTCGAAGAAATTTATTTTGGCTTCGTTGTATAGTGTCTGGTTGCTTTCCATAACGAGTAGTCCTTATCCATTTCTGGACCTAGCCCGCTTAAGTAGTTATCGAGGCTATTTTGTTTGAAATTTTTGATTAGCCTATTGACTTTGTTACTTATTCGATTAAAAGTTGTCTTGTCAGCGGGATTTCTGGTGAGATGCCATATTCTCCTCGCCCTTCTTCTTATTCGAGTGAGTTATTCGAGTGTATTCAATGAAATTGTTTGTTTGTTGTTCCAATTCTTCATTGCTTTTAATACTAACTTTTAATTCAACTAGCTCTTCCAATTTATCTCTGAAGATGTCCCAATCCGTGAATCTATTAGTAAGGTTTTGCTTTTTCTGTTTCTTTATTACTATAGCGCTTACTGACAACAGTACAGGAATGTGGTCAGATGTTAGGTCGTTAATTCCTTCTACTCTAGTGTAACTTAATGGAATACCTTTTATGATGAAGAAGTCCAGTAGATCTGGTATTTTTCCTGCATCCGTTGGCCAGTACGTTAGCCCCCCTGGGGACAGATACTCGCATTTGTTTTCATGAGTGGCATTGAACAAGGTGTTTCCTTTCCCAGGAGAAATAAGCCTGGAACCCCAAGCTATATGTTTTATATTGTAGTCCCCTCCAATAATAAATATTTATTGAAGACGTTATTAAATTGTAACTTCGTTGGTGTATGTCGTGGAGGACAGTACGCTGCTGCAATATTTAGATCTGCGCCATTAAATTGGATTGAGATAACAGTTGCTTGCATATAGTTTTCACGAATATCCTCTTGTTGATTATGTTTGATATTATTTTTAATTAGTACAGCTGAACCACCTCTGGCTCTTTCACTAGGATGGGTTGTCCAGTAGGAGTTAAAACCCCTCATTCTGATAAAGCTTTTGTTGGAGAAGTGCGTCTCGGAAATCAGCGCAATATCAATGTTGTTTGTATGGAGAAATATTTCTAGTTCTTGGGCTCGTTGGTTGAGCCCATTAGCGTTCCAAGCTACAATGCGTAGGAACGAGTTAATCATTTGTAAGTATGTTGACTTTTTCGCTTGGTGGATAGATATTGATTTCCAGTTTTGCCACCCTCTCTGCTAAATGTCCAAGTGACTGTTGAATTTGGCTAAGCATTTTAAGAATTTCAATGTTATTAGACTCGTTGGTGATTTGCGCATAGGATAATCCAACTGTGGATGGTGTGATTGTTGTTTGTGGTTTAGCAACTTTGGTTTGTAATCGCTGCACTGCGCTTGTTCTATTTTTCTGTTGACTTTTAATTTTGTTCTAATATACACTGCATCCTTTATAATTTGCAGTATGCCCTTGTTGTTGACAAAGAGCACAAGAATAAGGCTCGATATCTGGTGTTTTCTTGCATTTTGTCGTGTGGTGATTTTCAGCGCATTTAACGCAATTGGTTTGACGATAGCAAAAGCTCTTGGTATGTCCAAGTTGTTGACAATTCGTACATTGTGGAATTCCCCTTGTCTTGTTAGGTGGCTCAATTTTAACTATACAGTACGCAAGTTTCTTGATATTGTATACTTCTTTATTGTTGTCTTTTTGTTTTAAGTCGATGTAAAATAATGGAAAGTGTTTCCTGACTTTTACACCATCAATTGTGACCATTTTGTATATGTTGGTAATACCTTCGACTTCATGTCCCATTTTTTCTAAGTCTGCTTTAATTTCATCGTGGCTAATAGAAGAAGGTAAGCCTCTGATAACCACTCTATAGGCCTTTTCACTCTTCAGCTGGTAGGTGTGATATTGGATATTTCCCAGTTGGTTACTAGATTCATTTTTTAATTCTTCCAGTAATTTTTTGACATTTCTGTAGTCATTTTCATTTTGAAAGGTAATTCTAATTTCACTATTTGAGAGCGCCTTAAAATTAGTTGATTCACTAGTGGTTTTTATTATTTTTTGTCGGAAAAGTTCGAAATTGTTGATATTGCTCACATTAATGGGTGGAGGCAGTGGAATTTTTGGGGTTTTCTCTTCAGTGTTACTGCTTCCACTTTGTGTATTATTTTTTGGAGGAGTTTTCGTTTTTGTGCGCCTACGTTTCTTAGGATTTCTGTTTTTTGCACTGGAAACTTCTTCTTCCAGTTCTTCCTCATCTGTGAAATAATCCTCTATACTCAGAGAATTAAATCTATTATTCTTTTGAGAGACTGGAAATTGCTGCAGCAACCAGTTGGAATTATTTGAATGATGTTGACTGGTTGAAGGCTGAAAATGGTTGACAGGCAGATTGTTAGCTCGTGCTGAATCCTCAGCTTTACTATTTTTAACCTTTTTTAATGCAGAGTTTTCTCTCTTAAGTTCAGAAACTTCATTGCTCAGCTGCGCGATTAGTTTTTCCATTTTCTGAAACTTGGTTAACATATCCTCGCTGTTTATAATGTTTATTGATGCACTCGGCATTTGTAATGAAGTTCCTTTTTCAGTGGAGACTGCGTCTTTTGCAGTTACTGTGGACGCAGTCGCTGTTGGCACAGTTGTCTTTAATTGTAGTGTACGTCTGCTTACATTTGGAGGTGGTGATCTCAACATTTTCATGCTCTTAGGAAAGTTGTTCCCTTTATTTGCCAAAGGTTGGTTCCCCCCAGAATCTATGGCACTAGCCTCCAAGGAATATATGGAGCGGTCTGGTTGATTTGATGCTTCTATAGACGCATCCGTTTCGTTTCCTAATATTATTAGGCTATTATTTTCATCATAAATTTTTATTTTATTCCCACCAGTAGCACGAGAAATTAACGGTCGCCTATGCGAGCTCTGCATTATCATAGGAAGGCTATGGGTTTAAACCGAATGACGCCAAATTCGGAGTTCACATACTAACGACTAAGCACCCTCTTAGCCACGCAGCCATCGGCGTATGTAGTACCACCTTAGCTTTGGTGTGCTAGTTTTTGGTCCGCCCCGAGTATTTAATTTCCCCGGTACCTACCATATCTGGCAAGCATTCCCCTATCCGCCACCTGGGGAGGCGCCTGATGGGGGGTACTAGCAAACCCTACACAGGTCATGCTAAATGATTAGAAAATACTTAGAATAACTTTGGAATGTACCTATAAGGTCCATTAAAAAAATTACACATTTGCACCTAATGGGACACCCTGCCAGACCCACTAAATAATCATATAATTAATTTACTAGGGATACCCGTTTGGGTCTAGACAGTCTATCTATTTCTTTGAAGTTCATACTAAATACTTATAAAATGCTTAGAATGATTTTGGAATGTATATAAGACCAATTAAAAAATCACACCTCGTCTAAATTACATTTTTTTAGCTAAGTATAATAAAACCAAACTGGATGAACTTCACTAGCATTCTAACGCACGCTTGCCTAATATACAACCAGCGTCATCCAATTATTTTACCGATAAATAGTACGCTAACTATATTTTTGGTTAATCATGCACATGTACCTACATGGTGCTTTTCAGGAAGCGCTACAATATACTGGTTTGGGCTACTGTAGGCCATTCAATGTGCGGATAGGTGGTCGACGAACAACCACGACAGTGAAGACGAACCGGTTATTTTGAACTGCATGAGCTGCAAGGCATTTTTAGATAAATTTGATAGATTTATTAATCGACGTGGCCACTTCAAAACACCATACCGCAACAACGGTATACTCAGTTCGTCGGTGCAGATTGACTTCTCCAAAACGAACTCTGTAAGTGGAACAACACTCACGCTCTACAACATAGAGCTGATGCTGGTGTCAAATGGCCGTTTATCACCCCCAGCAGGACCACATCATCATATCGGCAACGGATAAATACCTTACTTCACTAAAGGCATATATAGTAAATGGGCCCGCCGAGCAAAGCAAAACCTCCAAATGAACCTTCCCTCGGAGTGAAGCTTATTCCAAAATAACAAAATATACACCGGTACCTATAAGTGAAAATTTCGGTCATGTAGAATTGAAAAGACACTCAAAAATAGAACTTTCATAATAATATTTGAAATTTTTTAATAAACACCAAATATTTCATACCTATAAAGCAAAAGATTTTTTAAATCGATTTTTTTTTAAACAAAACACTATGAAGCGCATCAAAATGGATCAGAATTAGTAGTTGATGCAAGAAACAAAACTTTCCTCGGAAATCTCTGACATTTTTGCTATTTTTTAGAAACCATCATTGAGTGCAATACCTAAACAATATAATTCCTAAACATTTGAAATGATTTGACTCGGCCCATACGGATCGCACAGACGTGACCGAAATACATCTGAATTATTAATTGATGTAAGAGATCAATCTTACCTAACCAAATGCTCTGAAATCAAAAAACCTTATATGTTCATGAAACCACATGCTCGGAAATTTCAAATTTTTAAGAATTTTTGTATTATACTCAATGATATTTTCTCTTGAATCACAAAAATCTTAGATTTCCACATGGTAAGATTGGTTTCTTCCATCAATTACTAATTCACTACATGGATTCCGGTTAAATGAGATGGAATAAATTAAAATGGGATTTTTGATTATCTCGAATTTCGTTTTCTCATTAAATAATTTCATTCCATAAATTGGGAGTCTCGTTTTTTATTCGAGATAACATTTTTAGTACTAGTTCTAAATCGAGTTCAATGTCCAAAAAAGGAAAATTTCTGTCATTTTAATTATTTTTGCGGCTACACAACCAAACATTCTTAATTTTATTAAATTGTAGCAAATAAATCAATTAAATAATTAAAAGCGTTAAAAATTGTATATCGAGTCATTTTGTGTTGATTTGTATATTGAAGTTAACAAAAACGATTCATAAGACAATATGGATTTGTCAATGAGAATCCGTATAATAGTAGCACAACGTAGAAAGCAAAAGCTAGGATTATTAAGACGTCGTCGAGAATTGAGGGATTGTAGCGATCCGTTTACCATTTCCGATGCTAGATTTAAAGAATTGTTTCGGTTCCCAAAACATTTGGCAAAATGTTTTATTAATGAAGTGTCAATTTTTATGGATCAACGCCAAAAAATTCATGGATTACCATGTTTTCTGCGAATATTAATAGCGATTCGATTTTATGCTACGGGTAAATATAAATTGTAATTGTTCTTAATTGATCGTAATATTTACCGAAGTTTCTTTGTATTTTTTTCAGATTCATACCAGTGGATTGTTGGTGATGGCTTTCTACTAACAATGAGCCAAACTTCAGTGAGTCGCTGCATAAAAGAGGTCAGCCATATCATAAATGACCACCTTTTAGGAAAATATATTGTGTTTCCGCAAACGCCGACGCAAATAAATTAAAATAAAACTAAGTAAAGAGTAACCTTTGAGATATACTCGACGCGACCGACGTGACTCGAAAAGTAAAAATATCATATGTTAGAACATCCCAGCCATGATTTCAAACTACAGCAATTATATTCAATGCGATTAACGATTCTTCAGTAGGCTATGGAGAACAAAGTTTTTGACATTTAGAAACGTCGCAGTCACGTCGAGTATATCTCAGAGGGTAAGAAAGCATAAAATCGATAAGTGTAGCTATAATTCGGTTTTTATTCTAAATTTTATCAACAACATAATTTTCCTGGTGTTATTGGGTGTATCGACGGGACACATGTAACAATAAAAAATTCAACTAAGGACCAAAATTTGGTGGATCCGCTCATGACGCGTTCGTGTGGAAGTCATCACTTCTTCAGACACACCTTTACAATTTGTATCAAACAGGTGAAAGAAACTTTTGGTTGTTAGGTATGTGAAGTAATATATTTTAATTGTACAATGACTTAAATAATTAATTCATTTCAGGGGATAGTGGGTACCCACAACAACCGTGGTTAATGACGCCAATCCTAAACACGTCCAATGAGAAGGAAGATAACTACAACGTCGCGCATAAATCTACCAGGAATTGCGTAGAAAGGTGTATTGGTGTGTTAAAAGATTTTTGTGCTATTCACCATCAGAATGTGGTTTTATCATCAATGCATGCAGTGTTCTCCACAACATTTTCATCAGAAACCGGATTGACTTAGATGAATTGGATTTTGTTGCCGATGATCCAGAATATGAGATTCTTGATGATCCCGAATACAGCATTGAGCGATCAAGTTATCTAAACGAAGGAAGACAAGCAAGATGCGAATTGGTAGGGGAGTATTTTTAATATATTATAACAAAAATAAAACAAAAACTTGAATTTTATTATAAAATTATATTATCTAAATTTTCTAAATTGTTTTTATTTTGATTGCTCCGTATAGCTTCGACTATTTTCTGAAGAGCGGCAACTTTATCTTTCTCCACTTTGAGTTTTTCCTTGTCAACTATCAGTTTTTCCTCGTCAATTTCAATTTGGCGCTCTAGGGCCGTATTTCGCCTTTTATCCTCCAATAAATAATCCTCTAAAATGGCTTCCATACTGCGTGGTCTGCGCTTTCTAGGTGCTATATTTGACGAAAGATTCGTATTTTGGCGGATGTTTTCTGAAATGTGATGCGGGTCTAAATTTCCTCCATCAGCATTGTCGATTACCGGCTCAATTGTAATATCAACTATGTTTTCATACACTTCCTGGATGTTAGTTGTGGATGTTGAGGGGATATTGTTTATTGGTTCGACCCGAGATGCCAAATAAAATTATTGTACATTATTGCTACCGTTATTAACCCAGATTCCGGTGCAGCGCATTCATCGCCTGTTACGGAGCTCCAAGAAATAAATCAATTAAATAATTAAAAGCGTTAAAGAAGGTAAGCGGTTTTTAACGACCCAACCCATTCACACCACTTGTGTTGGCAATTGATTTCAACTCTGCTCCTCTGTTTTTCACATAAAGTCTAAATTCAAATAAGATATTACATATTTTGTGTTTTGTTTGAACTACAAATACAAACGCTATAAAAATTTAACTAACCTCAAATCAACCCAACTTTTTTTCCACCGTTCCCCATCTTTAAACACTCCTCCTGCAGCATTTAACAAATCGGCCGCCTCATTCCACTTTTCTCTCATTTCTCTGTTAGCCTCGATTCCTCCATATCTACAAGAAACATAACATCATTACTTGGTAATATTTAAAAAACTGTTTATAAATAAAATATTCACCTTCCACGAGCCAAGTCTAAATTTTCTTCCAAAAAACTAACCAAAATTTCTTTTTGGTTAGCCGAAACTTTCTTCCCAATTTTTTTCTCGTTCTCCATATTGTTTGTTTGTATGTACGCTTACGTGTTATCCACTTAAAATTCCACTATATAATAATTTTATTTTTGCTTCAAATTCCGCGACGAGATAATTTGACATTTCATTCCACAAAAGTGGAATTTATTTTCCGGTTCCACTGAACCGGAATCCAAAAATCTCGATTAGTTCAAAATTCCATCCCACTAAAAAATTCCATCAAACCGGAATCCATGTACAGATCCGCACTTTGGTCACTTCTGTGTGATTCATATGGGCCGAGTTAAATAATTTCAAATGTTTAGGAATTTTCGTATTGCACTCAATGATGCTCTCTCTCAAATAACAAAAATCTTAGATATTTCCGTGCATGTAGTTCTAGTTCAAATTCTAGTTCGCAAAACCACTTCGATCACTCTCGTACGATTCGTTGTGTGTTTTGTTTTAAAAAAACTTAATTTTATTAAAATCACTCCCTGTACCATGAAGGTGCTTGGGGCATACTACTGGTTTGGCTTGGCAGGAATGTTTGAGATTAACAACGCTATCTGTTGCGAGGTATTAATAGTGATACAACAACACCAATTTTTAAACGCATCGGCCTACTCTAAGTTTTGACATTTTATATGTACTGGGAAGTTTGCAGAGTCAACACTTGTTTTTGTTTTGTGAAAGGTAAATTTTTATTTAATAAAGTTGTACTCGCAAAAGCTGTATTAAATCTCATCATTTCCGAGTTTAATACCTCAGTTAAATATGATGCAGGTTGAACTTGTTGATTTGATTTTAATCGGGGATGATTTCGGGGATCATGAGAAGGTCAGTGAAATGTGATACATTGTGACATGAAGTGTGTTGGGGTATTATTTGTGTGACCACATCTCGGTTAGCTCCTTTTAACTTCCTGGGTGTAAACCTTCCCAATTTTCTACTCTCAAACAGGTTACCGTAATCATTTCTGTTCGGGCATACAATAATTATAAGTTTATAAATTCTGATCGTCTATACTTTTCTTAAGTTATAAACGGGAGTGTAATTATGAACCTTATCGATTTATATCGAAGTTTTTTATTTCAAATCTGTACTGAAAAGATTATAATTAATTTAATCCTTTCATTTAAATTGCAGAAATGAAAAATAAAAAAAAATTGTAATCTACAATTTCATCTCAAACTACCTGGGCACTAAAACAATTTATAGAAAGAAAATGAATGAATAAAATTCTTTTCCACTCCACTTCATCACCCAATTTTCACGGAAAATTAAAAAGTAACGTACCTATATACAAAAAACACAAGAAATACAGAACATTAACATTTTTTGCTTGTATTCTACTTTAGCGTGAAAATAGCACCAAATACAATAACAACAACAAAATATACTTTAATTAATAAAATAAAAGGTGGACAGTTTTCGTTTTCCGTTTTTTTTTATTTTTATTTTTTACTTCATTGAGTGAAAATTACGACGAAAATAGCGAAAATTCTTGAGATTTTCTTTTTTCCGCCGACTTTTGTTTTATTATATTATCTTTTATGTTGATAATAACAGTAAAATAAAAAATCTTCGTGGGAACGGAACGGTGGTAAAATAAAAATGGTGATAAAATTAGAATACTTTTGTTGGTGCAAGCACCAAAGCACAAAGTATCTGGTTCTATTTTTTTGTTTCATTCAAAGTGTTAGGAATAAAAACGGTCACGTATTTACCTGTTTTGCAGGTAAAGTGTCAACAAATTGTAGTGTAGAACTACCAAAATTATTTACAGGCACACAATTTAGGGAAGAAAAAACTCGATTACGCTGTGGATTTTTTTTTTAATTTTGCGCATTTTTAAGTGCTTAAAACAGTTTTTTGCTACATGCAGTTAAAAACTAGATTACGATAATTGTAAATAATTGCCTGATAATGCAAGTACATATCGATAAATAAATAATTTTAATGAAACATAACATTTAATGAAAATTTAATACGTAGAACACAACTGACTCATATACGCTGGCTCATAAGCATTCACATGATTTTGATTGTGAACTTAGTCACGTTATATTGTCAATGACAGAACTCTATTTGTTATTGTCCCAATGTTCCCGATATTAAATTAGTAGCGCTAACTTCTCGAAATTCACATGTTCTCGCAATATTCTCTGAGCATAGCTCAAAATGATTCAGATGGTTTATAGCGAATACGAGCAGAGGAAGTCTGGAACTCTGCAACAGATACGTTTCAATTTAAAGTGTCTTTGCAGGGAACTTAACCAGCGATATCCAAACGAACAATTCTGTCGGAAGCACATAGGCTGTTTGATTCGGTGGGATGGTTAGCACCCGTGATAGTTCAGGCGAAAATGTTGCTTCAAGATTTATGGGCATCTGACGTAGGATGGGATGAAAAACTTAATTCAAAATTTGAAGAGAGATGGTCAAACTACAAACTAGAACTACCACAGTTAGAGAAAATTAGAATTAATCAATGGACACACTACACCACCCAAGCCAAAATTGAATTACACGGTTTCTGTGACGCATCTAATCACGCGTATGCTGCAGTGGTATACAGCAAAATAAATAATAAAACAACACTAATTGCTGCCAAAACGAGAGTTGCACCGTTAAACCAGACAATATCGCTTCCATAAGGTTAGAGCTAAACGCCGCACTATCAAGGCTGCTTCAAAACATCTTACATGCGTTGGATATAAACAATAACATAACGACATTTTGCTGGAGTGATTCTACAGCAGTATTAGGTTGGATAAAAGGAAAACCCCAAAATCATAAAACCTTTGTGGCAAATAAAATAACAGAAATTCAATCCAATACCAATCCTAGCCAATGGAATCACGTAGCGTCCAATGAGAATCCTGCGGATTGTGCATCTCGAGGATTAGACCCAGTCCAATTATTAACCCACATGAAGGGTTTTACCTATCCAACAACCAACATTGATAGTCAAGAGATGGAACAAGAAAGTAGCATGGAATGCAAGTCCACAAGAACATTAACAACAACAGTGGAAAACCGAGTGATTGAATTCACTCGATTCTCGTCAATACAACGACTTGTTTACACTATTGCATACTGTCTACGATTTCGATCTAATATAAAGCCAAACACCAGAAACGTTTCACATTTCACACCAGAAGAACTAAACATATCGCTAAGGGCCATAATCAGAATCGCCCAACGAGAAGCTTTTGAAACAGAATTAAAGCGACTAAAAACAAATCAAAATTTATAAAAGGGAAGCGCAATCATAACTCTCACTCCATTCATCGACGAAAATGATATACTTAGGGTCGGAGGGAGACTGTCAAATTCGGAGCTTTCATATGAAGAAAAGCATCCAATAATACTGCCGAGAAGTCACAAATTATCAAAACTAATCATCAAGGATGCTCACTTAAAAACATTACATGGTGGTAATCAAGCAACATTAGCACACCTGAGAGGGCGATATTGGATAATAAATGCTAAAAACACAATTCGTCAATACATACACGAATGTATAATCTGTATTAGGTCAAGGAAGTCGGCATCGAACCAACTAATGGGAATATTACCAAAAGAAAGGGTAAGCCCTGCACCACCGTTCACAAATAGCGGAGTAGACTATGCAGGTCCAATCAACATAAAATTATGGAAAAGCCGCTGTAACAAAACAACAAAGGGTTACATTGCTATATTCATATGTCTAGCCACAAAGGCAATTCACCTTGAACTCGTGATGAGTGACCTATCAACAGATGCCTTCCTAGCCGCATACAAACGATTCATATCAAGACGAGGAATTTGTCTGAAAATATTCAGTGAGTGTGGGACAAACTTCGTCGGAGCAGACAAACAACTACGAAAGCAAGCTAAACAACAAGAAACTGAAATTAAAAGCAGAACAGCACAAATAGGCACTACTTGGCATTTTGTGGGAAGCGGGAGTAAAATCGACGAAACAACATCTCCGAAAAATAATCGGAACTCATACTTTAACTGTTGAGGAACTTTCAACACTTCTAGCACAAATAGAGGCATGCTTGAATTCTAGGCCACTAGCTCCTCTTTCAAATGACCCAGAAGATGATGGTTTCTTAAGTCCAGCGCATTTAATAACAGGAAGATCCATCATAGCAAAGCCACAGCCTGACATCGAAGGTACCCAGATTACAACAAGATGGAATCTGCTAACCAAATTCAGTCAAGGATTTTGGAAGAAATGGCACACGGATTATACCTTTCACGATTACAACATAGGTCAAAATGGTTGCTTGAACAACCTAACCTTCGAGTAGGAGAATTGGTGATCCTTAAGGGTGAACATTTACCCCCACACACTGGCCACTAGCCAGGGTATTCGAACTACACCCTGGACAAGATGGACTCGTCATAGTAGTTTCCCTTAAATACAAAGATAACACGCTTAAACGAAATATCACAAAAGTATGTCGCCTACCCATAACTAACAACTCAGAAGATCAGATGAATATGAATCAACAAAATAGTGACTGTGTCCGTTCAACAACAACTAAGGATGGAAACAAAGCACAGCAGCAACCATCAAAGGGCCTAGATAAAACAATTGCACCAGACTAATGATACTAATGATACCACACAGCTCCATGCAAAGTACAACCAATCCCTAAGCCGGCAGCCCCATAGACATGCGAAGGGCGCGACCAAAGCAAATTATCTAGTCCTAACATATTTTCAATTTGCTGCATACTAGGTTTTTCTCAGGCCCAGATCGATGTTACACCATTCGACTGGGATATATTTCGAGGATATAGGCAAACTTGAAGTGGTAGCCATGAAGTGGCTGATAGTAATTTACTACAACATGACGAGTTATTGGGAGGAGATAGAAGTCTTTAAAGAAGCTCAGATCGAATTGGAAGCAGTCTGCAAGGAGCTCTCTAACTTAAGATGCGACATAATCCTACAACAACTTCAGTGGCAATTCAAAAACTTGGTCAGAAATAACGAACTTCTATTGACAATCAACAAGGAACGGCGGCGAGTAAAACGGGGCTTTGGAGACACAGTCTGATCAGTATGAAGTCCAATTTGAGAATATTAACAACAACGAGAATCATCTAATGGCACTGATGGGAAACCAAACATCACTAATAGACAACACAATCAAGTTGGTAAAGCAACTCTAATCTAACAGTCACATCGTTGAACAATCTTATAATTAAAGAACAACAGAAACTAAGATTGGAAATGGAGCTGCTGAACGAGTATCGAACATACGAAGACTGGGTTCGCTCAATATTAATGAGCATGATCGAATTGACCCTAATATTAAAGAACCTAGAGGATACTCAACGAGGCCTTCTTGATATCGCCTACATATGCACATCATAACATTTTGCATCCATCAATACTTGCGCCGGCACAATTAGAGGATCAACTACAAGCAATTCGACAACTCATACCAGCTTCAATAACCATCCCAGGCCACGATATTAATAATCTCTTGCACATATACCAGACAATGAACGTGTGTAGTAGGGTAACACAACGAAATGTGATAATTGAAATCATCATACCGCTGTCCTTTGCAGTTGATTATAATCTACTAGCCGTAATACCAATTCCTGACATTAGCCATAACAACACCCAATCGCGCATCATCACATCAACAAAATACTTAGCAGTGGACAATCATCGAGAATATTTCGCATCTCTAACAACAGAAGAAGTGAATCGTTGCCAGAGATTTGAACCTTAGCAATTTTTATGCGACATATTACCGATCTTTAATGCAATGACTAACGTAAATCAGTGCGAGGTAGCAATCCTGCAGCGAAAAACGACGCTTTATACATTATGCAGTGTTGAATCAATAAATGCAACCAAACATTGGATAAAACTCAATGCTCCGAATCACTGGATATATGTACGTAGTTCCCAATGAAACAACGGTTAACGTCGTATGTGCATCCAAAGTCCCCTCATATAATTTTCACGGATCCGGCAGCCATCAATATATAAACGGAGCCATCAATCTAAAGGAGAGAAGAATTGTCACGTCCCAGGAGGCAGTATAAAACTACAGCAGATGCGCAGAATAATATACCTCCGCATACGCCAAATGACTCTCGTTCGCCCAGAACACCAACTAGCAAACCAACATACGCAAGCGTTCTTCAAGGCAAATCCTCAAATGTTGAACCTACCCTGAATAAGTGCATGCAACTGATGATGCAGTTAATGACAACAATGCAAAATATGCTACAAGCAATGCTGCAAAATCAAACTACTATCATCCAGAAATTAGAATGTCTCCGATAAATTATCTGAAGATATGCCACTGGAACGCAAACGGTATAAGCCAACACAAACTCAAATTAGAACATTTCCTAGCTAAACACGAAATTGATCGTATGTTTCTTTATGAGACCCACTTAACGGATAAACACAATTTCAGAAATCAGAATTAATGGTTACGAAGTTTATGATACAAAACATCCCTTGGGCAGAAGTCGAGGAGGAACAGCTATTATGTTTTAAAAAAGCGTATTTGCCATTATGTTTTAAATGGATATAGCACTGAGGAAATTCAAGCAACCTCTGTATGTGTGGACCTCGATAAATAACGCTTAGTCATCGCTTCAATATATTGCCCTCCAAATAATAACGTTTCGGCAAATATCTACAAAAGGTTTTTTGCAACCCAGGTTTTATGGTCGCCGGTGACTTTGATGCCAAACATACCTACTGGTGTTCAAGATTGACTACTACAAGGGGACGTCAATTAATGAATGTTATTCAAGAAAACCACTACGTTGCCGTGTGGCCATCCAACTTATTGGCCTACAGATGGTCGAAAAATCCCTGACGTCCTTGATTTTGCAGTCACGAGTAAAATACACCGAGAAATAATCCAAGCTAAACCACTTTTAGAATTATCTTCTGACCATTCGCCGGTCTTACTACATTACTGGGCTGTCTAAAAGCCATGTTCCACGAATAACTATCTAATGAACATCTTCACTAACTGGTTGAAATTCAAGATGCACATCAGTTCACATATCGACCTAACGTCTACATTGCAGACGGCTAACAATATAAACATTGCTATGGAAAACTTTAATGATGTACTAGTCCACGCAGCTATTGCGGCCTTGCCTAAATCAAAGAGCAAACATACAAGACACACCATAACATCCGCTGAAATAGAAAAAATGTTAACAGAGAAACGTCGCTTAAGACGCATCTGGCAAATTAATCGATCGCTAGATGCTAAACATAACTTCAATCAGGCAAAAAGAAAACTACAAAGCCTACTACAAAAAAAAAACAAGATGGATTATATGCAAAATTATCTTAAAGAATTATCTACCCGTTCGGACACAAACTATTCATTATGGAAGGCCACTAAACACCTTAAACGGCCTCAGCAACCAAATCCGCCAATTCGTCTTTCTAACGGTGAATGAGCTAGAAATGACGAAGAAAAGCTAAAGCCTTTGCTGATCACCTTGAAAGTGTATTCACTCCAAACTTTGGCTTATCGGTTGTTCAAACAGAAAATATAGCAATCAGGCCTGTGAGGAAGGTCGTATTAAATGCAGATTATTCACCGAACATAAACCATTGTCTGACAACATTGACCAGTTTGCCACCGATATGTCTTGGATCATGACCCTAATGCTGCTCGATCGAATTACCTTCCTATGAAAGAAATAGGTACCAAGGGATGAATGTAAACCCATTGCTTGCATATAAAGAAAGTTCGATGCATTTTTATCGATTTTTGTCGGTGTGGGCTGTTGAAATAAATTCAGTGTTACCTGTTTCTTGCATAGGAAGGTAGTTCGATACAGAATGACTGATATTTGTGAGTCTGGGCTAATGTAATAAATTCATGGGTACCTATTTCTTAGATAGGAAGACAGTTCGGTGTATTTTGTTCGATTTTTGTGGGTGTGGGCTGTAGTAATAAACTCATGGGTACCTATTTTAGGGGCATTACCTTTACAGAGAAATATGGGTTTAAAGAGCTGCACGTTTTAGGTGCAGTTTTTGGTAATTGAACTATTCCAGTATATTGTAATTTATTTTTAGTAAAAACTTCTTGTATCAACCAGTACGGTACAATGAGTATAAACGGTTGCTCCCATTTCGGGTAGTGTTCTAGGGTTTTTTTTTATTTAATCTTTTTCAATCTGTTCTGGGGCCGAAGCACTCCCAACTCTTTCGCAATTCGCTTTTTCCGTCCTTACCTTATGCGGTCGCCTGCAAAATCGAGGACGTACGGCTATAGGTTCGATTTTCATTACCATCTGCACATTGCATAGCTCCATGCCAGCCTATACTGACATGGAAGATGGGTCGGCCCATGAGTTTTGCCCTCCAGCAGGGGGTCATAGTTGTGTTCCTTTTTATCCTAGATCGTAATCTGTAGATGAAAATTCCCTTTTGCATCCTGCCCCTATTGGAATTCGAACCCGATACCTCCCGATTCAAACGCCAAAGATTTAACCACTGTGCCATTTCATTTCTGTGAAAAAAAAATTCACAAAAATGCAAAATTGCACCCCTTAGGGGAAGTTTTTGGGGGTTGAACTATGTCAATATGTTGTAATTTATTTGTAAATAATTTCAGTACCACCGCCAGTACGATACAATAAACATTAACAGAAATGCGAAAAGTGTGGTGTAGTTTTGTCTAACACCAGCCCACACACGAATTGCAGGATAACGGGACCTGTAAAAAATTTTCTAACTGTGTAACAAATTTGTAATTAATTTGTAAAAAAATTCTAGTACCATTTTCATTGGATTGTGCTACAAGGGCTGGTGCAGCATTAGGGCCATTCTTGGATCCATCGATATATCTTGAAGTTCTTTTGTAGCTTCTGCATCTTGGACTTTTCTGTTCGACGGTACTCCTGGCTTGATGGCTAATATCATTTTGTGGTAGATCCAGGTATATGGTGAAGAATGTTGTATGGCATGGGTGCTCGGTATTCAACACTAATTCACTATGAAGCAAATCTAGACACCATCACCATAAATTAGTGCTAGCGAGAGCTAAAGAGGTTGTCTATGTGACGCTAGGTCTGCAGGATTCTCGTTTGATGCCATGTAGTTGTTTTAGAATGCTCCTTATCGAAAATATTTTATTGGTCACAAATGCTTTGGCAAACGGCTTGGCTCCCGTCCGACCCGACATAGTTGAGTTGGTGAGTTTTATGGTACCTTGATTATGGTCTATAGCATTAAGCTTCATGAAGTCCACCACCGGAGCATATTGATGATTTTTTTGTATTTAACCTGATTTTTACGTTGCCTGTATAATGTAACTCGTTTGGGATATATTCCAACATGGAAGCCCATTTTATGAGGTTTAACCCGGCTCTGAGGGGCCCTTAGTTTTTTTACAGCTAAGAATGCTTTCTCTAGACTGTCACTTCCAGTAAACAGATCATCGACCTTTACCATGGCAGGATTCTAGGTGCAGTTGGATTAGCGCTAATACCACCGTGTGCCAGTTGTAATAAAATCTTACGGTTAGGAAACTGACTGCTTTAGCTACATAAGTAACAGTATATTCAATCTGTAGGCAACTATAGATTTGATGGGATCATCTATCCACAATATTCTCTGGTAATCTCGATCTCCCTCATGAGCTTATAACGCAGTCAGTACATTTTGCCGATATCGCAGCCAAGATAAATTTTTGCTGTCGCCATCGGAAAACAATATTTGCAAGATCCTGCTGTAGCTTAGAACCAGTCATCATTAAGTAATTTAATAATACTTTCGTGGTGGTTTTTACAAAAGCATCGAACACGACACGGGGTTTGGTTGTTTGTTGTTCGATGTATACCGGAATGAACTGGTGATACATCTGCTTTAATGGTGCATTCTTTGTTAACTTTCTTTTGAGCTGCGATAATCTGGCTACGGCCATTTTTTTTTATTCTCCTAGAGTGCTACGACTCATTTTAAAAGCAATCCTCACCGTGCATCTTTCTGATTTTTTAATTTTTATTTCCTCCTCGGTGAGATTTCTTTCTTCTGGAATGTTGTCATTCTCAATGAATCATTTTAAAAGTTTCTGAATTTCGGAGATGAAATTCGTATGTTGAGCCGCGGGTTCATTATTTTCGCTCTTTATGGTGTTGTTGATTATTATTAATAATAATTCGATAATAATCCGCTCGAATTACCAAGTCAGTTGGTTGCCAGCAATTTTCGTGGGAATCGACTAATTGCATATTTTCTAGATGCTTCCATTTACCTGTGTGAAATATCAAACCATCGATATTTACAGAAAAGTCTCTTTAACATCTAGGTGTAAATTTGAAGGTTATACAGTGTGTCTGCAAACGCCAGCTTTTTTTCCATCTATGCACTCAGAAAAAAAATATGATTATCATAATATGGTAAATGCATACATGCAATCATGTATGCATTTACCATATTATGATAATAGAAATCATTATAAAATTATTGTGATATTCCTATTATACAATAATTAGAAATACTATTTGTTTAATTATGTCAATCAGTGAAAACGGAGCTTATTATAATTATGATATGCACATGTAATCATGTTCATCTCCCATGATTAGGGTAATCATAATGCATGATTCAATTTTCCTTCGTATAATAATTTTTAGTGTATTTATAAAAATTCGCTATCTCAATGGGTGATTAATTCGTATGTAAACACTAAATATCTAGATTTTAATTTGTAGTTTCATGGCTGCAGTAATGTATTACTATGCTTTAATTCCATGGATAAAATTTGCTGACAGCAATTTTTTTGCTGATAATACGCAAAAAAATTTTTCATAAGAGTGACAAAGAAAAGCAATATTTTTTATTTCATTTTATAGAAAAATTTTATGGTTTTACATTTTGGCATAACCTAAAAATGTCAATTAAATTTTTAATTTGTACACTTTCGTACAATTCGATTTTCTTTTATATGTTTTAATTTTTATATATGTACCACAAAAAACCACTAACGTTAACAAATTTCAACTCGAAAAAAAAAATTAAATCGTCATTTGACTATAAAAATGGCGAACATCTATTTTGTATGAGTGTGAGAAAAATTTCTTATCTTTACATACACTTTTTGTAGATGTGTGAAAAATGCTGCCATAAAAAATACTCCAATTTACATTTTTTATGGCAGCATTATGGCAGTAAACTTCCCCTATCACACTTCCCCTCTCAGTAAAATTTTACTGACAACATGTTTTGTTTCGTACACAACCAGTAATATTTATATTTTTTTCTCGATTTTGTTTTTGCTGACAGCAGATTATTTCCATGGAATAGGGTTTTTATGCCTCAACCAGTCAGACTTAAGAGCTTAAGTTACACGCCGATTGCACCACTTCGGTTAGTGCTACAATCACCAAAATTTTATAGGCTTCTCGTCACAAATACACAACTGACCTCTAAAATGTTGGTGGTCGTACCGCTCTCCTAAGTGAAAGTGGTCCAAAACGGAGCACAACTTAAGAACTTAAGTCTGACTGGTTGAGAGCGAGGCATTAAAGTGGAGCCAGTCAGGAATAAAAACTTAACTTAATAACAAAATAAGTACGATAAATGGCATTTCAATATTATTATCCAGTCAAACTTAATTTTCATGTAAGAACCCAACTGTCACTTAATAAAAAAATAGTGCGCGCGATTTCTTGTCCAAAAATAAGAAAAATTTAAAAAATTGCGTCGTAAAATCCGTTTTTTATTAAATAAAAAGGCGGAAGTTATTTTATTTGTAATATCTTTACGTACATCTTTCACTTATATATGATAAAACTATTGTATTTATGAAACCTAACCTAAAAATTAGATTGAATTATGCACGTTTGTTAAAATTAAATATTAGTTGTGGCTTTTCTATTATTAAATGTTTGTGTTAATAAATTAATCAAAATACATAAACATCGCACTAATTTTGTTATTACTTAAGAATTATAAGTTTTTAATGGCTGGAATAAAGTTCTTATTTTTTTTTATTAAGTTTTTATTCCTGACTGGTTGGCCATTATGTTGAAAACAGATGTGCAGATTTTCTGCATGCAGATCTGCACGTAAAACACATGAGCATAGTTTTTTGACACTTGTGTTGAGCATAACTTTTTGACACTTGTGTGCGTCATTTTTTATTTAGAGTTAAAGCAAGCTATCAACTTTTTGTCACCCAGATAAATATGTTTGCAATTGAAATGTCTTGTATCGTATAAAAATTGGTTTTCTTTTTTAAATTCTGTATTTTTCTCCTCCATCTTGCCAAAATATAGAGAACTAGTCAAATAACTTTATATAATAATTTAGTAATTAATTATACAAATCAAATAATTTCCGGCTTTTTATTTAATAAAAATCGAGCGAGAAATCGCGCGCACTATTTTTTTTATTAAGTGACAGTTGGATTTCTTACATGAAAATTAAATTTGACTGGGTAATAACATTGAAATGCCATTTATCGCATTCTTATTTTTTTATTATGTTTTTATTTCTGACTGGTTCCACTTTAATACGTCCTTATTACTGCCGTCCTCATTGTCCATTGAACTGCAATCCTTGCAACGTATTCATAAAGGCTGTTAATCACTATTGTTACATGACTTTTGGTTTATTTCGTTGTTTGATAAAATACCAAAACCCTGGCTAGTGTGTGATGGTGGTTGCGACCAATCGGGTGTTGATATCGTTCAAGTGTTAAGCGGTCCTCTATTTAACCGTTGTTGCATGAGCAGGTCGTCGACTATTTGCCTTCTGTTATGATTTGGTTATATGAGTTTTTATTATCTTAGCATTTTCTTGCTGAATACGTAGTAGCTTCGCCAAGGTGTATGCATCCGCCTTATTTAAATTACCACTGGTGGAGTTTAAATAATCAGAATGAGAACTATATGGTTCTAAATTATTTTTAATTCTGAGTTATTTTTTTTAAAGGTCTTATTTAAATGTCTGCTGTCTAAACAGTTAATGTACGAAATAGACAAAAATTCAAAAATGTAAAAATCAAACTTTACTGAATCACCCACCTGTCGAGTTTCTGAAAATATTTCAGACTAATTATTTTGCCTGTTGTATTCTCAACATGTGATGTTGGCACTGTTGAGCTTGTCTCAGTAGCACTGTTTCTGTGTGCAAGCACAGTTCACAAATAAAAACGCATTGTGCAAAGTAAATCTACACAGGTGGAAATAAAAAATCACGGAGTGTTTTATGACAGCGCACGTGTTTTATGGCAGCAGTTCTAAAATAGATTATGTATAGCATGCGCACACGATGCTGGTGTTACAGGTATATCAAAGGCGACTAAAGAGTAAATGGGACCAATTCTTATCGAACACTATTTAAATTGTTAAAATTACTCTTATAAAAGGATTACTGATGGTTTTACTTAAATTTTGCGATGCATGAACCCTATAAACACTGACATGTGGTACTAGAAGATCATCTCATTACTAAGCAACGCAATGATTTAGAGAACTAGTGGCGAATTTTTTCAAGTGGACTGATAAGTGCAATTGAACTGCCTTTCTGAGTGACTCTCGGAATGATTCACTTGGAATATTATAGAAACCATATCGTTTAATAAAAAAATATATATCAGATTACCTAGAAAACATGTCGGTTCACCATAATTTTATATCATTTTGATAATGACCTTACCGCGCTATGCGTTAAATACAAAGGAACCCACTGTACTCGTATATAGTTACGTCTAGTATTTTGCGAAATCCAGAAATATTTTTGCGATATCTGATTGCCGTTTTATTTACACGGCTTATGAAGTCCTCAACACATAATTTGAACAATAAATTTCAATTATGAAGACAATTTTATCTTATCGCTAATTAAATTAATTTCGACTGTTTACTAATCGTTCCGATTTTCTCACATCCACTTCAAAATATCTTTTTCGAATCAATAAAAAGCTTTGATTTAATATTTTTGTATTCAGTCTAAAAAATTTTGCCAAAGTGAAATATATTTTTTATACAGTACACGAGTAAAGTATATAGGTTACGTTTTTATAATGAAATTAATATTAATGGTAGTGGTTCTGGGTTTGGTGTTTACCGAATCGGTGCTAAGTGCAAGTATGTGAATTTTACGATTTTTAAAATTTTGATTGGAATCAAGCAAAATGACGAAACTTAATTTTAGATTTAGCGTGTGGTGCTACTGCAGCAACAAAAATTGTAACGATAGAGAGCCCTGCTTCACCACCAACCAATTGTATGTATACGATTAAACCATCCTCAACGAAAATATGCCAGCTTCGGGTCGTACTTGAGGAATTTAATTTATCACCACCAACAACGATTGGGAATGGGCATCCAATTTGCCGTCATGACATCTTTTCCGTATCCGATCTTAGATTATGCGGCATGAATAAGAATCAACACTGTAAGTGAAAGAAGTACACCGCCTTCACATTGTGTTATTAACAGGATGATTTTTTTTCTAGTTTATGTCACAAGCACAAATGCCAACGCAGTCGTCTTTTCACTACTACTTTCTAGCCGTATTACGTATCCAACATTAGATACGGCAAAATGGAAAATGACGATTACACAATTGGAATGTCCGACTGGACTTTTGGGCCGTAGTCTACTCGGTGATGATGTCATCGAAACGGTAGCTGATCCACCAAAAGATTTACATGCACAACAAATGGCAACCGCAGCAACCCCTGACGGATATTATTTAGCGCCCATTGGTTGCCTACAATATTTCCCCGATGCTACCGGTACCGTTGAATCGTTTAATCTAAACACAGATGTCGGACCATACTACAGTGATTTTAAATATTCGATATGCTTTGGACGTAGCGCAAACCAAACATATGTTCGATTGACACCCGTTTTGTTTAAAATGGGAATCACTGCTGCGACTACTGATGGTTTAGATTCTGATTGCTATACGCAGGCTGTAACGTCTGGACGCCAAGAGGATTATTTATTTTTACCGTTTGCCGTTCTAGCGAATGGCCGTCGTGGTACACAATTTTGTGGTACAAGTCTGCAGAATGTAGACTATGTGGATATCAAACCACCTGGCCCATTTGTTATAAATGTAATTAGTGACGAGCACTATAATTCGGAGACTGATATCGGTTTCAAATTTAATTATCAAATATTGTAATAAATTTGTACGTGTATTCGAGTTATTAATATTTTTTTAATACAAATCATAGTTTATGTATAATAATCAGTACTAAACGCAAATATTTTTTATTAATTTTGTTGGTAGTTTTTTTTATCTAATCGCGATTCCCGTACAATCAGGTGCTTTGATTTTTAATTGGAAATGGTTGATGACACGAATATTTTTTTAGTAATTGGTAACATTTGATTTATTGATTAAATAACCAATTATATTGTTTACCGATTTTATGGTCGTGGTAATTGAAGTTTTACACGAGGAAATATTTGTTTGCTATTTATGAGTTTATTGAATGCCGTAACAATGTAACCCTTTCGGAAATGTGTGCACAATTTAGGAAAGTTTCAATAGAATGAGGATATTTTAAAGGATAACATTGTTTCCGGGATTCGCCTTGCTCATTGATGCCAAGTTCTAGAAATAAAGTTATAGTTCAGCTGCAAACAGGAAATATATACAGGGTGTCCCAGAATTGGACGATCAAACGATGCAGGGTGATAGGAGAGCCCATTCCAAAAAAAAGAGCAAAGTAAAGTTTTTCGAATTGTTGATGGTTATTACCAAGAGTTCTTTTGTTTAACTTTCTTTTTTAATATGATCTAGAATAGAGTGCCTTCTCAATAAAATCATTTTTATAAGCTTTGTCAGAAACATAACAAAATGAATAAAATATTTTTTTTTTATTAATTTTAAATATTATAATAAGTGTCTACTATTTACCAGAATACATACCGCCAAAGCCGTATAAAATTTTATTTAATCCGTCGAAACGTACGTTCGTTATCCCTTTTTCTACCAAAAAAAAAATGGTCCAAACAACACAAATGTGTTAGTAAAAAAACATAGTATGTAATGGCGGGTTTGATAAAAAATTTCGCTTGATTTGAAGTACAACCAACACAATTGTGGGTATAGTTATGGTGATTTTTCGGACGAAAATAAGTTTAAAAGGAATACACAAGTGTGTGACTTGGTTGAAAACACATACAAACATAAATTTTTGACATGATTATTTTGTCTTACCCAAACAATTGTGTGGGCAGGGAGGAAAAGGGTTATTTTTAATAATATTTACGCCCCCCCCCCCCAGCAATGCTCAATTAAAAAATGTTGGGATCCATCCCTTCGAACTAAAACTTAAAGCATTAACCAGCGAGTCTTTAAGAAATTTAAATAACAGAGGGACATATGAAAAATGTATGTTTATTGCCATTACTGATCTTCAAGTACTTTTCGTTGAGTTTCGTTAAATTTGAACTGTCACTGCCATCTGTAACAAGACATTGCAATCTGTAACAAGAGCGAGAATTATCGCAAAACATCGAGGCAACAATAATGTTTTGGATCTTGAATAATGTCAATTTAGTACAAAAATGTATTTCTCACATATTATTCAAAAAGTTAGCACAAATTTCTTTTATATTTAAACAGATTATTAAACGCGGGAAAAATATATTTATACACCGATGTGAAGCTAGCACTAAAAGTTAGCACGTATTTTTTTAAAATGTACATAATATGGATACAAATTTTGCAAATATCTAAACCAAATCTTTTTTTCCCATTGAATAGTACTAAAAATATGTACACAACAAGTAATAACGTATTTAAGTTTACTATACAAACTCAACGTTTTCATTTAATAATAATTTCGTTAATTGATCCATCGTGCAATAATTAAATTTTTTTTTATTAAATAAATAATAAGACTCAATAATAAATTGTTCTAAAACGTAATGGTGGTTTGGGTATTAGCTAGAGTAAGCACCAAAATTTAATATCAAACAAAAATAAAACGAGATAAAAATGAAACAACCATCTGAATAATTTCGTAATTGGCCCTACTTTAATATAAAAGCAATTGTATGTCCGACAAATTTTTGGAAAAGTCCAGCGCGAATCGATTTTACTCAAGTAATTTTTATATTAAATTTTCGTGCTAATTCTAGCTAATACTCAAACCACTATTATGTTTTAGAACAATTTATTATTGCGTCTACTTCAATTACGTATCAATTAAGTAAACTTAAATATGTGCATGTTTTTATATTTATTATTATAATAATTTATTATTGTTGTATTGTACATTTTTTTAGAACTATTGAATGGAAAAAAATGGTTTTGATATTTGATAAATGTGGTAATACATGGGCTGCAGGCCAATTCTCAGGTAAATCTAGGTAAATGCCGTTTTAAACAGTGTGTCCGGTAAATTGAAATACTGTACTAAAAAGTAGGGTAAGGCGAACACACAAAAGGTAAATAGTAGTGATTGTGTTTTAGCTAAACAAATCAAAAAAATATGTCGGCCATGTTTCAAGACATAATTTTTTTATATCCACTAGCATTTCCGATGAAATAAAAATGCGCTTCGATATTTATGAACACAGTTTTATTTGTTAAAATTTTTATTTATTTTTTGAAATAGTTTATTGTGTATATTACGCAACAAATTTGAGAAAATATACTATTTAAATTTATTCGTATACACAATATGAATAATTGGAACAGCGACATTAAAATTTATGACATTAGTTCTTGTACCTACATACCAATTTTTGTATATTCCTCGAAACCATGTGTCCCTTTAAGCCGCATTTACCTCATTTTATTTACTAGAGAATTGGTACGATTTGAAAAGTAATTTGTACTAAAATTTCAATTTACTGTACTAATTGATTTACCTGAGAATTGGCCCACAGCGTACCCCCATATATACATTTATAAAAAATACGTGCTAACTTTTCGTGCTAACTTCACATCGGTCTCAAACTAAAGGAAACGTCAAAATTGAACATTTGTAATGCGATACGTTGGTATGTATTGCATTTAATAATTTATGTGTACAAATATTTATTTATATTTGAATAATTTATGTATATTTTATTATAATTTTTAATTATATTGCTGAAAAAAATTATAAAATAATTTTATTTCTTTCGCTTCACACAAAAAAGTTTTGTATTTATAACCCAAAAAATCGTGGTATGGTTGATTTGTCAATTTTAGATTGACATTTAAAAATTCAGTTGACAATAATCGTTTTACAGATTCACTGGTCAAACTGTCAAATATTCTATAACAAAACATTTTCGTTAAATTCATTTTCGTTAGGTGGAACAGACTCGCTTGTCGTAGCTTTAAAAACAATTGAAAAATTAAAGGTTAATTTTAGGCCAATTAAATGCCCTATTTAAATTTTTTTATTCTGTTCGTTCTAGGAAAAGCATAAGGGTATATCACTTCAAAGCCAAGAACCCAAATCAAAAATCGGAAAATGCAAAGCAAGATCAATTTAACATTCAAATAGTTTTAGGCTCATTGTGGTCTAAGCAAATGCCCCATTTAAAAATTTTGGATTCCACTCGTTCTTGGCCAAACTTCAAGTCATTTAATCTTAAGCCAGCAGAACTAAAATCGAAAATCGGACCAAAATGCTAGAATAGACTTCAGTTCTCGCCACCAACTATCTTTTTTTTTCTATCCACTGAAAACGGATGCCTCGAAGTGGTAATTTGAGTTTTACAAAGAGAAAAAAGTCAGCCGAAGCCATATCAGGTGAATACGGTGGTTGTTCTAATATGAAAACTAACTAATATGAACAAAGCAATATTTTAATTAAATCATAATGAATACTCTAAAAAGAGAAATGCAAACTAAAAATAAATAAATGTTTCTTAATTTAGGTTCAAGGTTAACATTTAACAATCAGTAGCCTTGTTTTTTTATTAGCGCCCGATATCCGGAGCACCCAATTTTCTATGTCAAATCTTACATTTAGCGTGCAATTTTTGCATATAATTAATTTATTTAACTCTAAACTAAGATTCTTCATTCAACTTTAAAGTTAAAAATTGACAAAAAAACTTTTTGCTCTACCTATTTATCGGGAGCCGCTATCGGGTGGCTATCCATTTCAATGGGAAATTTGAAAAGGCGTTTATTTTGTAAACCCCTGAAACCATTAGAAACTTAATCTAATTTTCGATTCGGCTCCGGATAGTGCTCGAATAATAAAACACGGCTATTTTCAGTCGATCATAACACATCAACAGTTCTACTTTTAATAATAAATTTAACGGTTAAAGTTCGCGAAAAAATTAACATATTGAGTAAAAACACTCGTCTATGACTCAGAAATAAATTGCACAAGAGTGCTACGTGAGTTTGGCGTCCGTTAATAAGTTTGTACGGCTTTCTTCAAAAAATTTGTAAATTTGATCTCCCCAAGAGACGACAAAATGTTGCCGAGAAATAGTATTTTAAATCCTACAAAGGCCTGTGTCGAGCTAAACATTGAGTTACAACATGCTGGAATTAACATTAATCCAAAACAACAGTGCGAAGAAAACTTTTGGAATTTGGAAGAACTACAGAGGGCTCAACAAAAACAGCTTCTACAAACAAAAATGAAAACCAAAAGACTGAAATGGGCCAAAAAATGTAAAGGCTGGACAATTGATAATTGGAAAAATGTTTTGTTTTCTAATGAAAGTCATTTTGAGGTGCACGGTCAACTCTCACAATAGGTGCGTTGCAGTAAAGGTGAATCGATTAAAGCAGTTCATCTTGTTCAAACCCGTATTGAAAAAAATGTTTTGGGGATGATTTAGTTTCAATGGTGTTGGTCCGTTATGTCCAGTCATTGGGGGACGATGAATTCAGATCTGACATCAATGTCTTAAAGAATTACGCAGTTCCAACAATAAAAATGATGAAGAAACGAAACTACATCCAAGGCTGTTAAAAAATATTTTTCTGACAATTCCATTACAATATTGGATTGGCCTGAAAATTTGCCTGATGTTAACCCTATCGCGAATTTTTAGGCGATCATTCAAGTTAAATTACGAAACCTGGATTTCAGTACCCTACAGGCAATGGAGACATCCCTCAATAACACATGGTATGACTCCGAAATTATGGATAAAATCTGTCAAAATTTGGTAGAATTAATGCCGAATCGAGTAAACGACTTAATATAGAAAAACTAGGGCACATAAAGTATTAAACATATTAAACTTTTTTAAATAAAATATATATTAAAATACAAAAATATTGTTACTTTGTAAATTGTAAAATTACGGTGTGGGTAACTGCAGCAGGGAAACTTTCGAATTCCAAAATGAAACTTTGCATACTGATTAAGCCCAATTTGTGCTAATTAGTGCTCACGGGAAAAAATTAGTGCTAGTCCATGAGCCGGGAAAACCGAAAAAGAAAATTTCGAAATATAAAATCCAATTTAAAAATAAAACCAAAAGTAATTTACGCCAAATTGTAAAAGTTCACAAAAGCGGCTACACCAGCGAAATTTGTGCTTTTCATAGAAATATGATTTTCTTAAATTTTCATTCATAAATAGAGGAAAAACAAACTAGCCCCTAAAAGATACTATATTGAACGTATAAAATACAGAGGTATACCGTTCAATAATATTTTTGTTGAACAACAAATTAAAAAATAGAAATACTTTATTGTAAAACCAAAGACTGAGCAATTCAGATAGCATATTCTTGTCACGCATGTTCATTGCCATCCGTAAAATATAGTGGCTGAATTTGTGCTAATCCAGAATTGGCCCAATTCCGTTGTACAACAACGACCGTTGAATTAACAATTTTCTGACAAAAAGTGTTCTACAAACCAATGAAGTTGGCACTTCTGTATGCAATCAGAAGGTATGATCATTGCCAGGTATTATGCTCTGGTAACACCGTTTTATAAAAGATGAGTTTGATAATTATAAGCCCATAGCTCTTTTTTGTACTTTTTATAAACTATTTGAGAAAATGATGAAGCGCAGACTGCTCAATTATCTCGGTAAGATTAAATTTCTAAACGAGAAACAATTTGGTTTCTTAGCGGGGAAATCTACTGAGGAAGTATTATGTTGCACTTTATAATATATTTGGCCATAAAAAAGTCTCAAAAGCATACTGCTTTATTTTTAGATATATCCAAAGCATTCGATGATCACGATATTCGGCTTACGAACTTGAGGTTCACAGGGATGAGAGGCGTCATACTAGATTGGTTTGTTAGTTATCTTAAAAACCGTCGTCAAGTTGTTAAAGTGGAAAGCTCTATCAGTGACCCAGGTAACTTAAGTTGTGCTATTCCCCAGGGGTCTTTGCTTGGACCACTGTTATTTCTTATTTACTTTAATTACCATTTTCGAAATCAACCTGTTGGGTCAGGCCACAGTGCTCGCCGACGACTTGGCTTTGGGCTATCTATTTGATTGCGATTTATCAGAATCTCAGCTTGCAATATAAACTGATTTATCAAAACTATTGCTATCGGTTGGCTTTAACCGATAAATATAGAGTTATGAATTTTACACGACCTAACGTAGGAATTGTTCGAAAAACATATATTTTTTTTATTTAATTTAATTATTTTTTTTTATTTACCATATACCTATTATCAGAAGGCTGACATCGGGCCGAATATCTCAGGTGGCGCTTGACAAAAATGTTCTTCACCAAAATGGATACGTGGAATTTCATGAATATCCAAAGATGAAAAATAGTGAAATACATAAATTCATAAGAACTTCATTTATGTTTAATAATTATGTTTAAATTTACAAAATATTCCATAAAACAACAAATTTAATAAAAATTATACATATTTCTAAAAACAAAAAAAAAATTCGGCCCTTCGACATTCGGTCCTTTGACACATTCGGAATGAATTCCTTTCCTTCCACTTTTTTCTTTGTGCGGTAGAGACACTCCATACACGACGAAATATAATTTTTAACTACTTTGGCACACTCGTGGAAACCAGTAGTATTTCCGAATATTATTTTTAGTTTTATCAATACTGAAATGCCTTTTTTGATCATGGCATTCAGCTAAAATTCTTCGACGGACACTTTTTCCAATTTCCCTGTCATTTTTCTGTAAAGCGACAAGCCAATCCTCTTCCATAAAATTTACATACAACACGTCGAGAAATGCTGGTAAAATATCTGATGGTGGTAAAACCGGGCTTCTACTCGTGGCATCTCCATAATGCATTTGGGTACCACTTCTATTGAAGACGTAACCGCCATCTACCGATACGTAAAAGCGTTTCAGTCTGTAAGTAGTGTAAAATATTTACCTAATAAAGATGGACGGAATCGATCAATCATTCTTAACAGCAGATACAGTCTTCAGATCCAAACTGTGATATTTTCTTCCAAGCTCGATGTATGCCGGCTAAAATACGCCATGGGATGTAGAAAGTTATCTTCCCCAATTGAAATAACATTCCAACCACACAAATCGGTAGTGATCTTATCTGCTTTTAATTAAGGCTAAGAAATATGGTAACCAAGGCATGTTACATTTCTCTTGTAGAAATTTATCCTTTGTTGATTTCAAAGTAAATCCGTATCGGGGAATTTTTAATAAAAATTTCGCAAATAGTTTCAACCCACTTTCTATATCGATGCCAGGTAAAATTTTATCGTCCGTATAAACGACTATCTCATTCATTTCTTGTGCGATGGCATTCGTCAAACCCGAATGGCATTCGATTAAACTCATACTGGCCGTCCGGGGTCACAAACGCAGTAAGATAACCGGAAGCTAAATCAACAACAGTTAAATATTTTTTTTCCGCGAACCCGCTTCACACTTTTTACCGGATTACCCTTTTTATCAGTCGTGTTTGTGTCCTTTTTTTCTTGCTTTTTTTCTGGAACCAATTCCATTATAATCGAAAAATGAAATGCCGAGTTCTAGGTGGATGGAAATGGGATTCTAAAGTTAATTATAGAAGAAGTTTTGTAATATGGCCACCTAGAACGGAACAGCAGTTTTTAAACGATTAAGATGGGATTGGATGGAAATGAGATTAATTAATGTTTTTTGGAAGAAGTTTTGTAATATGGCCACCTAGAAAGGAGCGTGGCTATTACGTTAGATGAATATTGGATTGTAAAATGGTTTTTGGAAAAAGTTCTGAAATATGGCCATCTAGTTGATTGGATGAAAGTCGATTATAAACTGCTGTACTTGTAACCGGATCCTAATTTTCTTCCTTTCTGATTATTGCTGTAGTGGAGAGTATAACTATTTGTTGTTTTATTGATCCAAATCGAAGGCCATCTACGCTCTTGTATTGTATTGCATGTAATGCAAAGTGTAAATAACACCTTGGTTCGAAAGGTTCTGGAGATCTCAAGGTCTTAGACTAAAAATTTAGTCTTAACTACTAAACTTTTTATTCGTTACTTAGTTGTCGTACTTTAATAATGAGAATCCTCGTGGTGCTCGCTGGATAACTCTCAATGATAGCGCAATGTTTGGCCAATGACACTACATGTCAGCGCCTATGCTAGGGGCGGCGGAAGTCGGCGTCGGCAGAATGTAACCCAACATTGTGTCAACCCAATAAATGTGTTGAGCGGCAGGCAAACTACCTGCCCTCTCCAGAAACTTTCTAAATTGAATTTTTTATCCAACGGCGAGTGCAGCAATTTATCATCAACATTCGAATAATCAAGATGCCGCTACACATTGGCCGAGTTTCGCCCTTCATTCTTAAACCATTTTAAAATCGAATTGCCATCCATCATAACAAATTCCATCATAATCGGTTAAAAAATTGCCGAGTTCCTTCCCAGGTGGCCATATTGCAGAACTTCTTCCAAAAATCTTTAAAAATTCAATTTCCATCCATTATACTTAATCTTATCATATTCGATTAAGAAACAACCGACAAGTGGCCGAGGTGGCCATATTCCAGAATTTCGTTCAAAAATCATTTAAGATTTCAGTTTCCATCCAAAATTTCAAATTCAATCAAAAACGGTTAAGAAACCATATCCAAGACATTATTCCCAAACATATTTAAGAATCCCATTTCTATTCAAGTATTTTATAACCAATCCTATCATAATCCTACAAGAATGAGACGAGTTCCGTCTCAGGTGGCCATATTTCAAAACTTGATCCATATAGGGAATCCATCTCCATCCAACATACCCAATCCCAGGCGGGCTTGTTCCAGAACATCTTCAAGAAGTCATTCTGGAACCCCTTTTCCATCAGACATACCCACCAATTCCATCATAATCGTTCCAGTGGCACTATTCTGGTAATTCCCTGGGAATAGGGAATTAGGGAAAGATTTTATATGTAATTTCAGTCCAAATATTTTTTTTGCGACCTACTAAGAAGAAAAGTTTGATGCAAATATTAATAAATTGGGAATAATTTTTCCATATTTAAATTGGCAGGGAAAATTATTCCCAATTTTATTTTGTTTTCAAAAAAATTACCACTATATTTTTACCTCAGTATGCCACAAAAAAAAATTTAAAATAGAAATTACATATAAAATCTTTCCCCAATTCCCTATTCCCAGGGAATTACCAGAATAGTGCCACAGTTGGAAATATTCCAAAAATTCTTCCAAAAAAACATTTAAGAACCCCATTTCAATCCAACATACCAAATCCCTTCTAAATCGGTTAAAAAATGAGAGAGTTACGTGCCTGGTTTCTATATTACAGAACATCTTCTAAAAATCATTCTAGAATCCTAATTCCATCTAACATATCCAATTCCATCAAAATCGGATAATAAATAACCGGATTCCGACCCAAGTGGACATATTTCAGAACTTTTTCTAAAAATCATTTTAGAATTCCATTTCCACCCAACATACAAAATCCCATCAATGAGGGCCGTTAAGAAATAGCCGAGTTCCCAGGTGATCTGGAAAAAATCCAGAATTTCTTCCAAAAATTCTTTAAGAATTTCATTTCCATCCACCATATCCAATTTCATCATAATCGGTTAAGAAATTACTGAGTTCCAACCTAGGTGACCATATTCCAGAACTTCTTTCAAAACCCATTTAAGGCTGTGTGCCAAACTTTAGGTAAAAGTAAAGGTTTCGGTAAATTTATCAAAAACTCTATGGCAAACTGATTGAAATATCTTTCCTAAAACCGGTTTTTACCGTAGGCACACAGAATAAAAGTCATATTCCCATCCAATACACAAAATTCCATCAAAATCGGTGGTTATACCTATTCCAGAGCGTTTTCCAAAAATTATTTAAGGCTGCGGGCCAATAGAAGGGTAAATCGTTTACTATGGTAAAAATCGGATCTATAGAACAGATTTTTCGATAAGCTTGCCGTAGAGTTTTTGAAAAATAATTGAATTTGCCGAAAAATTTACTTAAAATTGACTTTTACCCGACTATTGGCCCGCAGAATCTCGTTTCCATCCAACATATCTCACTTGGCTGTGAGTCAAACTAAAGGTAAAATTCAATTTTAGGTAAATTCAATTATTTTTCAAAAACTTTATGATGGCATACTGATCGAATAACCCGTTCTAAAATCGGTTTTTACGGTAGACTTACCTTAAGTTTGGCACACAGCCTTAAACGATTTATAAATGGCCGAATTCAATACAATTTTATAAACCCAAAGCACTTTAACTGTTTATTTACACATAAAATTGTTATACGGTCAATTTTACACACCACGATAAACTGGCATACGATAAATTGTCCACACGGTAAACGTAGAACCGTGAAACAGTTTATCTTGGGCATAAATTGTATCCAAGATAATCTGTTCTACGGTTAAATGTTCACGTTAAATTGAAACGCTATAAATTGTTTACGATAAAGCTACCGTCACCCACGGCGCACATCGGCTGGTTGAGACCTTTCTAACTCGATTGGATTTGATAAATCCGATGATATCGCTAACTCCGAGAAATTGCGTTATTTCGTGGTTCTTACGAATTCATTATTCGTTGCTCGCAATTTCAATATGACCAAAGATTGAACGAAAGACCTTCCTTTCGAAGGAAGATACAATATCATTTGCAAATCCAAGAATTTGGCCTATAATTTATTGTTATTGTAGTTTATTGCCTGATGTTGCCTTCCTCACTACGTTACTCGAGCGGAATATTAAACAGCACAGGCATGAGTGCATCTCCCTGTCTAATACCAGAGGTTATTTCAAAGAGGTTCGATACAGTTCGCTCAATTACGATTCTACATACCCACCCAGACGTTGTTGAGCAATTGGTGCTGAAATAATGTCGAAGGTTCTAAACAGCTCTAAAATAGCTTTTGGGCGATTTTTCATTTTCGATGGAAATTGTATGCGTGTTACTGTTTTTGAATAATCTAAAAGATCCCGCAATGATCGCGAAGTTCACGATTTCGATATCGCGATGTCCGAATAGAATTCGGAATCAGAATTTTATCAATCTTAACAACTTCCTTTAGGATATAGAGATTTTCGAGCATTTCACGGTTGCTAGCTGCTACAAAAATAAATTCTTTTATTATTTTTCTTTATCCGATTAATAACCTCTATTGAAGTGGATCCTCTTCCATTAACATTTACTTGCTGTTCATTAGCAACGAAAATGTTTTCATGATAATTTGATTCAAACTCGGTAAACCGGAGTCGATTATCCAGCCATATTTAAATTTTGACGAACTTTTTCAACAAATCTTTTAACTTTTCCCAATTTCGTTTCATAAGTCCCTCCATATGGCAAAAAAACATCTCTTGTTGACTTTTGTTTTATACTTTTTGTTATTTACTTACAGTCACTTCATTACCGACATGTCTATTCATTCATCGTATATATTCCACAATAATTTGCAACATTGTTGCAACCTTCCAGTCACCTGTGGCCCTATTTTGGTTTGCCCGGGAATAAGGAATTGGGAATTAGTGACGTTTTTTAGCAGTTGGGATCTTGTTTTCCCCATTTTTTTATTGGGAAATAAAATAAAATGGTATAGTAGTTTTCACGTTAATTTTCCTTCAATATATTTTTGGGGGAGTTGTGATTAATTCAGCTCAAATATCTCAATTAATTTGATTCATAGTTCGAACCATGGACGGCATAATGCACTTTTCTAAAGGTAGCTTTTCAAAGAAATTGAAACCTCCTTTGCTGATTTTGAATCTCCCTTATTCTAATGTAAAGGATCCGGCACCTCTTCTGATTTAAACTCTTATACATTTTTCTTTGTAAGTAACACCTTTATCCGAAATTTTCAAGCAAAGTAGTCAGAATTTTATACAATTTCGTATTTATTGTAAAGGGTCTTTCAATAGGGATGCTCGAAATTTGTTAGGTTATAGCAGCCATATGTTATTAAAGCAACATCTGTGGCCCTATTCTGGTTTTTCTCGGGAATAGGGAATTGGGAATTAGTGAGGTATTTCTAGCAGTTGGGAATTTTTTATTCTCCGAAGTGTATTCTAGCGTATGGAATTTTTTTTTATTGGGAAAAAATAATTCCATTTTATAGCAGTTTTGACGTTAATTTTTCACCATTATTTTTTTAGGGAATTGTAATTCGTACTTTTTCGAATTTTTAAACATTATTTTTTCTAATAAATATATATTTAAAAATAAATTAATCTTGTAATAAGGTCGCAACATAACGCGTTTATAAAAAACAAAATAAAAAAATTTTCCCCCCAAAAATTATTCCCAGTCTACCAGAATATACATTTGGGAACGGAAAATAGATATTTGGGAACTATTGCAATTTAGAATTTAATTTGAATTATAGATGGAAGATTTGCAAGAATCGCAACAATCAGTTTCGGATGTACGGGGCGGTATGTTGTGCCATCACTTCGAATCGAAAAAAGTCGAATCGAAAAAGTGAAAGTTGTATCGTTTTTGCTTTTCGAAAATACAACACACCGCCATTCGACTTTTTTCGAATTTCGATTGGAAGTGATGATACAACATACTGCCCCAGAATACACTTTTGGGGAAAAGGGAATAAAACTGCTACAAAATTGAAAATTTCCATTCCCCGGGAATTACCAGGGCCACTGGAAACATGCAAGAAGGCCCCTGGGTCTAGTATCCAATACCAATTAATTCATACTAGTAAAATCACCAAAAAATAGAAATAATAAAATTTAGTGTGCTTTAGATCACACTACTGAAGTAAAACTTCTAATATATATTTAATATTTATAATATAATACAGAAAAATTATAATATTGAAAAAAAAAAAATTGGTCACCCTGTGCGTTCTCGAGTGTCACCTAGCCATTTATGTCTGATGCCACAAGAGGTAACCTTGTAACTTGGTAACTTTTTCAAGGCCAACTAGTCGTAATAGATAATGTTTATGTATGTGTCACAAAATGGACAAAAAAACCATTTTTGAAATCTCTTCGCATAGTAAAAATGGCCTTGAAATATTTTTTATTTCATTTATGTATAACCACAGTACACAATGTGGTTTCATCGAAAATTTGTTTAAGTCGCATTAAAACCTGTATCATAGGCAAACGGGGAAAGAAACGAAGAAAGAATCGGTTTCTGTGATACCTCGTGTGAAATGGAGCTATACGAGGGTTGCCTTTTATATTTCGGGATTGGACAACCCTAGTGTTGCAATCTGGCAACTGACAGCTCTATCGTAAAGTTTGACTTTTTTGAGATTATACGTACTCAGAACGTTATGACATTCGAGCGCTATTTGTGTTGTTTACAGTACTCATTAACTCAACATCTCGGCGAAAAAATGCAATTAAATCGTGAACATTTTCGTGCGATTATTTTTTACAACTTTCGACGTGGATTAAGGCAGCAAGAGTGCATGGATGAACTTAATTCAATTTTTGGCGATGAAGCTCCATCAAGGACTAGTGTTTATCGATGGTATGGTGAATTCAATCGAGGTCGTAGTTCACTCCAAGACGAATTTCGTGAAGGTCGTCCAGAATCAGTTGTTGTTCCGGAAACCATTGATGCTGTGCGCGAACTGATATTTCAAGATCGTCATGTGACCTATCGTGAGATTGAGACAACCTTAGGCATTAGTGGGACCAGCATACATTCAATATTGCATAAACATTTGAATGTCAAAAAAAATTGTTTGCGTTGGATTCCACACAATTTGTCAATCGCTCAAAAAAGGCTCGTGTCGATTGGTCGAAAGAAAAGCTCAAAAAATACGATCGCGATGCTTCAAAATACGTCTATGACATAGTGACAGGTGATGAATCGTGGATTTACGCGTATGAGCCCGAAAGTAAACAGCAGTCGACTGTATGGGTGTTTCAAGATGAGCCGAATTAAACAAAAGTTGTTCGCGCACGAAGCACTTGCAAGCAAATGATCGCCTGTTTTTCGGAAAAAATGGGCACGTCGCAACCGTACCACTAGAACAACGCAGAACAGTCAATTCTGAGTGGTACACAACCATTTGTTTGCCAGTTGTCTTCCAAGAAATCAGGAAAACCAACTGCCGAAGACGGATCACTCTTCACCACGACAATACGAGCTCTCACACATCGGCTCAAACAACTGCATTTTTGAGCACTCAAAACATCGATTTGATGAGTCATCTGCCGTATAGTCCTGACTTGTCACCAAATAACTTCTTTTTATTCCCGTACGTAAAATACAAACTGAGAGGTCAACGTTTTTCGACACCTGAAGAAGCAGTTGCTGCGTTCAGAATGCATGTTTTGGAGAAACCTCAATCAGTGTGGAAAAAGTGCTTCGACAATTGGTTCAAACGCATGCAAAAGTGTATAGATCTTCATGGGGAATATTTTGAAAAACAATAAAGCGATTTTCGATGATTAATGTTTGTTTTTGTTCTCTAATCCCGAAATATAAAAGGCAGCCCTCGTAATATAGAAAAAATACATAGCTATATAAAATATATCACACGGACGAATTTTTTATGGTCACCCTGTGCGTTCTGTAGTGAGTGACATAGATGTTATAATATAGAAAAAAAAAATTTTTGGTCACCGCGTTCTCGAGTGAGTCAGTCAGTGACATAGAAGTCTATATTATGACTTTCCAATTTTCCTGTTTTTCAATTTTCCAATTTACAAATTTTCCCATTTTCCAATTTACAAACTTTCCAAATTTCATATTTTCATATTTTTTTATTTTCATATATTCCAATTTCCTAATTTCTCAATTTTCCAATTTACCAGTTTTCCAGTTAACCAATTTTCCAATTTTACAAATTTCCAATTTTCATATTTTCATATTTTCATATTTTCATATTTTCATATTTTCATATTTTCATATTTTCATATTTTCATATTTTCATATTTTCATATTTTCATATTTTCATATTTTCATATTTTCATATTTTCATATTTTCATATTTTCATATTTTCATATTTTCATATTTTCATATTTTCATATTTTCATATTTTCATATTTTCATATTTTCATATTTTCATATTTTCATATTTTCATATTTTCATATTTTCATATTTTCATATTTTCATATTTTCATATTTTCATATTTTCATATTTTCATATTTTCATATTTTCATATTTTCATATTTTCATATTTTCATATTTTCATATTTTCATATTTTCATATTTTCATATTTTCATATTTTCATATTTTCATATTTTCATATTTTCATATTTTCATATTTTCATATTTTCATATTTTCATATTTTCATATTTTCATATTTTCATATTTTCATATTTTCATATTTTCATATTTTCATATTTTCATATTTTCATATTTTCATATTTTCATATTTTCATATTTTCATATTTTCATATTTTCATATTTTCATATTTTCATATTTTCATATTTTCATATTTTCATATTTTCATATTTTCATATTTTCATATTTTCATATTTTCATATTTTCATATTTTCATATTTTCATATTTTCATATTTTCATATTTTCATATTTTCATATTTTCATATTTTCATATTTTCATATTTTCATATTTTCATATTTTCATATTTTCATATTTTCATATTTTCATATTTTCATATTTTCATATTTTCATATTTTCATATTTTCATATTTTCATATTTTCATATTTTCATATTTTCATATTTTCATATTTTCATATTTTCATATTTTCATATTTTCATATTTTCATATTTTCATATTTTCATATTTTCATATTTTCATATTTTCATATTTTCATATTTTCATATTTTCATATTTTCATATTTTCATATTTTCATATTTTCATATTTTCATATTTTCATATTTTCATATTTTCATATTTTCATATTTTCATATTTTCATATTTTCATATTTTCATATTTTCATATTTTCATATTTTCATATTTTCATATTTTCATATTTTCATATTTTCATATTTTCATATTTTCATATTTTCATATTTTCATATTTTCATATTTTCATATTTTCATATTTTCATATTTTCATATTTTCATATTTTCATATTTTCATATTTTCATATTTTCATATTTTCATATTTTCATATTTTCATATTTTCATATTTTCATATTTTCATATTTTCATATTTTCATATTTTCATATTTTCATATTTTCATATTTTCATATTTTCATATTTTCATATTTTCATATTTTCATATTTTCATATTTTCATATTTTCATATTTTCATATTTTCATATTTTCATATTTTCATATTTTCATATTTTCATATTTTCATATTTTCATATTTTCATATTTTCATATTTTCATATTTTCATATTTTCATATTTTCATATTTTCATATTTTCATATTTTCATATTTTCATATTTTCATATTTTCATATTTTCATATTTTCATATTTTCATATTTTCATATTTTCATATTTTCATATTTTCATATTTTCATATTTTCATATTTTCATATTTTCATATTTTCATATTTTCATATTTTCATATTTTCATATTTTCATATTTTCATATTTTCATATTTTCATATTTTCATATTTTCATATTTTCATATTTTCATATTTTCATATTTTCATATTTTCATATTTTCATATTTTCATATTTTCATATTTTCATATTTTCATATTTTCATATTTTCATATTTTCATATTTTCATATTTTCATATTTTCATATTTTCATATTTTCATATTTTCATATTTTCATATTTTCATATTTTCATATTTTCATATTTTCATATTTTCATATTTTCATATTTTCATATTTTCATATTTTCATATTTTCATATTTTCATATTTTCATATTTTCATATTTTCATATTTTCATATTTTCATATTTTCATATTTTCATATTTTCATATTTTCATATTTTCATATTTTCATATTTTCATATTTTCATATTTTCATATTTTCATATTTTCATATTTTCATATTTTCATATTTTCATATTTTCATATTTTCATATTTTCATATTTTCATATTTTCATATTTTCATATTTTCATATTTTCATATTTTCATATTTTCATATTTTCATATTTTCATATTTTCATATTTTCATATTTTCATATTTTCATATTTTCATATTTTCATATTTTCATATTTTCATATTTTCATATTTTCATATTTTCATATTTTCATATTTTCATATTTTCATATTTTCATATTTTCATATTTTCATATTTTCATATTTTCATATTTTCATATTTTCATATTTTCATATTTTCATATTTTCATATTTTCATATTTTCATATTTTCATATTTTCATATTTTCATATTTTCATATTTTCATATTTTCATATTTTCATATTTTCATATTTTCATATTTTCATATTTTCATATTTTCATATTTTCATATTTTCATATTTTCATATTTTCATATTTTCATATTTTCATATTTTCATATTTTCATATTTTCATATTTTCATATTTTCATATTTTCATATTTTCATATTTTCATATTTTCATATTTTCATATTTTCATATTTTCATATTTTCATATTTTCATATTTTCATATTTTCATATTTTCATATTTTCATATTTTCATATTTTCATATTTTCATATTTTCATATTTTCATATTTTCATATTTTCATATTTTCATATTTTCATATTTTCATATTTTCATATTTTCATATTTTCATATTTTCATATTTTCATATTTTCATATTTTCATATTTTCATATTTTCATATTTTCATATTTTCATATTTTCATATTTTCATATTTTCATATTTTCATATTTTCATATTTTCATATTTTCATATTTTCATATTTTCATATTTTCATATTTTCATATTTTCATATTTTCATATTTTCATATTTTCATATTTTCATATTTTCATATTTTCATATTTTCATATTTTCATATTTTCATATTTTCATATTTTCATATTTTCATATTTTCATATTTTCATATTTTCATATTTTCATATTTTCATATTTTCATATTTTCATATTTTCATATTTTCATATTTTCATATTTTCATATTTTCATATTTTCATATTTTCATATTTTCATATTTTCATATTTTCATATTTTCATATTTTCATATTTTCATATTTTCATATTTTCATATTTTCATATTTTCATATTTTCATATTTTCATATTTTCATATTTTCATATTTTCATATTTTCATATTTTCATATTTTCATATTTTCATATTTTCATATTTTCATATTTTCATATTTTCATATTTTCATATTTTCATATTTTCATATTTTCATATTTTCATATTTTCATATTTTCATATTTTCATATTTTCATATTTTCATATTTTCATATTTTCATATTTTCATATTTTCATATTTTCATATTTTCATATTTTCATATTTTCATATTTTCATATTTTCATATTTTCATATTTTCATATTTTCATATTTTCATATTTTCATATTTTCATATTTTCATATTTTCATATTTTCATATTTTCATATTTTCATATTTTCATATTTTCATATTTTCATATTTTCATATTTTCATATTTTCATATTTTCATATTTTCATATTTTCATATTTTCATATTTTCATATTTTCATATTTTCATATTTTCATATTTTCATATTTTCATATTTTCATATTTTCATATTTTCATATTTTCATATTTTCATATTTTCATATTTTCATATTTTCATATTTTCATATTTTCATATTTTCATATTTTCATATTTTCATATTTTCATATTTTCATATTTTCATATTTTCATATTTTCATATTTTCATATTTTCATATTTTCATATTTTCATATTTTCATATTTTCATATTTTCATATTTTCATATTTTCATATTTTCATATTTTCATATTTTCATATTTTCATATTTTCATATTTTCATATTTTCATATTTTCATATTTTCATATTTTCATATTTTCATATTTTCATATTTTCATATTTTCATATTTTCATATTTTCATATTTTCATATTTTCATATTTTCATATTTTCATATTTTCATATTTTCATATTTTCATATTTTCATATTTTCATATTTTCATATTTTCATATTTTCATATTTTCATATTTTCATATTTTCATATTTTCATATTTTCATATTTTCATATTTTCATATTTTCATATTTTCATATTTTCATATTTTCATATTTTCATATTTTCATATTTTCATATTTTCATATTTTCATATTTTCATATTTTCATATTTTCATATTTTCATATTTTCATATTTTCATATTTTCATATTTTCATATTTTCATATTTTCATATTTTCATATTTTCATATTTTCATATTTTCATATTTTCATATTTTCATATTTTCATATTTTCATATTTTCATATTTTCATATTTTCATATTTTCATATTTTCATATTTTCATATTTTCATATTTTCATATTTTCATATTTTCATATTTTCATATTTTCATATTTTCATATTTTCATATTTTCATATTTTCATATTTTCATATTTTCATATTTTCATATTTTCATATTTTCATATTTTCATATTTTCATATTTTCATATTTTCATATTTTCATATTTTCATATTTTCATATTTTCATATTTTCATATTTTCATATTTTCATATTTTCATATTTTCATATTTTCATATTTTCATATTTTCATATTTTCATATTTTCATATTTTCATATTTTCATATTTTCATATTTTCATATTTTCATATTTTCATATTTTCATATTTTCATATTTTCATATTTTCATATTTTCATATTTTCATATTTTCATATTTTCATATTTTCATATTTTCATATTTTCATATTTTCATATTTTCATATTTTCATATTTTCATATTTTCATATTTTCATATTTTCATATTTTCATATTTTCATATTTTCATATTTTCATATTTTCATATTTTCATATTTTCATATTTTCATATTTTCATATTTTCATATTTTCATATTTTCATATTTTCATATTTTCATATTTTCATATTTTCATATTTTCATATTTTCATATTTTCATATTTTCATATTTTCATATTTTCATATTTTCATATTTTCATATTTTCATATTTTCATATTTTCATATTTTCATATTTTCATATTTTCATATTTTCATATTTTCATATTTTCATATTTTCATATTTTCATATTTTCATATTTTCATATTTTCATATTTTCATATTTTCATATTTTCATATTTTCATATTTTCATATTTTCATATTTTCATATTTTCATATTTTCATATTTTCATATTTTCATATTTTCATATTTTCATATTTTCATATTTTCATATTTTCATATTTTCATATTTTCATATTTTCATATTTTCATATTTTCATATTTTCATATTTTCATATTTTCATATTTTCATATTTTCATATTTTCATATTTTCATATTTTCATATTTTCATATTTTCATATTTTCATATTTTCATATTTTCATATTTTCATATTTTCATATTTTCATATTTTCATATTTTCATATTTTCATATTTTCATATTTTCATATTTTCATATTTTCATATTTTCATATTTTCATATTTTCATATTTTCATATACATATTCCTATTTTCCAATTTTCAATTTTCCATTTACCTGTTTTCTAATTTTCCAATATTAAAATTTACAAATTTTCGAATTTTCCAATTTTTCAAATTTCGAAATTTCCAATTTTCCAATTTTTCCAATTTTCTATTTACCAATTTTCCAATTTTTTTAACCAATTATTAAAATAAAATGGTATCAACTAATGTTCCACCTAGGGATTTATGAATTGTCATGGCACATCCTGATACTAAAGGAAAATGATTTCGTTTTGCGTTTATTGTTTCGTTCGCCTCGTTCGATTACACTTTTCGTAACGCATTTGCCAGCTTAGTCCCCAAATCAAAGAAGTTTTACTTCAATAAAAATTGTCACATATGTACATACTCGTAAGCGTAACTAAAATATCCCTTTTTCAACCAAAAAACTAAAAAAATGGCTTAAATAAAGTCCAAACCACACAAATGTGTGAGTATGTAATGGCGTTTTTGATAAAAAATGACGCTTGATTTGAAATACAACCAACACAATTGTATGTATAGTTAGTGTTTTTTTCGGACGAAATAAGTTTGAAAGATAGGCGCAAATGTGTAAGTTGGCTCAAAACACATACAAAAATAAATTTTTGACATGGTACTTTTGCCGTACTCGCACAATTGTGTTAGTAAATCACAAAAGGGATATAAAATGATTAATTAAATAATTTCCGATAAAATGACATTCGTTGATTTGATTAGTATCCTACATTTAATTCACAATTATATGATTATTTTCTAGCAATCTGCTGTAAAATAGTGCTTAACTTACCTATTGAGAATTTTTGCAACTAACTACTACACAATGTTTCATTCTGCACGCAACCAAAATACATGACATTTTCTATCTCCATTAAAAATAAAAAAGCAAAATCTCCATCAATTTTTTACTTTTTTTTATTATTTTTATCATTTTCTTATAATTTTTCTAAAAAAATCTAATTGCAAATAGTACGAGCTAACGAATAAACTATGTATTAATACGAGTGAATCATGTGTATATAGTGCATTAAATGGATTGCTACATGAAATAGTGTTGTGTATCGCCCCAATCGAGAGTGCGAATTTTACGTTCCAAAGTGTTTTGTGTGTGTTGTGTTTAAATTTAGTCGTCAATAACAGGCCAAAAATTACAAATAAGCGACGTATTAAATAAAGAATCATCGAAACTTGAAAAGTACATGGTAAATATGGATGAGATAACACTGGATACATGCCGAATTTGTATTTTAAAAGCGGGTGTTGTTTCGATATACGAGAAGCGGTTTGATGTTACAACGATCGCTGATATGATCATGGAAATGACCAATGTTAATGTGAGTGACTATTGCGTGCTCTTATCTGTCTGGAGATTGACAGTCTTCATGATTTATCCGTATTTTTAGATTAACTTCAATGAAAATCTTCCGAGTTGTGTTTGTTATGAATGTGTAGGACGAGTGGAAAATGCCTTCAAGCTGAAGGAGGATTGCGAGAAATCGGATTACAAGCTGAGGCAGTATTTTGCCGAAAAGTATGTATACAAGTTTATTGTATTTTATGTTTTAGGAAGAAGTTCACCGTAGTTTACCCAAACTCTTTGGTGTGGTAATGGCGAAGCACCATCTAATATCGTTTAGTCAATTGAATTCAGGGGGGCTATTTGGGAATTCGATTCGATAACGAGAGTACAAGATTCATATTTGATTTTAAATAAGAATCGTTCGAATCACATTCAAATCAAATAAGAATCTTATACTTTCGTTATCGAATCGAATTCCCAAATAGCCCCCCAGTACCCGTTATTTATTATTAAAGGGCTTGTAAAGAAGAAAATATCTGAAAACCTAAATGCAAATAAGTTTAGAAATATGTAAGCTCTACGTTTCTAGTTCGGTTTTAATTGTAAATGGCTACCGTTAAAACCTAGAGTAAAATTCGATATATGAAAGGCTGACTTGCAGTTGCTGACTTGCATGAGTTCATCGGGATCGGAATCATTTTCGTAACCAAAGCTGATCGTAGTGGATTAGAGTGTACATGCAGCGTACTTATGGTTTTACTTTGGAAGTAATTGATACTGGAATTGAAGGATCAACTAATAATACAAATTTCTCAATTGTGCTTTCGTAAACCTTGCGGGAGCTTTCCACAGTATTTTTCTTAAAATCTCATATACCTGTCACCAATTCGGCATTGCTAACAACATTCTCAAACGGATTGAATATTAAATCCTTAAAGTTCGCATTACATGATTTCGTCAAATCTTTGTATTACGTCAAAGTTGCCAAACGTTGTTTGCAGGATGATGTGTCGTTACACATAATTTGATTCTTGGTAATTGGCGAACTGCTAGACCAATATCAGCAGTCCAGATTTAGAGCTGTTTTATAATGACCTTGATTAAACCGTCACAGAAACAATATCCAAGATGAGATAACAGCTGTTATTTTGTCGTTATTTTGTCAATTGTCATGCCAGCCGGAACCAAACCAATTATGGCACAGTGCACGATGCATTGTGCAATATATGATTTTTAAACTGAAACCTCATAATTACAGCCGAAACCTATCAAAGACAGACTGTCATACCACAGCCAAACCAATACACAAGAAGCACTTGTGCATTAATTGTGTTTGGCCGGAACCTTATGAAGCCAGCCAGGGGCATACTCTCTACAGCCAAACAATTGTAAACTACACTTGGATGCAAAAAAATCGCACATTGCTCAATTTTCCACAAAAGTTCAAAAATATCAAAAAAAAATCCAATATTTGTTTAATTTTTTTTCTCATGCAGTAGATTCAAAGTCTATTTCAATACCTATCCAGTGGAACCTTTTTGTATTTATACGTGCCATCAAACTGATTTTTGGGGTAAATATCTGAGGAACGTGTTTTTGTGAATTTATCAGCATGAGCCACTTCACTTTGGTGCTGCCCCGCATAAATTAGTGCAACCACTTGTGCGGCTACCTCCATTGGTATCCATTGATAAGCGAATGATCACAATTCCGATTGAGATATTTCATTGCATGCTATTGTATTGATCTTGTTGAATTATTTTTAGAATTTAATTCGAAAGCCTGCTACATGCATTTAACAAAAAATCACTTTGTTGGCTTGGTACACGTACAAAAAAGGTTCCACTGGATAGGGTTTGAAATAGACTTTGAATCTGCATTAAAAAAAATTAAACAAATATTTTGAGATTTTTTTGATATTTTTGAACTTTTGTGGGAAATTGAGCAATGTGCGTTTTTTTGCACCCAAGTGTATATGAATTTTCAGCCGGAACCTCATAATTTCAGCCGAAACCTAATAAAGCCAGCCTGGATTTAATAAAGCCAGCCGGGAACCATACTCTTCAGCCAAACTAACCATGGCACAAAAAGCACCATGGATTGTGCATTATATTTTAAGTATTTTCAGCCGGAACCTTACAATTTATAAATTTACTAGCTGAATTACCCGGCGTTGCAGTTTTAGATATTTTTCCATATTAACTTTGGAACCCGTTGAGATGTTGGAAATGATGGAGGAGGAGGCGTGAGAAATACTCAGTGACCTTCCTTAGGTATTTAACAATGTTTGTGTAAAGTTTGATTCAAATCGACCAAGGCCTGTGGCACAGAGAAATATAACGTATACAGAGAAAAAGCTGCGAACAAAATTCTACACAGTTTTCAACTGGGGTTACAATCTTGATTTGGGGTTACAAAGTAAATTTAAAAAACCAAAAATGAAAGCATTTTACTCTCCCGAATTTATTCTCATCGTTTTCATTGCGTTGTTTTGTTTATATTTTTATTTAAAATGTAAAAACTAAAAACAGAAAGAATACAATTTTGTTTGTGTTGTGTTCTGCCTTTTTATTAAATAAAAAAAAAAACAGAACACATGCCGTGTAATGTACAAAATAAAAATTTTCTAAGTGAAATTTTGTTGGTTCTCTTTATTGACTGTATAATATTATATTATAATAATTAAGATTTAGTAGATATGTGCACAGTAATTTCAATGAAATTTTGGGCGATAGACGATTGACACCTTATCAATTGATTTTGTGAATTTATATATAGAGTAAATAGATAATTCAATTAATTATTAATTCGTTCAATTCTTAACCGATTGTGATGGGATAGGGTATGCTGGATGCATTTAAGAATCCCATTTCAATCCAACATACCCAATCCCATTATAATCGGTTAAGAAACTACTGAGTTCCGTCCCTGATGGCTATATTCCAGAACTTCTTCCAAAAACTGTTTATGAATCTCATTTCCATCTAAAAAACAAAATTCCTTCATAATCGGTTAAGAGATAAACGAGTTCTGTCCTAATTGGCCATATTCCAGAACAAGTGCAAAATCTATAGTCGATTAAATTTAAAAAATTTCCATTCAGATTTAACGGTCAATCGGGTTTAACAGACACCCCCAATTAGTTCGTCAAATCGAGCGTTTACTGTATTCACGATGACATGAAGAGGTAAAATATTCCCATGTTTCATTTTCGTCTTATTGTGCGCATTACGTCACTGTAGATAACAAAACGGAAAATTTCTTAAACTTGTCGATATTTCGATTAATTGTTTAAATAAATCTGCAATAAGCGTACTTTTTTAAAAGAACTTTCTTAATTTTGATAATTACAGTTATTCTGTTTTTATTGGTGAGCACAACCAATAAAAACAGAATAATTGAAATTTATCACGGACCAATAAAAAACATAATACGATAATTGTGTCGTTAAAATGCAAAGTTCGCTAATTACATCATAAGCGGTTCTTCAGAAATTGCAAAAAACTTACTATTCTTTATATAAGCAATTAGTTAAAATTTTTTAAGTGTTAATTTATTTCAATGTATGAGAGATTAATGAAGAAGAATTTTTTTAAATTATTCTCTAAGTAGTTTAATTGGGACAAAATTTTTAATTTTGAAAATAGCAAGCTTTGAACAAAAATCAAAATTATAGCGAGTTTTGCATGTCACTCTGAAAAAATAGAGAGCTTTGAAAATAAAAACTGCCATTAACTTTTCTAAATAAATTTTATTTAAAATTAAAGCATATTTATTCTTTACGTAATTATCACCTTCGTGGCAAAAAAGTATCACATTTCTTCCTGAGATATAAAAAAATAATAAAATAAACAAGAAAATATACATAAATGGAACAAAACCAATTGAATTCGATCACCAATGTGTTCGTCATGTTCTTCGCAAATTGGATCATCTTCAATATTTTGCGTGGAGCTGTTATTGTTAATAACATGTTTATAAAAAATGAGATCGTCCATTTGAGTCCAATTTTCACCGAAGTGCTGTTTTAATAAATTTTAGACATCGGTTATTTTTGCAACAGATGGGACCGGGGATCCAGAGGTAATACTATTGCTGGATTTATTTGTACAATTCCTTTACCTTTTATGGCTATAGATCGATCAGCCCCAAGATCTGATTTATAATTTGCTTTGCCGCGCACTAAGATCTTGCTATTTAATTTCCTTAAATAAATCATTTGGTTTCCTTGAACCGGAAATGCCATTTCCCTGAGTTTTCTAGTCTTTGACCGGACAATCACCGTTTCCAAGGCTAATAACTGTTCCATGGGATCTATAATTTGGTGATAATTACCTATTATTCTAAAACACGTCCTATACCTAAACACTTTTTAAAATATACAGGACGGCTATAGCCGTCATTTGCATATATATCAACAAAAATTTGACGGGAATGGGTTAACGATAATTTCACTGAGATTTTGGGCTGATAGGCGATTGATGCCTTATGAATTTAATTTGAATATTTATACAAAATATGGTATTTTTTATTACCATGTCCATTATCTTTAAGAAATTCAAATAAATTCAATGAGCTTTTAGCCTGGTAAATGTATCAGTGGTTAATCAATTGAAGACAGATGAACTGACTTACAAATGAGTACTTATATTAAAAATTCTTGTTTTTTAATTTTTATAATCCATTTATCTAAATAATTTTGTAACAATAACATAATTTATTTATGTAAATATAATATTAATAACATGTTTTAGGCGAATTCATATTTTAAATTATAATTATTCACTCGATAAGATAATAAAATGATAAACATTAAAGTTTAAGCCAATCAATCTGAAAAATGTTTGTAATCGATGATAGGTAAGAAGTAAAACGAAATTTTGGAAATTGAGTTAATGACAAAAATGAAAACCAACTTTTCACTATACCACATAAACACGAAACTATTTGTTAATTATTTTTATTTGCAAATTTTTTTTCGTAAAGCCATTTTGTGTGTTTTCGTAAAAGTACTAGCATTAAGAAGTCTAATAATTTATAATTATGTTTTGAACAGGGATTAGTTTCCGAAAACCAATAACTAGATTTTGAATGGCAATTCGTGAACTTTATGCATCGATCTACGATTACTTTTTTCAGATTTTTCTCATTTGGCCGTTCATTAAAAATTTCTTGAAATATTTTTATATGCGGTTTACATAATTCTAACAATAATTCTGTTGGTGCACGTAATGAACCAAAACTATGATTATTTATATAATTCTTCATGAAAATAAAATACTCCGAATTTATTATAATGCGGTCACTGTCCTGTTTCACCCATTCCTTCTCGCATAATTGACAATAATTCCTTTTCAAACATTTAAATAAAGCATATCCGAGGTAATATCTTACTGCGCAATCGTCAAAGATAAAATGTTCATTATCGTTTACTAAGACCTGGTCCAAAATTTCAAAATCAAAATCTAGTTGAATTGTTGTGCTCAAATCATCGCGGATCATTTTGACATTTTTGTTATGATCATTGTTCAGGATTTGGTCGCTATTTAATTGCACCTCCGGACTGTTGAAAATTATAAAATTTTGAATTAGTAACTCGTCATCGTCTTCATCGCAATTGGTTATTGCAGAGTTTTTTAAAAATTTTATTGACATTATCTGACCAAGTATATCGTTAAACTCCTTTACAGTAGGGTTAGGCCGATTACCTACACCACCTCTTTGCCTAATTAAACCGAACAAATTCTCAATCGGATCTTGATTTAATCTGGATGTAAGAAGGAAAAATATTTGATCGTTTTGTGAAACTAAGCTATCAAATATTTGCAAAACGCCGTTAATGGTTTGAGTAAGCCCTTTAAAACAATACATAGTTTTCTTCTGTACTGGTTGAACTGATTTGACATATGATAACATTTCCAGCAGATTTTTAAAAACTAAGCTGTTAGCCTGAATTGCATTTTTATTTTTATTTTTGTCGTTTAAAATTCGACTATTTAAGTTGTCAAATAATGTGTCAATTTTTTCAATAAAATTTGCTGTTGAAAGTGAAATATCTTGAATCTTTGGAGAGAATTGGTTAAAATGACTCATCGTCCGAATAGCCCTGGCAACAGTCCAGCTAAAAATTTGAGTTGCGAAACTTACTCGCATTTTCTCAAATTTTTTTGGATTGATATGTTGTGGTGTTAATTTTGGGCATAATCTTGTTGTGTTTGTTGAATCAGTAAAGTATAATTCACTTATTACTCTCCAACTTACAATTCCATCATCGGTCTGAAAATCGGTTGTCATTAAGTTATTACGAACGGATTTTATTAAATGAGGAACATCATACAAAGCAAATATCTTTTTTCCATTTAAATAAAAGAATGGATTTTCAGGCTGAGCTCCCAACATTTTAATAGCTAACCGATTATTTGGACCCTGGTCACAAATAATACAGTTCACATTAAATCCTATGTCAAAGAGTATTGTAATATTTTTTTTAATTATCTCTACTAAAATCTCCCCTTTAATATTTGTAGCATTTGCAAAATATGACATAACATATTTATAGTTCATAAATAATCCTCTGATCATAAAAACACAAATATTTTTAGCCAATTCTTTAGATCGAGCATCACCCGAATCTGCAAATCCATCTATCTCATCGTTAACTGAGTCATACTCTAGTGATTGTCGAATCATTACTTCATCGAACACTAATACAATATGCCTTTCTATTGGGGATAATTCCTTGATTTTTTCTTTCAAATTATAAATAATTTGTGCATTAAAACCAGGCTTCAAATTTTTTATTAATTTCCAATTTATTATGCTCTGCTTTGACGGCATATTAAAACCCAGAACATCACGCATATAATTATAAGTTGCTGGTGTTTTAAAATATATTTTTTGTGAAATTAACTTTTGTTTTAATGGCCAACCGGCATATTTTGGTTTTTCTAGAACCAATAATTTTCCAAATTCTTTACTGTCCTCATTGATTTCCAGTGTGTCAATTAAATTTTCTAACACGTTTTGAGATTTTAAATTAGCATTTTCTTTGCGTAATTTCAGATTTTTTTTTTTTAAAATTCTAATTAAATTCGTACGAAATACAACTCTTTTTTTAAAAAATTCCGCCTTTCTTCTAGCTTTTATATACATTTTCTGATACATTTTCAAGGTTAGGAAACTTTTACGGCAGCTGTAGCAAGTTGATGGACACAAATCTTCACTACAAATTTTTGAAGAGCTAGGAGTGTCTGGCATGTTATCAAATTGCAAGTCGTCACTTGAATTTGCTAACTGCATGCTTCGAAATCTATTTGAATACGTCTTAATATTTTGATATTTCGTGGGAATCTGTCGATCAAAATCTTCAAAAGGCGCTTGTAAACATAGCTCAGGAACAGCATTTTTTTTTAATTTGACCTTTCCCTTATATTCATCAGAAAAATGATTATCGCAAATACGCAAATTTTTTTTATTTAGGATTTCTATTCCACACTTCGATATCCAAATATGAAATAAGGGGCTATCACGTTTAGGAAATTTATAAAATTTACGATAGGGCGAGGACCGTTTGCTTGCTAAACATGTTGGGATTGCGCAAACAATTCCGGATACTCGTTTGTCACCAATATATTCGTCCATATTATGTAAATATAAAATTTGTATATGTATTACTATTATTTGATACAACTTGATAGTTGATATAGCTGTTATTGTTAATAATAATATAACGATTATTAATACAATACGTATAATAAAATATAAAAATTTATATAATGCTCACCAATTATGTAATATGTAAGGATGGAAAATATGAATGTGAATTATGTTTTTTGTCTGCTTATTTGATTTTTAGAGTTCAAAATCTACACGGAGAAAACACACACTATATAAAAGAATATTAGTACAAGTCCAAAAAAATAATAACGAAATAGAGTAAAAATCCTACAATGTAATCATATATCGCGATTTTTTCCTCGTTGGATTTTGTAATGTACAAACGAAACGAAACGAGTAGAAATAAAAAATTTGTTTAGTTTTGTAATTTCTTTTGTATCCTCCGAAGTACTCGAGTAGTTTAATTTTTCCCAAAATAAATTTCAAAACAGAAAACATTTTGTTTTTTTTTAAAGAGAAATATTTAAAAATAAAAATAAGAAAACAATAATGAGAGCCTAATATTTTATAAATTCTCGCGAGAGTTTGTTGTTTTTGTAAAATGAGGAAATCAAAAAAATTAAATAAAGTTATTTTTAGCTTTACTTCTGTATAAGGTTATATTTTTCTGTGCCTGTGGCTTTATATAAAAAATATACATAAACAAACAATGAATTATAGATCCAAGGGTCCGACCGCTCGGACTCCGATCCATTTATTTAAACTCATTCCTTAATCATCAAATGAGATAGAACAGAATTTTTTAAAATTTGTTTAGCCATTCTTAAAATATCGTAGATCCATCCAAAATTGTAAATACTCATTTGGGAATTTAAAAAAAAAATTCAATGCCAATAACATTACGTAGGGCCGAACATAAAGTTATAGTAAAAAGCAAGTCTTCAATTATAAAAATAGTCCTATCATGAAGGAAAATACGAAAACTCGAAATTTTTCAAGCTCTACAAAATCTGGGTACTTTCAGAGTACTTTACTTTGCTTTGTCTATTCTAATGATTCATTCATCAGTGTAAGCGTTTAGCTGGTTTTATTTAAACTAAGATCAGTGGCTCTGTGATACCCCAATGAAAGGTTTTATTTTGATTCAGTCGTAAACAGTATACACGTTGACATCATTACATGTTCAACAATGTTATCCGATTATTATTTGGGAAGTTTCTGCTGTGCAAATAAAATACTTTTAAATTTTTTAAATACCTCAAAATCAGAACTTCTTCATTTAATTATATAAGCTGAAAAATAAAAAACCAATTTTCCAGAAAATCTACATTCGCATTAGATGATATAAAACCACCATTAGAAGAATATTGTCAAGAAGAAGTCCCGGTAGATGTCCAAATAGAAATTAAAAAAGAATTAAATGAAGAAGAATTGCTGAGTTTAAGTGTTGCGGCTGCTGTTGCAGGTGCAAATGTAAACCAACACCCTCAATCGCAACATCAACACCTTCAACAGTCACATTATGACCATCACCAACAGCAAGAAACCCAAACCATCACATTAATATCAACCGAAGAAGCCGACGACACATATAGCCTGTTACTAGATCCCGATAGCCACATGCAGACCACTACAATTTGTGTAGAAAAAGCCGAGTGCAACAGCATGGAGGCAACTCAAATCACTCAAATTGTGAATGAAGAGGACGACGAAGAGATTCCAATAGAAACGGTTGTGGTTCGTTCGCGCTGTATAGAAAAATCGTTGCGGAAGGACGAACCCATTGAAGAATTGCAATGTGAATATTGTGACAAAAAATTTCAATTCCGTGCCAGCCTTAGTAATCATTTGCGAGTGCACAAGGGTAAATCGAGCACGCCGCATGTATGTAATGTGTGCGGCAAAGAATTTAAACTACGCCAAAATCTAAACAATCATATTAGAACGCATACGGGTGAGAAACCATTTGAGTGTGACATATGCCTGAAGAAATTCTCGACGCGAAGTAATGTATTTAATCACCGGCGAACACATTCCGACGAGAAACCATATGTGTGTGATGTTTGCGGGTATGGAACCATTCTTTTAATAATTGGTTTGAATCGTAAGCTTTGACCGATTTTTTTTTGCAGGAAACAATTTCCAACGATTTCACATTTACGTAACCATAATTTATCGCATGTGCCCATATCAGAGCGTAAATATAAATGTGAGAAATGTAATAAAACGTTCCGGGATCGGAAAATTTTCAAGCGGCACTTGAACATTCACAACGGGATACGGAATGAGATGTGTGAGATTTGTGGTAAAAAATTCTGTAATAAAAACGATGTGACCCGACATCATAAAACGGTACACTTGGGCATTAAAAAATACGTGTGCTCCGTATGTGGCAAAGCGTTTTCGAATTCTAGTAATTTAGAATCGCATTTTAGAATTCATACAGGTTAATATTATCGATCGGATGGTGATGTTTGTTAGCCTCTGCGAATTTAATCCTTTTTTCTATATATGTATTTATAGGTGAGAAACCATTCGAATGTAAATATTGTGATGCAAAATTCAATCAGTCAACACCGCTAGTAAAACATACCAAGCTGCATGTGGAACGAGGGGATCAAATGAAAATTATGGTGGTAGTACATCAAGAGGAAGAAGAACAGCAACAAATGAATTAGGGAAATGTTATTTTTAATACGGGATTTATGTTATAACAGTAAAAATAAAATCAATTCTAATGTGAATTTTTTTTTATGTTTTAACAATTTTATTTTTATCAATTATAATTATTGTTATAATTTTATAAATAAACAAAAAACGTTATTAGTTTTTCTTTTTTGATTTTTTTATTATGGCATAATTTTATATTTTTAATTAAATGTAATATATCTTTTAAAATTTATTATTAATATTAATTAATTGAGTATAATTCACACTATTCAGAAGCATACACCCTACTACTATGTACTACTACATGTTACTACTATAATTATACTTAAAAAATAGTTCTCTAATAAAAAGCAAAACCATTTATAAATAGTTACATTGTAAGTATAATTAATAATTAAAACAAAATTTAATATTGTAATAAATAATTATTTTGTAAAACACAGAAATTAAACTATTTATTTTTGGCTTTTAATTACTTATTAAAATTTTAAAGATTTATAAATTTTCATTTAGTGTTTAATTGTATGGCGAACTGAAGTGAAACAAATTGGATGTTGAAACGGAGTAAAAGACCAAGTAAGAAAAGAAAAGCTCAACACTCACCAGAAATGGCAGAAACTTTACCATCAACTTCAAAAGAGGTTTCTAGAAAATAGTTAATCATCAAGAAACAACTAGCTCTAGAACAACAACCAGCTAAACCAAAAGAGGAATCGTCTCCACCAATAAATATCGCTGAGTCCTCATCAGAGGTAGAAAAATCAACTGAACGGCAACCAGCTCAACAAAATGAAGCACATCCAAAGATAAAAGCATCACCACCGATTTTTATAGCAGGAGTAACCAACTAATCCAAAGTGTAATGAGTACTCTCACGGAACATAGAGTATAAAATTACTGCTCTGAACAAAAATGTATGGAAGATTAACATTTCAAATCCAAACGCAGTGGTACACGCACGAAAATAAAAACGATCGTCCCATCAAGGACATGGCAAGAGACCTACATCTAACTTGTGAAAGTAATTCAATAATGGAGGATCTAGAAAATAAAGGATTTAAAATCCTTGATGCCGCGAACATTATTAAAAAAGAGAGACGTAGCGGAGAGAACCGACTAGAAGCCGTTTCAAAAAGAGGGCTTCCCCCGTTCATGCTAATGTTTGATAAATCATAGTAAATAGAAAAAATAACTGGCATACTCAACATGCGAGTAAAGATCGAAGTTGTTAAAAGAGGCAGTACAATATAAAAATGCCAAGGCTATAACCATACGCAACGATATTGCGCGCGCGAACCAAGATGTGTGAAATGTGCTGGAAAGCACCCAACACAAACTGGCAAACTATCTAAAGAACAACCAGCAAAATGAATAAATTGTAATGGGCTGCACCTAGCCAGCTACCGAGGATGTGAGGTGGCCAAGCAGCTACAGAAAATAAGGGATCAATCACACAAACCCTCCTCTAAATCATCAAAACAAGGATCGAGCAAGAAATGAAGCATCTATGAGTAGGAAGAATTATACATATGCGCAGGCCTCATCAAATTCGAAAGAAAATGAGACCAACGGTACCGACAATTTCAAAAACGCTCTCTAAGTAATTTTAAATAGCTTTGAGGAACAAAATAAATTAAATAAGTTAATTCTGGATTGACTTATTCTGCTGGAAATACCAAGTTCCAAAATAGTTAAAAATAAATAATGTATGCAATCATTAAGAATAGCCTTATGGAATACAAACGGATTAACACAACACCTAGAAGAATTAGAACTATTTTTAAATACCGAAAAATTGACATATGCTTAATATGAGAAACACATTTTACCAGCAGCTCCTATGTATCAATCCGGAGATATACTTACTACCATACCACACATCCTGCAGAACGAGCAAGAGGAGGGTCAGCTATATTTATTAGGGATAATATCAATCATCGTGAAAAATTAAAAATAGAAAAAGAATCCATGCAAGTAACCACCGTGACGGTTAATTTTGGCCAACACAACAACTGTAATATATTGGCAATATATTGCCCCCACGGTATAACCTAAAGAAAGAAGACTACATTAACTTGTTCCAGAAATTAGGAAGTAACTTAACGTTCAAGAAAAACCTGTCCAAAGGGCAAAGAATTACTTGCAGCTGCCCAATACTCAAACTGTGAATTATACTGAGGGAGGAAACCAACGTACTGGCCAGCTGATCCTGGGAACGCTACATCTTAGAATATGATAAAAGTATAATATCTGATCATTCTCTTATTATTTTGACGGTTAGTGAAAACGTAATAGAAAAAACAAATTCGCCGCAGCTCACAAACAACAAAACAAATTGGGAATTGTTTAAGCAGTTAGTAATGGAAAAAATAGAACTTCAAGTGCCAATCAAAAGTGAAAATGAAATAGAAGCGGAACTAGAGAGGCTCTTTGATTTCGTAAAATGGTCGGCTTGGGAATGCACCCCCAAATTATCATCCAGGAAATAAAACTCCGTTATTTACCCAATAGAAGTAAGAGAACTAGTGCAGGAAAAACGGAAAGCCCGAAAGAAATGGCAGAATACAAAAACGACCAAAAACGCAGATCCCTCTAATCAAAACAAACGATGGGAAATAGGCTAGAAGTGCGAAAAATAAAGCTGACCTGTTTACTGAACATCTTGAAGAAACATTTCAACCTCTAGGTTGGCAGACCAGTTACGAAAACACTGCTGATGCGCCCAGAATATCTGATTTCGAAAATATCAAGCCTCTAACATTGAAAGAACTAAAAGCTGAAATAAAGAACATAAAGGCAAAGAAAGCTCCTGGTTACGATCTGATAACAGGGCAAATAATAAAGGAGTTGCGTGAAAAAAGCACCCGTAAATTACTGCACATAATCAATGCGACCCTTAGTAAAAAAAACATGTGCCAATGCAGTGGAAAGTAGCAGAAGTGGGTGATAGAAAATCTAACCGGTCAATTTCACTTCTACCAACACTAGCGAAATTGTTTGAGAGGCTGTTGCTCAAAAGATTGAAAAAAACCATAGAACAAAGAACCTTATCCCAGAATATCAGTTTGGTTTCCGAGAGAAACTATCTAAATTACCGAAACAATATTATATGATTTTAAAATCATACAAAGAAAATCGCCATTTTAGAATGAAATATGAAGATTAAAATTCCAAGCTAGAAAAGATTTCGGCAGGAACCTCGCAGGGTAGTGTTTTGGGACCTATTCTTTGCCTGCTCTATACCAGAGATTTATCACAATTAAACGATGTTACTGTTGCAACATTTGCTGATGACACTGCAGTTCTCTAGTAGAAGACACTATCGACAACGAAACTTCCAAGAAGCTTGTGACAAAATCGCCCAAATGAGGCTGTGACTCCAGAAAACATAAAAAATTCACTAGATTGTTTTGAGAGACCATAAAATTTGCTCACAATGGACCAAAAACGATAAAAGGGTTTTTATGCGGTATGTGACAATGGATGAAACATGGATTCACCACTATACACGTCAAATGGGCAATTAGCATAAGATGCCGGTGAAACTCATCCGAAACGACCAAAATCACAACAGTCGGCTGGAAAGGTTAGGGCGTCTGTACTTTGCGATGATGAATAAAATGTATTTTCCCCAAAAAGATTGTGTTTTCTCTGTTAGAGCGGGAACTTTTAAGACAATGTGGTGCATTGGTCTAATGAATATGATCTTGGATAAATGTGATAAATGTGACATTTAAAATAACTAGATCAGGATACCAAACAGCTAATACGATTTTTTTTTTTATTGTGATTTACTGAGGCCTAGATAATATTAATCCACGCACGACCTATATTTTTTAAATTTTGTACTTTGTACGTTACTTGTGTTTTTCGCCTCCGATTGAAAAAACCAGGTGAACACACAAAACTAGAAGCCTCAAAAAGAATTTATTCGAATGGTGCTCACTCGTTGAGTCTTCAACCGTAAGTAGTTTAATAATTTATCTGTCAATTTTTTCTAACTTCAGTTTTTTCCACTTAGTTGAAACGAATATTAATTATATTAAGCTATAAATACGCAATTGAATTAAAATTTGTTTGAAGTTAGTATTACAGCAGTGATTCAATGATTATAAAAAATAATCGATCAACTGTCACGTTTACTTGGTCAGTGGTACACTTACTACTTACAATAAAGTCCTTCATCTGATTGCGAATCGATATAATAATTTGATAATTTCGTTTGCAATTTTATCGTAATCATTATTTCAATGTCGATTTCCAGTCATGAACTAAAGTTTATCGGACATCCACGCATATTTCTGTAAATGAATAATATTCGCAGTGTTTTACAGATAAGAAAAATATTCAAAGTTAATTTATTCACGTTACGCGTATTATCTCTGTGCCAAAGTTGGCTCGGCTAAACGTGCGCTAATCGTAAACAGTAAATTATAAATATAATCGAATATTCAGACCGGCAAAATAATCGTGTAATTTTATTACCCTTCTTATCGTTAATACTTATCTGTCTTCCCCATTTTTTTGCGCGTGTTAACTAATTTTATTTCTGTCCAAAATATTTTCAATTATTTATTTATTATTAATTTCAAAAACGCTTTTGATCTAATGCCTCAGATAAAGTAGTTCTCCGAAACAAACAAAAAATAATTTTGTTTTATCACAAAATAATAGCAGAAAGAGTGACAGACGGATTTTAATTTTATAATTGGCATTCAGCTGTATTAGAGCAACAGTGCGTCATTGACATAAGAAATACCTTGCCTTAAAGGTCTACTTTGTTAAATTTGATTACAAATCATTGATCGTATGGCTAAATTATTGATTTAATAAGATAAGACGAATTTGAATGACATATGCAAGCTAATCAGAATTATTCAGAAAATTGGTTATATGATGAACAATAAAAACAAATTTTAGATTATCGGGTGATTTACCCATTTGATTAATTTTAACCGATTTAAAAATACATTCCTGGTTATCCGAAGTAGCGGGAGTGGCCTGAAAATTAAAACGCGTTTACATAAAAGTCGGTAGGTAACCTACAAATTACGGTGGCGACACTAGGCTACAATAAAACATAAGATGGCGGAAATTTGTCAACAACGGAAAATAAGATATTACACTACTCGCCAAAAGTGGCAGCACTCTCACAAAACAGATTTATTTTGTTATAGAACCACCGATATTTTTTATTCATTTTGTATCTCTTTTTTCACAAAATAAAACTTAAAATGACAAATTGATGAATCTCCGAACTAAAGGAAGGCGGCGTATGAAATCTTGAAATTTAACAATATTCCGTCTAGCCGCCATTTCTTAACGAGTTACGATGGAAATTGGATGGTAGTATTGGTGAGGGATTATAAAGTGAGTTTTGGACAAAATTCTAGGTACTCTTCATGCTGGATCAAACTTGGCCATTTCATAACCAATCATTATAAAATTTGGTTTCTAGATGGATTTTTGATTGAAATGTAAATTTTGGGAGCTGGACATTCGACACGGAGAGAACTAAGCCAGCGTTTCTCAAAGTGTGCTCCGCTGAGCTCCGGAGCAGCCTAAAGGCAGTGAAGTTATTGAAAATCGGTTTAAATCTCTTGTTGGTGAAAGTCACAGTGTTAATTAAGTAATCAAGTGTATGAGAATAAAAATAAAAAGTCGAAGAATCCTAAAAATACAGAAAATACTCAAATTTCAAGAAAATTTAATTTTTGTGCGAACACTCATGGTTTTATGAAAACCAATTGTCCTGCGTACGGCGAGAACTGCAATAGTTGTGATGGTTCCAATCATTTTGAAGCACTTTGTAAAAAGAATCTAAAGAAAAATAGTGACAAGGGTTCAGTAAAAAAAAAGTAAAAATTAAAACGGACAGTGAAAGTTATTGATTTTCTTTGTGTAGCTGCAGATACAAGCAGTTGATAAATAAATAAAATCAATATAAATTGAATAAAATATTTATTATTGTCTTTGCATGAAATAGTTTGAAATAGAATAACTAAATTTTCAACGAAAAAATAAAACAATGTGAGCAAATGTGTTGACACGAAAAGCATTAGTGATGAAAGCATTTATACAATTAAATGAATTACTCTAATTATCAACACTCCCACTAATTAATTTAATTAAAATTTTTTAAACGGATTGATGACACATTTTCCTTGAATTGTGGACCTGGTAATGGCTTAGTAAACATGTCTGCCATCTGATCCTTTGTTGAAACGAAAACTGGTTCGATAATTCCTTTTCTATATACTCACGAATAAAATGATATTTTATATCAATATGTTTGGTTCTTTGATGAAACTCGGCATTTTTGGTAAGCATAATTGCACTTTGATTATCGATTTTGATTGTGGTTGCTCGTTCTTGTTCATATCCAAGATCTTTTAATAATTGACGAAGCCAAACTGTTTCCTTTGCTCCATCAGAAACAGCCATATACTCAGCTTCAGTGGTTGAGATTGCAACAGTTTTTTGTAAATAACTTTTCCAGGTGATAATTGCATTTTCAATAAAAAAAATGCATGACCACAAGTTGATCGTCTTGAATCAATATCACGACCAAAATCCGAATCGGTGAAACCATTTAAACTGACTGTTCGCCCACTGTATTCGATACCATAATCAATTGTACCTTTGAGATATCGAATGATTCTTTTAACTGCACCGACATGTATTAAATTTGGATTTTCCAAATACCGGCTAACAGCTCCCATCCCACTGCATATGAAATGCCTGGTCTTGAAACAATTGCGGCAAACATTAATGAACCAACAGCTTGTCTGTATGGAAATGATTTATTCTCTTCCTTTTGCGATTTTTGTAAAACAAAATTGTGATCGGCTGGAGTACGGATTGTTTTACATTCGTTCATTTGAAACTTTTTAATCAATTTTTTTATATATTCTCGTTGAGTGATGAACATCCTTTTATTTTCACGATCACGTACAAACTCTAATCCAATATAATGATTTTCATATCCTTTAGTAATTTTGAAATTTGATGACAAATGGTCCATGACTATGTTTAATATTTCTTTACTTGGAGATAAAACCAAACCATCGTCAACATACAAAAGTAATATTACTTTTTGACCATTTATTTCACCTCGAAAAACACAGTTATCTGCATCTGATTGTATCATGTTAAATTCTTTGAGGAATTTTGTGAATTTCTGATTCCATATTCTTGAAGCCTTGTTTGAGGCCATACAAACTTCTTTTTAAACGACATACCATGTTTGGGTTGTTGTTTTTTACTCCTTTTGGTACTTCCATGAAAATTACCGTGTCAAGTTCACCGTTAAGAAATGCAGTCTTAACATCAAATTGCATAATTTCCCAATCTTCAATTGTGGCAATGCTTAGAATAGTTCGAATTGAATCATATCTGACGACAGGTGAAAACGTTTCACTGTAATCAACACCTTCTTGTTGTGAAAACCCTTTTGCAACCAGACGAGCTTTGAATATAGTTCCATTTGTACTTGGTTTAATTTTGAAAACCCATTTGCATCCCACAATGTTTACGTCCTTTGGCCTTTCAACCAATTCCCAAGTTTCGTTTTCATGAAGTGAATTCAATTCTTCATCAATTGCTTTTTCCCATTCGGCTCGATCTGAAGATTGTAATGCTTCGTCGTATGAAACTGGTTCAACTACAACTGCTGAATATCCTGACACAATCAAACGATCTGTTTGTTTAGGATTTTGCCAGAAACTGTATCTGTCATTGTTGCCTCAATAACGGTTTCATTATCTTCCGTTGCACTATTAGTGACTACTGCAACAGAATCATTTGTTTCATTTTCATCTTCAGTCATGATGTATTGATTAATAGCTGTGCCATTATACTTTCAACTCTTTCAACTTCATTTTCAATGACATTATCATCACCACCAATAACAAAAACTTTTTCATTTGCTTCATTGAAATGAACGTCACAACTAATAAAAACTTTTTGTGTGCTTGAGTCATATAGACGAAAATTTTTGTTGGTGGGCTCGAATCCAACAAAATTAACCTTTTTAGCTTTTGGATCCCACTACTTTCTTCCAAGTTGCTTTGGAATTTGAACAAAACATTCCGTTCCAAAAATTTTAACATGGCTCAAGTCTGGCTTTGATCCAAACCATTTTTCATATGGAGTACCGTTAACACACTTGCTGTTTGATGAACGATTCAATAAATAAACTGCGGTACGTACTGCTTCTGGCCATAATAATTTTGGTAATCCGCTGCAAATTAACATTGTTCTAGCACTTTCTTGAATTGTTCGATTGTCTCGTTCGATACGACCATTTTGTTCTGGTGTATATGGAGGTTCCCATGTGATTCCTTCTTTCAACAATAAATTTTTGACATCTCGATTAGCAAATTCCAGGCCATTGTCGAATCGAAATTGTTTGATTCGGCTTCCAATCGTGTTGTGAATCAATGGAATAAGATTGCTCAAATTAGTGTATACTTCAGCTTTCGATTTTAAGAAGTATACATATCTGAAGTTAGTGGCCTCATCTTTGATGAACATGAAATAACGGCTTCCATTGATTCCCTCTTGCTCCATTGGGCCGCATAAATCAGCATGCAAAAACTCTTCTTTTTCGGCTGAACGAATTGGTGTTAAGTTATGTGAGACTCTTGTCATTTTACCCAATTGACAATCTTCACAGAAAAATGTATCATAATCAGATAAGTTTACGCCAATGACTATATTTTCATTCGCCATTTTCTTGATTGTTTCGACATTGATGTGTCCCAATCGACGATGCCATTGTTGAAGCGAAACTGATGCAACATTTGCACATTCATTCATTGGACGACGAAAGTTCATTTTTATTTGTCTTCGTTTATCTCTATCACCAACTGCTACGATGTCTCCATTGGAATTTAAAACTTTGCAACCATCTTTTAAAATAAGCACATTGAATCCTTTGTCAGTTACCGATTGAGTTGAAAACAGGTTTTGCTTCAAGTTTGGAACATATAGCACGCCTTCCAATCGCCGGGTCTCCCACTGATCATTTACTCTGGCTTCCACCAAAATTGTTCCGAAACCATGAATATTTAAACAATCATCGTTTCTTATTTCAACGGTTTGTTGATTATCTATGTGGATGTCTTTATAATCAATAAACCATTGTTTATGGAACGACATATGGCTTGAAGCACCTGAGTCAGCAATCCAAAAATCATTTTGACAGTGTTTGTATGAATTGGCCGACACACAAAAAGCTACATCATTCCTACTTTTAGATGAATTTTTGTTTGGATATTCTCGAACCCAATGACCAATTTCTTGGCAGTTATTGCATTTAGTTTTCTTTTTCAATTCATTAATGTTCGTACTACTTCCGAATTTCTGTTTTGGTCTCAGTTTTGAAGCAAAAGCAACACCTGCATTTTCTTCGTCAGCATTATTCTTGTTCAAATTGTCTTCTTCCAATTGCAGTGATGATAACATCGTATGAAGCGAACGAATTTCTTTGGTGTTGTACCAAACGGTTTTATAATTGTTAAACTTTGACGGTAAGCTACTAATGATGCGAACCATTTTTAATTTTACGGATAACTTTTCTCCGGTGTTTTCAATTTCAACAGCTAAATTGTTGACTTTCGCAATGTAATTGGCCACGCTTTCATCATCTCTCATTTTTAATGCAAAGTACTCTTCAAGTAAATTCATTAAGCGAACTTCTGAATTTTTTTCATAAATATTAGCTAATTTATCTAACATTTCTTTTGTTGTTGTATATGATAAAACAAGATTTGCACGTTCAGTATCCAACGACTGGATAATTGCATTCATGGCTTTTCCTTCATTGCGATCAAATGTTTTTTTGATTTCATTTGATTCGGTATTTGCTGGTATTTTACCTTCCACATTGTCCATTAAACCACATGCTCTCATGTACGCATGTAATTGAAACTTCCAAAGACGATAATTCGATCCATTTAATCGATGACCATTGAAATTATTATGTTCTTCCTTTTTATTGTTTAAATCCATTTTGTAAATATTTAAAATAAAATTCTGAATTTTATTTTATTGATGTACGACGACTACGTTTCGGATTTTGCTTGATAACTAATTTCACTAAACCAAATAACCGATCAGCGTACGTTTAACGACGACTGGCTGATTCAATATCTTTCAAGGTGATGTAATTCGTACGGTACGGCAACCGACTTGAATTGGATACTATATATAATGTACGCTACGACGAGACGACTATAATTATATATATATAGCCTGTTTTTCCAACACCCATTTTAACGCGTTGGTCGATTGTTAAATGCTCCATACTCTTAAATGGCAGAATGTCAACTAAATAAATGACAGCGTACTTGACGTTTATCTTTGACAGATGTCGGTATACAGATTTCTACTTTATCAACCTCGAATTGGATAACCCTGTAGTGTAGTTAAAAGTGTTAATAATGACTTGAAACCTATTGTCTATTCAAGTGGTAAAGCCGTAAATGAAGCAAATCGATTAATTTAAAAATATAATGATGTGTTTGATGGTTATGGACTCCTGCCGGGAGAAGCAGAGATCGAAATTGATGAAAGTATTAAACCTGTTGTTCGATGTCCACGCAGAATTCCTATGGCAATGCGATCAAAACTTAAGCAAGAGTTGGATTTACTGGTAAAAGATGACATGAGCCAGCCAATACAAAATGGGTGAGTAATATTTTTTTGGTAAAACAAAATAATACTTTCAGAATCTGCCTCGACTCAATTCCATTAAATGTTGCCATCAAGAGATCTCATTGTCAAACCACAACAATAGATGAAATTTTATTAGAACTTAAATTAAAAAATGAATTAAAGAAAACTTAAACTGGTTCATTCGCTGAAAATTTCTAATGTTAAAATTCAGAATATAAAAGATGAAACATTAAAGGACCATTCACTTCAAAAATTGATGTCGTTGATCTCAAATGGTTGATGGTCGAACCGAATCAAACAAATACCAGATGACATTAAAATGTAATTTAAATATAAAAATGAACTGTCGTGTCAACGGACTAATTTTTAGAAACGAATTCCATATACTACGAATTCATAACAAGAACCGCTGAAGCTATTGGGAAAACAGCCGAAAGTATTGGTTACTAGTGTGAGTTTTATAGGATATTGGCCACAAATCCAAAAAAAAATATACGCGGACACAATCTTATTATTTATCTTATTAGTTTTTTTGGCCAAAAACTCCACACTAATGTGTTTACAGGTATAATCGATCGCTTAACAATAGACGCTTGCGTCTGAATTTAGGTCAGAAACATTTCAATTAATTAAGTCATAATCTGCTCTAAACGAAGGGCGAAGCCGAAATGGAAGACCGTTATAATATTCTCGACAACAACATTTAATGTTCGCACCTTATAGAATTGCGTCAAATCGTCTTTAAAGAAAATGAACACGCCAAGACCACTGTAAATACGTAGAGTGTTTATTAAAGTTGATGGTGCCTTGGAGAGCCGTTTGCAATATGTAATTGGAGAATCGTTTAGCTCATATATAAGACAACATTAGTCGGCTAATTGGTTCAAACGAATTCACAATAAAATTCTTCTACATATAAAAATTCAATCTTTAAAATACCCGTCAACAATTCGGACCATCCTAGATCATTTCTAAAAAGGTCTATATAGACAATGTTAATTGCAAGAGGCAGGTGTACTACGAAATCCCGGTTTTCAAAATCCCGATTTTCATACATTTTGGTGAATTAAAATTTTATCAAGCAAATTCATTAACATTTGCGAAAATACGCACAAATTACGAAATTCACAAATTAAAAAAAAATATGTTAGCCATTTTCTATAACTTTATCGCAAACTCATTTTTGAATTTTGTCAAAAAATCATTTAAGAGTCCCATTTTCCCACAAGTCAAATTTCAAAAATTCAAACCGGGATTTCCTAAAAATCGGGTTTATTTTATAAAAAACCGGGATTTTGTAAATCGGGATTTTGAAAACCGGGATTTTGTAAACCGGGATTTTGAAAGCCGGCTTTTACAAAAAAACCGGGATTTTGAAAACCAGGATTTCGTTAAACACCCGCAAAAAACATATGGGACACTGTCTCATTCATATTTTGGCACAGTCGAGGAACACTTCCTATCAATTATGTAAAACTCAATTTTTATATAATCGTTCAAAATTTATTGGTTATTAATTTATAAAAAATCATATTTGTTTGGTTAGAACCATTCGGCTTAAAAATTTTGAAACGTTATCCAATTAAAAAAATTTTAAATTCATCAAACAAATTGACTGCTCAATCGCCGCTCCTTTGTGTGCTTATGAAAATCAACAAAATCAACTTTGTAGTTGAATTCTTTTATATTGCCACCACATTCGTCGATCAACAATTTCAACGGTATCTCATGATCACAATAGCGCTGGTTCTTTTGTTCTGGTAGATGAATATTTAAAATGTTTGTCAGTTCACAGGCGAAGACAGTGATACGTAATTGACAATAAAAACATTCGACGCCAAATGGTTTGCAAGCATAATAGAATCCAGCTTTGGCTAGTTCGGAAATCTTCCACTGCAGTTCTTTGTTATTAGTATATGACCAACTGGCAAATGTTGCTAAACGCAATTCTTCGTACTGCAAACCAAACTCTCCATATTCATATATTCCGGGACTACCACAGTACGGTGATGAAATTTTAACATTTTCATTTAAAGTGGGTATGGTTGTACAACGATGTATTTTAGGAATCTACGCAAAAAATGTACTTGTAAATTATAAAAATAGAAATATAACAGATTGATATTGCAAATTTGCAACGAACCTCATGTAAACCGTTTTCAAAGGTCACTTCACATTTATAGCACTCCAGATTGTCGTATTCACCATGTTTAACGTAAAATAATTGACTGGCTAAATTCACCTTTTCCTCAGATGTTAAAAATGATATATCCTTAAACGAGCTTAGGCGATTCCACTCAAAATGCATCACTTGGCTAAAATCTAGTTCCATATTAAATTTATATCGCTTGTTTTCAGCTGACATCTGCACGAGAACTATCTTCTAATCGAATGATTTGAATGACTTAAAATCTTATCAGGTTATTTAAACAATTAACTTTACCGCTACCTGTTTCATCGCTAAAGGGTGGTTCATTCTAATTGTTTGTAATTTGTTAACGTCAATACAGTGAGTGCAGTGAATTCGATGAAAGATTAAAATATTTTCAATAGAGAAAAAGGGGGAAAAAAAAATTTAATAATAGTAAAATGGTCGTTATTACCAATTTAAGCGGAAATGGCTTGAAGCACTTTATTTGTGAACATAACTGGTGACTAACTAAGTCTGCTTTATCTCTGAAGCAGAGTAGATTGTTTTAAGGTGGTGACCCAAGAAGTCCGGCGCCATGCCAAAACTTCCAGTGATTGAAACAATTCTGAGGTTTCAGCGAATCTATATTAATATGCCAGAAGGCTGGCAACCACATCGACCCCCACAACAGGCAAATAAACATCGCCGAAATCCATATGTATGATATTGATGTATGAATTTGAGAATTGGTAAAGTGTAAGTTTGCTTTAGCGGTGCTGGTAATGTAGATGTGAGCAAAAAGTAAGATCAATTTAGAAGTGCCGAAGATTTAGATCGCCGAAACACAAATCATCGACACAAATCGCCGACACGACCGCAATGCTGACAAGCAGTTCACAAACAACCACATCGCAGAAACCAACATCGTCGACACCCATATCGTTATCCACTGATAAATTTGCGTTATGCTGACAAGAGGCAATTTTCGAGTACCGCAAACAAAACAGAATAAACAACATCCACAGAAGTCCTGAAGGTTTTTATGAGATCAATGATTATTTACTGTCAGTTTATCGTGAACAATTTACCGTAAAACTATTTTGGAACAAATAGCTTGTCGTATTGTAGAATAATTTATTGTAGAACCGATTATCGGGTTGCCAGTTTATCGTATTACACATTGCTATAATGAAATTGAATTAGGATTGGATATGTTGTTTGGAAATAGGATTCTAAAATGATTTTTGGAAAAAGTTCTGGAATTTAGCCACCTGAGATTACCCAAAATTATTTTGAAAAGAAGTTTTGTAATATGATGACCATTTGGGACGGAACTCGGCATTTTCTTATCTGATCATGATTTCTAGAATATGGCCCTTGAGATGCAACTCGGCCATTTCTTAACCTATCGATTAAATTTTTTGTATAAAATAAGATTCTAAATTGATTTTTGGATGAAGTTTTGAAATATGGTCACCTAGAGCAGAGCTCGGTCATTTTTTAACCGAGCATGACGATGTTTTAGAAAGCATCCTTGGTTTGTTCGGGTTTACCTTATCTTGAGGCATGGACATCTAAACAAACGAAATAATGTAATGAATGGGCTTATAGGTGTGAATTCAATCACGAACTGCCCAACTATTATTTACGGTTACCGGGTGGCCTACCTCGAGGACACTTAATTTTTATTGATTTTTATTATTAAAGGCGAAAATAACGCCCAACGGGAAAAGAAAAAAATTCTTTGATTAAAGGCGAAAGAACGCCCAACTTAGTGCCCAATCAAGCAAATTTTTGAAGGCTTCTTAAGAAGGACGCACAACGGGAGTGATTTTTTTTATTACTCCAGCCGAGACAATGCCAAGCTTATTTTGGCAGCCAGTCGTGGCCAAATATAATTGCAACCGGACGTGCCTCCACGTGAGATTTATACGAGTGGCCGACCGGTTATTATTTTACCGAGGACGGTTCACGGTGGGGAGGGATGCCCAACGGTCCGGGCATGGCGCCTGTGGCATGACGGCAATACAAGGCCGCAACAGTAAATCGATTTATATAGGATTAAGGTACGATTATTTTTTTTGTTATTTTGATTCTAATAATTTTCTCTTCATTTAATTTTTTTTTTTTTTTTTTTTGAATATTTTAAATTTACTTTTTCTGCACAATTTTAAATATTTAACTGAAATTTAAAAAAAAACAAACAAAAAGGGGGGGAATTCACAAATTGTAATTCGAGCATCACAGCAGTGATTGTGCGCGCGGCCGTGTGTACAGCCCCAAAAATGTGATGGTGGTTATTTTAATTTTTGTTTGTTGTTCTCCTACAGGTTTTTGGTTTTTCACTTCTTCGGCTGAGATTTAAAAAAAAAATACCCGTTTCGGTATGCTGGGAGGGGAGATTCCCTTCCTGGTCAGCGTGATGTTTGCGGTCCCTTGGTGCCCGCATCCGAGTTTGGAACCGGCGCTATAGCCTTTTGAGTTCGAGCGGATGCGTGGACCAAAGCACTTTACTCGGTTATAATTATGTTCTTTTTTTCTCAAGTTCTGGCCGACGAATTTCGGCGGAACATTCGGATTATTATTTATTATTTGCGTTCTTTTTTTTTATTGTTAAAAGTTTCTGTAATCACGGCGTAGGCCGGGATACCCGCAAGCCTCTAACCCCACGACCCATCGCATTTCTCTGAGACCTCTGTGGGGTATCAGATGAAATCTGCGGGATGGCAGAAGCCTTCCCGTAATAAACTGTTATACGAACATATTACTGTTAACTGTGTAGGACATCACCTAATGGTACAAGAGCAATATAATTAACAGAAACAGTTATACCGCTAGAAGCACCCACATCGCCGCCGCTCACATCACGGACAACTACATAATTATCATAAGACACACGTATAGCCAACATTCATAAAACTAGTAACCACATCGCTGATACTCACACCGCCCAAGCACAGATACCACCAGACTGTCGAAATACCACTTCGCCAAATCGCCAAAAACCGCACATATAATATTGATACAGGAATTCCAGAATTGGCAAACTTAGTTTGGTTTTTCTGTCCTTGTCCGTACCTACTGCGAACTCTTGCGAACTATAGCGAACTCACCCTCGGTTCTGACGTACAGTCACTTCAAAGTTAGTCCCCATTTTTGAGATATCGATTTTGACATGTTTTGCCCCTGAGTCAAAAATTTGTCAAAACACTCATATTCACGTTGATAGCTCCTGAACCATTAAGATTTTCGTTATGCTTCCTTCCGCAAAATTGTAGCGCAAGCCAAGATAAACAACTTTGCCGAACATACCAAGACCGAAAAACGACATCTACATTCACATTTTTGTGTTATTTTGTTTTTGCTTTTCATTTCGACGAAAAACACGTTTTTCCTCATTTTTTGTCCATTTATTGAACTTAAATCGATCGATTAAAGAAACTATTTAAAAGAAAATTAAATCGATTAAGTAGATTTTATGATGCTGTATAAGATAGCAGAAAATTTCCAGCAGAAAAAACGTGTTTGCTATTCACCGCTAGAGACATCATGATCACAAAAATGAAATTTTTTCTGCTGATCTTTTCGAAACCAGCAGAAAATTTTTGGAATTTTTATGAAAATTAATAATTATCAGCAGAAAGTTTTATGAAAAATCAAAGAATTTATGAAAAAGAAGAGAAAATTTTTGTTTAAACGTTTTGAAGCAAAGAACGTTAATTTTCTTTGAAAAACGATTTGCGTATGTATAGTGTAAGGAATATACAAAAATATCTCAAAATATACAAAAATTACCATAATCATCATTATGCAAATACAGGGCAACATAAAAAAAATCGGCATCGTTGATAGCACTCCTTACATTTTTGAAGCCATTTTAAAGCGAAATGTTTTCAGTTTTTTAACAAAAGTGTTAGAAAAACCCCCCTGTAACTACCCTGGGTGTATGTTTTTATGGTAGCCTAGATCTTAGTCTATATTCATGAGCAACATAAGATTCACACCTGGCGTCAGTAGCCTTCCATACATTTTTGAAGTCATTTTAATGTGAAATGTTTTCAGTTTTTTAACAAAAGTGTTAGAAAAACTCCCCTGTAACTACCCTGGGTGTATGTTTTTATGGTAGCCTAGACATAATCTATATGCGTGAGCAACATAAGATTCACACTTGCCATCACTAACCTTCCATACATTTTTGAAGTATAGTGTATACAAACGCAAATCGTTTTTCAAAGAAAACTAACGTTCTTTGCTTCAAAACGTTTAAACAAAAATTTTCTCTTCTTTTTCATAAATTCTTTGATTTTTCATAAAACTTTCTGCTGATAATTATTAATTTTCATAAAAACTCCAAAAATTTTCTGCTGGTTTCGAAAAGATCAGCAGAAAAAATTTCATTTTTGTGATCATGATGCCTCTAGCGGTGAATAGCAAAACACGTTTTTTCTGTTGGAAATTTTCTGCTATCTTATACAGCATGATTTTATGGATTTTTTTACTTAATTTTTTCCTAAAAAATTAACATTTTTTTAACTTTTTTAATTTTAATTTTCTGATTCGTTCGTATCATCTTCGGGATCTTCTTCCTCTTGCAAATTCCAACAAATGTCACCCAAGAGTGCATCTAGCTTTTTTCCGCTGTACCAATGTTCGAGCCTTGCCGTCACTTGGTGAAAGCGCTCGCCGTGTTCATCGGATTCGGCTGGTGATTGTTTGGCGAATTTTTCCACATGACAATACAAAAAATTCATTTTCAGTGACATTCTAACTTTTATATTATGAAAAGCAGTCAGCATATTTTCAATATATCCGCGCCAATCATCGGCTCGATTAATTCCGAGAACATTCTTAATATCTTCATTTACACATTTCCATGCCACAAGCTCTCGTTCACTGACAGCATTTTCAAATGCATCATCGTTCTTCAAACGACGAATATGTGGTCTATTAAGTATTTCTGTAATAAAAAACAAGCAGCGAGATGAAATTTCATTTGATCAAAACTTAGATTCGAGTAGATTCAAACACCAACCATCTTTTATTTTCATTCCACTTAACCGTGGAACGAGCGCATTTCCATCTGGATTCAGCGCTTTTATAAAATATTTAACTGCTCTAAGCTTGATATGAAGTGGTGATAGCGATACTTTTTTAATTGGCACAAGTGGAGCCTCAACGATGCTGTCGTATCGCAATCTAATGTTCTCACGTAAAGCCCAGTTCCGTTGTTGTATTGGTCGCCTTTAAAACGTGTATTCCATCAGCACATTAAACACATGCTTTTAGTGTAACCCAATTGCATGCCACTTAAAAGAGCTATCATTTTTAAATCTGCACAAATTTTCTATTGATGGTCATTGTATTTAATGAACTCAATGATTTTTTTCATTGATGCATAGGTTTCCTTTGTGTTTGTGCTGAGTGCAATTGGAATGGAATTCTTTGAGTTATGGTAACGTGAAGGAGAACTGCCTTCAAGCTGCTTTCAGAGGAATTGATGAACAATCGCCAATCTTCAGGATTATATGCATTATGCATTGTGGATACCAATCCACGGATATCAGTGCAAAAAACCAGTTAATAATTCTCAATTGGTTGAAAAAATTCGTAAAATGACGATGAAGATTTCTTGCTCCATATATCCGAACGTTTGGAGCCAAAATGTTCACCTGTTTTAAATCCTTTGACAACAGAATGGCTTGCCGCTGCGATAGTTTCAGTCGTTGTACCATAAAATCCAAACGATTTTGCGAGATTTCAATCTGATTGCATGGCGCAGTGACATTTGATGGTTGATATATTGATGCAGATGTTTGTCTCCGGTTTCACCTGATTCAAATGTTGTTGGTAAATATTCCTCAGTTGGGTTTGATCTTTCCGGAACAGGTAATTCATCTGAATGCGGCAGCGGTAGCTGAGTCAAAAAACCAATTTTGTTTCTGTTTGTACCGAGAATATAATTCATGCACCCATAACATTGAACTGCATCATGTCCTTGTGGATCGACCCATATCATCGGGACACCAAATGGCAGTAATTTTATATTACGATTTTTAGTTCTTACTTATTGTGCCAATTTTTTAACTTTTTTAGAAATATCGATTTCGAGAATAAACTCTTCTTCGGTTTATTTTTTACTACTGTTACATAATTTATTTTGAAGCTCTTTATTTACTCTAGCTAGGCGCTGCTATTTAGTACCTCCTTTGTTTTTAAGTTATGGAGGACGTAAATTTTATTGGGGTTTTGTTTTGATTTTGTCGCTAAGTAAATTGTGGGTGTTTTTGTTTTTTTTTTATATTTTCAGGGTGTGAATTTTGGCCGTAATTTGACTCAAGACTCATGAGAAATTCTTATACGTACAGTATACAAATGTCTCATGACTCATGGGTCAAATTGTACACCTGTCTAATTTCAGACATTTTTGGTTTTATCCGTGCAAAATGGTTACATTTTTATTGAATTTAGTGTATGATTTTCAGTTTTTATGTGTTGTGCGAAACTTGATTTTATGTACTTGTGATGTGTTCTTTGTATCTTATCTAAACTGAGCGTCCTGTTTGGCCTAAGTGTGCCGACTTCCACTTTTATTTAGCCTTACCTGTGTACCCATGTTTCTCGAAACGGCAAGGTTGGAGCCGGAGTCTTCTGTGAGAATCTTTTGCCAAAACTGACAAGACCCTGCCTTTTTTGGGGAACATGCGAGAAATTTGGGTCTACAGACGAATGACTTTGGAGAAGTTGCATGGACGAAAAGGAAGAAGAGACTTCAGATAACTTCCTATGCTCGTGTCCGGCACTATCATACAGAAGGTATAGGTATTTGGGCGTGTCCAGTGTAACCAGCCTTTCAGATCTCGCTGGATGTGGAGTGCGAGATATTTTGCGGTACGTACGTAGTTCCGAATGGTTTTGAACAAGGGTAAAGGGGAAATAGGTTTTTGTGGTATCACAACGGGTCACTCCTGGTCTAAGTGTGTGGAAGTGCCACTCCAAGCTAACCTTGGCCTAAGTAAACCACACATATATTCAAAAATAACACAAAAATGTGAATGTAGATGTCGTTTTTCGGTCTTGATATGTTCAGCAAAGTTGTTGGTCTTGAAGACTTGCGCAACAACTTTGCTGAAGAAAGCAAAACGAAAACCCCAGTAAAATCCACTGAATCGATTTAATTTTCTTTTAAATAGTTTCTATTGAATCTATATTTGTTGATGCGATGTTTATTCGATCGATTTTAATCGATTTAAATACAACAAAATGATAAATAGTGATAAAAAAAAGTGTTTTTCGTCGAAATGAAAAGCAAAAAAATGTAGATGTGGTTTTTTGGTCTTGATATGTTCGGCAAAGTTGTTTGTCTTGGCTTGTGCAAGAAAGCATAACGAAAATCATAATTTTTCAAGAGCTATCAACGTGCAAATGAGGGTATATTTTGACTCAGAGGCAAAACATGTCGAAAGCGATATCTCAAAAATGGGGACTAACTTTGAAATGGGACTAGCACCATTGAATTCAGCGTACTCGAATTAGGTTTACCCCCGTGGGTGCCCAGCTTGTCACATTTTTCAACTAGCACAGTGTAATTGTTCCTGTCAGACATTTTGCTAAAAAAATAATATTAAAAAAAATTAATTTTACAAAATATATTGTGCAAATCTACAATATTAGTCTTACATGATCAATTTTATTGTACAATGCCCAATATTGCGCAATTATATTGAACGTGTAAGGGGCCTATTAGATTGGTATATAGTGAGCGGCCCTTTTACTATTATTAAAATTTTAATTTTTTGGCCCCATTTCTCAGTTGACAATATTTTAATCTTTCGACGGATTAACTGTATATTTACGTTTAAAAATTACAACCAATTAAAATGAACCACCCTTTAGCGATGAAACAGATAGCTGTGAAGTGTATTGCTTAAATAACCTGTTGAAATTTTCGGTCAATCAAATCAATTGAATAGAAGACAGTTCTCGTGCAGATGTCAACTGAAAACAAGTGAAATAAATTCAATATGGAACCGGATTTAACCCAAGTGATGCATATTGAGTGGAGTCGCCTAAGATCGTTTAAGGATATAACATTTTTAACACCTGAGGAAAAGGTGAATTTAGCCAGTCAATTATTTTACGTTAGAAATGGTGAATACGACAATTTGGAGTGCTATAAATGTGGAGTGACCTTTGAAAACGGTTTACATGAGGTGCGTTGCGAATTTGCAATACCAATCTGTTATATGTCTATTTTCTATTTTCTAATTTATTAATATTTTTTTGTGTAGATTCCTAAAATACATCGTTGTAAAGCCATACCCAATTTAAATGAAAATGTTATAATTTCATCACCGTACCATGGTAGTCCCGGAAATTATGCCGATGGAGTGTTTGGTTTGCAGTACGATGAATTGCGTTTAGCAACATTTGCCAGTTGGTCATATTCTACTAACAAAGAACTGGAATGGGAGGTTTCCGAACTAGCCAAAGCTGGATTTTACTATGCTCGCAAACCATTTGGTGTCGAATGTGTTTGGTGTCAATTACGTATCACTGTCTTCGCCTGTGAACTGACAAACATTTTAGATATTCAAGTACCAAAACAAACAAAGCAGAACGATTGTCGTCATGTGGGACCGTTGAAATTGTTAATCGACGGAGATAATAGGAGACCTGCAGAGAAACCATTAAAGAGACCTAAATTATGTAGGCTCTGCAATAAGTACCACTGGCATATTGCATATCAACCGTACTACAATGTTTATTCATGTGACCAGTGTGGTTGCAATTTAAAAAAATTGCTTTCTCCGTCATTATTGCCTAGCTACAAAGTTGATTTTCATAAGCATGCAAAGCCAGGGCGGCGATTGAACTGCCAACTCAATATTTGATAAATTTAATTTTTTTTTTTTGTAAATTTTTATAAATTAATTAACAATAAATTTTAAACCTACTTACACTTCCTGAACGGCCCATCGTGGCGGGTCTCTTCTACTCTAGCCTGACGACAGTGTACCAGCTGTTGTTTTAAGTGTCTCTTACTATTGGCATTGTCTAGAGGTCTTTTTAGAAATCATCTTTTAGACCTATACCCGGAATTAGTAAACTTTTTTTAAATAAACCGTGATAGCCTGATTGTGAACACCAACAATACAACAAAACACTATAAGCTTCAATTTACCGACATAGACGAAATTTGCAGTATACGATTAAGAATTCAAACAGCCCAAACAAAACACCTCTAGTGAAACCAAAAAAAAGGCGTCAGTGTATTTCTTATCATTTCAATACTTACATATAAACTTCACATGTTTCTTATCAAATCAACATATTTTATCAATTGACTATTAAATAAAAAAAAAATTAATTTCGCCAGAGTACTTCGATAATTAAATCGATGCAGAACACCTTTTAAACGTGTAATGCGTGCGTGTGTGCAAATAATTTTTTTTAATAAATTTACCTAAAACTAAATTAAATATATTTAGCATGTTAAGACAAAAAGTGCGCTAATTTATGCAAAAAAAAATGATAAAAGTGTGGTGTTACAAAAAAAATTGATTTTATGCGTATATGTGGTGTTCCAAAGTGTTTGAAAATTGTAAAATTTATTGCAAATTTATTCAGTTAAGTGGAAATAATTAAATTCTAAGTTTAAACAAAAATGGATGAATTTATTCGTCGTACATCGGAAAATTTGGATAGTTCTGTGGCATCCTCATCATCCTTATACGAAGATATGGAAACGAAAAAATGGGGTGAATGGACATTCTTACGTGTAAGTTGATCAGAAAATATTTTACACTAAAATTTTTAAGTATCTTACGATTGATAACACTGTGCGGTTTTGGGTGCGATATCGATTTACGTAGATTGGACGAAAACTTGGGTTTTAATTAATTTACTTATTAACTGTATTAATTTTGTTAATTGATTGGTGATTTCGTTTTGTTTAACATTATTTAACCTTCCCCTAGTGGTTGAATGCAATCGATTAAAGCTTTTCGGTGCAATTCGGTTTAATAATTCAATTAAAAATTGAAAACGATATACTTGACTAACTGTTAAGATTTGCTTTAGCAAACCATAAGTATAGTTTACTCTGTCCTTGAAAATAATAAATCCCCATGTAACTACTTATCAAAAAATTCCGATGTGAAATTGCACATAACTTACTCATCAATTACTCGTGTGTGTGTGAACAAGAAAGAAGTGTAACGTGTTGTTCTATACAAATTTGAATTTTAAGGTGTCACTGGTACGTCTAAGGTTGCTTAAACAACCGCATATAGACGCATATAAGCGATGGCTGCCTGTTCAGTTGTTGTTACATAATCCAAATTGAAAGTTTCATCCTCATATTTCCCTCTGATGAAATGATACCGCACGTCTATATGCTTGCGGTCCTCTTATAGAATTCCGAATTTTTGATGAGCCAAATTGCTCCTTGATTGTTCATAAAGAAAATCGGTTTGTCCAAATCGGTTGATAAAATTTCGCGTAAATCGGATGCAGCCACACTAGTTCCTTCATAACATACGACACCACCATCTTTTCGCACTCTGTGGACTCTGTTGTCGATAACACCACTGACTTTTGGCGTTCTCTTCTTCTCCGCCGTCTGGTTTCGATGTCTTTTGCATAGTCTGCGTCACTGTAACTAAACAGACTCAAATTGATGACATACTTTCAAATTGAAATCGCATGTCCCGGTTATGTATTTCATAATGCATTTTACGGTATTCAGAGGCGCTACAGCTGGATTTTCGAGGTGTCCACTTGCAATAACTGATGTCTGGTCGCGTTGCCACGGACACGAACTCGAATGCTTTGACCTGCTCGATTCCCTGCGCAAGTGTTCAATGGCCAGTAAAATTGCTTACTCGTTTTCCGTTGCAATCAAACCCTCGTCGACATAAATCTCATTGTTTCAACCCCTGCAAGCTTTTGGACAGCTTGCACACTCGTCTGCTGCCATCATTATATTCGATCGGTTGATTCATATAAACGTTCACCTCCAAATCACCGTTCAGAAAAGCTATCTTTATGTGGAACTGCTAGCAATGACATTCCAGTACTTTGTATCGATTAATTCTTCCATCTGGACCCTGCTATATCGATCCAACGATCTTTTAGTGGATTGACAAATTTCTCGTACGATTTTGAATAATCGAATCGAATTCCTAGCTCATTGTCTGTTCCCACTAATCGCTGCGCTGCTTTAATGTTGTTTCGATCGCACACATGTCGTTTAATCGCATTCCTTTTATTTAGATTGCAAATTGCACCACGTTGGATTGGTTGACCGTTTTCACAGCATCATTCTAGATTCATTATCTGTCACATTCGCGTTTTCTTTGACCTTCTTATTAGTGTCACTAATATCCCATACAACCATAGATTGTACCAAAAGAAAAATCACGTCACTAGCTATCATAATTTTGTTCATCTCCGGATTCCACACTCGATATGATTTCGATATCATATCAGACGAACACAACACATTTGACTACCTTTGCATTCAGTTTTTCTAGTTTTTTCCTTGAATGTATATAAACACTGTGGTAGTTCTCGTTCGATTCAGTACATGCAATGCCAAATTGATAACCTTCGCCCAGAATTTGTTGTCCACCTGTTTCGCTGAATCATTGTTCGCGCAAATTCTACAATTGTGCGATCCACATAACCATTCTACTCCGGCGTATACGGTACAGTTCACTGATGGTCAATGCCAATCTCACTGAAAAGCTTTTCCTATTCCGCATTAATGATTACTTTTCCGTTCTCTTGCTATACATTCGCATTACCGCGAATTCGATCTTTGCTGCAACCTCTGACTTCATTGAATTTTCGTAACGAAAAGATGAAAAATTGTCCTTTAAAAGCAAAAAATACCTCAAACCAAATTTGGCATTGGCCATTGAATTTTGACACATTCTTTTGACTTCTCTGCACGAAATTTACAACTTCCTCGGTGATGATTTTCTTAGATGCACGCTTCGCACGGAACATCCTCGTCCATGAAATCGATTTCATTATTTCGTAAAACTTTCTTCAAGTGTGCGACGTGAACTTTGAACAGCATTTGAAACAGACTGTTGCGTCGAACTCCCACTGCATAAATGTTTAAATTTTTCAGTAATTTGCAGCGCTTGCTATTTGATTTCAATCGATAGCGACAACACATCCACGATGGTGCCTCATAGCTTTTACTTTGTTGTTCTGTTCCGATGAATGACCCATTTTTGAGTTGGGATTCATCTTGATTAACGGCGATAAAGCTTCCGTGCTTTTAATTGGACCCTAAGTAAATTTATCATAGTTTTTGTCTGCGTCGATTTACACGCATTATGAAAATGGTCCACCGTTATAGTCGGAAGTTCACCGTTATAGTCGGAACCCTCTTCACTTCGGTTATGAGTTTTGAGGCACGGCTCCTTTGTGATAAACCACTTTTGACATTCGGAACAAGAAAGCTTAACATTATCATGATTTTTTCGTGATTCTTGAGGTGGTGAGAAAATATGAACGTCTTATCACAGCTTTTGCGTTTGTAGGGTCGCTTGGATTGTTATACCATCATATATGTGCTTTAACTTTGTTTTACAGCCCTTACTACATTAGGCACATTTAATGACATTTTCGGCTGTACGGTACACGAAATTATGCATTTCGAGTTCTTTTTGGTTTTTAAATGAGCTGAAATTTATTAATTAATGCTGTGTGCCAAACTTTACTACGGTAACACCGGGTTTAGGACAAATTTTCGATCAGTTTGCCATAGTTTTGGAAAATAATTGAATTTACCGAAAAATTTATTTAAAATTGACTTTTACCCGACTATTGGCCCGCAGCCTGAATAAACAATTGCAAATCAGACTCGCTTCACGATAAGTTTGACATAATTGAGCACCAAATGTTCTCAATTGTTGAAACGATGCGGGTGAACGTACATTAGCTCACAATAATCGCAAGTAAAAGCATCCTGCAGTGTTGGGATGAACGGTGTACAGTCTACTCAATGCATCGGTTGAAAATAAATTATTGTATCTTTTTACAGCTATTCCATATTTGCATCGATAACATTTTTTGATGTAGCATTCCATGTGTTTTGGCACCTCCGGGTATAGCAAGGTGCTAGCGAATTCTTCATTTTGTTTTAAAGTGGAGAATGCTGTTGTGGTTGGTGGTGTATCTGCTCGAAGTCGTGCATTCTCTGCAGTGAAATACACACGCTGTCCATTTTCCAGATGAGCAGCCAAATGAACAACTGTTGGATGGCGTTCATGTATTGGATACGCCAAAACTCGCCAAATTGCTTTATTACTACTTATAAAGTGACCCATTTGGTATCTCGCAAAGACCGCCATGTCCGATCCTTTGTTGATATTTTTTATTTTTTTTGATCGATTTGACCGAATTGCATTATTTGACATTAATATAAGCTTTGTATGTTTTGGAGAGCAATGGCGAATTAGGTACAACCCAGTGATTGTCGATGTCGTTGTTTCGTAATTTTATTATTGTCGAATGTCCGCCTTCGTCAATTGAGCGATGTCGATAGAGTGGAATCGTTGCCAGTGATGGTTTCTTTGAATAATTGTTTTGGGTATTTTTATGCACATTTTCCATCTGCCATGCACAGAGACGTTGGATTGATGATTCCGCATGGTCCATGAATCATATTTTTGGTAACTACTTCAAATAAGTCTGGATCGAGTTGTCCATCAGGTATTTGAGCTACAATCACTTGATCTATTTGATTTGGTGTTATTTTGTGCACTAACCAAATCAAAATGTGTGCATGTGGCAATCCACGTTTTTGGTACTATACCGAGTACATCCAACAACGTGTCTCTCCAAATATGCGATATTTTACTATGAATCCCATCAGTGATTTTAACTTTTGTTGAATATACGTGCGATGAGGTCGTGTCGATCCGCAGATAATTGGCCAGTTAATAATTGTTCGTTAATCTCATCCCATAGGGGATTACCTGTGAACGTTATGAACAGATCGGGGCGACCATATGTACGTGCATAAGTCATGGTATCTTGCGCATACTCATGCATGTTTCCAGGGCTTCCTGCGAATGTGGCTGGTAGTATGTTATTCCCAAATCATTGACATTGCCGTAATCCTGTATGGCATCACGAAGGTGAATATAGTCATCTGAGCGCAGTTTAGCTTGATTAAATCGAATAAATAAAAGTCGTTCCGATTCAATCTTTGCGTACATATCCACGACGAATTGATGATATAACTATACCGATACATCAAAATGTAGTTTTCGGAATTTTGACGTATCATTAACCGATTTGCATAAAAATCCATGGCACTCACTTTTTTTTTGTTGGCTCATCTGTGAAATGGAAAAAATATTCTTGATTATTATTTTACTGTGATAATTGGGTATCGTATAGTAGATAATTGGGTATTGTAATGCATCATAAGAGGGATGCATTTCTGAAATTCGTTGAAGTTGATCATTGCGGCGACGGAGGATGATGTCACGTGAGCTAATTTCCTCACCAACAATCACAATTGACACTTCATCGATGGTTGGTGCATTGAATCGCCTTTGATGTTGTCCGACTGGCATTCTATCGGCTTTAATTAGAATGGTGTGATCGTCCGGTATATACCATTTGTTTCTTTAGCTACTTTAAACAATCAAATTAACTCGTTTGTATATGGAAGAATGTTTGTAAGGATGCGACAATGTCACGTCTCGTTCCGTTATTGAATGAATGCGTTGATCTACTCGTTGTCCATCGTCTGATTGCTGTCCCATAAAATAGATTTGTAAATATTTTTGCTCTTTATCTGGAACAGGCAATAGAGATCCAATGCGATGATAAACCTGCCCTTGCACTTTATACGTTGTTACGTAATTGTTTCTGATGACATTGGTAGCACCAAAAGATGTTGTTTGGAAACACGTATTGTATTTGCGAATGTTTGCCAAGAAATTTCTTGATGTGGCTGTGTCACCTATATGAGTATAATAAAACAATAAACTGTTATTTAAGCATCGAAATTTTGTGTGTCGTTTGTGTTACCGTTTAGCAATAATTTTAATGGTTCTGGTGGTAATTCGAAATATGACAACGAAACTTTTGCATTCGAACAGCACACGCCAGGCCATTCGTTTTTGTACTCCATTGACACACTTTGTTCATTGATCCAACACACTTTGTTCATTGATCCAATTTCAACGAATGGATGTGAATTGTTATCAACTTTTGAATCGTATTGAAATGCGATCAATGCGATCCATGCGTTCAAACGAAACGATTTGTTGTTCTCTGTTTTGAACAACTCGTGCACGATTACTTACAAGTCGTTGTTACCGGTGTTCAACTGTTTCTCGGAATCGCGATTGTGCTGTTCCAGTACACAGTTTGCCGATATACTTCATGCTCGTAACGTTTGAAGGCGTGTGCAATTGGCACTTAAACGTAATTCACGCTCTTCATCCGTTTGCAGTACTCATGATCGCGCTACGTTTATGCGCGCACACTTTGTATTCGTTGTGAGCGTTGTTCTTGGGTCTCAGTTGCTTGCGAGGCTCATACTCTAAGCAATTGGCGTTTATTTCACCCAATAAATCGTCGTCGTGGCATCGTATTCCTTTGGATGATATATACTAAACTATAATGGAAAGTATAGTTGCCTGTCCAATTAATCTTTTCTTCGGGGGTTAACTACAAACAAAAGTAATCACAGATTACACATTTATGAACTGAAAACATATATTTAATAAGAATGTGCATTATATTGAAACAATATTTAATACATACCTGAAAAATATATAGTTAACACCATTTATTTTATTTCACTGTACCTAATAAATAATCGGAACGGGGAGTCGGATGTACACAAATCAGTATTAATTTATAGAAAACGATTACCAAATATATTGAAATAATCAACGACCGTTTAGTCGTCAAAATAACATTACACGAAAAACAAAAGATATTTTTCAAACTAAAGCAAGTTTACACGTTTGTATTAACGGATATTTCTTGTAGAAGATGCATTATTTTAAATATAAAGTTAGTACCTTTTCTAACTATAAGCCAATTTTACACGTACAATATTTTGTAGCAAAGGATATTTCTTGTAGAATAAAATTTTAAATAGCAACTGTTTGTGCTTTTTCAAACTTGTAAACGTAAAATATTTTATAGCAAAGGGCATTTCTTTTGGAAGATGCAATTTTGGTGATTGAAAAGGTGGCTATAGTGGACAAAAATGGAATAAGTAATTTTTATTATAAATTGCTATCTGAAGTTAAATTCCTATGACCACCTCCTTGCCTCAATTGTGTGAAAGTTTCGCGAACAAACATACAAACATCTTTTGACTTTTATTGTATATAGAATTATGTAATTCACATAGATTTAAATGGAAAAATTTAATTAATAAAATGGCACTCTATGTTAAAGTTATTTATATATTTTGTAATTTTTCGTAAAATTTATTTCTTATGGTGTTATGATACTGAGTAGTTTTCAAGTGCTGTAATGTGCTGTAAAACTATTAAGGTGAAAAAGAGAAACAACTAATTTAAACAGTAGACAACACTATGCGCATTAATTTTGACGTTATGAAAATAAAATAATATATGAGTGCAGCGTGCGCTGTAATATTTTGTTTTGAAATATGTTTGTACTATACACGTACACACAAAATCACATTACTAAAAATGACTATACGTCAAAAAAAAATTAGAGTTGATTTATTTTTTTAGATTTGCCCAATTTAAACTGCTGCAAAAGTAAGCTATATCATTTGTTGCTATATGTTGTATACACTCATTTTTTCAAGCGATTTCTACTTACATTACTTGTCCTACTCTATTTTCATTTTTAATCACATGAACCATTTGAAAACCTAGTCAGTGTCATAACACATCCATCCTTTTGTTTTTAGAATTAACAAGTGGCTTATAATTTAAAAAATATATAATTTCAACCCTGTATATTTTTTCTGTGTACATTCTGTGTAGTGTGTACTGTCATACTTCACTCAAAAGATGATCACTGAAGATCACTGCAATTATCGAAATTAAGTAACTTGGTACTCGAATCCTGTGTCGTACGATATTTTTTCCTCCACAATTGATGTAACCTCCTAGTCGACTGCCTGCATCTTAATAGTGTTTTGACGTATTTTAAATGCAATCTCAACAAGTAGATGATACATAAAACTTTCATATTCTTCGTAAATATTTCGGAATATCCTTTTTTACATGCCGTTTCTGTTAGGATTTATTTTTACTTTAAATATTTGACAAGTTCAATTGTTATTACGATTATCATTTTTTTCCGCCTGCTTATTTCAGTTTACATTTAATTTTTTTTATATCAAAACCATTACCGCTATATAAAAGGCCATGCCAACATTTTCGTTGAGTTAGTGTTTGTGCTGTGACAAGCAACCGAGATTATTCTATTGCATAGTAAAAAAAGGAATCAAGCAATTACAAGGAATTTTTTGCCAGGCAAGTTTAATTATGATTTTAAGTTTTTAATTAATTCAAGTACTGTTTAAGACAATTTTTAATTAAAATTTAAAAACTTTTATTATGTTGTTATGACACTGACTAGTTTATCACATTGTTCATGTGAATAAAAATGAAAACAGAGTAGGACAAGTAATGTAAGTAGAAATCATTTGAAAGAATGAGTGAATACAACATATAAACAAAAAATATAAATAAATTCAGCAACAAAAGATATAGCGTACTTTTGCAGCAGTTTAAATTGGGCAATTCTATAAAAAATAAATCAACTTTAATTTTTTTTGACGTATAGTCATTTTTTAGTAATGTAATTTTGTGTGTACGTGTATAGTACAAACATATTTCAAAACAAAATATTGCAGCGCACGCTGTGCTGATATTTTATTTTATTTTCATAACGTCAAAATAAATGCGCATAGTGTTCTCTACGATTTAAATTAGTTGTTTTTCTTTTTCGCCTTAATAGTTTTACCACAGAATATAGAATACAAACAGAAGAGACATAACCCGATTTTTCTATGGAAAAATTTCGACCGTTTTCTGTATCCTTGATTTATATGGAAAAGGGTAGAATACAGTGGTGAAAAAAATTATGCACTGAACTTTTTTACATTCAATAAGGGTAGAGTCAAATTTTTTTTTGGTCCAATTAGTAGCGTATATATATACTTTATAATATATGGTTTTACCATTACATGATTTCATTATTTTCTAAAAGTTTACCCTATTTATCTGACATTTTTTATTGTGTTTCCATTATTTTTTTGTTTTGATTTTCTTGCTGCGTTTTGGTTTGCGCAACGCTAGTCACGTGAACCGATTAGATCTTTGTTGACTGTTGTTCGGTGTCAACTTGTATTATTCTTAGCTAAATGAATTAAAATACTTTACAGTGGTAGAATTGAACATCGAGCCGCCCCGGTGGCAAAGTGGTCAGCATTCTTGCCCTACCGACAGGAGGTCCCGGGTTCGATTCCCGGTGCAGGTGATAAGGAAAACATTTCACGGCTGGTTTAGGGTCAATGAATTAATCACTCATTATCCGAAACGAAAATATGATTAAGAAACCTAATTTGAGGCGGCCAACACCCTTGATGGGAGAGAGAGAGAGAGAGAGAATTGAACGTTTCATGTTGACTTCATTTATTACTTTTACAGTCTGGTACTTTCATTGATCTACAGATTGATTACGAGTTTTAGAGTAAATTAATATTTCCACTCCAGCGTGATATACGAGTTCTAGAGTAAATATATATTGTCAGTTCCAGAGTGACATACGAGTGCAAAGGGTTAAAGAAATCAAATAAAAGGAAAAAAGTAAACACAGGCAAGAAGTATTGTACAATTTTAAAATAGTATGCGAAAAGGCAAAACACATACAGTGTGAAAAATTGATGAAAATTTGAATCTCAGAAGCTTAACACCTAACTGCCGTATTTACGAATTTATGCTCAAAAATAATTTCTTTCATTATAATATTTCAAAATTTATTCAGTTTGCGAGCTATTCAAACTTTAATATTTTACTGCTGGTTATTATCTTTATACCAAAACGATTACGATTTCATATTATCATCGTAATTTTTTGACAATAAACCATTGTATTACGAGTATTGTTTAAAATGTACTTTCACAAATATTTCAAGAGTTGTCACAAATATTTAAATTCGCGGAATTGCTGATTATATTCAAGGTCATCTATTACTATATCAGCTGGTTCAGTTTATCAGTTTATACGGTGTACCCGCATATTAAAGTGGGAATTGTGAAAATATTTTTTTTTATATTTATTTATTTGGGAAGTTGCTTGGTTGGCAATTTTCAGAATTAAAATGATGACCGTTAATATTAAAGGTAAACTAAATTATCTCTTTGACATATTATCAATCTCAGCCATAATTAATTCACGTCAAATTATGAAGTGGTTCTTAATTAAAATTTTAAAAACCTGCATACTTAACTAAATCGATTATACACTATCTGTGCAAAGTAGCTTCTTGAACAATTACTATATTATATTTATTTTTTAATCAGAAACAAGTAGTTGGTTTAAATTAAATTATAAATTGAATTTTTAATCATTTTGTTCGAAAGAATTTAATCAAATTTGGCAATATTCAACTGCGGGTTCTAGAAACACTTAAACTATTCGTTTATAATCAAGCCACATCTTCGATTATTTTCTACAAACAGATTAATAGTATTTTTGGACTTGCTGGGCTCAATAAGTCTCTGGTCAAAAATGAATATTACGGACTTAATGAGCTATGGCTTCCAGATGGCCACTCACCTTTTCCCATTTGAGGGTCCTCTAAACAAATTTTCGAAAATTTAGAACCATCACAATCGATTAGCACTCGAACCGATAACCCCTAAATTAATTTTCTGAAAATTAGGGCTCATCGCAATCTATTACTGGCAATCTGTCGTTGCAATTTTTATCTAAATCGTTTGAGTTGGAAAAAATAGAAAAAGGTCCCTGGAAGGATCGCCTAAACGAATTTTCTCAAAACACCCATCGAAGCAGATACCTGTCATTTGTTTCCGAGGCATTCCTTTCACCAATTTCTAGCAAAATATTGCTAGCCGACAAAATATTAATTAAATAGACCCGGGCTGCACCAGACGATGTCAAAACATTGATTAGATAGCGAATGCTGCAAACCAATATTTAAACTCATAACAACCAACATTTTGAAAAGGATACGATTAACGAAAAACACGACACAACACTAAGCAACATGAAGCAAAATAGTAGAAAATTTCACATCATCTCGCGATATCTAAATGAAACACCACGCAACACGGTGCAGCTATGCAAAATCACGCAATATTGTGCTATATCATACAATATGGTGTAAGATCATGCAACATGGGCCCCAAGCCAGCACTAAGAAAAAAACATATGGTGCGAGATATCGCAGCATCGTGCAACATCACGAGTCATGGGTCAATGTGGTGAAATTTCATACAACATCATGCGACATGGTGCAACATCATGCAGCATGTGCAACACGATACACAACATTGTGCAACAAGGCGGCCTATCCGGGGAATCCTAAATGTATTAGTCAGAAATTTTCGACCGAGCCAAACAAAATTTAAACAACCGAAAAATGGGGCAATCGCAATCGATTCCTGGCAAGTGAAACCCCAATCTTGACCTTTTGTTATCAAAACTGTACTAATAAAAAAATAAAAATCGAGCCCCACCGGATGACTTTAAATGTATTTTCTAAAATGTATTTTCCCGAATTCAGGGCCTATCACAATTTGTTTTTGGTAATAAAAACTGCCCCTCCAGTAATTTTTATAAAAATCATGTGAGCCGTCAAAAATTAAAGAAAAGGGCCCGAGCTCCACCAATCGACCCTCTGAACTAACTGCGTATCTTGGCCAATCGCAATCGATTCCTAGCAAATGAAAACCTCTCTTCCCAATTTTTAATATAATCGTACGAACCAAACAATTATTAAAAAATCGAACCCGATATCCACCTAAACCAATTCCTACGATATCAGGACCCATAGCAACGATTAATAGTACTCGAAAAATCCCCATCGGCATTTTTCATCAAAGTCGTTTAAGCTGAGAAAAAAATAAAATTTGAAAAACCCAGGCCCCAACGGAGGACCCCCTAAACGAATTTTCCTTTCCACAACAGTGTAGATAGAGTACTTGCTCCTGCCCTAAGTTTCGACAACGACTTGAATTAATGTTTGAATCGAGTTTCTTAAATAAATTCACTATGCGTCATAATCTTGAGATTTGATGACGTTAGATGGGAGTTAGTGACTCAACTCTAACATACATTCGTATGAAGTAAGCGATGAATAAATTTGTCAAAATAGAAATCGAATGGATTATTATCAGAATAGTGACGTTCCCTTGTTTTTGATCTAGGGCAGTGTTACAAATTTGGCATGCGTGTCGCGAATTAAATTCTTCACTTTTTATATAAAGGATGCAATAAATCATATAAAATCATAAAATTTGGATATTTGCTCAAAACGATACGTCATAATCGTGGATGATCTAAGACCAAATTTTGCTGAAAAGTCGTAAACTAAACTAATTTCATAAAAATGTTGGGTAAATATTTGCTTTTAGATTATGTCAAATTTTTGCAATAAAAAGACCCATTCTAACCGCGGTTTACATTTTAAACTTTAAAACAATAAAATGTGGTGATTACCCAAGTTAATTATGTCTTTATGATAAATCAACAGAATTAAACAATTGTTTTTAATTTGAGTACTTTTATAAGTGCATACAAATAACGTTTGCCAATTGCGATCGATTATTTTTTTATTTCTAAATCAAAACTGTGCAAAGTCATACATTTATGGAATTTTATTTATTTTCGATTTTTGCGGAAATGCTCGGTTAATTCGTTTACCGTCTTATCATTAAAATATAAAATGATTTTGTTATCTATGAGCGTCGCGTTAAATATAGTGGGCCAACTACTTTATATAATATTCATGAATGAGTTTTTTTATCGCTAAATATTCCCGGGTAATTATACCAAAGGCGGAAATATCAAATTTGTTGTCTATTAAAAATTCATACAGTGTGATCGCTTGAAAACTTTCCACCCGAAATATCTCGAAAACACTTATAGTTGAAGTGTGGTCGTGACATGTTATAACATCACATTTTCGTCACGTGATCGGAGGTTATGTCTCTTTTTTCTAAACTGAAATTGGCGACTGTTTAGTTTATAAATTATTTCTTGTCTATTGCTGTCACAACCTACTAGAGGAAATATGAACAGTACCTCTTTCTCCAACTTCATTCAAGTATCGAAATCAAATTATTTGAATAGAGTAGAAATATCACAATTTTTAATCTAGCAGCCTGCAAATGTTATTAAAAATGAAACAGTGTCCCATTTTATTCTAAAGAAGCGAGATATAAACTTCAATAAATTATCGAAAATATGATGTTACAAAATGCCAACATGTAACCCCACAGGGCCGGAAAAATATATTTTGTTTCATGTAAATTTTTACATTTTCATCAAAGTAGCTCGGTTTTTTCGTCGAAGCGAAAAATGGGATACTATTTCATATTTTATATACCATTTCATATTTTATATTGATATTGATAATTTCTATCACCAAATAATTTGTTTACGAAACTTCAACGAAATTAGAGAAAGATATATTGTCACATTTATTCTAGTAGGTTGTGATAGCAATAGAAAATAAATAATTTACAAACGAAACAGTTGCCAATTTCAGTTTAGAAAAAAGAGACATAAATTTCGATATAGTATCGAAAAAAAATTTTTAATTTGGTACAGGGCAGACTTTTAGACTGAATTTAGACTGAGTAGTTAGCGAATTCTACTTCTTGGATGTTCTCTTCTTGGATGCTTTCTCAGTTCGGGGTTTCGGCAGCTTCACCTATAATATGCCTATGACGGTTCCTCTTGTTACCCTGTAACGAATGATGGTATTTTCTAATATAATTCTGGAGAACATTTACCATGGATTAATCTGTAGAACACGCAGACAGCAACATCTCTGCAGTGTGCAATAATGATTGCAACAATTCATTCCGTTTTAAGCCGTTCCGGCTAATTTGAACACCAAGCAGACGAATTGAATTGTGGCCCATGCGTACATGGTCTTTTACCTCCCTTTTAATGAACTTGACTCGTTGTGATTTCTTTCACGCGAGAATGTACAAATTTTTGATTTTTTTAAATTAAACTTGACCTGCTTTATTTCTCCCCACTCAAATACTGTACTCCAGTCGGAATTAAGTGAAGTGAGAACTTCTAGCCATTTATGGTTTAGTTCTTAAGGTGTAGGTTTCACTTTGAATGAAATAGAAACGTGCAATGTAGTGCATAGTCAAGGCTATGGATAGGGTAATTAGTTTAGAGTCACGTTGATCTTTCTTTCCCATGCCAAACATTGTGAAAATTCATAAATATATTTAGCCGATTTCAAATTTGGGGGGTAGTTTGACTCGTCATTTTTATCACAATCACGTTTCAGAACTGGTTGTAGCATCGCACTATTCCAGGTGTTCGAATATTTACCTTGCTTATAAGAAAGTAGATAGATTTTAGTTAATATTGGAGCGAAGTTACTGGCAAACTCCTTCAATATTCAAATTGTAATTATGTCGAGTCCGGTGGCCTTATTTACGTTTCTAAAGACAATTTCCTCCGAGATGTTAATGCGTTCCATATTGGCACCACAATACGAAACTGACAGTAGCGTAACTCTATCTGGAACAACTCAGATCGAGTTTGGTGTGAAGATGTTTGGTAGTAAGTTGGTCTCCAAATATGAATCCACAACCAAAGCGCTCTCTGCACATTTCAATTTTGAGATGGAAGTTTTAGAAATGTTGGCAACCGATGTGACAATCTGGTAAACATTGCGATCAGAGATTTTCAACTTGGAACTCTTTTGTTCCTTAACAGTCGTCTATTTGATTGTTATAGAAACAATGGCTTTCCAAAGGGGTATGTTGAAAAAATGTCCGTTTATCATCATAATCAGCATCGTGAAAATACTAAAGATGCTGTGGTTGCGGTTTGAATTCCGGTGTTGTTTCTATAGATATTTTTACGGTTATAAGTTTATGTTTAGAATTTCCTATTACAGTCACGACACGTGCTTCACGTGCTCACGATTTCGGTTTGATGTGAGACAAACATCCAGAATATGAAATCTTTTAGAATTTTGTATTCTTGCCTCCAGGGAAAATTGGATTGGAACAGCACCTTTTTTAGAACAATCTGTACTCCTTAAAATTATCATTAAATAATAATTACTTATCATTCAGTAATCGTAGTTAATAATTATAATTAATTATGGTCATTTGATACGCCATAATGTTGATCTACTTTGGTCTATTTGTGGAGAGATTCTAAAGAGGATACAGAGGTGTAATTTAGCAAAAATTTGGTAATTTATTATATTGAAAATGCATTGAAAGGAGTGGCGATACAGAGTAACATGTTTTATCATTGATGCTACTTGGCCGTTTGTTGGGCTCTAAAAACAGCCCAGTTTGGCTTAATAGTGGAGACATTCTGATGGAGATGCACGGATGTAATTTGGAAAATTTTCCGTTATTCAATATATTGAAAATATATTGAATGACCTGGCGATTCAGATTGTCATGCTTTATCATTGACGCCAATGTTGTACTCTTTGTAAATTTATTATTTTTATTCATTAAAACCTCTTTTCGTTTATTTAGCACAAGGAATAGGGAATGAGTTTGTAACAATTTGAAATGAATGTGGAATAATTAGGGAATTGGAAATGTGTTAGCCTCACAACTTGCTAATGTTTCAATTGTTTCTGTAGTATTGCCGTTCAACTTACAATTAACGATCGGAATAGCATAATGTATTTTCTATTTTCTTCAGTATCTACCATTAAAAAAAGGGGTTGACATTAATACAGGGTGTCTCAAAATTGGCAAATCAAGCGAAGCAGGGTGATACGGGAGCTTATTTCCAACAAAAACAGCCACGTAAAGTTTTTTCAAATTGTTGATGGTGCAAAAGTTATTCCACTTTTCGTGTTTTTAGTGAAATCGCATGGGCACCCACCAAAAAATTAATTTAAAAGAAACCAAGGGTTCTTTTAACTTTCTTTTTAAATGCAATCTAGAAGAGTGTGCCTTTCCAATAAAATCAATTTTATAAACTGCATTATCTTCTGTCAAATAAAAACTTTGGTTTTGTAAACTTTATTTATTTCTTAAAATTGTTTGTTGATGTTTAAGTGACGCCAGCGGGAAAAGAATGTACTACAGAAAGTTAACCCACTATCAGAAAAGTATGCGACACTAATGCAGATTTTGTTTCACACACCGGGTTATTATACAATAAAACATTTTTTATCAATTTTTTTTTTCACAAAGTAAGTCGTGTTTATTAAAAAACGCACAACTAAATTTCGAGTTCTAAAATGATGCTTTGTCAGAAATAAAAGAAAACGGATAAAATAACTTTTTTTTTTAAATTTTAAATATTATTATTCGTATTTCGCTCGAGTTTCCCGGATTTTCCGGATTTTCACCTGATTACCCTAGATTTGGATTTCCCCCGGATTTCCACTGAGTTTCCACCGAGAAAACCGGGAGAAATCCTGATAAATTAAGGAGAAATTCAAAAAAAAACAGAGGAAATCTGGTGGAAATCCGGAACAGTCCGAGAAATCTGGAGGAAATCCGAAGGAAATCCGAGAAATTTTGTGGAAATCAGGGAAATTCGGCTCTCGCAACATAAAGCTGAGGTACAAACCTTTCTTATCGAACAAAATATAGAAATCATGTTAATATCTGAAACACACTTCACAAAACAAAATTTTTTTTTGATATTACCGGCTATTCCGTTTATGACACCAAACATCCGGATGGAAAAGAACACGGCGGCGCTGCAGTCTTAATAAAAAGAAGATTAAAGCACTACGAGCTCCAGAAATATGCTAAAGATCACATCCAGGCTACTACTGTCAGTTTGGAAGAATGGTCTGGGAAATTTTTAATATCGGCTGTCTACTGTCCACCGAAACAAGCAATTAAAAAACAGCAAATTATCGATTACTTTAACCAGTTGGCAATCAAATTTCTAGCAGGGGGTGATTACAACGCTAAACATGTGCAATGGGGTTCGAGGTTGACGTCACCGAAAGGAAAGCAACTCTACGAAGCAATAAACGAGAAAAATCTAGATTATTTATCATCTGAACATCCCACATACTGTCCTACAGATAGAAAGAAAATTCCTTATTTAATAAATTTCTGTGGAGGAATAGCACGCACCAATGCTCAAGTCGTTGACTGTTATGATTTATCATCAGATCACTCACCAATAATAGTAACACTAAGTACCCAAGCATTAAAAACTGAACCACCCCAACGTTTAACAATCAAACTAACGAAATGGGTTCTCTATAGATACATGGTAGATGTAAATTGTCATCTTGATATTCAACTTCGCACACCAGAAGACATTACACAGAAATGGCTGCAAAAAAAGCTACTCCGGAGAACAAAAATTCCGAAAAAATATTAGGCTTTCAAGTAACATTCAAAAGTTATTGGCAGAGAAGCGGACAATTCGGCGGCTATGGCAGCTTCACCAATCTCCTTTGCATAAATGGAAATTAAATAAAGCTATTAAAGCTTTGAGAGAAGCAATACGGGAAGAACAAAATTTAGGAATCCAGAATTACCTAAGTGAGCTCACAGCAACAGAAACAACAGATTACTCACTGTGGAAGGCAGCAAGAAATATAAAAAGGCCAGAGCTATCGAACCCACCGATAAGGAAACCAGATGGTCAGTGGGCCAGAAGTGACTTGGAAAAGGCTATCGCTTTCTCTAACCATCTACAAAAAGTGTTGACTCCAAACGAACAAAATCATGATTGCGTACCACCACAGCTTACGAGGGACGGGTCGAAGCCAAATCCAGTAAAATCAAAAAAGTTATCAAAAACAGTATAAATCCTATGAAAGCGTCAGGTCATGATCTAATAACTGGAAAAATGATCAAAGAATTATTAGATAGATGCATAAAATATATAACATATATTTTTAACGCGATTATGAGATGTGGATACTTTCCCCAAAAATGGAAAATATCTCAAATTATCATGATTCCTAAGCCAGGTAAAGACGAAACCCAAGTCTCGTCGTACAGACCAATAAGTCTACTTCCGATAATTTCAAAGCTTTTTGAAAAGATGCTACTACAAGAACTAATACCTATATTATCTGAAGGTCGCATTATACCAGATCACCAATTTGGATTTAGAGAGCAACACGGCACAATAGAACAAGTGCACAGAATTGTAAATACAATTAAGGTTTCCTTAGAAGAAAAGAAATATTGCTCGGCAGTTTTCTTGGATATTGCGCAAGCTTTCGACAAAGTATGGCATGAAGGATTAAATTACAAAATTAAAACTCTTTTGCCTAAACAATTTCATGCAATTCTTGAAAACTACTTAGCCCAAAGGATGTTCTAGGTGAAACAAAATACGGCCACTACTGATCTAACCGAGATAAAGGCAGGAGTACCGCAAGGTAGTGTATTGGGACCTGTGCTATACTTGTTATTCACAGCTGACCTACCAATAACTGAAAAAATCGTCACTTCAACTTTTGCTGGTGACACAGCTATATTATTTTCACACAAAAATCCTCAAACAGCACCGAGAAAATTACAAGAACATCTACACAAAATAGGAGATTGGTTAAAAACTTGGCGGATAAGGACGAATGAATGTAAATCAACACATGTAACATTCACACTAAATAAACGTACATGTCCAGCAGTAAAATTAACCAATATCACAATTCCTCAACAAACAAAGGTGAAATATCTCGGTCTTCATCTCGATAGAAGATTGACATGGAAAAAGCACATTGAAACAAAACGCAATCAATTAAAAATAAAATTTACCTAAAATGTACTGGATGATCGGAAGAAAATCGAAACTCTCTCTAGACTTCAAGGTTCTACTATACAAAGCGATCCTAATCCCCATATGGACATATGGTATCCAACTATGGGGCTCAACTAGTGCATCAATTATAGATATCGTACAAAGAACGCAAGCAAAGATACTTCGTAGCATTACAAATGCCCCATGGTATATTCGAAACAGCAACATCCATAGAGACCTAGGAATCAAAACTGTTAAAGAGACAATTAAATCATGCAGTCTAAAATACCAACTAAAACTAGAAGCACACCCTAACGAATTAGCTAGAGAATTTTTTTTTATAGTTACACACCAACAGGGAGTCATAGATGTGTTACATTTCATCGCAGATCGTAATCTATTGATGAAATTTTACTTTGCATCCTGCCCCGCTCGGGATTCGAACCCAGTACTTCTCGATGCAAATACCAAAGCTTTAACCACTGTGCCTTTTGGTCAGTGTGATTAGTATTTCATGTTACTTTTGGCTTCAAAATCTAAACACTTTCTACATTATCGACAAGTTTTTATTTTCTAATACGGTGTGTGGTATCTACAAAGTAATTTCATTTTAAGTTTTTGCGTTCTCAGTGAATTTGAAAATTATTTGCAGTTAGAAATTAAACACATTTTATCATTTAAACTGATTTTCGAATAATTTTGGGTGTAAAGTTTTCAATGGATCACTGTGTATACATATACATAATAAATAAATAAAACATGTACCTGATATTAAATTGATAATAATTCTGTTGTTCGGTTTAAATTAAAATTTGTTGCCGATTAAGTCTTGTATTTTACTTTTCGATAGGAAAAATATTAATTATAGAATTTTTATTAGACATATTACGAAAAATTGTGGACATGAAATGGCTATTCATAACGTATTTATTTAAATTTTCTTAATAATTTTTATTTTTTTTTTACTTGCAGACGGAATGTCAGAACCTCGACATCGAGCAGTTCTATCGACGTTACGTGCAACGTTTAGAAATGAGCACGCTGTCCTTATTTTTAGTAATACATTTAGTTATAGGACTAGCACATATCATATTTTTAGTGACAACGCCTCGAGGGGACGGTACGCCTGATGTATACGCGTATGTGATCAGTATTTTATGTATATTTTTAATACAAATCCCGATATTTAAGACAAAGAAATTTCCTTTGTTAACGTTTAGTATGTCGTATATTACGGTCGTAATTATTTTAATAACCGGTAAGCAAAGAATTTTTTTTCATTATTTTTATGTGAAGCATTTACAAAAAATGTATCTTCCACAGATATTGCTGTACCAATATACCATAATCTGAATACAGAGAATGCACCAACATTGCGGCCAGCATATTCAATTTATGTGATACTAAGTATTTATATATTTTTACCAATTACCTACAATTATCTCACAGTATTATTAGGATTTTTGACGTCGGTGTGTTATTTGGTCGTGCTAACCATGATTACTTATCACGACGATGACAATATTGTAATCAAAGTAAGTACAAATAAAATATTTGTTTGATTTCTATCGACAATGACAAAGGCGATTAATATTGATAATCTATCTACTTACAAATCCTTAGAATTAGTTTTCATTTCTCAATATGTCTTTAAGTTTGTTGAACTGCTGCGGCGAGACATTCAAAATCCGAATCCAATATAAAACTCAGGCACAGACAGGTTTTTGTGTAAACGATCTATTTATCAAGTGTATCGTTAAAACACGTAGGTATACGTAATTAAAGACAATTTTAATCACTGAACACCAATCTTAGCGCGTTTTCGTATTGTACATTCACGGTACATCACACCACTTGACCGCGACTGCGATGATAATGTTACATTGTTATTACGTTCAGAGTTTACAAACCTTATTGTCATATTGATAAATAAAAGATATGTCGTGATAACCGAAGTCTCTAATTTTGCGTCTGCTTTGTAACGTTCCTTACTAGGATGTACCGAGCTGGTCTATCCCACCGTTATGCAATAGCACCCGCACTTAACGTATTTTGAAATGTTGAGCTTATCAATACCATTTTAGTTATCACATTGCAATTGTTAGGCAATTCTGAAAACAAACTGTAAATTAATAATTGACATTCGTATTAAATTCATATTTGCCAAAGTAATTTATAGACAGTAGCGATATAATTAATGTGATTTAATTTATTGTGTAAAAGTGGATTAGGATCGCTACGATTATTGTGAGTTATGCATATTTATGGGGCTAATTACGATGCTTCGATGGTAGTTAAATCATCAAGATAGTGAAATTCGTACTGCTCGTAAGATTGTGACGAGTGCGTTTTAATTTTAAAAGTCATCGTAACATGCCTTGAAACTCAATTGTGAGGTTTTCTCTCTCTCTCTCTCTCTCTCTGGCACTATCAAGGGATATGGCCGCCTCAAATGAGGTTTCATAATCATATTTTCATTTCGGATAATGAGTGATTAATTCATTGGTCCTAAACCAACCGTGAGTTTTTTTTTCCTTGTCACCACCGAGAATCGAACCCGGGACCTCCGGTCGCTGGAGCAAGCATGCTGACCACTTTGCCACCGGGGCGGCCCGGTTGTGAGGTTTATAGAAATTTTTTTTATGTGTAGTTTATGAAGCATACAGCAATAATGAAGAACATGCTACAGTGGAAGAATTTCTCTTTTCAGTGGATGAATTTCGAACGAACCTCACAAATTTAGCCCCACAACACCGAATTCAACCCTACCCTTAGGTAGTTGTTTCACTATTTGCTTAAATTACCATTTTACTATCTTCGGAATGTTTCTTAATTGAATCTTTAGTCAAATTCGTTCTTCAAGAATACTTTTTTAAGTTTATATTGTTCCAAGTATGTATTCTAAATTTTTCCAAGTATATGTGCATCGTAGGTCATTGATGCCTAGCATGATTACTTTGCTAATATTATGAAAGCACTATTACGTTTGGCTTAGTACTCAGTAGTTCTTTCATCAATTTCTAGCATGAAAGATATGGTAATCCGAAATATTGGGGTTTGCGAGGAGAAAATATGCGACCGAATCGAGGATCACCAGTCTGACTATGCCAATTCGATGGCCCAAGGCCATAGATAGATTTTGATTTTAAGTTTAGGCCGGGTCTGATGAGGTTATAGGGTTGAAATTTGGATTTCACAATAACTGTAATAACGTCAATCATTCGATAATTGGCAAGATATCCCATGGTCATAGGTAGATTATAGGTTTGCCGTGAATCTGACGAGGTTGTAGGGGTCAAATGCCATATCTGTTTTATACAGCCAAAAATTGTCGATAAACAAGTTTAATAATTTTCAAGAACTCAGCGGTTTGTAATTGCCATTAAAATGGTTTGCAACTCAAGATTATGCCAGCCAGGCACTAATCTGACTATGTCAATTCGATGAACTATATGATCACAGCAGATTTTGATCATAGGTTTGGGTTGGGTCTGATGAGGTTATAGAGTTGTGCTGGTGTAACGTTACTGATCAAGTTAACTTCTTTTTTCCTTCTTAAAATTGCACGTCCCGTGGATCGAAAATCTAACTGAATGGGTTGAATTCCAGATTGATGAGTAGTTCCTCTTGAACAGTTGGTTTTGGAGAAAAACAGCAGTCCCATCCTATGCACGAGTCTTGCCCAGTGTGTTAGAAAAATGATGACAAATAATGACTATGACACTGTCAATGGCAACCGCTTTCTTGTGTTTCTTGGAGTGCGTTCACTCGTAGGGTCAAACTTGGAATGTCTTCACTTCTTTACTTACGATCGAGGAATTGTTGATTTGGCCCATCTCGTTATATTCAATTTTCAATTTCATATTTGGTGCATATTGCACCAAATATGAAATTGGAATAGAAATTGAAAATTGAAAATTGAAAATTGAAAATTGAAAATTGAAAATTGAAAATTGAAAATTGAAAATTGAAAATTGAAAATTGAAAATTGAAAATTGAAAATTGAAAATTGAAAATTGAAAATTGAAAATTGAAAATTGAAAATTGAAAATTGAAAATTGAAAATTGAAAATTGAAAATTGAAAATTGAAAATTGAAAATTGAAAATTGAAAATTGAAAATTGAAAATTGAAAATTGAAAATTGAAAATTGAAAATTGAAAATTGAAAATTGAAAATTGAAAATTGAAAATTGAAAATTGAAAATTGAAAATTGAAAATTGAAAATTGAAAATTGAAAATTGAAAATTGAAAATTGAAAATTGAAAATTGAAAATTGAAAATTGAAAATTGAAAATTGAAAATTGAAAATTGAAAATTGAAAATTGAAAATTGAAAATTGAAAATTGAAAATTGAAAATTGAAAATTGAAAATTGAAAATTGAAAATTGAAAATTGAAAATTGAAAATTGAAAATTGAAAATTGAAAATTGAAAATTGAAAATTGAAAATTGAAAATTGAAAATTGAAAATTGAAAATTGAAAATTGAAAATTGAAAATTGAAAATTGAAAATTGAAAATTGAAAATTGAAAATTGAAAATTGAAAATTGAAAATTGAAAATTGAAAATTGAAAATTGAAAATTGAAAATTGAAAATTGAAAATTGAAAATTGAAAATTGAAAATTGAAAATTGAAAATTGAAAATTGAAAATTGAAAATTGAAAATTGAAAATTGAAAATTGAAAATTGAAAATTGAAAATTGAAAATTGAAAATTGAAAATTGAAAATTGAAAATTGAAAATTGAAAATTGAAAATTGAAAATTGAAAATTGAAAATTGAAAATTGAAAATTGAAAATTGAAAATTGAAAATTGAAAATTGAAAATTGAAATTGAAATTGAAATTGAAATTGAAATCGAAATTGAAATTGAAATTGAAATTGAAATTGAAACTGAAATTGAAATTGAAATTGAAATTGAAATTGAAATTGAAATTGAAATTGAAATTGAAATTGAAATTGAAATTGAAATTGAAATTGAAATTGAAATTGAAATTGAAATTGAAATTGAAATTGAAATTGAAATTGAAATTGAAATTGAAATTGAAATTGAAATTGAAATTGAAATTGAAATTGAAATTGAAATTGAAATTGAAATTGAAATTGAAATTGAAATTGAAATTGAAATTGAAATTGAAATTGAAATTGAAATTGAAATTGAAATTGAAATTGAAATTGAAATTGAAATTGAAATTGAAATTGAAATTGAAATTGAAATTGAAATTGAAATTGAAATTGAAATTGAAATTGAAATTGAAATTGAAATTGAAATTGAAATTGAAATTGAAATTGAAATTGAAATTGAAATTGAAATTGAAATTGAAATTGAAATTGAAATTGAAATTGAAATTGAAATTGAAATTGAAATTGAAATTGAAATTGAAATTGAAATTGAAATTGAAATTGAAATTGAAATTGAAATTGAAATTGAAATTGAAATTGAAATTGAAATTGAAATTGAAATTGAAATTGAAATTGAAATTGAAATTGAAATTGAAATTGAAATTGAAATTGAAATTGAAATTGAAATTGAAATTGAAATTGAAATTGAAATTGAAATTGAAATTGAAATTGAAATTGAAATTGAAATTGAAATTGAAATTGAAATTGAAATTGAAATTGAAATTGAAATTGAAATTGAAATTGAAATTGAAATTGAAATTGAAATTGAAATTGAAATTGAAATTGAAATTGAAATTGAAATTGAAATTGAAATTGAAATTGAAATTGAAATTGAAATTGAAATTGAAATTGAAATTGAAATTGAAATTGAAATTGAAATTGAAATTGAAATTGAAATTGAAATTGAAATTGAAATTGAAATTGAAATTGAAATTGAAATTGAAATTGAAATTGAAATTGAAATTGAAATTGAAATTGAAATTGAAATTGAAATTGAAATTGAAATTGAAATTGAAATTGAAATTGAAATTGAAATTGAAATTGAAATTGAAATTGAAATTGAAATTGAAATTGAAATTGAAATTGAAATTGAAATTGAAATTGAAATTGAAATTGAAATTGAAATTGAAATTGAAATTGAAATTGAAATTGAAATTGAAATTGAAATTGAAATTGAAATTGAAATTGAAATTGAAATTGAAATTGAAATTGAAATTGAAATTGAAATTGAAATTGAAATTGAAATTGAAACTGAAATTGGAACTTGAGTTAAAATTGAAATTGAAATTTGAATTGGAATTGGAATTAGAATTGGAATTTCATTTGAAATTGGATTATTCTTTGCTACAAGTGGAGTGTTGTACTCATAGATACTCAGTCGCATAGTAAAACGCTAGAGTCAGGAACCAAAAAAAGGGAAGATTGTTATAGTTATTGTGGTAAAAATGGAAAATTAGTGTGGTAAGTTTCGGATTTGAGTTTTATGGATACGTCTTCCAGAAGTAGTTGTTACCGGAACATTGATGTCTTGTGCCAGTATTTCTTGTTAGAATTTCAGCTTATCTCTTCGTTGGATTTGTTTGATTGCCGTATTAATGGTGTCGCCACCTTCATAGTTCTTTGGACCAACTCTCCCACTATTTTAATTTGTAATAGTGGCGTCTTGATTTTTGCGAAGTCTCTATACCAGATCCTCGTCAACTTTTATCTGGAAATCTGTAAGATTTTGGTAAATGTTTCTATTAGTTCTTTAGTTTACTGGTTCTGGAAATAGCGGCTTATTTCCAATATGAAATTTGGGGTTTTATTCTGGGTGATAGGCATATAACATTTTTACCAAGTACCATGAGTACTTTATAAATACCGCCGGATATAAAGGTTTGCAGAAAAATTCGATCTGGAACTAATGGGATATAGTCGTTTTAACCCCACCTCACAGGTGATTCATAGTATTCGTTAAAGGTTTTTAAGTAATAAACTGAGATATCTCATGAAAAATTTTATCTGCCTTGTGAAGCGAGATTCAAACGACTATATCCAAATAATTCCAGACACAATTTTTCTGCAAATCTCTCTAGACAAATTTTACAGTCACGATAGTGATATTTTTCGGGCTGTGATAGAAATCTCCCCCGATAGTTATAGTTTAGTGTTGTTATCGAGCTTTTTGAACTGAATATCGGGCTAGCTTCATATATAAATGAAGTATTTATTTCAGGCCACTAAGTAATAGGAATATATGTAACTTAAAAATATCGGTTTGAATGTTATAAATGCCATAACACTGTTCACTGTCATGATAGTAAAAATTTTCGGACTAGGATAGTAAACTCTCACGATAGTGATAGTTTAGTGTTGCAAGGGGGGATGAAGGGAGTACTTGTTCAGTAGCAACGGTCTGTGCGAGAGAGAATTACGATGTTAAGTAACTGGAGGAAGACTCAATATTCGAGTAAACCGAACAATTTCAAAGATCAACAATTTTGGATCGGCAGTTCCAGGCGAAAGAAACCATTGAGATCTAGGCATTCGAAGACACAAAATCATGTAGCCCTGATCCCAGATATTTTCACTTTTGACGAAATAATTCTAGTTTAAATAATATTAAAATCTATGAAATTTCTAGGCTAAGATTTTCTGAAACTTCAACTAAATTTATTTTTAGTTTATGCTTCTTTAGTTTTTCGATATTCCTTTCTTTGGTTGCCATTAAATACTTCCGTGATCCGCAGCTATTCTCTATGATTATTTTTAACATTTTTGAGAGTCTACAAGTGTTTGAGTGGCTTTGTCTTCTCGTTGTCAGTTAATATTTTTCATGGCATTACTGAATGGAATTGTATAAACCGTCAGGGTACTCTTTTTAGTTAATGCTTGAGTAATGTTTGATCAATTAGTTGGAATTTATTTAATTAGACTTGACAACACTAAAGAAACGTCTGTTGTTTGTGACAAGGCCATGAAAGAAAAACTATTTACTTCAATTTATTTTTTCACAGGTTATCTCAGATGCCATCGTATTTGCCGTGATAAACGTAATCGGTATTTATTATCGGTTTATGAATGAAATTGCCATAAGACGAACATTTTTAGATCGTCGTGAGTATGTCCAAAGCAGTATTCAATTGAAAAAAGAACGAGACCAAGAGGTTATTATACAAAATATATTTCTAGTAAGAACTGTATTAAACTAATCCGAAACTGTTTTATTTTAATTTAGAAAGGATTACTACTAAGCATTTTACCGGAACATACTGCGCATAAGCTGGAAAACGATATCAAGATAGTTATACAAATGATACGGCAAAAAAATAAACGAAAGTCGGATATGAATGGCGTGGAAACGCTTAGTCCTCGTGATCAACGCTTCTCGATCCTTCACATGAGAAGTCTGGGTGTGGCAATAAGGTTTATATTTCAATCCCTTTAATAATGACGTAATATTTAATGTAAAAATTATTTTGCAGCAAAACCTACACCGAGGAACATAAAAACGTCTCTGTACTATACGCAGATGTTGTCAACTACACCATGATAACGACTACGTTGCCCGTTGAGAAATTAGTCGAAATACTACACGAACTATTTGTAAAATTTGATGAAGCATCCTACAACAACAACGTGTTGCGTATTAAATTTTTAGGCGACTGCTACTATGCGGTGGCCGGCGTGTCCCAAGAAAATGAACAACACGCCCGCAGTTGTGTCCAGCTCGGGCTACAAATGATTCGTGATATACGAGATGTACGCCATCAGCGATCGATTGATATCGATATGAGAATCGGTGTACATTCGGGTGATATTATTGCCGGTGTGATCGGTGCATGCAAATGGCAATATGATATTTGGTCAAAAGATGTAGATATTGCTAGTCGTATGGAATCAACTGGAGTTCCGGGGAAGGTGCACGTCTCACGGCAAACACTAGAACAACTTAATGATGAGTATGACTACGAGGAGGGTACGCTTAAAGCGCGTAATGATCCGATACTCCAAAGCAATAATATTGAAACGTTTTTAATATCGCCATACGAGGGCATTGACGCGATTGTGGAGGACCCTCGTCGTTTATCAATCGGTTTACAAGAACATATGCGGCGCGGTGCGAAACGCCGATCTAAAACACCAGACACTAAGAATTTTATGCAGAATTCAATGACGAAATTTAAAGAACTGATAACGCTGACTAATGCAGAAATGGAGCGGGAATCGGAGCGAATGCCAGTCGGTCGATTACGTTTCAATAAACTGTGTAGCAAAAAACGATTGCGCTCGGCCGAAGAAATATTGCAACAGAAAAAACTAACGAAAGTATCACCACTATTTCTAATGTTTAATAACGGTAGCTTATGGATGGAGTTTGAGTATTTGAAACAAAATGACGTCTTACTTAAGTACCACGTGACATTGGGATTTGTAGTTTTATTGGCTATTATAACACTTCAAATTATCAACAAATTGACAAACAACATATTTTGGATTATTATATCGGTTTCGGTAGCGATTAATCTGTTTCTGATTCCGATCGTTTGGTTTAAAAAAATATGGATGATGAAGCGGACGGACGAAGAAAGTGCCTCACACATTTTTATAAATCCAAAATCGCGCCTCTTAAACTACCTTTACGAAATTTCTACCGTATTTACGGAAAATACAAGTATGAGATATATCGTATATTTACTGATGGGACTATCGTTGGCCGCCTCTTCAATAGCGTATTTAGTGACCGAGACAACAGCACACGAGATAAAAACTATCAATAATACATGGGCCATGACCTACTGTATCCTGATGACGTTGTGCGTTATTTTTGTGTTCACCAAAGTACATTTCGTTTTCAAATTCGTTACGGGGCTGTTAATCACCGGAGTATACGGGTGGATTGTATTCGATCTGAAAGACCATATATATCATAATGATAAAACAGTTAATGCTGTTCTAGATTCAAATGTAGCGCAATTTATTACGTTGGCGTCAGTGATTGTGTTGCTGCATCTATTCGATCGTCAAATGGAATTTATCGCTCGCGTTGATTTTAAGTATGCCGCGGAGTACTCGTATTGTAAGAAAAGTGTTTTAAAATCCAAAAAAAAAATATTTTTTTTTATAGCGCTAGTCTACAACTGATGCAGCAACGGAGTGAAGCCGTGGTAACCCGAATATCAAATTCGATTCTCTTACAAAATATTTTACCTGCCCATGTTGCCGAAATTTATGTGGATGATAATTATCGCGAGGAATTTTATCATGAGAAATACGAAGATGTGTCTGTTATGTTTGCCCAGATTATGAATTATCAGATTAATTCGGATAAGAAAGCACTTAATATATTGAACCAAATAATATGCGACTTTGATGAAATTGTAAGTATGGGGTGGTGAAAAATTCTGTTTTATTGTTCTTACGAAAACCCGTCGGATGGTTTAATTTATTTTATTTTATTTAATTGCACTACATTTACATTTTCCTTGTTTATCACTGTTGAAATTATTCTTAAACGTGCTGTTATGTCGGCTAGTAAAAACAATATGGTGGTTTTTTCTTCTTCCTTCTTCCAACTACCATCGTGCTCCGGTGTCGGGAATTTGCATTGACAGCGGGTGCGTCCAGTTATATGTGCGCGTTTGTCAGCGGGTATGTTGGAGCAGCCACAACACCGTTGATCATCAAATTTGTTGAAATGTACAGTACGGTGCGTTATTGTGCATCAGCAAGAATCGTTCACAGAACGTACAAATTACGAAAGTCGCTCGATATTTTAAGTATACACAATTGAATTGAGGTATTTGAAGAATTTCATACAGGCGGTATATCACGGGCGATGGTCGTGCAGGCTTAAGAGGACGTTTAATTTTGATGATCCTCGAATCTTTCCGAATCGCCTTTCCAATTGAGCCATTATTGTATGAGCCATCGCTGAAAACCGATTAAAAGTTTGTGTTGCCACCGATGTTGGTTGTTGTTCATTTGCGACTTCGTCCACGGTCAGTTGTGTAGCAGATGGCGAGTTGTGTTGTGGTGCGGCTGATGTCTTATGTTTGGCCGGTTGCGTATTGCCAGTTCTAGGGGCCCAGATACAGATTGCTGATTGTCTGTTATTTGCAATACAAAGTGTTTTCGTACTCGTCGTATCACTTTGTACGGGCCTTTATAAATGGCCTCAGCCTGTCCATATTTTGTCTATTCGTACGAGAACGTAGTCTCAAGTGAGCAGTGACGTTGGGATGAGTTTATTCATCGTGGAGTTTATTCATCTCGGATTCCCAACAGTATAGGATTGGGATTTCGGGGCTCCAATTCACGGTGTTTGCACGCGCATTAAGTGGAATATCTAAATGGATATGTTCAAACCTATACCTGATGGAATTTGAAAATCCCCATGAGGTGATAGGTCAAAGTTTCTTGAAGTTGGTAAGTATCTCTGTGAGTTTTGGGATGAAACGGGGGTAGTACTTTACCATACCGACAAATTGCTGAATTTCAATTTTTGGAATAGTTGTTCCAAAATAGTTAATACGGCTTCTCGTCTTTTGAGTCTACGAGAATGTCGTCAATTCATACAAAAACGAGCAATCAATTTGCAATTTATATCCACTAACAAACCGAATTTTGTTAGGAAATCGGCACCATTCGATGGGGTGGTTGCGACATTGGCAATGTCGAAGAATGAATGCAAGTAACTTGGTACCAAAAGTATTTATTGTGGTACCATTTGCTGCTGCTAGAACTAAATCGGGATTGCGATCAATCAGAAATGTGATGTTATTTTCCGAATCCCAAATCGACCGTGATACCAACTCTAGTTTTGTGAATATTGGTATTTTGATGCTTGTGGGTTGCTTGTGCGATTTTAACTTTCTAGATTTGAGGTAAATTTTACTTACCTATAGCCAAGGGTGGGCAAATTGCATATTCCCCAGTAATGGAAATACTAATTACCAATTACTTTGATTCAGGTAATTGAAATATAAAATACATTAATTGTATATTGCATTTTACTTGAGTAATGGAAATACAAAGAATAAATTACAAATTTCGTTGGTAGAAATGTATTAAATTACAATTACAAATTAATTTACTCCAAAATTGAAATAAAATGTCACTTTGTTATAACTTCTGGCTGTTATTCAAAACTCACTGGCCCAGCCAGGTGTCAGCCACGACGGTATTACTAACTGAAAAGCGTAGAATTCGTGTTCGTTTTATAATCGAAATTAGCCCTTCCGCGTGAAGTGCCGTACACGTGTACGTCATGACTTTATTTTTTTTTTAAATCTGTTCAATGTGCTGAATGTACTTTATACAAATATGTAGCATCTAAAATAGTTCACGGTGTCTCGTTTAAGTTCGTATTTTGTAGTGACGTACACGTGTCCGACACTCCCCAGTGTAGAGATGATTTTATGCATGACGTACACGGTACGTCATTCCACGCGGAAGGATTAGTGTGGTATCTGAATAAACATGAGAAACCTTGAGCCGTGGAATAAAAGGTTTGGATATAAAATTTGGATTAGAAATTTAACGTGGTTTTAGATGACAATTACTACGGACGTGGCCTCAGACTACATTTCGTTAAATAAAAACCCCAATAACCCAAACAACAAAGAATTTGTATCTAAAAGTGGTAAATTAGACAACTTTACTGTACATACATAATTTGTAATTTTTTATGGAATATAATTTTATGTAATGGAAATACCAAATACAATAATAGAAAAATATTGTAATTGAACTATTAAATACGACATCTAGAATTTAAAGTAATCAAAATACTAATTATAAATTACATATTGGAAATATAAGTAATTTAACTACGTAATTGAATTACATTAATTGTTAATGCCTATTGCCCACCCTTGTCTATAGCTTAGTTTCTTGCTCGTATTCTCAAACTGGGCATTTTTTTTTTTTTTATTAAGAAAACTTTATTTCTTACAACTAATCATATGGATTATCTAGTAATTGTCTTATTAGTTTAGTAGTCGATCCTTGTGGGATGAAACTTATTTATTGTCCCAGCTCTGCCAGTCCTTTGATTTAAGCGGCTCAGGGAACCACTAATTAGAATTAGACTTGACAAGGCTTGTTCTTTTTGATGTGTAAACATCTTTACGCGCGCCTACCAAAATTTTTTGTATTAGAGTAAACTTGTAAATGAAACGAACGGAAATGACGTATACCTACTTCGTTTGAAAAAAAAGCAAGAAACTCAACAAAAACAATTTTTACTATACATGGCATGCTTTTATGTATATGTATAATAGTAGGGAAAATGAAAAAATTAATTTAATGAATGAAATATAAACCATCGACATTTCCATCGATCAGAAAAATCAAAAAAAAAAAAATTACGATACGAAATACGAATTACGATTACGAAATTGCATACTCATACGATTAAAAACACAGTCAACTGTATATTGCTTTATCACGAGTGACGAGTCTCTAGGCGCTGTTCATCACGTCGGCTATCAATGACCATGTCTTCTACTGAATGGGGTTATAATGACATCTCGTTTTTAACATTGAACTGCCAGAGTCTCAGGTCACAGTCACGCAGGTATGCTCAATTCATTTGGTTTTCGAGACCTGGCTGCGCAATGACGTACTTGTTAATATTCCTACGTTTGAATGCTGTTTTCAGTTCAATAGAGATGGTCAGTGGGCTGCCGGAGTAGCAATTCCGTCAAAAGATCCATAAAATGAGCATAGTGGACACAAATAATTTGTCGTACTTTTTCAAAACCAATATTGACGTAACAAATGGACTGGCGAATGGAACTATGGGCTGTCTAAAGTATATCGAATGCATAGGCATCCTAACCAGGACAACGAGAACGATGAAAACGTCGACAGTAAAAAATGTCAAACGACTCTGGATGGATTTCGATTCAAATTCACAAGTTGGCAAGAAGGTTAGGTGGCTTGAAGCTGGATGGGCGCAGAAAACGAATATCGACCGATGTTTGGTGCCCATTTCTAGAAAAAGCTCAACTATTAATCGAAGCAACAATTAATGTTAAGCATAAACAACAATTAATGTAAAGCGTCATACCTTCATGTGCCACCACAATTCATGCATCACACGGTGGTACCTATAACGAGATAGTCAGTATATACTCTTACGATAAAAGACACAGTTAACAAATTGTGTATATTGCTTTAGCACGAGTAACGAGTCTCGAAGGACGGTTCATCACGTCGGCTATCGATGATCATGTCGTCTACCATGGACGTAAAAATGGGACCTCAATGGGTCTTCTTCAAAATTAGCTATCGCGCCTCACCACAAATCCGCTTTATCCGTTGTAATGGCGAATTTTGTACGCGATAATAATGACGTCTGGTTTTTAACATTGAACTGCTAGAATCTCAGGTCGCTTCACCTCGACCTAACTGATACAGTCACGCAGGGATGCTCAATTCACGGGCTTAGTCACGGGCGGTTGGAGTATATAAAAATTCAAGTAGAACTCATACAGTCACCTCGCATAAGGAAATCATCGTTGGACAAACAACTGGTATGAGCGTAACAATACAACCCATTGGCGGTATAAGATGCTTTTGGTAGTTGTATACACTTCGCCGAATAAAGCTGCCGAAGGCATAATCAAGTACATACATTTCGTCTTTGTTCCATATTCTGAAAGAATTTCAAAAATTCATCAAGGAGACTAACATCTTTTGCCGATGATTATGAGCAGGGATTTCATTTTGCTGCTCCCTAAGATCAGTGATGAATCACTTATAAACTTCCTGCGATACGAATTCGATTTGCACAAGAACTCAGACCGAAATATATCTTCTACGAGATATGTGAGAAATATAAGATATATGTACTACGAGATATGGGACCACGTCTTTGATGCTTGCAGCTACCATAGGCCAATTGCGTTGATTATACCGAAAGAGTAATAGACCAATTTGATGGTAATAAACGAATGAAAAAATCTGGTTAGTAAAATTTCATTTCTTCTTCCTTCAAAGTAAACCACACACACGCACTATACATATGCCATGTTTACACATCTCTTTGAGAGTACTAATGGACTCACTCTTTTTTTTTTTGGCGCTTCGGTCCATTGGTGCGATCCAGTAGGTTCCACAGCTCCTCGTTGTCATGAAGGACATGACTCCTTGCAAATTTTTTTATTTCATCGCTGACGTATTCCACGTTTAAGTCTTGATGGAGATTGTCATTTCTAATGTAGCAGGGAGCATTCCCAATCCTACGTAGTACTTTGTTTTGAAATGTTTGAATGATCTTCACTGTAGTTTTTCTTGCGCAACCCCAAAGCTGAATACTACGCGTCCAGATAGGTTTTAGGATTTGTTTATATAACAGCAGTTTGTTGTGCGTTGTCAGTTCGGAGTTTCTTCCAGTAAGTCAGTGCATTTTTCTGAATTTTAAATTCAGTTCTTGCCTTTTCTTTTTAACATGCGCTTTCCACCTGAGTTTAGAGTGTAGCGGCATGCCGAGGTACTTAGCATTATCAGAATATGGAATTTGTTGCGAATTCAATTTAATCGGAATATATTCCAATTTCCTATTTGTAAAGTTGATATGTGTTGATTTCGATTCGTTGAGTTTATCCTCCATTTTTTTGTCCAGTTATTCACTTTATTAACAGCATTTTGTAGTTTCCTTGTAGACTCAACAATACTAGCATCGGTGATCATAACAGCTGTGTCATCAGCAAACCTTCTTATTCTAGCTTCTTCTATGTCTCGTAGATCATTTGTATACATGAGGTATAATACGGGACCTAGAACACTGCCTTGTGGAACCCCTGCAAAAATTTTCATCAGTTAAGAGTATTCCCCTTCCTGTCTCACCCGGAAGTAACGGTCGTTGATGTAAGACTTTAGCAATTCAAAATGTTTTTTTGGCAAATCTCGTTGGAGCTTAAATTCTAGACCACGGTACTAGACCAAGCATTTGGATCTACGTCCAGGAATATTGCAGAACATACTTCCTTTTTTCCAGCACCTCCTCAATTGTGTCGGTAATCCTATGTACCTATTCTATCGTTGAGCGCCTTTCTCGGAACCCAAATTGATGTGCTGGTATAAGATTTCTGCTCTCTATAATTGGCTTTAACATCTCTCTTGAGAAACATCTCTCTCGAAAATCTTTGATGTTGTTGTTAACAAAGAAATAGGCCTATACGATGTTGTTCCGTTTAGTGATTTATTGGACTTTGGAATCATTATGATTTCCGCTACTTTCCACTGTCTCGGAACATAACATAGTCTAAAGATAGCATTGATTATGTGCTGTAGTTTCCTTAGTGCTTTTTCTAATAGAGCTTTGGTTATTTGCCCCGTTATCAAGTCGTATCCAGGAGCTTTTTATATTTGAAGTATTTACTTCTAGTTTGATTTGTTTCAGAGTAACTGGTAGCACAGATGCCTCATCTACTTTGCTTATAGGTGTTAGATATTCATTATCCTCTTGCTCAGTTGGTGGTTTGAAGGTATTTTATAGGTGTTCGGCAAACAGATCAGCCTTTTGGTTTTCGCTGCGAGCCCAGATTCCATCAACCATTCTAATGGGTGGCACTTGCATTTTAGGCCTTTTTAATCCTTTGGTGGCTTTCCACAGGAAATAGTCTGTGTCAGGTTTACCTGTCAGATTACTTAGGAAGCTTGCAATTGACTCATTCTTAATCTCCTTTATAAGTAGTTTAAATTTGTTGCACAAGTTGTTTAGGATTTTTTTGTCTTCAGGGGCTCTAGTTCTCTACCAAGTCTCACGAGCTCTTCTTTTTTCGATAACCAACTCTCCCACTTCAACTGGATAGTATATACTTTTTTGTTATATTTCTTTCTGATCAGGAGTACTTTCCCTGGGTAATTGCTGAGGTTGCTGTCTGTAGTGCTGAGCTAGGCATATGCATGTTGCATTATGTCGAACCCAAACTTTGACTTCGAGTCCCAACCAAATCATATAATTTGTTGGCAATATCGGGAAGATTCTTTTCTCGTTTATCTGGTTGCAGGATCAATCCTTTTTCAGTGTAGTCAGGAAGCTGCCTGATCCACAATTAAAAATTATTTTGGGCCAATGATTTAATTTGATTCAAATGCATTTGGTTTTTGATGTCAAATTTTGATTTTGCTCAGAACAGTTTCCAACTTTCGCTCCTCGGGAATGGAGTAGCGACCAATTAAGACTCTTTTGATTGTTTCATAATTTTCAATAGTGGATCTTGTAAATGTAATTGATCTTCTTAATTTGATTTGAGTGATTTTATTCGTATTGAACATTATCTCATCTGTTAAGAACCAACTTTTGGGATTGATGGTGTCCCAGAACGCTCTTTGTTTTGTTTTGGAATGCTCGTCTGGGTGTTTCCGTCTTGCGTATACTTGCACATCTGTTAATGCATTTACTCTGTTTGCACGTTTTGCACGTCTTTTTGGGGTCCCTGAGCAGGCAATGCACTGTTAAAAAGTATTCTACGTTTTTCATTCAATCTAAGTGTTTTTACTCTACACACTGCATCTTTATTTCTCTCTCTCTCTCTCTCTCTCTCTCTCTCTCTCTCTCTCTCTCTCTCTCTCTCTCTCTCTCTCTCTCTCTCTCTCTCTCTCTCTCTCTCTCTCTCTCTCTCTCTCGCTCACCACTTTGCCACCGGGGCGGCGCGTACTCGGTTCTTCTACCCTGGTTCATTTGGTCATGTACAACCTTTACCCAGTGTACAATACGCCCGATCGAACTTGAATAGGCCCTGCAAAGTCTACACCAGTGTATGTGAATGGGCGTGAGGGATCAATTCTTCCATTCGGTAGGTCCTACTATTAGTTGTAGCTTGGTGGTAACCCTGATTCGGTGACATTTTACACATTTGTTGATTTCTGTATGGACTCTCTGTTTGCCGGTTCCTCCGTGCAACGTTCGAATGTCAGGGAATAATTTGGTTAAGATATGTTTTTGTGTTAAAACTTAAATTGCTATTCCTTAGAGGACCTCCTACTTGAAGTGAACCGTGTTTGAGTATAGCGTTAATTTCATCTTGAAATTGTTGTTGCTGGACTATTCTGCATAGCTCTTCCTGTGCTTCCCGAAGCTCCTTACCTGCTGGTATGATACATTGTCGTGTGTTGTGTTGTACTCTTTTACACAATTTGATGAAACGTCTGCAATAGCAGATGATATTTTGTGGCCAGTTCTGGCTTGATGGTTGAAGCCAGTTTGGCCCTGCCCACCATAAACTGTTTTGCCTTAAGTCTGCTGGACTCATGCTTGTGGACGCACAATTCGCAGGGGTTTCCTTTGAATTTCCGTATCGCCATTGGTTTGGCATGACTTTCCTTCAATTTCCGAAATTCTATTAGCGACAAATGGTTTGTATTTATGAGGTCGCCCTTGAATCCAAGCTAGATGATGATCATAGAATATGTCCAAAAGCTTCATTCTAAGTTTGGTATTCGCAGAGCTTCCACTACATTTCCTTTGGTTTTGTGAGTAACAGAGCTCCGCATAATTCAAGTCTTGGCAGAGAACAAATAGTTTTGATTGGTGCTACCTATATTTTAGCTGAAAGTAGCGTTACTTTGATTTTATTCTCCGGAGTAGTGCAGCTGGAGTAAATGACTGCTACATAAGCTTTCTCAGAAGCGTCGCAAATCCGTGTAGACTAACTGATGATGTTGGGTGATAATTGATCCATCTGGATATAGTGATTTTTTCTAGTGGCGGTAGAAAGTTTCTGAATCTGCAGTACTGCGCGGTTATAGCCGGAGGTAGTGACTGATCCCAGGATAGCCCTGTTAACCAAAGATCTTGCATCATTAACTTGGCCACTACTGTAACTGGTGCTAACCATCCTAGAGGGTCGAAAAGTTTAGCACTCTCGGATAGAATGCTGGGTTTGGTAGGTTCCTTATTAGATGATATGAGCGTGAACGGATCCGATCTGTCACTGGATTCCAATGTATGCAGAGAGTTTTAAATGTGTCATCAAGTTTAATTCAGCTACTCCAATCATTCGTAGGCCCATTGAAATGGCTTCCATCAGGGCGACGTGATTGGTAGCTCATTTACGTGCTGGCCTTCTCCAGCTACTGCTTCAGCTTCTTTCATATGACCTAAAGTTTCATATTCATCCAGAAACCGCGTATATGTTAGTCCCAATTCTGGATTCCCTGCAAGCCACTTTTCGACTTGCAATAGACGTGCAACGGATGTCTTCTTCGAACAGCCTAAAGTATTTAAGGCCAGTTGCTCCATGTCAAATGGAATCCTTACTTTGTATCTTCCATCAGCCTGACGTGTAAGGGTTTTTGTTTAGAATTCTTCACATTCCCATTCGTCTTCTGTGTTACTTCTTCGAGTTCCCAAAATTGCTTTAGCTGCTCGTCGTCCTGTGTTGACGTTGTGACTACGGTTTGTATGACCTCCATGTTTACGGCAGGAGATGCGTTTCCAGTGATTATCCAGCCTAATTTGGTCTGTTGTGCAATTGGTTCACCTGGTGCACTCCTTAAAAGATTAGCCATGATTATTTGGCTATAGTAATCGGCTCCTAATAGTATGTCAACCGGATCGAGTTCATAAAATGTTGAATCTGCCCATATCAGGTTTTTAGTGTGATTCCAGCTTGGATTGGTTGTTACTTCAGGTAGATTTCCGGTTATGTTTTTGAAAACCATGGCCTTTATTTTTAATTTGAAGTTTGATGTAAATCTTGGACTAAATGTGAATGCTGTACTAGAAAGCGTTGTTCCAGCTGTAGTTATTCCCATGTCAGCAATGTTTACTTGAGTAGAAGTTCTTGATAACTTGAGACCATCTGCAGCTGACGAATGTTGCTTGGGAGGCTGGATTAATCAGCATTCGAACTGAATGTTCACCGTTGTCGGTTATTATCCTGACCATGGCGGTTGCCAGTAAAACTCCACCTTTTAGAGTATTGACACCTGTTTGCAGCTTCTTTGCCCATTCCTTTTGAATATTGTGAAGTAAAGTATGGTGGGTTCCGTGACACTTTTCACATTTATTATGGCATTTGGGGCCGTGTAGTCTTTGTAAACACCTTCTCCATAAATCCTTTTCCTTCGCAGCTGTGGTCCTCTCTGTTACCGTCAAATTTTGGAACTATCTGCAAGTGCACGGCTCGTGATCACCACCACAATGAGCACAGCATGATAATGGAAGTGTCAGTGCTACGTATGATGGTTTTTTCTGGATATTTTTTTTGTTGTGATTCCCTTTTCTTAATGATCCTATCTCTAGCAACTGTAGTTAAAGAATGAAATATTGATTCAAGAAATTCAAAAAAACTTTTCATCGTTTTTCAGCTTCCTTAAGAGTATGGTTATTATTAAAGCACTCCAGTACTCTATCTAGATACCCAAATTGGTGCATTTGCATGCGTATCTATATAAACGAGGATACTCCATTGGGTGATATAATTTTCTCCTGACAATGCTAAATGGCTGAATAGCTTCGCTGCTTGCCCTCGGATCACCGAAAGTGGGTAATACATTTTTTCTTCGTTGTCCCCGTGTTTCTCCGATAGTCCCCGCAAAACAAGTGAATTTCCGATTTTGGTAACTTTATTTTGGGGATTTTCTTTATGTTGTCATTACAAACGTTTGAGTTGCTCAACCCGTTATCCAGCTCTTCTTGTAATGCAATAACAATTGTTTTGTATTTGGTTTGAATGTTGTCAAAAACGTCAAACTCGCAATAGACTTTGCTAGGTTTTAGCGTTGAAACGTGAATTCCTCTATTTTGTTTAGGTTTTGTTTCAGCATCTCAGTTGATGATCCAGTGGCTTCCTCATTTTCCTCAAAAATGTAGGAGGCGGCATCTGCTACTTCATCTTCCCTGGCCTTTTGCTTATCTTCTTTAGATTCTTTTGCTGTTAATTATTCTTTGATTTTTAGAAGCATGGGCTTCGTCTCTTCAAATGCCATCTATGGACTTGCTTATAATATTCTTGTTTGCGATATGGTTGATCATCGGGTAAAATGTCTATCAATTCTGCGTTTGTTGTGCAGAATTTGGCAAGCAGTGGATTAAATACCCACACTATAATAGGGCAAAAATTTAACAATAGTGAATTTAAAAATTTTCGTTCATATTGGCTAAAACCATAAGCTTCAAAGGGTTCCGGGTGGTAAAACTCTAGCCGTAAACGTTCATGCCCTTTCTACGAAAATACGTCTAAACAAATAAATGATGATAGGACACTCTCGATAGGGTTAATGGCTAGCTCTTAGGTACATCATAGCATTATCATAACTTCTCGTTACAATGCCTGTTAGTGAAATTCTAGTTTCCCTACATTGTTCTTCCATACATTCATTTTTTATAAATAATATTTTTCTATCGATTTGCAGTTGCTCTCTCAAAATTCAAATTTACGTTTGGAAAAAATTAAAATTGCCGGATGGACGTATATGGTAGCATGCGGCCTTGATCCAGCACGAAATGTATCCTCGGTTTCTGTGGACAAACGCCACAGTACTTTGAATGGTGGTCGCCGCCCAAGTTATCGTCGCGGAACATCTGAACATAATATTCGTCGCGTAACCAACAATAGGTCGACAACACAATCACGTTTCTCGCAAAATGTATCCTGTGTCATGGCACAATTTGCTCTCGACCTCATGAAAAAGTTACAAGCAAGTAATAAGGGTTTTTTTAAAGAGTACGATCCGGGTGTATTACGAGTAGGGATATCGACTGGACAAGTAGTTGCCGGGGTAATCGGGTCAAGTAAACCGTTATACGATATCTGGGGTAACACAGTGAATATGGCATCACGAATGGAATCGACAGGAACGGCTGGCCGTATACAAGTGACTAAAGAAACAGCTGAAACGCTGAAACGTTTTGATATTGCGTGCGAATATAGAGGACAAATTCGGGTTAAAGGAAAAAAAGAATTGGTCGATACATATTACGCTCTATTCGATGAAAATTACGAGTTTATTCGAATAAGTCAATTGATTGAGGATGGCCAATATACGCAGGAAACTAATTTAGATGTTTAAATGTATATATTTGTATATTATTTATATTTATTTAATAAATAGTTTTGTATAATTTGTAAATTAATCGTTGTGGTCAACACATCTTTAATTTGATTAGCTCCTAATGAAACTACCACTTCCGATATTCTGATGTCCGCCAAATTTGAGAGAGAATTCTCGAGAACAACATATTTTTATCAAAACTCGTCATGTCTGCTAAAATTTTGGAAAATTGATGTGGCTGCTACTTTTAATGTATACCAATTTGACTCAAAGATCATTGGGGGCTCGGAATTTCCCAAAAAAGCTTAAGTTCGATGTTTTAACCTGAACCATAATATGGTATATATGTTACGGTAAAACCCCGAAATCGGTAAATGTCCGAATAAAAATTGGAAAAAAACTGTTTTATTGCTTCGAAATCTATGAAATGAGAGTCCTATATTCTCGAAATGGTTTACCCTTCACCCCTTCATGAAGCTTAGCCCTTTGATGGGGAATAAATGAAACTATGGGGATGTAGATGGTTGATCGACAAACATTTCGAAACGATTGGACCCCCGAACAACCTTAAACCGGTTGTACGAATTTAAAAAATTAAAATTTCGGACATTTACCGATTTCGGACTTTAACCGTAACATATACGCTACTACGTGGACCAAAATTTATTTGACTATACGCTTTTTGAATTGCCGAAGTTCAGTGCACAATTTTTTTGTTTTGAGTTTTGAAATTGAAAATATTAGCAGTGTGAATGTGAAAATAACAATTAGTTGTCAAACATCAAAACAAATTTGTCAAATTATTTCAGGGTGCTTGCGTTATAATATCCACGAGTAAGTACATTTAACCCTCGTCAGGTGGAATAGGTACAATTGTGCCTTTTCCGTTTTTAAATACATACTAATAAATCTTCTTGTAGAAGCCGATAACCCACCTCTTTGCATCGAATATTATTATTTTTTTAATACCATTATCTTTTACTGTTATGGGATGAACCGAACAAAATATTGTGCTGCCTTTAAGTGCTTATCAAATACAAAGAGAAATCCCGAGATGAGTTTCTTCAAATTTCCAAAATGTTTAGCGAGGTTTGTTCAAAATTTTTATATTTAAAAATTTATTTAAGGCCTTATTTTATTACAGAGCTAAACTTTGGATGTCAAGAATTCTACGGGAGGATTTAGAACCAAAAAACTATGGGGAGCGCCGTTTATGCGTGTTACATTTTAGAGATGAGGATATCAAGACGAATAAACATAAATTTCGTTTAAAGTTGAACAGTTTACCCATCAAATAAAAAATAAAAAATTTACAGGTTTAGACTACAATTTAGGGAAAAGAATTAGTCCCACTCCCGATGTGGAGACACCAATAATTTTACCATCGTCAAGACCGGATCATTCAGAACCCTTGCGGATTATATTTTATTCAGGAGAAAATAAATGGATTCTGCAGGACGACAACATCTTGGAAATTGAAATGCTAGACTTCGCCAAAAGGTGCATAATCTGCCTTCAAACGTGCAAATGTTCATAGATGCACAAGCCAACAACAAGGGAAGATTCACTTCAGAATTTAAAAACTATTGCTTAGCTATTTATTTCTGTGGTCCAAAAGCACATAGGAAGTAGTAGTAGATTTTCATTTACCCAGTATTCGAATCCTCCAACGTATCACTGAAAATTTCCAACATTCACCCGGATTCCATAATTTTATATTTCAAGCGTTGGAAATTAAAATTCAAAAGTATCGCGAAATCGAGAGAGAATGTATTTTATGTATAGATGAAATGACCATAAAGTCATTTTTGACTTTTTTTAGGAAACAAGACAAAATTATCGGTCTAGTAGATTTTGGTGAAGCTGCATGTAACGGAATACCCGCTACATCAGTGTTAGTAGTTACGGCTAGAGGATTTTTTGGGAATTAGAAACAGGCTGTCACCTATTTATTTGTTAGTAATAGTTGTCTTACAGGAAATTAAGCGTGGATCGTTAATAACTCCTTGGATAAACTAGCTGCCATTGGATTAAGAGTTAGAGGTATAGTTAGCGATCAAGAGTCTAATTTCGTTAAGTTAGTTAATTATTTAAATGTAAACCAAGATAGACCATTTTTTATTCGACATGGTAAAAAATATTATTATATGTTCGACCCGCCTCATTTTATAAAAAACATCCGCAACAATTTAATGGTGAATCATTTCCAATGGAAGGAAGCTCACCATGACTATATCTTGGCAATATATCCAAGAAATTTTTAACAGTGACAAAAAAAACCTTGCGATTAATGCCTCGTTTAACAGACTCACACATCTACCCGACAAATTTTCAACGGATGAAGGTCAAATATGCCACCCAGGTTTTAAGTCATTCCGTTTATTCCTGCCTTTAATCCATAATTTCACACAGTTTACTATCCGAATCCGCCGTTGGAACTGCTTAATTTATACTTTTTTTCAATGAATTTTTTGATATGATGAATTCATCAACTATTCAAGGCAAAGCGGTTTATAGAGCTGCTTATGTAGGCTCACAATTTAAAAAAAAAATACCTAGAAGATGGCAAGAGGTTGGCAAATTTCTATTCGCGCGGTAATGTGTCCTTTACAGAAAAATTGTAAAAATAAAAAAAAACGCAAATAATAAAAAACCCCGAGTTCCACCGAAATTCGTCGGCCAGAATTTGAGGAACCGAACGAGATAATTACAACCGAAAGAGGTGCCTTGATGCGCGCATCCTCTCGAATTCAAACAGCGCCGAGCGCTGGTTTCGAAATCGGATGCAGGTACCAAGGGACCGCAAACAACACGCCAACCTGAACGGAATCGCCGCTCCCACCATGCCCAAACTCGAAAAATTAGCAATTCATTTTTGTTTTGATTTAACCGACACTGAAGAAAGGGAAAACAAAACCCGCCAGCGAAAAAATCCAAATACAACAAAAACGGTCGTCAACAAAAATTTTGGGGCGAGACCAATGTACACCCCGGTCGCGTGCACCTACACCGTAATTTGGTGGTGCTCGAATACAGAAAATTCATATAATAAAACGCAAAATAAAAAAAAATTTAAAAATAATAAAAAAAAAGAAGCGTACCTTAATACTATGTACCAAAAAAAAATTACTGTTGCGGCCTTGGTGCCGTCATGCCACAGGGTTCACCGCCCCGGACCGTTGCGGTGCCTTTCACCGATTCCAAAAATCACAAAACGGGTTGCGGCCTTGCGGTGTCGGTAAATATTTTAGCCTCGACCGGCCACCAAGAAAATCGTTAGGCGTTTTTCGTCAAAACCGTATAAATCAAATGGCCACCTTGGCTGACTACCCGTATGTTGCGATTTTTCACTGATACCATTCGACTTTACACATGGCCCGTTGAACACCTGTAGGTTGTGTCGTATACTCGCCGAAAACGCGGTGCCCGTTAGGCAACCTGTTAAATAAGGTAACACCCGATGATTTAGTTCGGTGCTGGTTGTTTAATGTGTACGCGCTATACAAATGGTGGCCCCCGAAATTAAAAATTTGAAACTCCAGTTGATAATGCCTTTAGAAACACCCAGTGATAAATCACTTTTAATAAAACCGATGGTGGATGTAATGAGCCCTCGAATAATGAACCGTTGAATACGAAAACAAATCGCGCTTGACAGCAGTCTACAGTCTAGTCCAGCAGAATATGAAAGTTTTGTTGCATCCGAGCTTTTACTAAGAATACGCACGAAGTGTATTTCAGGTTCCGGGTGAACAGCCGCCCGTTCCGACTATGGAACTTAGAGATAGGTTATTTATAGACCAGGATCAGGGCTTGTATCACAGAATACTTTGTGATATATACTTGTACTTTCAACAATTCGATCCGTGAGTATCGATTACATTTTGCACAGTAACTTACATGACGTAATCATAATTTTTATTTATTAGCTTTGGAGAACAGGCTCTCAATGTTTTCAAGTTGTTCCAAGGCAAAATCAGCAAATTCACGACGTTTACGGTGGTCCAATGGCTTCAGTTCTTGAGTGAGAACAATTTTAAATGGATGCAAACCCAAATCCTTTCTCAAAATCCGCCAGGTTGTGGTTTGAGACAGTCCCAATTCTTGAGAACGTCTTGGAATCGACAAATTGCGCTCTTCAGCAACACTGGCCTGAACAGGCAGCAACATTTGCATTACTTCCAGCGTTTCTTTGTCTTATTGGCACTTGAACATTATGTAAAGAAAATGTACGCTCAAAATTTTCAACAATTCGACGAATAGCGAGCACACTTGGACGATTATTACGACTATAAAATGGCAAAAGCACACGAAAAGTTGCAGTTGTAGAACGATAATTTTGAAAAGAAAACTGAATAATTTGTAAACATTGTTCTTGCGTATATCTCACCATGATGAAATTGTAAACATTACTGAATACAACGAAACAAAAAATGACAGATCATGACATATTACAAATGGCCGAAACGTCACTTAAAAATCATATCATTCCTATTGGAAAACCCTTTATAAGTAGCTATTTTGCGAGCAAATTCAATCTAGATTCTCCTATGTGTGTGGTAATAATGGGATGTGCGGTAAAATTTACCGTAGTGATTGAGCCGAGTTAATAAAATTTTAAGTATCGTCTGGTGCGAATATACTCCATCATATGCCGCAAATTATTAAATAAATTTTTAAACTATTATGTATTAAATCGCGAATAGTTTTAGAAATCTTCTAATGTCAAATTGTTTGACAATTAAGAAAGAAAAAAATAGTATACTGTTATGATTTTTGATCGATTTTGAATTTTTTTTTTTCATATTTAAATGCCACTGTACTTTTTTTTAACTAACACCGCTATATTCTACCCTTTTCCACACAAATCAATGATAAAAAAACGATCGAAATGTTTCCATACAAAAGTCGAGTTATGTCTTTTCTGCTTGTTAATATTCTGTGCCTGAACAGTCGGTCAGTTTGAGTTGTTGAGAGGACACAAATGTACACGGAACCACAGATATCTTTGCAAAGCATTTAGGCAATTAATGATTGCTAACGAAGCCAATGCAATAGTAAGAAACTTGCTAATTTCCGTTGGCTTGGACCTAGTGGGGGGACTCATTACGTATAGGCAGGTTTAAAGGCGCTATAAAATATTTTTGGATATTGATAGGCTACAAGCGAAATTTAGCGAAAGCACAAAAGTGTTACGTGGTGAAGCGCATAAAGCGAAGGCGATGCTCCAGAGAGACGAATCCAGAAAGCATAGCTTTTGCGAAAATATTGAAAAATATGAAAGCAACCCTTGAATGAAATTTCTTTGAAATATCTGCATTCGGAAACTGAAAAAAGGGGTCCTCGTCTTGACCTAGGGAGGCCGGTAGTCGAAAATACAGCTGGATAAGCATTATTGAAGCGAATTCTAGAGGACAAAACCACCAGAACTCTCAAAGAAACAGAAGAGGTTCTCGTCAAAATTAAGGACATATTTGATGAAGTGGTTGCAATATTTGATGAAGAAAAACATGTTCCAGTGAGTATAACAAAGTCTTTGAGAAAGGCCGGGAACAGAAAAAACCAGACGATAGGCCCTTAAAATGAAAGTGTTTCGCCGTCATTATGACCTGTGCAAAGGTTTGTTTCGAACTTATTTTCAGAGTAATTAGATTTCGGACTCACCTTGTACTCCGTCTCGTAGTACTAACAATCCCACCAATTATGATTAATCATTTAAAGAACGCCAGTAAGGAAGCCGGAAATAGTAAAGCATTGGCCCCAGACACTATTCGAAATATCGTGATGAAGACAGAAGCCCATTCTAAATATGGTGAGATAATCTCTAGAAGTAGGTGCTACTACCCAAAGAGAAAAACGGACCAGAAAAGCCTTCATCATATCGTTCGAGATACAGCTGGTCAGAGTCTCGAATGCATCATCTGCAATAAACTTGATGGAGTCGTTGGAAGTGTTGGAAACCTTGTAAATCATCAATATTGTTTCAGAAACAAACAATCAACAATTAAAGAAATAAACTTGGTTGTCTACAACTCAGTTAGTTTTCGGCTTTCTTTCGATATTAGAAAGATCATGGGCAACTATTTACAGGATAGACTTCTCAAGTTAAATATAAAAATGCAGGGATCCAAATTTCACATGACTTAGTATACCGCGATATTAATGAAATTGTTGTGACCAGGCTGGGAAAAACTGAAAAATTGACCAGTTTCTATATCCGAGAAATAATGTCCAGTAGGTAGTAAGATAAACGTGTTTGGCTAGGAGTGATGAAGTGCACCGATTAATAATGGAATGAAGGAAAATTTACTTCGCCTACGAATTCAAGGGGTCTATTATGAAATCGGTTTTTTTCTATCGGTGGGATTTTTCCATAATAATATTTTTAAATTTTGTCTATCTACTATGCCGATTTATTTTTATCGCAAAATCCGATATTGTAGACATTTCATGAGTAATAAGCAGGAACCGGAGAAAGCTGATAAGAAAAAGTCGCAATCGCGTATATAGTTTCACACATGGCTGTAAGTGCGGCGGTGATGAACGGGTTCAAGACGGGCCGAGATGCTTGAATTGTCTTGGGGTATCATCTCCGATAAATTTTTATCCTATTAATCGTACAGAAACCGAGAGGAAACTAATCTTGTGGACAAAATTAACGCATATTTTTTTTTTGTAATAAAAAAAATCCCGCTGGTCAATTTCAGTGAAAGTCAAATGATCCAAAATTTATATTTTACGCAAAAGAGGCACAAATGTGGTCTAATGGAATTATAGCGGCTATGTTTCATTGCAAACTGTTCAACTGTGTCAAACTATATTTTTTTGTAAATTTGTGTTTTTCAAAAGCGGTTTATAAATATTAAAATTAGCTTTATTACAATTTAGTTTGATTAATTTAGTAATGACTATTTCCCTCCGGCCCTTATTACAGCTTAGATTCTTCTGGGCATACTAAGTAGAATTGCCCACAAATGCCGATGTCTTGGAGAGATTGATATAGCGTTGCAGTTACGTGTGCTGGATCACTAACACAAAACTAACTTAACCTATGAAGCCCACATCTGGCAAAACGTGATCGCGAAGAATGTTCCGAACATACCAGTCTGTATTCATCCTCAAACGAATCTCCACCAGCTCTGAACGGCCCTCCCAACTGATTTCACCCCAAAAAATTATTGAACCTCCTCCAATGCTTACATTTTGCACTATGTTATACGGTGCGTAGCGTTCTCCAACTTTTCTGTGTACAAGACTACGCCCATCTGGTTTCCATAATTGGATTCTGGCCTCATCTAAAAAAAAAAACAGTGGCCCATTGATCAGTTCCCCAATATGCATGAGTTTGACCAAATTTTAAACCGCTGGATTTGTGACGACAAAGAAACCGTATAACTTTTACGGGCCGTATTGTGTTCATTTCTTTTAATCTTCGTCTAATTGTCCTGGCACTAATATTCACTTGACGGGCACTAAGTAACTCATTTTTCATTTGAGTAGCTGTACGCTTTCGATCTCATGCCGTTATGCTCGGTTGTGCACCTTTTACGTCCTCTTCCGGGCTTTCTTTTATATTCACCGGTCTCTCGATATCGCTTAAGTATTCGTGAAACCGAAGACTGGTTCATTCCTATTTTTTGTGCGATTTGTACTTGAGTAGACCTTCCTTATACTTTGTGACGACTCTAACCGCCTCCAGTTCATGAAAGGGTGCCATATTACTATTTATAATAGGTGTTAACTTTAGAACACATTTACAAGAACTAGTGGTACTGCATTTACAAACAATTGATATGCAAAGTACAAAAGCCAATCGTTGCGTTGAGTTTCAAACAACTTGACTCTTGATTAAGCATTTTTGAAAAATTATATTGATTGGCTTGCAGTAGACTTTATTCCAGGTGGTTTCTGGTAAAAAAATAAATGTGCTATCATTTGACACTAGTAGTATTAAAATTGACCAGCGAGATTTTTTTTATTCCAAAAAGTATGCGTTAATTTTGTCCACGAGTGTATTTGGAAAAAAACACATGTGCGATAGGGCTGCCATTTAGACTTACAATCAAAGGGTATTCCACATCACAGCTAGAGAGAGGCTGTCTACTGCACTTTTAGTAAAGTTGCATCTTGGAGTATAAATATGTAAACACAAATATGACCAAATTATAATATTCGTAAATTTCGGTTGAAGATCCAAACTTTTTGATGAGATATTTTTATACATGCCAGATAACACAAGCATCTTCAGAACGGCTGAAAACATGGAAGTAACCATTTTCTTACGACTCTTATTCAATTTCAAAATTGTGGGATATTCCAAAATGATTTGCGTTTAAATTACGCTGTTATTGCGTCGTTCCGCTTTAATCTGCAGTTCAATAAAATACATGTTCCTACTTTCAGTTCAAATACGGGCGTTTACAATACACAATTTGCTCAATATGCCTTCGTCAACGTTATGTCTTGAGAGTCATCAATCAATTAAATCCCAACCAACTTTATTACAAAATTTGTTGGATATTTTTATTCAAATTTACCTGATAGTTAGCCTTATTGTGTTTTGAGGTGATTTTTTTTGTTTTAAGGACGGTATCCAGTTCGCGCTAAAATAATTTTACATACAAATTTGACGTAAAATTTAGCTAGCGAAATAACAAAATAATACTTAGCTCATGATTTCACAGATGCGGTACGCAGCTGACGTGAAAAGTTTGTAGTTTCATATATATTCAATTCTAGAACAATAAAATTTAGAAAAAATTTGACAGCAAAACGTGATTTTTTTTTTAATGGATGAACAAAATAGTTTTCTAGACTATGAAAATAGTTTCGTACTATTGGCCCAACCAGTCAGGAATAAAAACTTAATAAAAAAAATAAGAACTTTATTCCAACTTATAATTCTTAAGTAATAACAAAATTAGCGCGATGTCAATTTATATTTTTTATGAATAAAAAAAACATGATTATCTAATTTTTATGTATTTTGACTAATTTATTAACACAAACATTTAATAATAGATAGATATATCGATAGATAATTTTTAACAACGTGCACAATTCAATCTAATTTTTAGGTTAGATTTCATAAATTCAATAATTTTATCATATATAAGGGAAAGATGTACGTAAAACTATTCAAATAACTTTATATAATAATTTAGTAATTAATTATACAAATCAAATAATTTCCGCCTTTTTATTTAATAAAAATCTTTTTATTTAATAATTTAATAATTTTCGGGCGAAAAATCGCGCGCACTTTTTTTTTATTAAGTGACAGTAGGGTTTCTTACATGAAAATTAAGTTTGACTAGGTAATAACATTGAAATTTATTCCTGACTGGTTCCACTTTATTATATCTTGGTTTGTTGTAGGACAAAATAAAACAAACGACAAAATTTATCTCTACAAAGTTTTTAACTTATGGTTCAAACAGAATGTATCCGTTCCGTCCGCTACATTTTATGAGAACTGTCAATTTATATGAAAAAACGAAAATATGAACACAATGAACGGAGGAGAAAAAAACAGAGCGGACACTAAACCCAATTTCAAATTTTTGCGGACGACATAACCTCACATAGAATTTGACATATCAGAAAAAATCTTAAATGAGAAGTTTTTGCAATTAATCTCTTCTAATAATCTCCCACAAATAAAAATTTCCAAAATATAATATATAATTAATATCTATTTTTGACAAGCGGAACGGATATGTTGTGTTTTAGGAAATCAAACGGACGGAGCGGAAACAAAATAAACGGACCGGAGCGAATCTATTCTGTTTGAACCTTTACTAATTTATCTGTAGTTTAATGGAGAGTTGTGGAGACCGCGTTAAAATTTATCTTAGCGCGAGCTGGTTACTTAGCTTTAGATAATAAAACTTTTGATCAATTTCGAAATAGTTGGACGTCCCGAAGAGATTTAGATTTAAATTAAGCTATGATTTGCGTCGTACCGCTTTATGGGCCTATTCCATGGAAATAATCTACTGTCAGCAAAAATAAAAGCTAGAAAAAATATAGATTTTACTGGTTGTGTACGAAACAAAACATATAGTCAGTAAAATTTTACTGAGAGAATAGTTGTGATAGGGGAAGTTTACTGCCATAATACTGCTATAAAAAATGTAAATTTTAGTATTTTTTTATGGCAGCATTTTTCACACATCTACAAAAAATGTATGTAAAGATAAGAAATTTTTCTCACACTCATACAAAATAGATGTTCGCCATTTTTACAGTCAAATGACGATTTAATTTTTTTTTTCGTGCTGACATTTGTTAACGTTAGTGGTTTTTTGTAGTACATAATATATAAAAATTAAAACATATAAAAAAAATCGAGTTGTACGAAAATGTACAATTTAAAAATTTTATTGAAACTTTTAGGTTATGCCAAAATGTAAAACCATAAATTTTTTCTATAAAATGAAATAAAAAATATTTCTGCTCTTTGTCACTCTTATAAAAATTTGTTTTTGTGTATTATCAGCAAAAAATTGCTATCAGCAAATTTTATCCATGGAATTAAAACATTATGGGGCATTTACACGTAGAAAATTGTTTTCTTCTACAAATTTTTACAGGTAAATAAGAAGGATCCACTATATAAAAATATTCAATATGCCAGAAAGAAATCAACATACATATATAGTAATGGCGTAATTTTTTTCATAGGATCATTATTAATTTATTTTTAATGAATTCAAATGCGAAATTTACATTTTTATATATGGCATCTGTTTTTATTATGAATCCTCAACATAAAAACGAAATAAATACGAAATAATTTTTTTTCCTTGTTAATTTTAAAAATGTTGCCATAAAGATACTCGGATCGAATATATTTTATGGCAACATTTATTTTTATGGCAACATTTTATAGTGGTTTTTGCTGTGTAGTGACTTAAAAATCTTCTGCAAAATTTTGTTGGAATATATTTCTTTCCTTGTCTCTCATGTGCAAATGTTATACATATCTTTCTTATTTTGCAGAAGAAACATGTTGGTCGCATGTAGTCTGCAATTGAATTTGACACATGTTTCTACTTCCAGTAGAAATACGGCGCTTGCAATATATAATTTACTCAATATTCCTTCGCCTTTGTAATGTTTTAAAAGGCAGCAATCAAATCATAAACTAATTTTTCCTGATGAGCCTTGAAGTGAACAATTTTTTGTAAGCGCTTTATTGCCGAAGTAAATAAAAACGGTTAAAGTTTGTGGTTCTCAGCCCAGAAACTATATTTTTAGCGTTTTTCATAAATTTGAAGATCAAAGTGATTTTGGCCTATAGGTACTCGGTACACCAGAGGTAGCTTTCAGAGCTTGCTGACTTGCAATAATATCGTTCTACTTAGTTTTTCCAAAATTTAAGCGGAAATAACGATTTTTGACAATAAACTGTTTTACACAAAAAATAGTTGTAAATATCTCGGATATACGCCATTCTGGATATTCATAAGTTTTATATCCTTGCTATAAACGGTGTAACACATCTTAGAGTGCAATGTGCAAGTTGATCATCGCATTTTCATTCAATATCGCATTTTGGTATTATAGACTAATATTTTCGCAAAAATGCGCTCAAGGTCGGATGCGAACGCCATATTATTATAAAATGGTATGGCGGATTTTTCGATACTATATTTTTCAAATGCGAATGGTCAATAGCAGTCGGATATCGCATTATTTAATACACATACGCGATAAACTTTTTTTTTTTAATATTTTAAATATAAAGGTATTATAAATTGTCATTTGTGTTAAAAGTAAAAAATATAAACTTTTATTGTTGTCGTGCAGTAGAAATGTGTATTTTCTCACATAATTCAATGGACGAGATTCAGATTTGACGTGTTTCGTTAAAGATTTATTTTTAATATTGACGTATTCAATTATAGTATCAAGTATCACCTTCTTCATCATCCTCACAATTATTTAAATATAAATCAACACAGTCCACATTAACATTTATTTAAAGAGTAAATAAATGCAAAAATGTAACGAAAGGGTAATTGTGATTATAAAAACTGTCAGGTGTTATAATGACATTTAAAAAAAGATCCCGATGAAAATTTCCCTATAGGAAATGCGATATGCGATAATCGCATTTCATAATAGAAACGCAAGTGGCGGATCGAATCCGCAAAATCGCAAAAAATGCGCGACCTGTTTCATAATATGGCCCCTGGATATTGGATGGAGACTCCGGACAAAAAAATTGAGAGAATATATTGACACCTTAGAATTTAACTATTTACACTTTGAAATATCCTGTCTTCATATTGTCCAAGTTACATCAGGACCTTTACAATTATTTGGGGGTGGGTACTCACCATTGAAAAACTCTTCTTAGTATTTATCTTCTTAGTATTTATGTATTCACCATGTCGAAATTATAATGAAACGCGAGTTAATCGGAAAACGCACATATTTTTTTTTTAAATCATATATTTTTACATGAACATTAAAATAATACATCATATAATAATAATTAATTATAATTTAATTTAAAAACTATTTTACTTTATTTATAAATTACATGTTCTTTCAACTAAATTATAATCAACATTTAAAAATCCTTAAACATAAACTAGAAATTAGCTCTAAAAATCGAACGCAATATACTCGTATGGTACTGTTAAGTATCTAGAATTCTACACTATCCTAGGATACTTAAAAAAAACTATTTAATTATTAAACACGTAATTAATGGTTTTGTATAACGTTAGGAACAAAACCCGTGGCGCTAAAATGCAGGCACTCTCCAATTATTGTTCTGTGGTTGCTCGATAGATAATTAAAAAATTATCATTACGTTGGTATGGCATGTCTTTTAAAATACGATAGGTAAATTCCCGGCCGATGAAAAATTTTGTACTTTGAAAATAAAATTAATTAAATATTTAAAAAAATAAAAAGTTTTTGATTCGACGTAATTGGAGACTTGTAATGTGTCTCCACTAAGTCTACACGACGCCAGTATGCCATGAAGCATGTCATATGACAAATTTTGTATTATGGCAGATAAATTATACAATAAACTTAAAAATCGGCGAGGCCTAAAAATTACTATTTAGTTTTACGGTGGCACATTTTGATCCGTGTACATCGCTACAATTTCTTCAATCGATACCATCGAACCGAATATCAATGCCATAATGCCAAACATAACAACGATAACATTTTTCCACACTACCCAGTTTAAAAATCCAAATCCTTCGTCCCAATAAACAGCAGTCTCTAGTAGTACGGGTACGAGTAAACCCAATATCGAAAAGCAGAATGCTCCTATCAATCCAACAAATGGACCAACAGTCGGCACCGCAACCGCAAGTAGCACGCATAATGTAGCCATTACCGTTCGCATCACATAGTTAACTAACATTGGCCGTTTTGTGAACTTATCCTTAATTAGAGTCCATCCAATATCGATGCACACGTAAAATTGTAATCCAAATGTAAAGAAAACGGCCAATCCAATGAGTACTTTGACGGCCTGCGCCAAAATTTCTTCTCTCGGCAAATTAAATGAAATGGAACCTAATGTGTCCGTTCCATATTTCCAGTAGCCCAAGAATCCTAATACAAGATAAAAGATAGTTACACCTGCCATACCTTTATTTAACACACCGCAGAAGCCAACAAAATTTTTTGGCGTTTTCATTTGATTTTCGAGCGGCATCACAACGCCAATCGCTTCCATTGCAAATATAACAATGGCCACGGCAGGCGGTATACCAAAAATGGACGCGTGTAAATTACGTTCAGTAATTGCTGGTAAATCCGTTGATAGATAATACATGGTAATACCTAATCCGACCACCATAAACAAATTCGCCATCATCGAGAATGGCGCTAAGTATTTAAGATTTGGCACCCACGAGAATAAAATCACCGGTACGAGTGTCATTAGGAGGCACATTCTTATATTGTATTCGACCTCGGGTCCCATATGATATTCAATAACTTGCTTAAAATTTTTCACAACAATTACCATGTATACGGAACCGGTACCAAAATATGTTACAAACAGATTAATCTCGATTATATATTTTGATATGCCGGAAAACTTTCGTCCCCATTCCGGACCCTCTCGTAACGCAACGACCACTGTCTCCGAAAATCCCATTTTCGTTATTCGATGTCTATAGTATAGGGTTTGTGCACACTGGACTAGTACATAGGCGCAATGTGTGCATATAATGGCTGTAACTATTGTCATAAACGTTCCAGTCACAAAGCCGGTATGTAAAAAAGCCAAGGGCATTGTTAGGATACCAGAACCGAGTGCTGCTTTAAGCAAATGTGTAAGCGTTTCGGCGTCTCTGCAATAAAAAAAAACAATAATTATTAGTATTTAAGATCGAGTTTTTATACAAAATATTTAATTAGGTACTTACGTGACTGGATGATCATTTTTACGTTCAGCAAATGGATCAAAATCGGTGGATGGTAGTGCACGTTCGGTATCTTTTCCTTTTCCGTCTGCGATGGAAACTTGGTATCTGCAAGAAAATAAGGTTAAATTGATTATTATTTGTTTACCTGGATTACATTTTTTTTGAATTTTGCTAAGACCAACCAAAATTTTATCGTTTAATTCGCAGTATTGCGGGGAAATGCAATCCAATGGAAAACCGGGGCTAAACCATCACATTTCGTAGGAGCGGTAATTGATGAATAATCTTTCATAAATTAAATGGACACTTTATTGGATTTATTAGTTATGCACTGTGGAACAGATGAGAGGAGCTTCTTAAAAGCCCTAAACACTGGTAAATCGGAGTTCCGGAATTTATAAACCATCTAAAACCACCTTTGCGTTTTTTCAGAAACTGTTTGTTTTTAAGTTTGTTAAATGGTAAAACGAATTCCGAGTCACACCTATGCGGCGGTGCTCCTTAGAAAATACTATCGTTAGAGTCAGTAAACTGACTTTAAAAGTTTATTCGAATACCTAGCACCATTCGGATCGTGAAGCCTTATCTGTGTATAGCGAATCTCTGAAGTATCGAAATATCAAACGGTTTAACAAAATTTTGTTGGCAGAGAGACTGGATAAAGACAACGAAATAATAGAAGACTAATGGTACAAGAGGGAAAGATTTCAGAAGGAATCGCTGATGCTATCGAAAGGACCAGCTTATTAAACTGATAACATGAGAATTACGAGGAGAAACTCTATACTGCGTCTTGCCGGAAATTAAAATGGCAGCGGTACCATGTGAAGTTAACAGCCAGTTGCAAATAATGATCACTGCCCAATTATAAAAAAAAAATCTATAAACAGGTTAGGTACGATGTGGCCAGAGACCAAACTGAAGGTTATTGTGAATATATTTTCATTAGACCCAGGTCGTGGAATTGAATCCCGGAGAAAACCTAGCGATCCTAAAAAACTAGAAATCCTCTAATACCGACCTACTAACTTCCAACTGCATGATAACCAGTGACGCCGAAGATGTTTAAGAAAGGTATTACAAATACTACAAGCGGTATTCTCACTGGTGGCAGCCCGGTGATTTCCCAAAATGTTAGCCGGAGAGAAGCAAATAAATGAATATATCCATCAACCGATTAGGAGATGTCTAAAATAATATTGTAATGTTTTCACGGCGTTAAACCCACTTTTGTCTCACTTCAAGTTAATAAAACATAATTTTCATTTACAATTTTATTATTAATTAATTACCGACGTTTCGAAATGGTATCCATTTCATTTTCAAGGTGACTACAAATTACAAAAGAAAAAAACAACAGTAATCACAGATATACAAAAATATAACAGAAAGGTTATTATAAAATAAATTAATTTATAAATCACTTACTTAAAATTAATTGTAAATATGTTTATCACAAACAATTATCACATATTTTTTTTTTCAAATAATAAGGAACAATTAAACTTATTAAGACTAACAAAAAAAACTGGCACTCAATTGTCAAAAAAACATTTTCACATAAAATAATTAGAGGTTTACGCGAGTACAGTACAAAAAATTATTGCCAAAATTAAATCTGTCAACATATACCTAGTATTGTCAGAGTTAATCGATAATATTGAGGTAGCTTACCGGTAAACATTGACACTCAGTTTGACGGTTCATAACATTCGGAAAAGACTTTATATGGATCATTTCTAGAATATTACGTTTTTTCCAATTATTTTCTTTATCCAAAATTTTAACTTGATCAAAATTTGGTGAATGATTCAATCGCAATGAATGATCTACTAGAGCACTATGTGTGGGGTTTTTGATACCTATATGGTAATACGTTTTTTAAGATATTGCTTCGATTGTCCTACATACTGTGGTGGACAGAAAATTAGGGACAGCAAAAAAAAAAAATATTAAATTAATGTAACAAAACTCAAATAATTTATTTAATTCCAAATGGTTGGTTTACAACTAATTTTGTGTACGCTTCGTATGATAGTAGAAATAATTTCAAAAATAAACAACTTTTCTTAAAAAATCCCAAAAAATAAAAGGCTGGACACAAAATTAGGGACACTAGAGTTACAAGCGAATAAAACTAATTCCATTCCCAATTTCTAATATAAATATTAGTATTTGGTAGCCTGTCCTTTATTTTTAATCACTGCCTGGCATCGTCGTGGCATAGAATCTATTAACCTTTGACATCGTTGGATAGGTATTGACTCTCAAGCTTCCTTAACGGCTTTCCACAGTTCTTCCTTATTTTTTGTTTTTTTGCCGGCTACGGCAACTTTAAGGTCCTTCCACAGATGCTCAATTGGTTTGAAGTCGGGAGATTGTGCTGGCCAAGATAAAAGATTGATATTTTTGCTAACAAAATACTATTTTGCCTTCCAAGACGTGTGCTTAGGGTCATTATCTTGCATGAAGAACCACCTTAAAGGCATGTCTTCTTCAGCATACGGGTGCATGACGTTCTGAAGTATATCATCTACGTAAACGTGCTGATCCATTATTTCTTTAATCCAGTATAAAGGTAGAACACCATTGTAAGAGAAGCATCCCCATACTTTAATATTTCCTCCGCCATGTTTCACCGTTTTTCTTGTGTGTTGAGGAAGAAATTCTTGGTTTTTTGGCCTACGGACATACTGTCTCCCATCAGAACCAAACAGATTAATTTTGGTTTCGTCGCTCCATAGTATGTTTCTCCATTTTTGGATCCGGCGATCACCATTCCAATCAATATGGTCTTTGGCAAATCGGAGTCTATCGACGATATTTTTTTGCTAAGAAGTGGACATTTTCGAGCTGATCTGCCATGCAGATTACACTCTGCTAGACGTCTTCGAATTGTGCGCGTACTAATTTCTAAATTTAGTTCCATTTTAACGTCAACAGATGTCTTAAAAGGATCTTTTTTCACTATTTTGGAAATATGACCATCCGTCTGAGGCGTTGTTTTCCTCTTCACACCGCTTTTATTGTGCGACTTTTTTCTTTTTATGGCATTGGCAACCATATTCTTCGAACATTGAACGATGGCAGCAATTTCACGGTATGATTTACCTTGACTTGTCAATTTTAATATCATCCGTCTTTCATTCCGCGAAAAATCCACACCACGGCCCATTATCGTTAAACGTGATATTTTATTTTTATGTTTTTTGAGAATTTTTAATAAACTACAATATTATCTTGTTACTAAATAGGAAATTACAGTTTTTAAATATTAAAAATTAAAAAAAAAATACAGAAAAATATGTGTCCCTAATTTGACCACTTTTGTTTGACGTTTCCAACATTCTAGGGGAATTACCGAAATATATCAAAAATAAAATACATTTTTATTATATTTTGTAGTACTAGAGCAAAGTAGAATTCTTTTAAAACAGATGTCAGATCAATGGGATAAAGTGAAATATTGAATATAGAGTTTTAGTTATGTTACAAATAGCTGTCCCTAATTTTCTGTCCACCACAGTATGTAGGACAAACGAAGCAATATCTTAAAAAACGTATGTATAATCATAATTACCATATAGGTATCAAAAACCCCACACATAGTGCTCTAGTAGATCATTCATTGCGATTGAATCATTCACCAAATTTAGATCAAGTTAAAATTTTGGATAAAGAAAATAATTGGAAAAAACGTAATATTCTAGAAATGATCCATATAAAGTCTTTTCCGAATGTTATGAACCGTCAAACTGAGTGACAATGTTTACCGGTAAGCTACATCAATATTATCGATTAACTCTGACAATACTAGGTATATGTTGACAGATGTAGTTTTGGCAATAATTTTTTGTACTGTACCCGCGAAAGCCTCTAATTATTTTATGTGAAAATGTTTTTTTGGCAATTGAGTGCCAGTTTTTTTTGTTAGTCTTAATAAGTTTAATTGTTCCTTATAATTGTTTGTGATAAACATATTAATTGTTTGTGATAAACATATTTACAATTAATTTTAAGTAAGTGATTTATAAATTAATTTATTTTATAATAACCTTTCTGTTATATTTTTGTATATCTGTGATTACTGTTGTTTTTTTCTTTTGTAATTTGTAGTCACCTTGAAAATGAAATGGATACCATTTCGAAACGTCGGTAATTAATTAATAATAAAATTGTAAATGAAAATTATGTTTTATTAACTTGAAGTGAGACAAAAGTGGGTTCAACGCCGTGAAAACATTACAATAATCAAGAATAAAACCCAAGAAAATAAAATAATAGATGACTTACTAGACTCCAGGGAACCGCTCGCCAGACCAAGAATCTGATACAACTGTAATGAGGGCCCATAAAATCGTCAGCCAACCTAAAATTTTTCATATTATTCTTTACCTCTGCAAGCCAAATCTCAGTCGTCTATCGGAGGCTCAAAGTTAGAAACTTCCTGGGAAGTGAATTAACATCACACAATCTGAAGAAGTATTCGATACGAACCAGAGAGTTAAGTTAATTCTTCAATTCATTTTAGTACGAACCTTAATACGGATAACACAGGGACTTAGAAAGTGTAGGAAGGCCATTCTTATTTTGATCACTGATACTTTAATATCAATTGAACAAATATCTCACCAAAATACCAATTTCGGAAATAGGACGAAAGCCGGGTGGGATACCTTTAGAACCATTATTGGCAATTTGCTACAGGTTTTGATTTCAATGAAGCATTTTTTGAACCTTGTAGATATATATTTATACATTTTATTATTTATTATTATTGGCGATAAAAAGTGAAACTTATTTCGTTTCGAAACACTCGTCGTATTGTTCCCGTTGTTTTCTGTTTTTTCGTTTTTGTAAATATGTGATCGTTTATTAAGAATTGTGGTAAACAACAAACAACATGGATATACAGCCAGGTTTTATGTTGTTTACAATTTACTAGTTCATGGTAAAACAACCGAGTGGCGATTTAGAGTTGCACCACTAATTGCGTTGTGATTGCGAGATGTTATATATGTGATATAGATGCTTGTCCTCTTAGCAGACTTTTAAGAACACCCCGCCGGTCATTCAGAGCATTGGTCAACCATTAGCGGATTTTTAGAAAAGCAAATAAAACACAAGCTGCTGCGGAATGGGACAATCAGAAGAAAGTTCACAATACGTATAAATACGAACTAAGAAGTAAGGGTACCAACACCTGTAAGCTCAACTATGGTAAAATACAAATATCTTCAACGAGCTGGTGGACTGTGGAGGCATATTATGAATTTTTTTTCGTAAAATTCGATTCGCCGCCAAAATTCGTATTATGAAATTTATTTCCTTTCGAAAAATTAGAAAATTGTAAAATCCACTCCACAGAATATATAACAGAAGCGACATAACTCCATTTTTATATGAATTTCTTTCGTCTCAAATATTTAAATTTTTTACATCAAAATAGGAGTGGTAAAATTGTTTAAATGGTAGATAATAGATAGCGCTAGCAGTTTTCAAAAAAATTAAAATATCTTCGCAGTGTACAACTACAATTTCCTCTCAATTGGCTTTCTCTATAAGAAATGTCACTTTCCCAAGTATATACAAGACGAAACTCAAAATTGAGCTATCGTATTTGCCTTCGAAATATTAGAAAAAAGTCGAAGAATTTATACTTTAGTAGTGGTGCGTATATGTATACTGTGTTGTTACTACTATATACTGTGTTACCGCAATTTTTCTATCTTAGTAATGTGTATAGCATGTACATGGTTTGTTTTTATTTTGCATGTTCACGACATGTGTTTGATAATTTTATAAAAGAGATTTTGTTAAAAAAATTTAAAGATGTGAGTTAATTTAAATAAAATTACATCAAAATATATTTTATATCTATTCAAAAACTGTTTTCATAAATTAATTAATTTCTAGTTCAGTTTTACATTTTTAGGTAGAAAACAAATGTGAAAATAATAAACGATGTGCAATAATCATAGTAGCTATTTATAAAATTATTTAAACTTTTAAAGTTTACTTTACTTTGTGTAATAATAAAAAATAATTAAAAAATTAACTAAAATATAATTTAGATTCGTATATATGTATATATGGATTTATATTTTTATACCGCAAATTTAATAAAATAAAAATATTCATTTTAAACCTAAATTTTTATTTTGCTCTGTAACATTTGGATTCCGCCATCTTTTTCTTCTAACATTTTCAAATATAGCCTTTTACATTCATGCACAACCTCGCTCCCGCCATTTTGTTTTTTTTCTTTTATTAGAATTAATGATGATGTTCCAGCACAAGTGAGTTTTAATAATTTATTAGAAATGAATTAACTATTATAATATTGTTTTATTTCTAGGGATGTGTGCCGTTTCGACGGAACTATGCGGCAAATCGGTAATTCGTAATCCTCCTAGTTCATATATTAGAGCTGAATTATTAGCTGAACGGGAAATCCATGTTTATGATTTACATACTGATTTTCAACTGTAAGTCGAACTTCTTTGTATTTGTACCACCAGATAATGTTCGCTATCGATAAATACTGTTACCCGCTTTAAATATCTTGGATGTTATTTAATGAACACTGGGTTCAGAGAATTTTCGGCTATAAGTCAAATTTTTCATTTTATCTTGTCGCACGTGAAATGATCGAAATTATACTAAAACCTGGAACACCATTCATGAATGTTTTAACTAACGCTGTTAATCTGTGACCGCTATTTTTGTTATCCGAGGGAACTCTAAATTAAATGTTTGCCCGATAAAATATTGCGTAAGTCCTGATATTATATGTATATCGTATATGGTACTAATGAAAGTGTTATCTTATAATTTTTATATTCTAGTTACGAGTTTAATAAGGTCAAGCCGTGAATTGGCTCATTGATGTGAATAAGGCCAAGCCACACAAATAACAAAGCATGCTAAACTTGTTTTCCAAACAGTCTTCAATTTAACATCACACGTAATTATATTACAAATAGCTCGGCCGATGAGTGCTAGATTGTGGCTTTAATCCGTAATGCTGGATTCGATGTTAAAATTGACTAAAAATTGGGACATATTATAATGGGAACGCTACCTTTGTCACCATAACATCTATTTAAAATAAGTAATTGATTCGCTCTCGGTTCGTTCGAAAGCTCTCACTGGTATGGTAGAAAGAAACCCAAGCTAACGCATTTATGAAAAAAATTTAATAAAAAGCCGAAAATTTCTATTAATCAGTTGTTTTATTTTTAAAATTTTCAGGTAAACTTCATCCGGCGTAAGTGTTGTTCTGAACACAATAACTACCACCAATTTTGGTCGATGCACAATAAGTAGGAATTACCAAAAATTACAAGTAATGCTGGAGTACGTGAAGTCGCTACATTGATTCGCTTTACATCATCGACAAATTAAATAGCGTCTCGCCAGTCTAATCGCCCTTGTTTCATTAAGCGTACGGTTGAAATGAGTATAATGTCTTGTCTCTGGAATTCTTCGACACGCAACTTTTGGGGCTCTCATGTCAGACTCGAACGCGACAATGTTGACTGCAAGGGACAATTATGCCGAATGAATTAAATTCATTCTGATTGGAGACAATATTTTTCCCAATCCGGGCATATTCCATCAAAAATATTTGATACCCGTGCTAAAGAATATAATATATTCTGTGCCCGTGGTAAATTTTTAGAATTAACCGAATCATTTTCATAATAATAATGCTCATTGTTTGACAAATGATCGCAAACAATTTGACAGAAATCGAAGAGAGAGAATTTATTTTTACACTCTAAAACTTTAATGTTTACAAAATATTTTTTTTTCTAATTTAGAGCCATCTATTGGTGAACGTGGGAACTATTTTAGGAGTATTGTCAAAAAGAAATTGGTTTCTTACTGTCGTTTCTGATATATTCTGTGTCCACTCTATGATGAACAATAAAAATCGAACTTGAATTATACGAAAATCAAATGTCAAAATTCGACTGATCTATCTATAGGTGACGGATATCGTATTTAAAAAAACAATAGAGTATGCGTATTATTTTTTTATTAAAATAAAATACTTCAATTACTTTTTAAAATATAAGTTACTAAATTATTTTATAAAAGTCGACTAGTTTAAATTATTACAATTTATTTCAAACTTCTTTTATCGTAATTTTTGTAGGTCACATACCAACGATCGTCAATTTGTCATTTTAATCTTTTATGGAAAAAAATGTTGACATAACCAAAATTTTTAAATGCGCCTCAATATAAAGAGACTACCCAACATATGTGGAGTGAAATTATAAACCAATTAAATTAAATCGGTCCACCTGAATAACCTGTTGATTATTGGAATTTTTGCCGAAAACGGAACATTCGCGATGAAATCGATTTTTACGATTTTGTATTTTACGAAATCAAAAAAATTTCATAATAGACCTTCTGGAGCATTACTAGTACCGAATCCTGTGATACGAGTGAAACTGGTCTTACAGGCTACTCCAATATTTCTCTTTATAAAGATTAAATTAAATTATAATCTTGTGGGTAGTGGGACAGCTTTACACCACATCAGTGTGATTTTATTACATTTTTTGTATCAGCTTGACCTTAACAAATAAAGCAAAAACCCTGAGTTTTATTTAGAACAGCAACCGCAGTTGGAAACCTAACGTGGTTAAAAAAAGCCTTAGTCCTCTAGCGCCTTACTCATGTTAAAATGATATTGGAAAAAAACAAGGATTTCAGTCCCACATCTACATGGGCTCTACATAACTTAACCATTAGATCCATTATTTGATAAGCCCAAAGTAACATTTCATGGGACTGTAGTGAACTCTATTTTGTAATTTAGTCATGCATTTTGGAGCACATCCACTCTAGTACAAGGTTTTTAATTTTATTTTATTCCCTATCGTCTGCAGTATGATGTTATTATTAGGTTCAGCAGAAAAACCACTAATGTGGACGTCGTTCATAGACAGGAGTTCTGTCTCCTTTTCTTTGATGCTTATGCAACTTATTGTAAAAGAACAACCGTTTTTACTGTCAGGGATATATCGACGGCGTCGCCATAATACTTGCAAATAACAATCTATAGTCATAACCCGGATGTCGTAAGATGACTTATATGAACCCTACGAAAACTGAGAAGATCCTTTTAACGAGTCGAATTATTTGGGAAACTACAATCAATCAAATTTCGGCATCTTGAAGAAATCAAGTAATATTTACAGTAATTGTACAGATTCTGTAGTAAATTGTGTTGCTTGTAACCGAAATATACGTATAACAGTTCCACTTATATGATGGCTCGGAATTGAAACAGAGGCTGACTGGTAGGACACTATTTGTCCAATTCGATGCAGGAAAATTTTTGTCACACCGGGTAACACTGGCAACAAATGATTAATAACATTTGGAGGGTACAAAAATCGAAATACCAAGATCGAGGTAAAAATCGAACAAGCATAAAAAATTGCACCGCCTACCTGTGCAGGCCCGTATAATTAATAGGGTTTAGTTTAGTTAGTTAGGAGGTCTCGCACAACAGCAAGCAAAAACTATCGCAGCAAAAACAATTTATTATTTGACTATTTCTTTGCGTTTATCGTCGTGCTATGCACTTTGTGACTTCTAGACCGAGTCACAGTTTTCAGCGATCGCAGTATTTATCAAACGACCTACCACCCAACTGAAAATCGGCAACTACTTGCCGCTTATTTGGGAACATTGAATGTTTGGAACCGAAGCTAAACGTTCCTACAAGCCATGTAAATTTGATAAACGGGGCAAAATTAAATTAAAGTTGCAGCCAGCTTTTGGCATCGAGCAGCCTAAATGCATGTCCATTAAACAATAAAAATACACGATAAAACAGGGTATAGCAGGCAAGTGCCAGTCATCAGAAATTCTCAACAAACGGCAACAAAATAAAAACTATAACGATACAACGACGCGGCAGGTAATCCTCGTAAAACGGCATTCTTCCTCGGAATTGCCGATATAACGACGCCAAAAATCATCAATTTATTACATAATTCGCATTATTAACCAGTTTAAAGAAAACCCGATCCGATCACTCGTGTACAATTAAATTGTACGTGCATCATTGGGAACGAGTTAACGGAGTTTACGGCACACTTCAAGTTTTATGCCGATCTTATCGTAGAGTACAAAAAACATAGGTGATTTGTACACACCTGAACGACGTTGGCTGAGATGATGCCCGGCAACAAGAAAAATTCTAGAACGTTGCTGACATGTACGAACAGCAAACAAAAAATACATTTGAAAGACGGAAATTCGATTTGTCCGAATTTGTCCGGTTTCTTGTTTCGTTGGCGTTTCTGACATAGTACTTCATCAAATCATCGATAACGTGCCACGTATCAGCGAAATTCCATAAGGTGCCATTTCGCAATTGTTGCGAGTTAGAAATGACCGCATTTATTATCATCATAGAGCTTTGGTTTTACAATCAAACAACTGGGAAAGCAATCGTTATGTTAACAACCGATATCCGACATGTAAAAGTAGAATAAAATGTAACTGCAGATCTGTTGTCAGGTACTAAAAAAGAAATGGCGGATGACAAACAAGCTAGTAGGGAACTAAAATCACTGCTTGAAAAAGCTTATATGCAAAGCACCATGCAAAAAAAGAAGGAGTAATGGTATGGGGTGCAATTTCATATTAGAGCGCTATTAAATTAAATATTATTTCTAAAAAAAATTACTGGAATTATTACCAGGCCACCTTATTCCCCTAATTTATTTTTTATAATTCTCTCAAGAACAGGATCTTTGAAGTATTTGAAGTATTAAAGGCAAGTTAATTTGCATTCTCAGAATAATTATCGATTATGGATTTATTGAGTAGGGATTTCTCTCTCTCTCTCTCTCTCTCTCTTTCTCTCTCTCTCTCTCTCTCTCTCTCTCTTCTCAATAAAAATATTTTCTTAGTTCCACTTAGAAATTACAGTAAAATTTACATTTAAAAGTAAAATTGCAAATGTATGTGAACCGCAGTGTACTTAAATATTTAAATATTTCCATAATTGGTTTTGCTTATTTATCATTTCCGATTTAAATTAAACAATTCATTATTCAAATGATCTTGTAATTTAATCTCTTAAATTTAGTTTATGACTCGATAAAATTCATGATGATCATAAAAATCTTTGTTTTTATGTTAAAATATATAGTCCGATACAGTTGATTCAATCCAACTAAAAAAATCAGCGAATTCTGTTTTATTCACCCATTTTCTTAAGTATTTTTAAACATGGGGATTAAACCAAAATCACATTAAAGGATGTATAATGAGTCGAAAATTAATTTTTTTGAGGTTAGAATTAGCATGTATTTATCATTGTATTTCTTATTATTTTATTGCAACTGGATCACAAATAATTTTAATTTAAACAGCTCACTAGAACTTGCACAAGATCGTATTTTTCCAGCGGTTTTTAAAGAATTTCTTTTTGAATTTTTTCTTCTTCAGTAATAATCAATCCTTTAATTCTGTTCTTTTATTTACTACTCGTAATCCACTGATACGCGCGGAACAAAAAAAAAATCATTATCATTGTGAAACATTTGTACACGATCACGATTATGACTTCATTACATCACAAATTTTATGTTTTGTTGTATTACTGGTATTTATTGTTATAACATGGCCTTGATGAAGAATTCAATACGAACCATTTATGTTTTAAAAAATTTAATTAAATTAAAAATAGAAAATGTTAAATATTAAAATGGTCAAAGAATCCAAGTTAACGAACCATTAAAATAACACATTGACGGACACTTCCTAAATATGTGTGCTACTCAGGAACACACATTTGAAAATTGCAATGAAATTTCACCGCGAAAAGGGAAGTATTGTTGAGATTGAAAAGTATGTCGTTATTCGATAAAAACCGAAAAATTTGATGTCCGAATATGTTGCAGCGTCACAAACTATCAAGGAAATGATGTGGCTTACGCAACTGTTTGCCGATTTGATGCGATAAATAAATGAGATTCCTGTATTATTTGTATATGATCAGAGTGCAATAAGGCTTATAAAAAACCCGAATTTCATAAGCGCTCAAAACACATGGACGTGAGATACCATTTCATTGGGAAAAAGTATGAAGAAAACGTTTTCAGATCCAATAAAAGGGACTGTTTATATAAAATAAAATGTAAATTATGTTAAGAAGAAAATGATTTGTGGTAAATTTATCCTTAATTTAAGTTATACCAGGGCCGTATTTTTTTATTTTAGTTTAATAAAACTGTATACAAATTTTTACAAAAATTTCAATGTAAATATTTGTTTTTAGCTTACCAAAATATAGAGAATTAAAAAAAGGATGGTTGAAATCAATTGGCTTGGATGAGCAAGATGTGATAAGTAGAAATTCAATTGTTTGCTCGGTACATTTTGAAAAACATTATTTCATGCCACCCACAGACAAATGAGAATCAGAGGAGATATTTAAGAAAATCGGCCATTTCCACCTTGTTCATGGACGAATTAACGTGCAGAGTTAACGACGATGAAAATAATAAAGAAAATACATGCCCAAATATTAATCAAACCGAAATTCCTTATCATACTGAAGAAAACATGATTGGATGCTCCGAACACAATTCTAAATTTGTTTCCAAAGACGTTTATCCAACTTATATAGATTATGTTGACGATATTATTGGAGGTAATTTTGAAGTTTCTTCTGATGTTGAGAAAGATTCATTCTATGCATTAAAAAACCAGGATTATTTACCAACAATTGACGTAGTACCTGAACTTATGGTATCCGGAACTAATAAAGATTTGTATAATCGTGAAGATATTGAACCAACCAACCAACAATTTAATAAAATAACGTTACATCAAGTAATGGCCTCATCAGGTGCTGATCGTTCTACGAGATCAGAAAACAAATTACAAAATGAAAAACTGTTTTTACTAAGTTTTAAGGACTAAATACTTACACTAAACTTGCAAAAAAAAAAAAAAAAATAATAAGAACCTTCGACAAACAATTATGAGACAAAGAAGAAAAATTGTTAATTTGGGCCACCTGATAGACGAACTTGAAGAGAAAAATTTAATTAGTTCTTGCCAGAACGATAAATTTTTAAATCATTCTGACCCAAATTCATTTGTTTTAAATTGATATAGAGATAAAATTAGAAATCGTAAGTTAAGCATCAAATATCCAGAAGAAATACGGAAGTTTGCTTAACTTTTTATCTCCGAAGGCCTATGAATATGTTAGAAACCAATTTAAAAATTGTTTACCTCACTCTATAAAGTAGTAAATGGGCGTCCAGGTTTTAATTCAGAATCTTTTCGTAGGGTTGCTGGTCTGATCAAGAAAAGAAACAGATGAGGTCGTTATTGGAAATGTATGCTTGGATGAGATGAGATGAGATGAGATGAGATGTATATTCATCCAGATGCGAGTACGATTTTCACGCCAAAAAATATCTGGATACGTCGAGTTCGAAGTGACCCAAATGATAATACTTTAGCTACCCAAGTAATTGTTTTTATGTTTGTCAATATACTACTCACTGGAAAATTTCTCTTGGATATTTCCCTATTCGTAGCTTAACATCTGCACAAAAAAAATATGATTGAGTTTTGTTTACGTTTATTACACGAGATTAGGGTTGTAACAATTGGAGTGACTTTTGGTGGACTCTCAACAAATTTTTCTGTAACTCGAGAACTAGGTTGTAACGTTAATTTTCCTAATAAAAATCTCGCTTTCACATTGGCTAGTATACCTGAACAATTTTTAATTTTTTTGATCCATGTCATATGTTTAAACTCGTCCGGAACGGTTTAGCTAACGACTAAGGCTCTTTAGTCGATGGTAACGGCCATAAAGTTTCATGGCACTACTTAAAAGAACTACATAAGATTCAATCGAGGAAAGGTTTCCATCTCGGGAATAAATTACGAACGGCCCTTATATATTTTAAGTACCAAAAAATGAAAGTTAATTTAGCGGCTCAGACATTAAGTAATTCCGTAGCAAATGCATTAGAATTTTGTGATCGTGTTTTAAAATTGCCACATTTGAAGGGTGTAATGGAACAATAAAATTTATTAGAGTCTTTAGTGATTGCTTTGATATTTTAAACAATAAAAAATTTCAAGATTATGGTTTAAAAAAACCAAAATCTCACAGTAATTTTAATTTGGTTCTAAATAACGCTAAATCATCAATTGAATATGTATATATCTTAATTATAGAAATTTTGAATGGTATTAAAATTATTGATTCTAAAAGCAAAATGGGATTTATTGGATTAATACCTTGTCTTTCTAACATCCAGGTTCTCCATGACACTTATTTAAACACACACCTGTTGAAATATATTTCGTTCTATATATTAAGTCAAGACCATATTGAACTATTTTTTTCAGTTGTTCGCTCAAGATTAGGAAGAAATTCGAATCCAACTCTAAAACAATTCATCACTTCATACAAGCGTATTTTAACACACGTTCAATTAAGCGACGCCTCGTTAGGCAATTGTATTCCTCAAACAGAAGTTTCTATTTTGAATGTTTCCAATTTTAATTCCGATAGTCTTATAAATTCTTCTATTAACCGACTTGTAATGGTTGAAGAAGCCTCATCAGATGATATTTCAATTGGCCAAGAAATTTCTGAAGTAGACGAACCTAATATGTATGACGAAGATTTTTCGGATACCCAATTATATTTAGTTATTAATGTTATTATAATCCCCCTATGTAGGATTTATAGTCCGATATTTATTTAGAAAATTGAACTGTGCGGACTGTTGCAAATTATTACAACAATGTAATTCTTATAAATCGCTAATCAATTTAAAAAATAGGGGTGGCCTTTTAATCCTTCGTCGTCAGTAATAAAACTTTGTAAATACTCCGAAGCAGTATTAAAACTCTATATACCAAAGCCGTCAGAAACGCCGTTATTTTTTACCCTACCGTGAAGCCAAAAATCGAACTCCTTTTACAAAGGCTATCACAATTCTGCTACCAAAAGAGTTTCCAAACTTGATGTCTCCCAAATTACCTATACACGAATGCAAAGCTTTTTTGACCCGGGAGAAGCAGCAATGCCCATGATATTCCTCGAGATACTAGATTTAAAACACACGAAGGATGCACGAAAAAGAGAATACCATAGCTTTTCAACAAGAACCAAGACCCAACGATAAAACCACATTAAAATATAAATAGCTCCAGATTATTCAGAGCGGAGAAAAGTAGAGCCATAAAATGGCGCAGGCCACAAACAAAATGGGTTTCTGAAGCAGCAGCACATTTGGCGACATCCTTAATACTAACGCTCTCTCTCTGGCACAATATCCCATCAAGAGATTTGGCCGCCTCAAATGAGGTTTCATAATCATATTTTTATTTCGGATAATGAATGATTAATTAATTGATCCTAAACTGTGAAATTTTTTACCGGGAATCGAAATCGGGACCACCGGTCGCTGGAGCAAGCATGCTGACTACTTTGCCACCGGGGCGGCGGAAGTAAACTAGCGAAGTCTAACAGCGAAGACAAAATTATCCGCCAAGGATCCACTTCGAATCCTGTTGGTAAAATGACGGTAAATTCATTTATGTGTCACAGTAATCCTGAATCTAATCGGCAACAAATAGATGTCAATATTAAAACTGTGAAATGTTCTACCGGCAGTATAACGTCATAATGCATATGGGACCAGCTGCGGTACGTATACGTTTACGAAGGGCGAAGCCGAAATGGAAGACCGTTTTAATATTATCGACAACAACATTTAATATTCGCACCTTATAGAATTGCATCAAACCCCCTTTAAAGAAAATGAACACGTCAAGACCACTGTAATTGACAAATGTAAGTTATTGGAGAATCGTTTAGCTCGTATATAAGACAACACCAGTCGGCTAATTGGTTCAAATGAATTCACAATAAAATTCTTCTACATTTAAAAAATCAAATTTTGAAATACCCGTGAAGAATCTGGACCATCCTAGATCATTTCTAAAAACGTCTATAGACAATGTTAATTGCAAGAGACGGGTGTGCTACGAAATCCCGGTTTACAATTGTATATCAAGCAAATTCATTAATATATTTTGATAAAAAAAAATTACGAAATATTTCTTAAAACAAATTAAAAAAATTATAATAGCCATTTTCTAGAACTTTATCGCTAACTTATTTTTGAATTTTGTCAAAATCATTTAAGAGTCCCATTTTCCCACATGTCAAATTTAAAAAATTCAAACCGGGATATCCTAAAAATCGGATTTTTTTTACAAAAAACCGGGATTTTTGTAAACCGTGATTTTGACAAAACGGGATTTTGAAAACCACGATTTCGTTACACACCTGCAAGAGACACTTAAAAAACATTATGGGACACTGTTTCTGTCTCATTCATATTTTGGCACAGTCGAGGAACACTTCCTATCAATTATGTAAAACTCAATTTTTATATAATCGTTCAAAATTTATTGGTTATTAATTTATAAAAAATCATATTTGTTTGGTTAGAACCATTCGACTTAAAAATTTTAAAACCTTATCCAATTAAAAAAATTTTAAATTCATCAAACAAATTGACTGCTCAATCGCCGCTCCTTTGTGTGCTTATGAAAATCACCAAAATCAACTTTGTAGTTGAATTCTGTTATATTGCCACCACATTCGTCGATCAACAATTTCAATGGTATCTCATGATCACAATAGCGCTGGTTCTTTTGTTCTGGTAGATGAATATTTAAAATGTTTGTCAGTTCACAGGCGAAGACAGTGATACGTAATTGACAATAAAAACATTCGACGCCAAATGGTTTGCAAGCATAATAGAATCCAGCTTTGGCTAGTTCGGAAATCTTCCACTGCAGTTCTTTGTTATTAGTATATGACCAACTGGCAAATGTTGCTAAACGCAATTCTTCGTAGTGCAAACCAAACTCTCCATATTCATATATTCCGGGACTACCACAGTACGGTGATGAAATTTTAACATTTTCATTTAAAGTGGGTATGGTTGTACAACGATGTATTTTAGGAATCTACGCAAAAAATGTTTTTATAAATTATAAAAATAGAAATATCACAGATTGGTATTGCAAATTCGCAACGAACCTCATGTAAACCGTTTTCAAAGGTCACTTCACATTTATAGCACTCTAAATTGTCGTATTCACCATGTTTAACGTAAAATAATTGACTGGCTAAATTTACCTTTTCCTCAGATGTTAAAAATGATATATCCTTAAGCGAGCTTAGGCGATTCCACTCAAAATGCATCACTTGGCTAAAATCTAGTTCCATATTAAATTTATTTCGCTTGTTTTCAACTGACATCTGCACGAGAACTATCTTCTAATCGAATGATTTGAATGACTTAAAATCTGATCAGGTTATTTAAATAATTAATTTTACCGCTACCTGTTTCATCGCTAAAGGGTGGTTCATTCTAATTGTTTGTAATTTGTTAACGTCAATACAGTGAGTGCAGTGATTTCGATGAAAGATTAAAATATTTTCAATAGAGAAAGGGGACAAAAAAAATTAAAATTTTAATAATAGTAAAACGGTCGTTCATTACCAATTTAAGCGGAAATGGCTTGAAGCACTTTATTTGTGAACATAACTGGTGACTAACTAAGTCTGCTTTATCTCTGAAGCAGATTAGATTGTTTTAAGGTGGTGACCCAATAAGTCCGGCGCCATGCCAAAACTTCCAGTGATTGAAACAATTCTGAGGCTTCAGCGAATCTATATTAATATGCCAGAAGGCTGGCAACCACATCGCCCACAGAAATTTTGGCAGTCAGACCCACTTAGCCGACACAACCAGATCACCGGCCCCCACAACAGGCAAATAAACATCGCCGAAACCCATATTTATGATATTGATATATGAATTTGAGAATTGGTAAAGTGTAAGTTTGCTTTAGTGGTGCTGGTAATGTAGATGTCAGCAAAAAGTAAGATCAATTTAGAAGTGCCGAAGATTTCAATCGCCGAAACACAAATCATCGACACAAATCGCCGACACGACCACAATGCTGACAAGCAGTTCACCAACAACCACATCGCAGAAACCAACATCGTCGACACCCATATCGTTATCCACTGATAAATTTGCGTTATGCTGACAAGAGGCAATTTTCGAGTACCGCAAAAAAACAGAATAAACAACATCCACAGAAGTCTTGTAGGTTTTGATGAGATCAATGATTATTTACTGTCAGTTTATCGTGAACAATTTACCGTAAAACTATTTTGGAACAAATAGCTTGTCGTAGAATAATTTATTGTAGAACCGATTATCGGGTTGCCAGTTTATCGTATTACACATTGCTATAATGAAATTGAATTAGGATTGGATATGTTGTTTGGAAATAGGATTCTAAAATGATTTTTGGAAAAAGTTCTTGAATTTAGCCACCTGAGATTACCCAAAACTATTTTGAAAAGAAGTTTTGTAATATGATGATGACCATTTGGGACGGAACTCGGCATTTTCTTATCTTATCTATCGATTAAATATTTTGTATAAAATAAGATTCTAAATTGATTTTTGGATGAAGTTTTGAAATATGGTCACCTAGAGCAGAACTCGGTCATTTCTTAAACGAGCATGATGATGTTTTAGAAAGCATCCTTGGTTTGTTCGGGTTTATCTTATCTTGAGGCATGGACATCTAAACAAACGAAATAATGTAATGAAGGGGCTTATAGGTGTGAATTCAATCACGAACTGCCCAACTATTATTTACACTTTAACTCAATAAAAACAATTTTCTACTATACATGGCATGCTTGTATGGATATGTATAATAGTAGGGAAAACAAAAATGTAATTTAGAAAATTAAACAGAAACCATCGACATTTCCATCGATCAGAAAAATCAAAAAAAAAATTTACGATACGAAATTCGATTACGAAATTACATACTCTTACGATTAAAAACACAGTCAACAACTTGTGTATGTTGCTTTATCACGAGTAACGAGTCTCTAGGAGTTGTTCATCACATCGGCTATCAATGATCCTGTCTTCTACTAAATGGGGTTATAATGACGTCTCGATTTTCACATTGAACTGCCAGAGTCTCAGGTCACAGTCACGCAGGTATGCTCAATTCATTTGCTTTCAAGTTGCTTGAGACCTGGCTGCGCAATGACGAGCATGTTAGTATTCCTACGTTTGAACGCTGCGTTCAGTTCAAGAGAGATGGTCAGTGGGCTGCCGGAGTAGTAATTCCTTCAAAAGACGCAAATCGTTTTTCAAAGAAAATTAACGTTCTTTGCTTCAAAACGTTTAAACAAAAATTTTCTCTTCTTTTTCATAAATTCTTTGATTTTTCATAAAACTTTCTGCTGATAATTATTAATTTTCATAAAAATTCCAAAAATTTTCTGCTGGTTTCGAAAAGATCAGCAGAAAAAAATGCATTTTTGTGATCATGATGCCTCTAGCGGTGAATAGCAAAACACGTTTTTTCTGTTGGAAATTTTCTGCTATCTTATACAGCATGATTTTATGGTGATTTTTCTTAATTTTTTCCTAAAAAATTAACATTTTTTTAACTTTTTTAATTTTAATTTTCTGATTCGTTCGTATCATCTTCGGGATCTTCTTCCTCTTGCAAATTCCAACAAATGTCACCCAAGAGTGCATCTAGCTTTTTGCTGTTCGGGCCTTGCCGTCACTTGGTGAAAACGCTCGCCGTGTTCATCGGATTCGGCTGGTGATTGTTCGGCGAATTTTTCCACATGACAATGCAAAAAATTTTATTTTCAGTAACATTCTAACGTTTATATTATGAAAAGCAGTCAGCATATTTTCAATGTATCCGCGCCAATCATCGGCTCGATTAATTCCGAGAACATTCTTAATAACTTCATTTACACATTTCCATGCCACAAGCTCTCGTTCACTGACAGCATTTTCAAATGCATCATCGTTCATCAAATATGTGGTCTATTAAGTATTTCTGTAATAAAAAACAAGCAGCGAGATGAAATTTCATTTGATCAAAACTTAGATTCGAGTAGATTCAAACACCAACCATCTTTTATTTTCATTCCACTTAACCGTGGAACGAGCGCATTTCCATCTGGATTCAGCGCTTTTATAAAATATTTAACTGCTCTAAGCTTGATATGAAGTGGTGATAGCGATACTTTTTTAATTGGCACAAGTGGAGCCTCAACGATGCTGTCGTATCGCAATCTAATGTTCTCACGTAAAGCCCAGTTCCGTTGTTGTATTGGTCGCCTTTAAAACGTGTATTCCATCAGCACATTAAACACATGCTTTTAGTGTAACCCAATTGCATGCCACTTAAAAGAGCTATCATTTTTAAATCTGCACAAATTTTCTATTGATGGTCATTGTATTTAATGAACTCAATGATTTTTTTCATTGATGCATAGGTTTCCTTTGTGTTTGTGCTGAGTGCAATTGGAATGGAATTCTTTGAGTTATGGTAACGTGAAGGAGAGCTGCCTTCAAGCTGCTTTCAGAGGAATTGATGAACAATCGCCAATCTTCAGGATTATATGCATTATGCATTGTGGATACCAATCCACGGATATCAGTGCAAAAAACCAGTTAATAATTCTCAATTGGTTGAAAAAATTCGTAAAATGACGATGAAGATTTCTTGCTCCATATATCCGAACGTTTGGAGCCAAAATGTTCACCTGTTTTAAATCCTTTGACAACAGAATGGCTTGCCGCTGCGATAGTTTCAGTCGTTGTACCATAAAATCCAAACGATTTTGCGAGATTTCAATCTGATTGCATGGCGCAGTGACATTTGATGGTTGATATATTGATGCAAATGTTTGTCTCCGGTTTCATCTGATTCAAATGTTGTTGGTAAATATTCCTCAGTTGGGTTTGATCTTTCCGGAACAGGTAATTCATCTGAATGCGGCAGCGGTAGCTGAGTCATAAAACCAATTTTATTTCTGTTTGTACCGAGAATATAATTCATGCACCCATAACATTGAACTGCATCATGTCCTTGTGGATCGACCCATATCATCGGGACACCAAATGGCAGTAATTTTATATTACGATTTTTAGTTCTTACTTATTGTGCCAATTTTTTAACTTTTTTAGAAATATCGATTTCGAGAATAAACTCTTCTTCGGTTTATTTTTTACTACTGTTACATAATTTATTTTGAAGCTCTTTATTTACTCTAGCTAGGCGCTGCTATTTAGTACCTCCTTTGTTTTTAAGTTATGGAGGACGTAAATTTTATTGGGGTTTTGTTTTGATTTTGTCGCTAAGTAAATTGTGGGTGTTTTTGTTTTTTTTTTATATTTTCAGGGTGTGAATTTTGGCCGTAATTTGACTCAAGACTCATGAGAAATTCTTATACGTACAGTATACAAATGTCTCATGACTCATGGGTCAAATTGTACACCTGTCTAATTTCAGACATTTTTGGTTTTATCCGTGCAAAATGGTTACATTTTTATTGAATTTAGTGTATGATTTTCAGTTTTTATGTGTTGTGCGAAACTTGATTTTATGTACTTGTGATGTGTTCTTTGTATCTTATCTAAACTGAGCGTCCTGTTTGGCCTAAGTGTGCCGACTTCCACTTTTATTTAGCCTTACCTGTGTACCCATGTTTCTCGAAACGGCAAGGTTGGAGCCGGAGTCTTCTGTGAGAATCTTTTGCCAAAACTGACAAGACCCTGCCTTTTTTGGGGAACATGCGAGAAATTTGGGTCTACAGACGAATGACTTTGGAGAAATTGCATGGACGAAAAGGAAGAAGAGACTTCAGATAACTTCCTATGCTCGTGTCCGGCACTATCATACAGAAGGTATAGGTATTTGGGCGTGTCCAGTGTAACCAGCCTTTCAGATCTCGCTGGATGTGGAGTGCAAGATATTTTGCGGTACGTACGTAGCTCCGAATGGTTTTGAAAAAGGGTGAAGGGGAAATAGGTTCTTGTGGTATCACAACGGGTCACTCCTGGTCTAAGTGTGTGGAAGTGCCACTCCAAGCTAACCTTGGCCTAAGTAAAACACACATATATTCAAAAATAACACAAAAATGTGAATGTAGATGTCGTTTTTCGGTCTTGATATGTTCAGCAAAGTTGTTGGTCTTGACTTGCGCAACAACTTTGCTGAAGAAAGCAAAACGAAAACCCCAGTAAAATCCACTGAATCGATTTAATTTTCTTTTAAATAGTTTCTATTGAATCTATATTTGTTGATGCGATGTTTATTCGATCGATTTTAATCGATTTAAATACAACAAAATGATAAATAGTGATAAAAAAAAGTGTTTTTCGTCGAAATGAAAAGCAAAAAAAAATGTAGATGTGGTTTTTTGGTCTTGATATGTTCGGCAAAGTTGTTTGTCTTGGCTTGTGCAAGAAAGCATAACGAAAATCAAGAGCCATCAACGTGCAAATGAGGGTATATTTTGACTCAGAGGCAAAACATGTCGAAAGCGATATCTCAAAAATGGGGACTAACTTTGAAATGGGACTAGCACCATTGAATTCAGCGTACTCGAATTAGGTTTACCCCCGTGGGTGCCCAGCTTGTCACATTTTTCAACTAGCACAGTGTAATTGTTCCTGTCAGACATTTTGCTAAAAAAATAATATTAAAAAAAAATTAATTTTACAAAATATATTGTGCAAATCTACAATATTAGCCTTACATGATCAATTTTATTGTACAATGCCCAATATTGCGCAATTATATTGAACGTGTAAGGGGCCTATTAGATTGGTATATAGTGAGCGGCCCTTTTACTATTATTAAAATTTTAATTTTTTGGCCCCATTTCTCAGTTGACAATATTTTAATCTTTCGACGGATTAACTGTATATTTACGTTTAAAAATTACAACCAATTAAAATGAACCACCCTTTAGCGATGAAACAGATAGCTGTGAAGTGTATTGCTTAAATAACCTGTTGAAATTTTCGGTCAATCAAATCAATTGAATAGAAGACAGTTCTCGTGCAGATGTCAAATGAAAACAAGTGAAATAAGTTCAACATGGAATCGAATTTAACCCAAGTGATGCATATTGAGTGGAGTCGCCTAAGATCGTTTAAGGATATAACATTTTTAACACCTGAGGAAAAGGTGAATTTAGCCAGTCAATTATTTTACGTTAGAAATGGTGAATACGACAATTTGGAGTGCTATAAATGTGGAGTGACCTTTGAAAACGGTTTACATGAGGTGCGTTGCGAATTTGCAATACCAATCTGTAATATGTCTATTTTCTATTTTCTAATTTATAAATATTTTTTTGTGTAGATTCCTAAACTACATCGTTGTAAAGCCACACCCAATTTAAATGAAAATGTTAAAATTTCATCACCGTACTATGGTAGTCCCGGAAATGATGCCGATGGAGTGTTTGGTTTGCAGTACGATGAATTGCGTTTAGCAACATTTGCCAGTTGGTCATATTCTACTAACAAAGAACTGGAGTGGAAGGTTTCCGAACTAGCCAAAGCTGGATTTTACTATGCTCGCAAACCATTTGGTGTCGAATGTAATTGGTGTCAATTACGTATCACTGTCTTCGCCTGTGAACTGACAAACATTTTAGATATTCAAGTACCAAAACAAACAAAGCAGAACGATTGTCGTCATGTGGGACCGTTGAAATTGTTAATCGACGGAGATAATAGGAGACCTGCAGAGAAACCATTAAAGAGACCTAAATTATGTAGGCTCTGCAATAAGTACCACTGGCATATTGCATATCAACCGTACTACAATGTTTATTCATGTGACCAGTGTGGTTGCAATTTAAAAAAATTGCTTTCTCCGTCATTATTGCCTAGCTACAAAGTTGATTTTCATAAGCATGCAAAGCCAGGGCGGCGATTGAACTGCCAACTCAATATTTGATAAATTTAATTTTTTTTTTTTGTAAATTTTTATAAATTAATTAACAATAAATTTTAAACCTACTTACACTTCCTGAACGGCCCATCGTGGCGGGTCTCTTCTACTCTAGCCTGACGACAGTGTACCAGCTGTTGTTTTAAGTGTCTCTTACTATTGGCATTGTCTAGAGGTCTTTTTAGAAATCATCTTTTAGACCTATACCCGGAATTAGTAAACTTTTTTTAAATAAACCGTGATAGCCTGATTGTGAACACCAACAATACAACAAAACACTATAAGCTTCAATTTACCGACATAGACGAAATTTGCAGTATACGATTAAGAATTCAAACAGCCCAAACAAAACACCTCTAGTGAAACCAAAAAAAAGGCGTCAGTGTATTTCTTATCATTTCAATACTTACATATAAACTTCACATGTTTCTTATCAAATCAACATATTTTATCAATTGACTATTAAATAAAAAAAAAATTAATTTCGCCAGAGTACTTCGATAATTAAATCGATGCAGAACACCTTTTAAACGTGTAATGCGTGCGTGTGTGCAAATAATTTTTTTTAATAAATTTACCTAAAACTAAATTAAATATATTTAGCATGTTAAGACAAAAAGTGCGCTAATTTATGCAAAAAAAAATGATAAAAGTGTGGTGTTACAAAAAAAATTGATTTTATGCGTATATGTGGTGTTCCAAAGTGTTTGAAAATTGTAAAATTTATTGCAAATTTATTCAGTTAAGTGGAAATAATTAAATTCTAAGTTTAAACAAAAATGGATGAATTTATTCGTCGTACATCGGAAAATTTGGATAGTTCTGTGGCATCCTCATCATCCTTATACGAAGATATGGAAACGAAAAAATGGGGTGAATGGACATTCTTACGTGTAAGTTGATCAGAAAATATTTTACACTAAAATTTTTAAGTATCTTACGATTGATAACACTGTGCGGTTTTGGGTGCGATATCGATTTACGTAGATTGGACGAAAACTTGGGTTTTAATTAATTTACTTATTAACTGTATTAATTTTGTTAATTGATTGGTGATTTCGTTTTGTTTAACATTATTTAACCTTCCCCTAGTGGTTGAATGCAATCGATTAAAGCTTTTCGGTGCAATTCGGTTTAATAATTCAATTAAAAATTGAAAACGATATACTTGACTAACTGTTAAGATTTGCTTTAGCAAACCATAAGTATAGTTTACTCTGTCCTTGAAAATAATAAATCCCCATGTAACTACTTATCAAAAAATTCCGATGTGAAATTGCACATAACTTACTCATCAATTACTCGTGTGTGTGTGAACAAGAAAGAAGTGTAACGTGTTGTTCTATACAAATTTGAATTTTAAGGTGTCACTGGTACGTCTAAGGTTGCTTAAACAACCGCATATAGACGCATATAAGCGATGGCTGCCTGTTCAGTTGTTGTTACATAATCCAAATTGAAAGTTTCATCCTCATATTTCCCTCTGATGAAATGATACCGCACGTCTATATGCTTGCGGTCCTCTTATAGAATTCCGAATTTTTGATGAGCCAAATTGCTCCTTGATTGTTCATAAAGAAAATCGGTTTGTCCAAATCGGTTGATAAAATTTCGCGTAAATCGGATGCAGCCACACTAGTTCCTTCATAACATACGACACCACCATCTTTTCGCACTCTGTGGACTCTGTTGTCGATAACACCACTGACTTTTGGCGTTCTCTTCTTCTCCGCCGTCTGGTTTCGATGTCTTTTGCATAGTCTGCGTCACTGTAACTAAACAGACTCAAATTGATGACATACTTTCAAATTGAAATCGCATGTCCCGGTTATGTATTTCATAATGCATTTTACGGTATTCAGAGGCGCTACAGCTGGATTTTCGAGGTGTCCACTTGCAATAACTGATGTCTGGTCGCGTTGCCACGGACACGAACTCGAATGCTTTGACCTGCTCGATTCCCTGCGCAAGTGTTCAATGGCCAGTAAAATTGCTTACTCGTTTTCCGTTGCAATCAAACCCTCGTCGACATAAATCTCATTGTTTCAACCCCTGCAAGCTTTTGGACAGCTTGCACACTCGTCTGCTGCCATCATTATATTCGATCGGTTGATTCATATAAACGTTCACCTCCAAATCACCGTTCAGAAAAGCTATCTTTATGTGGAACTGCTAGCAATGACATTCCAGTACTTTGTATCGATTAATTCTTCCATCTGGACCCTGCTATATCGATCCAACGATCTTTTAGTGGATTGACAAATTTCTCGTACGATTTTGAATAATCGAATCGAATTCCTAGCTCATTGTCTGTTCCCACTAATCGCTGCGCTGCTTTAATGTTGTTTCGATCGCACACATGTCGTTTAATCGCATTCCTTTTATTTAGATTGCAAATTGCACCACGTTGGATTGGTTGACCGTTTTCACAGCATCATTCTAGATTCATTATCTGTCACATTCGCGTTTTCTTTGACCTTCTTATTAGTGTCACTAATATCCCATACAACCATAGATTGTACCAAAAGAAAAATCACGTCACTAGCTATCATAATTTTGTTCATCTCCGGATTCCACACTCGATATGATTTCGATATCATATCAGACGAACACAACACATTTGACTACCTTTGCATTCAGTTTTTCTAGTTTTTTCCTTGAATGTATATAAACACTGTGCTTGTTCTCGTTCGATTCAGTACATGCAATGCCAAATTGATAACCTTCGCCCAGAATTTGTTGTCCACCTGTTTCGCTGAATCATTGTTCGCGCAAATTCTACAATTGTGCGATCCACATAACCATTCTACTCCGGCGTATACGGTACAGTTCACTGATGGTCAATGCCAATCTCACTGAAAAGCTTTTCCTATTCCGCATTAATGATTACTTTTCCGTTCTCTTGCTATACATTCGCATTACCGCGAATTCGATCTTTGCTGCAACCTCTGACTTCATTGAATTTTCGTAACGAAAAGATGAAAAATTGTCCTTTAAAAGCAAAAAATACCTCAAACCAAATTTGGCATTGGCCATTGAATTTTGACACATTCTTTTGACTTCTCTGCACGAAATTTACAACTTCCTCGGTGATGATTTTCTTAGATGCACGCTTCGCACGGAACATCCTCGTCCATGAAATCGATTTCATTATTTCGTAAAACTTTCTTCAAGTGTGCGACGTGAACTTTGAACAGCATTTGAAACAGACTGTTGCGTCGAACTCCCACTGCATAAATGTTTAAATTTTTCAGTAATTTGCAGCGCTTGCTATTTGATTTCAATCGATAGCGACAACACATCCACGATGGTGCCTCATAGCTTTTACTTTGTTGTTCTGTTTTGATGAATGACCCATTTTTGAGTTGGGATTCATCTTGATTAACGGCGATAAAGCTTCCGTGCTTTTAATTGGACCCTAAGTAAATTTATCATAGTTTTTGTCTGCGTCGATTTACACGCATTATGAAAATGGTCCACCGTTATAGTCGGAAGTTCACCGTTATAGTCGGAACCCTCTTCACTTCGGTTATGAGTTTTGAGGCACGGCTCCTTTGTGATAAACCACTTTTGACATTCGGAACAAGAAAGCTTAACATTATCATGATTTTTTCGTGATTCTTGAGGTGGTGAGAAAATATGAACGTCTTATCACAGCTTTTGCGTTTGTAGGGTCGCTTGGATTGTTATACCATCATATATGTGCTTTAACTTTGTTTTACAGCCCTTACTACATTAGGCACATTTAATGACATTTTCGGCTGTACGGTACACGAAATTATGCATTTCGAGTTCTTTTTGGTTTTTAAATGAGCTGAAATTTATTAATTAATGCTGTGTGCCAAACTTTACTACGGTAACACCGGGTTTAGGACAAATTTTCGATCAGTTTGCCATAGTTTTGGAAAATAATTGAATTTACCGAAAAATTTATTTAAAATTGACTTTTACCCGACTATTGGCCCGCAGCCTGAATAAACAATTGCAAATCAGACTCGCTTCACGATAAGTTTGACATAATTGAGCACCAAATGTTCTCAATTGTTGAAACGATGCGGGTGAACGTACATTAGCTCACAATAATCGCAAGTAAAAGCATCCTGCAGTGTTGGGATGAACGGTGTACAGTCTACTCAATGCATCGGTTGAAAATAAATTATTGTATCTTTTTACAGCTATTCCATATTTGCATCGATAACATTTTTTGATGTAGCATTCCATGTGTTTTGGCACCTCCGGGTATAGCAAGGTGCTAGCGAATTCTTCATTTTGTTTTAAAGTGGAGAATGCTGTTGTGGTTGGTGGTGTATCTGCTCGAAGTCGTGCATTCTCTGCAGTGAAATACACACGCTGTCCATTTTCCAGATGAGCAGCCAAATGAACAACTGTTGGATGGCGTTCATGTATTGGATACGCCAAAACTCGCCAAATTGCTTTATTACTACTTATAAAGTGACCCATTTGGTATCTCGCAAAGACCGCCATGTCCGATCCTTTGTTGATATTTTTTATTTTTTTTGATCGATTTGACCGAATTGCATTATTTGACATTAATATAAGCTTTGTATGTTTTGGAGAGCAATGGCGAATTAGGTACAACCCAGTGATTGTCGATGTCGTTGTTTCGTAATTTTATTATTGTCGAATGTCCGCCTTCGTCAATTGAGCGATGTCGATAGAGTGGAATCGTTGCCAGTGATGGTTTCTTTGAATAATTGTTTTGGGTATTTTTATGCACATTTTCCATCTGCCATGCACAGAGACGTTGGATTGATGATTCCGCATGGTCCATGAATCATATTTTTGGTAACTACTTCAAATAAGTCTGGATCGAGTTGTCCATCAGGTATTTGAGCTACAATCACTTGATCTATTTGATTTGGTGTTATTTTGTGCACTAACCAAATCAAAAAGTGTGCATGTGGCAATCCACGTTTTTGGTACTATACCGAGTACATCCAACAACGTGTCTCTCCAAATATGCGATATTTTACTATGAATCCCATCAGTGATTTTAACTTTTGTTGAATATACGTGCGATGAGGTCGTGTCGATCCGCAGATAATTGGCCAGTTAATAATTGTTCGTTAATCTCATCCCATAGGGGATTACCTGTGAACGTTATGAACAGATCGGGGCGACCATATGTACGTGCATAAGTCATGGTATCTTGCGCATACTCATGCATGTTTCCAGGGCTTCCTGCGAATGTGGCTGGTAGTATGTTATTCCCAAATCATTGACATTGCCGTAATCCTGTATGGCATCACGAAGGTGAATATAGTCATCTGAGCGCAGTTTAGCTTGATTAAATCGAATAAATAAAAGTCGTTCCGATTCAATCTTTGCGTACATATCCACGACGAATTGATGATATAACTATACCGATACATCAAAATGTAGTTTTCGGAATTTTGACGTATCATTAACCGATTTGCATAAAAATCCATGGCACTCACTTTTTTTTTGTTGGCTCATCTGTGAAATGGAAAAAATATTCTTGATTATTATTTTACTGTGATAATTGGGTATCGTATAGTAGATAATTGGGTATTGTAATGCATCATAAGAGGGATGCATTTCTGAAATTCGTTGAAGTTGATCATTGCGGCGACGGAGGATGATGTCACGTGAGCTAATTTCCTCACCAACAATCACAATTGACACTTCATCGATGGTTGGTGCATTGAATCGCCTTTGATGTTGTCCGACTGGCATTCTATCGGCTTTAATTAGAATGGTGTGATCGTCCGGTATACCATTTGTTTCTTTAGCTACTTTAAACAATCAAATTAACTCGTTTGTATATGGAAGAATGTTTGTAAGGATGCGACAATGTCACGTCTCGTTCCGTTATTGAATGAATGCGTTGATCTACTCGTTGTCCATCGTCTGATTGCTGTCCCATAAAATAGATTTGTAAATATTTTTGCTCTTTATCTGGAACAGGCAATAGAGATCCAATGCGATGATAAACCTGCCCTTGCACTTTATACGTTGTTACGTAATTGTTTCTGATGACATTGGTAGCACCAAAAGATGTTGTTTGGAAACACGTATTGTATTTGCGAATGTTTGCCAAGAAATTTCTTGATGTGGCTGTGTCACCTATATGAGTATAATAAAACAATAAACTGTTATTTAAGCATCGAAATTTTGTGTGTCGTTTGTGTTACCGTTTAGCAATAATTTTAATGGTTCTGGTGGTAATTCGAAATATGACAACGAAACTTTTGCATTCGAACAGCACACGCCAGGCCATTCGTTTTTGTACTCCATTGACACACTTTGTTCATTGATCCAACACACTTTGTTCATTGATCCAATTTCAACGAATGGATGTGAATTGTTATCAACTTTTGAATCGTATTGAAATGCGATCAATGCGATCCATGCGTTCAAACGAAACGATTTGTTGTTCTCTGTTTTGAACAACTCGTGCACGATTACTTACAAGTCGTTGTTACCGGTGTTCAACTGTTTCTCGGAATCGCGATTGTGCTGTTCCAGTACACAGTTTGCCGATATACTTCATGCTCGTAACGTTTGAAGGCGTGTGCAATTGGCACTTAAACGTAATTCACGCTCTTCATCCGTTTGCAGTACTCATGATCGCGCTACGTTTATGCGCGCACACTTTGTATTCGTTGTGAGCGTTGTTCTTGGGTCTCAGTTGCTTGCGAGGCTCATACTCTAAGCAATTGGCGTTTATTTCACCCAATAAATCGTCGTCGTGGCATCGTATTCCTTTGGATGATATATACTAAACTATAATGGAAAGTATAGTTGCCTGTCCAATTAATCTTTTCTTCGGGGGTTAACTACAAACAAAAGTAATCACAGATTACACATTTATGAACTGAAAACATATATTTAATAAGAATGTGCATTATATTGAAACAATATTTAATACATACCTGAAAAATATATAGTTAACACCATTTATTTTATTTCACTGTACCTAATAAATAATCGGAACGGGGAGTCGGATGTACACAAATCAGTATTAATTTATAGAAAACGATTACCAAATATATTGAAATAATCAACGACCGTTTAGTCGTCAAAATAACATTACACGAAAAACAAAAGATATTTTTCAAACTAAAGCAAGTTTACACGTTTGTATTAACGGATATTTCTTGTAGAAGATGCATTATTTTAAATATAAAGTTAGTACCTTTTCTAACTATAAGCCAATTTTACACGTACAATATTTTGTAGCAAAGGATATTTCTTGTAGAATAAAATTTTAAATAGCAACTGTTTGTGCTTTTTCAAACTTGTAAACGTAAAATATTTTATAGCAAAGGGCATTTCTTTTGGAAGATGCAATTTTGGTGATTGAAAAGGTGGCTATAGTGGACAAAAATGGAATAAGTAATTTTTATTATAAATTGCTATCTGAAGTTAAATTCCTATGACCACCTCCTTGCCTCAATTGTGTGAAAGTTTCGCGAACAAACATACAAACATCTTTTGACTTTTATTGTATATAGAATTATGTAATTCACATAGATTTAAATGGAAAAATTTAATTAATAAAATGGCACTCTATGTTAAAGTTATTTATATATTTTGTAATTTTTCGTAAAATTTATTTCTTATGGTGTTATGATACTGAGTAGTTTTCAAGTGCTGTAATGTGCTGTAAAACTATTAAGGTGACAAAGAGAAACAACTAATTTAAACAGTAGACAACACTATGCGCATTAATTTTGACGTTATGAAAATAAAATAATATATGAGTGCAGCGTGCGCTGTAATATTTTGTTTTGAAATATGTTTGTACTATACACGTACACACAAAATCACATTACTAAAAATGACTATACGTCAAAAAAAAATTAGAGTTGATTTATTTTTTTAGATTTGCCCAATTTAAACTGCTGCAAAAGTAAGCTATATCATTTGTTGCTATATGTTGTATACACTCATTTTTTCAAGCGATTTCTACTTACATTACTTGTCCTACTCTATTTTCATTTTTAATCACATGAACCATTTGAAAACCTAGTCAGTGTCATAACACATCCATCCTTTTGTTTTTAGAATTAACAAGTGGCTTATAATTTAAAAAATATATAATTTCAACCCTGTATATTTTTTCTGTGTACATTCTGTGTAGTGTGTACTGTCATACTTCACTCAAAAGATGATCACTGAAGATCACTGCAATTATCGAAATTAAGTAACTTGGTACTCGAATCCTGTGTCGTACGATATTTTTTCCTCCACAATTGATGTAACCTCCTAGTCGACTGCCTGCATCTTAATAGTGTTTTGACGTATTTTAAATGCAATCTCAACAAGTAGATGATACATAAAACTTTCATATTCTTCGTAAATATTTTGGAATATCCTTTTTTACATGCCGTTTCTGTTAGGATTTATTTTTACTTTAAATATTTGACAAGTTCAATTGTTATTACGATTATCATTTTTTTCCGCCTGCTTATTTCAGTTTACATTTAATTTTTTTTATATCAAAACCATTACCGCTATATAAAAGGCCATGCCAACATTTTCGTTGAGTTAGTGTTTGTGCTGTGACAAGCAACCGAGATTATTCTATTGCATAGTAAAAAAAGGAATCAAGCAATTACAAGGAATTTTTTGCCAGGCAAGTTTAATTATGATTTTAAGTTTTTAATTAATTCAAGTACTGTTTAAGACAATTTTTAATTAAAATTTAACTTTTATTATGTTGTTATGACACTGACTAGTTTATCACATTGTTCATGTGAATAAAAATGAAAACAGAGTAGGACAAGTAATGTAAGTAGAAATCATTTGAAAGAATGAGTGAATACAACATATAAACAAAAAATATAAATAAATTCAGCAACAAAAGATATAGCGTACTTTTGCAGCAGTTTAAATTGGGCAATTCTATAAAAAATAAATCAACTTTAATTTTTTTTGACGTATAGTCATTTTTTAGTAATGTAATTTTGTGTGTACGTGTATAGTACAAACATATTTCAAAACAAAATATTGCAGCGCACGCTGTGCTGATATTTTATTTTATTTTCATAACGTCAAAATAAATGCGCATAGTGTTCTCTACGATTTAAATTAGTTGTTTTTCTTTTTCGCCTTAATAGTTTTACCACAGAATATAGAATACAAACAGAAGAGACATAACCCGATTTTTCTATGGAAAAATTTCGACCGTTTTCTGTATCCTTGATTTATATGGAAAAGGGTAGAATACAGTGGTGAAAAAAATTATGCACTGAACTTTTTTACATTCAATAAGGGTAGAGTCAAATTTTTTTTTGGTCCAATTAGTAGCGTATATATATACTTTATAATATATGGTTTTACCATTACATGATTTCATTATTTTCTAAAAGTTTACCCTATTTATCTGACATTTTTTATTGTGTTTCCATTATTTTTTTGTTTTGATTTTCTTGCTGCGTTTTGGTTTGCGCAACGCTAGTCACGTGAACCGATTAGATCTTTGTTGACTGTTGTTCGGTGTCAACTTGTATTATTCTTAGCTAAATGAATTAAAATACTTTACAGTGGTAGAATTGAACATCGAGCCGCCCCGGTGGCAAAGTGGTCAGCATTCTTGCCCTACCGACAGGAGGTCCCGGGTTCGATTCCCGGTGCAGGTGATAAGGAAAACATTTCACGGCTGGTTTAGGGTCAATGAATTAATCACTCATTATCCGAAACGAAAATATGATTAAGAAACCTAATTTGAGGCGGCCAACACCCTTGATGGGAGAGAGAGAGAGAGAGAGAATTGAACGTTTCATGTTGACTTCATTTATTACTTTTACAGTCTGGTACTTTCATTGATCTATAGATTGATTACGAGTTTTAGAGTAAATTAATATTTCCACTCCAGCGTGATATACGAGTTCTAGAGTAAATATATATTGTCAGTTCCAGAGTGACATACGAGTGCAAAGGGTTAAAGAAATCAAATAAAAGGAAAAAAGTAAACACAGGCAAGAAGTATTGTACAATTTTAAAATAGTATGCGAAAAGGCAAAACACATACAGTGTGAAAAATTGATGAAAATTTGAATCTCAGAAGCTTAACACCTAACTGCCGTATTTACGAATTTATGCTCAAAAATAATTTCTTTCATTATAATATTTCAAAATTTATTCAGTTTGCGAGCTATTCAAACTTTAATATTTTACTGCTGGTTATTATCTTTATACCAAAACGATTACGATTTCATATTATCATCGTAATTTTTTGACAATAAACCATTGTATTACGAGTATTGTTTAAAATGTACTTTCACAAATATTTCAAGAGTTGTCACAAATATTTAAATTCGCGGAATTGCTGATTATATTCAAGGTCATCTATTACTATATCAGCTGGTTCAGTTTATCAGTTTATACGGTGTACCTGCATATTAAAGTGGGAATTGTGAAAATATTTTTTTTTATATTTATTTATTTGGGAAGTTGCTTGGTTGGCAATTTTCAGAATTAAAATGATGACCGTTAATATTAAAGGTAAACTAAATTATCTCTTTGACATATTATCAATCTCAGCCATAATTAATTCACGTCAAATTATGAAGTGGTTCTTAATTAAAATTTTAAAAACCTGCATACTTAACTAAATCGATTATACACTATCTGTGCAAAGTAGCTTCTTGAACAATTACTATATTATATTTATTTTTTAATCAGAAACAAGTAGTTGGTTTAAATTAAATTATAAATTGAATTTTTAATCATTTTGTTCGAAAGAATTTAATCAAATTTGGCAATATTCAACTGCGGGTTCTAGAAACACTTAAACTATTCGTTTATAATCAAGCCACATCTTCGATTATTTTCTACAAACAGATTAATAGTATTTTTGGACTTGCTGGGCTCAATAAGTCTCTGGTCAAAAATGAATATTACGGACTTAATGAGCTATGGCTTCCAGATGGCCACTCACCTTTTCCCATTTGAGGGTCCTCTAAACAAATTTTCGAAAATTTAGAACCATCACAATCGATTAGCACTCGAACCGATAACCCCTAAATTAATTTTCTGAAAATTAGGGCTCATCGCAATCTATTACTGGCAATCTGTCGTTGCAATTTTTATCTAAATCGTTTGAGTTGGAAAAAATAGAAAAAGGTCCCTGGAAGGATCGCCTAAACGAATTTTCTCAAAACACCCATCGAAGCAGATACCTGTCATTTGTTTCCGAGGCATTCCTTTCACCAATTTCTAGCAAAATATTGCTAGCCGACAAAATATTAATTAAATAGACCCGGGCTGCACCAGACGATGTCAAAACATTGATTAGATAGCGAATGCTGCAAACCAATATTTAAACTCATAACAACCAACATTTTGAAAAGGATACGATTAACGAAAAACACGACACAACACTAAGCAACATGAAGCAAAATAGTAGAAAATTTCACATCATCTCGCGATATCTAAATGAAACACCACGCAACACGGTGCAGCTATGCAAAATCACGCAATATTGTGCTATATCATACAATATGGTGTAAGATCATGCAACATGGGCCCCAAGCCAGCACTAAGAAAAAAACATATGGTGCGAGATATCGCAGCATCGTGCAACATCACGAGTCATGGGTCAATGTGGTGAAATTTCATACAACATCATGCGACATGGTGCAACATCATGCAGCATGTGCAACACGATACACAACATTGTGCAACAAGGCGGCCTATCCGGGGAATCCTAAATGTATTAGTCAGAAATTTTCGACCGAGCCAAACAAAATTTAAACAACCGAAAAATGGGGCAATCGCAATCGATTCCTGGCAAGTGAAACCCCAATCTTGACCTTTTGTTATCAAAACTGTACTAATAAAAAAATAAAAATCGAGCCCCACCGGATGACTTTAAATGTATTTTCTAAAATGTATTTTCCCGAATTCAGGGCCTATCACAATTTGTTTTTGGTAATAAAAACTGCCCCTCCAGTAATTTTTATAAAAATCATGTGAGCCGTCAAAAATTAAAGAAAAGGGCCCGAGCTCCACCAATCGACCCTCTGAACTAACTGCGTATCTTGGCCAATCGCAATCGATTCCTAGCAAATGAAAACCTCTCTTCCCAATTTTTAATATAATCGTACGAACCAAAAAATTATTAAAAAATCGAACCCGATATCCACCGGATGATCCCCTAAACCAATTCCTACAATATCAGGACCCATAGCAACGATTAATAGTACTCGAAAAATCCCCATCGGCATTTTTCATCAAGGTCGTTTAATCTGAGAAAAAAATAAAATTGAAAAACCCAGGCCCCAACGGCGGACCCCCTAAACGATTTTTCCTTTCCACAACAATGTAGATAGAGTACTTGCTCCTGCCCTAAGTTTCGACAACGACTTGAATTAATGTTTGAATCGAGTTTCTTAAATAAATTCACTATGCGCCATAATCTTGAGATTTGATGACGTTAGATGGGAGTTAGTGACTCAACTCTAACATACATTCGTATGAAGTAAGCGATGAATAAATTTGTCAAAATAGAAATCGAATGGATTATTATCAGAATAGTGACGTTCCCTTGTTTTTGATCTAGGGCAGTGTTACAAATTTGGCATGCGTGTCGCGAATTAAATTCTTCACTTTTTATATAAAGGATGCAATAAATCATATAAAATCATAAAATTTGGATATTTGCTCAAAACGATACGTCATAATCGTGGATGATCTAAGACCAAATTTTGCTGAAAAGTCGTAAACTAAACTAATTTCATAAAAATGTTGGGTAAATATTTGCTTTTAGATTATGTCAAATTTTTGCAATAAAAAGACCCATTCTAACCGCGGTTTACATTTTAAACTTTAAAACAATAAAATGTGGTGATTACCCAAGTTAATTATGTCTTTATGATAAATCAACAGAATTAAACAATTGTTTTTAATTTGAGTACTTTTATAAGTGCATACAAATAACGTTTGCCAATTGCGATCGATTATTTTTTTATTTCTAAATCAAAACTGTGCAAAGTCATACATTTATGGAATTTTATTTATTTTCGATTTTTGCGGAAATGCTCGGTTAATTCGTTTACCGTCTTATCATTAAAATATAAAATGATTTTGTTATCTATGAGCGTCGCGTTAAATATAGTGGGCCAACTACTTTATATAATATTCATGAATGAGTTTTTTTATCGCTAAATATTCCCGGGTAATTATACCAAAGGCGGAAATATCAAATTTGTTGTCTATTAAAAATTCATACAGTGTGATCGCTTGAAAACTTTCCACCCGAAATATCTCGAAAACACTTATAGTTGAAGTGTGGTCGTGACATGTTATAACATCACATTTTCGTCACGTGATCGGAGGTTATGTCTCTTTTTTCTAAACTGAAATTGGCGACTGTTTAGTTTATAAATTATTTCTTGTCTATTGCTGTCACAACCTACTAGAGGAAATATGAACAGTACCTCTTTCTCCAACTTCATTCAAGTATCGAAATCAAATTATTTGAATAGAGTAGAAATATCACAATTTTTAATCTAGCAGCCTGCAAATGTTATTAAAAATGAAACAGTGTCCCATTTTATTCTAAAGAAGCGAGATATAAACTTCAATAAATTATCGAAAATATGATGTTACAAAATGCCAACATGTAACCCCACAGGGCCGGAAAAATATATTTTGTTTCATGTAAATTTTTACATTTTCATCAAAGTAGCTCGGTTTTTTCGTCGAAGCGAAAAATGGGATACTATTTCATATTTTATATACCATTTCATATTTTATATTGATATTGATAATTTCTATCACCAAATAATTTGTTTACGAAACTTCAACGAAATTAGAGAAAGATATATTGTCACATTTATTCTAGTAGGTTGTGATAGCAATAGAAAATAAATAATTTACAAACGAAACAGTTGCCAATTTCAGTTTAGAAAAAAGAGACATAAATTTCGATATAGTATCGAAAAAAAATTTTTAATTTGGTACAGGGCAGACTTTTAGACTGAATTTAGACTGAGTAGTTAGCGAATTCTACTTCTTGGATGTTCTCTTCTTGGATGCTTTCTCAGTTCGGGGTTTCGGCAGCTTCACCTATAATATGCCTATGACGGTTCCTCTTGTTACCCTGTAACGAATGATGGTATTTTCTAATATAATTCTGGAGAACATTTACCATGGATTAATCTGTAGAACACGCAGACAGCAACATCTCTGCAGTGTGCAATAATGATTGCAACAATTCATTCCGTTTTAAGCCGTTCCGGCTAATTTGAACACCAAGCAGACGAATTGAATTGTGGCCCATGCGTACATGGTCTTTTACCTCCCTTTTAATGAACTTGACTCGTTGTGATTTCTTTCACGCGAGAATGTACAAATTTTTGATTTTTTTAAATTAAACTTGACCTGCTTTATTTCTCCCCACTCAAATACTGTACTCCAGTCGGAATTAAGTGAAGTGAGAACTTCTAGCCATTTATGGTTTAGTTCTTAAGGTGTAGGTTTCACTTTGAATGAAATAGAAACGTGCAATGTAGTGCATAGTCAAGGCTATGGATAGGGTAATTAGTTTAGAGTCACGTTGATCTTTCTTTCCCATGCCAAACATTGTGAAAATTCATAAATATATTTAGCCGATTTCAAATTTGGGGGGTAGTTTGACTCGTCATTTTTATCACAATCACGTTTCAGAACTGGTTGTACCATCGCACTATTCCAGGTGTTCGAATATTTACCTTGCTTATAAGAAAGTAGATAGATTTTAGTTAATATTGGAGCGAAGTTACTGGCAAACTCCTTCAATATTCAAATTGTAATTATGTCGAGTCCGGTGGCCTTATTTACGTTTCTAAAGACAATTTCCTCCGAGATGTTAATGCGTTCCATATTGGCACCACAATACGAAACTGACAGTAGCGTAACTCTATCTGGAACAACTCAGATCGAGTTTGGTGTGAAGATGTTTGGTAGTAAGTTGGTCTCCAAATATGAATCCACAACCAAAGCGCTCTCTGCACATTTCAATTTTGAGATGGAAGTTTTAGAAATGTTGGCAACCGATGTGACAATCTGGTAAACATTGCGATCAGAGATTTTCAACTTGGAACTCTTTTGTTCCTTAACAGTCGTCTATTTGATTGTTATAGAAACAATGGCTTTCCAAAGGGGTATGTTGAAAAAATGTCCGTTTATCATCATAATCAGCATCGTGAAAATACTAAAGATGCTGTGGTTGCGGTTTGAATTCCGGTGTTGTTTCTATAGATATTTTTACGGTTATAAGTTTATGTTTAGAATTTCCTATTACAGTCACGACACGTGCTTCACGTGCTCACGATTTCGGTTTGATGTGAGACAAAGATCCAGAATATGAAATCTTTTAGAATTTTGTATTCTTGCCTCCAGGGAAAATTGGATTGGAACAGCACCTTTTTTAGAACAATCTGTACTCCTTAAAATTATCATTAAATAATAATTACTTATCATTCAGTAATCGTAGTTAATAATTATAATTAATTATGGTCATTTGATACGCCATAATGTTGATCTACTTTGGTCTATTTGTGGAGAAATTCTAAAGAGGATACAGAGGTGTAATTTAGCAAAAATTTGGTAATTTATTATATTGAAAATGCATTGAAAGGAGTGGCGATACAGAGTAACATGTTTTATCATTGATGCTACTTGGCCATTTGTTGGGCTCTAAAAACAGCCCAGTTTGGCTTAATAGTGGAGACATTCTGTTGGAGATGCACGGATGTAATTTGGAAAATTTTCCGTTATTCAATATATTGAAAATATATTAAATGACCTGGCGATTCAGATTGTCATGCTTTATCATTGACGCCAATGTTGTACTCTTTGTAAATTTATTATTTTTATTCATTAAAACCTCTTTTCGTTTATTTAGCACAAGGAATAGGGAATGAGTTTGTAACAATTTGAAATGAATGTGGAATAATTAGGGAATTGGAAATGTGTTAGCCTCACAACTTGCTAGTGTTTCAATTGTTTCTGTAGTAATGCCGTTCAACTTACAATTAACGATCGGAATAGCATAATGTATTTTCTATTTTCTTCAGTATCTACCATTAAAGAAAGAGGTTGACATTAATACAGGGTGTCTCAAAATTGGCAAATCAAGCGAAGCAGGGTGATACGGGAGCTTATTTCCAACAAAAACAGCCACGTAAAGTTTTTTCAAATTGTTGATGGTGCAAAAGTTATTCCACTTTTCGTGTTTTTAGTGAAATCGCATGGGCACCCACCAAAAAATTAATTTAAAAGAAACCAAGGGTTCTTTTAACTTTCTTTTTAAATGCAATCTAGAGGAGTGTGCCTTCCCAATAAAATCAATTTTATAAACTGCATTATCTTCTGTCAAATAAAAACTTTGGTTTTGTAAACTTTATTTATTTCTCAAAATTGTTTGTTGATGTTTAAGTGACGCCAGCGGGAAAAGAATGTACTACAGAAAGTTAACCCACTATCAGAAAAGTATGCGACACTAATGCAGATTTTGTTTCACACACCGGGTTATTATACAATAAAACATTTTTTATCAATTTTTTTTCACAAAGTAAGTCGTGTTTATTAAAAAACGTACAACTAAATTTCGAGTTCTAAAATGATGCTTTGTCAGAAATAAAAGAAAACGGATAAAATAACTTTTTTTTTTAAATTTTAAATATAATTATTCGTATTTCCCTCGAATTTCCCGGATTTTCCGGATTTTCACCTGATTACCCTAGATTTGGATTTCCCCCGGATTTCCACTGAGTTCCCACCGAGAAAACCGGGAGAAATCCTGATAAATTAAGGAGAAATTCAAAAAATCCAGAGGAAATCTGGTGGAAATCCGGAACAGTCCGGGAAATCTGGGGGAAATTCGTAGGAAATCCGGGAAATTTTGTGGAAATCAGGGAAATTCAGGCTCTCGCAACATAAAGCTGAGGTACAAACCTTTCTTATCGAACAAAATATAGAAATCATGTTAATATCTGAAACACACTTCACAAAACAAAATTTTTTTAATATTACCGGCTATTCCGTTTATGACACCAAACATCCGGATGGAAAAGCACACGGCGGCGCTGCAGTCTTAATAAAAAGAAGATTAAAGCACTACGAGCTCCAGAAATATGCTAAAGATCACATCCAGGCTACAACTGTCAGTTTGGAAGAATGGTCTGGGAAATTTTTAATATCGGCTGTCTACTGTCCACCGAAACACGCAATTAAAAAACAGCAATTTATCGATTACTTTAACCAGTTGGCAAACAAATTTCTAGCAGGGGGTGATTATAACGCGGGTTCGAGGTTGACGTCACCGAAAGGAAAGCAACTCTACGAAGCAATAAACGAGAAAAACCTTGATTATTTATCATCTGGACATCCCACATATTGGCCTACAGAGAGAAAAAAAATTCCTGATTTAATAGATTTTTGTGTAATACGAGGAATAGCACGCACCAATGCTCAAGTCGTTGACTGTTATGATTTATCATCAGATCACTCACCAATAATAGTAACACTAAGTACCCAAGCATTAAAAACTGAACCACCCCAACGTTTAACAATCAAACTAACGAAATGGGTTCTCTATAGAAACATAGTAGATGTAAATTGTCATCTTGATATTCAACTTCGCACACCAGAAGACATTATACATAAATGGCTGCAAAAAAAGCTACTCCGGAGAACAAAAATTCCGAAAAAATATTAGGCTTTCAAGTAACATTCAAAAGTTATTGGCAGAGAAGCGGACAATTCGGCGGCTATGGCAGCTTCACCAATCTCCTTTGCATAAATGGAAATTAAATAAAGCTATTAAAGCTTTGAGAGAAGCAATACGGGAAGAACAAAATTTAGGAATCCAGAATTACCTAAGTGAGCTCACAGCAACAGAAACAACAGATTACTCACTGTGGAAGGCAGCAAGAAATATAAAAAGGCCAGAGCTATCGAACCCACCGATAAGGAAACCAGATGGTCAGTGGGCCAGAAGTGACTTGGAAAAGGCTATCGCTTTCTCTAACCATCTACAAAAAGTGTTGACCCCAAACGAACAAAATCATGATTGCGTACTACCACAGCTTACGAGGGACGGGTCGAAGCCAAATCCAGTAAAATCTAAATGGAAATGCGTCAAAAAAGTTATCAAAAACAGTATAAATCCTATGAAAGTGACAGGTGACTTTGATCATTTTTCCAGTTATTAAGATCTAATAACTGGAAAAATGATCAAAGAATTACCAGATAGATGCATAAAATATATAACATATATTTTTAACGCGATTTTGAGATGTGGATACTTTCCCCAAAAATGGAAAATATCTCAAATTATCATGATTCCTAAGCCAGGTAAAGACGAAACTCAAGTCTTGTCGTACAGACCAATAAGTCTACTTCCGATAATTTCAAAGCTTTTTGAAAAGATGCTACTACAAGAACTAATACCTATATTATCTGAAGGTCACATTATACCAGATCACCAATTTGGATTTAGAGACCAACACGGCACAATAGAACAAGTGCACAGAATTGTAAATACAATTAAGGTTTCCTTAGAAGAAAAGAAATATTGCTCGGCAGTTTTCTTGGATATTGCGCATGCTTTCGACAAAGTATGGCATGAAGGATTAAATTACAAAATTAAAACTCTTTTGCCTAAACAATTTCATGCAATTCTTGAAAACTACTTAGCCCAAAGGATGTTCCAGGTGAAACAAAATACGGCCACTACTGATCTAACCGAGATAAAGGCAGGAGTACCGCAAGGTAGTGTATTGGGACCTGAGCTATACTTGTTATTCACAGCTGACCTACCAATAACTGAAAAAATTGTCACTTCAACTTTTGCTGGTGACACAGCTATATTATTTTCACACAAAAATCCTCAAACAGCATCGAGAGAATTACAAGAACATCTACACAAAATAGAAGATTGGTTAAAAACTTGGCGGATAAGGACGAATGAATGTAAATCAACACATGTAACATTCACACTAAATAAACGTACATTTTCAGCAGTAAAATTAAACAATATCACAATTCCTCAACAAACAAAGGTGAAATATCTCGGACTTCATCTCGATAGAAGATTGACATGGAAAAAGCACATTGAAACAAAACGCAATCAATTCAAAATAAAATTTTCTAAAATGTACTGGATGATCGGAAGAAAATCGAAACTCTCTCTAGACTGCAAGGTTCTACTATACAAAGCGATCCTAATCCCCATATGGACATATGGCATCCAACTATGGGGCTCAACTAGTGCATCAAATATAGACATCGTACAAAGAACGCAAGCAAAGATACTTCGTAGCATTACAAATGCCCCATGGTATATTCGAAACAGCAACATCCATAGAGACCTAGGAATCAAAACTGTTAAAGAGACAATTAAATCATGCAGTCTAAAATACCAACTAAAACTAGAAGCACACCCTAACGAATTAGCTAGAGAATTTTTTTTTATAGTTACACACCAACAGGGAGTCATAGATGTGTTACATTTCATCGCAGATCGTAATCTATTGATGAAATTTTACTTTGCATCCTGCCCCGCTCGGGATTCGAACCCAGTACTTCTCGATGCAAATACCAAAGCTTTAACCACTGTGCCTTTTGGTCAGTGTGATTAGTATTTCATGTTACTTTTGGCTTCAAAATCTAAACACTTTCTACATTATCGACAAGTTTTTATTTTCTAATACGGTGTGTGGTATCTACAAAGTAATTTCATTTTAAGTTTTTGCGTTCTCAGTGAATTTGAAAATTATTTGCAGTTAGAAATTAAACACATTTTATCATTTAAACTGATTTTCGAATAATTTTGGGTGTAAAGTTTTCAATGGATCACTGTGTATACATATACATAATAAATAAATAAAACATGTACCTGATATTAAATTGATAATAATTCTGTTGTTCGGTTTAAATTAAAATTTGTTGCCGATTAAGTCTTGTATTTTACTTTTCGATAGGAAAAATATTAATTATAGAATTTTTATTAGACATATTACGAAAAATTGTGGACATGAAATGGCTATTCATAACGTATTTATTTAAATTTTCTTAATAATTTTTATTTTTTTTTTACTTACAGACGGAATGTCAGAACCTCGACATCGAGCAGTTCTATCGACGTTACGTGCAACGTTTAGAAATGAGCACGCTGTCCTTATTTTTAGTAATACATTTAGTTATAGGACTAGCACATATCATATTTTTAGTGACAACGCCTCGAGGGGACGGTACGCCTGATGTATACGCGTATGTGATCAGTATTTTATGTATATTTTTAATACAAATCCCGATATTTAAGACAAAGAAATTTCCTTTGTTAACGTTTAGTATGTCGTATATTACGGTCGTAATTATTTTAATAACCGGTAAGCAAAGAATTTTTTTTTCATTATTTTTATGTGAAGCATTTACAAAAAATGTATCTTCCACAGATATTGCTGTACCAATATACCATAATCTGAATACAGAGAATGCACCAACATTGCGGCCAGCATATTCAATTTATGTGATACTAAGTATTTATATATTTTTACCAATTACCTACAATTATCTCACAGTATTATTAGGATTTTTGACGTCGGTGTGTTATTTGGTCGTGCTAACCATGATTACTTATCACGACGATGACAATATTGTAATCAAAGTAAGTACAAATAAAATATTTGTTTGATTTCTATCGACAATGACAAAGGCGATTAATATTGATAATCTATCTACTTACAAATCCTTAGAATTAGTTTTCATTTCTCAATATGTCTTTAAGTTTGTTGAACTGCTGCGGCGAGACATTCAAAATCCGAATCCAATATAAAACTCAGGCACAGACAGGTTTTTGTGTAAACGATCTATTTATCAAGTGTATCGTTAAAACACGTAGGTATACGTAATTAAAGACAATTTTAATCACTGAACACCAATCTTAGCGCGTTTTCGTATTGTACATTCACGGTACATCACACCACTTGACCGCGACTGCGATGATAATGTTACATTGTTATTACGTTCAGAGTTTACAAACCTTATTGTCATATTGATAAATAAAAGATATGTCGTGATAACCGAAGTCTCTAATTTTGCGTCTGCTTTGTAACGTTCCTTACTAGGATGTACCGAGCTGGCCTATCCCACCGTTATGCAATAGCACCCGCACTTAACGTATTTTGAAATGTTGAGCTTATCAATACCATTTTAGTTATCACATTGCAATTGTTAGGCAATTCTGAAAACAAACTGTAAATTAATAATTGACATTCGTATTAAATTCATATTTGCCACAGTAATTTATAGACAGTAGCGATATAATTAATGTGATTTAATTTGTTGTGTAAAAGTGGATTAGGACCGTTACGATTATTGTGAGTTATGAATATTTATGATGCTAATTACGATGCTTCGATGGTAGTTAAATCATCAAGATAGTAAAGACGAATTGCTCGTAAGATTGTCGCACGAGTACGAATATACCGCGCGAATAGAAATTAAGACTAGAATATATCGTCATTGAGTGCGTTTTTATTTTAAAAATCATCGTAGCATGAGGTTTTCTCTCTATCTCTCTTTCTCTCTCTCTGGCACTATATCCCATCAAGCGATGTGGCCGCCTCAAATGAGGTTTCATAATCATATTTTCATTTCGGATAATGAGTGATTAATTCATTGGTCCTAAACCCACCGTGAGTTTTTTTTTCCTTGTCACCACTGAGAATCGAACCCGGGACCTCCGGTCACTGGAGCAAGCATGCTGACCACTTTGCCACCGGGGCGGCCCGGTTGTGAGGTTTATAGAAATTTTATGTGTAGTTTATGAAGCATACAGCAATAATGAAGAACATGCTACAGTGGAAGAATTTCTCTTTTCAGTGGATGAATTTCGAACGAACCTCACAAATTTAGCCCCACAACACCGAATTCAACCCTACCCTTAGGTAGTTGTTTCACTATTTGCTTAAATTACCATTTTACTATCTTCGGAATGTTTCTTAATTGAATCTTTAGTCAAATTCGGTCTTCAAGAATACTTTTTTAAGTTTATATTGTTCCAAGTATATGTGCATCGTAGGTCATTGATGCCTAGCATAATTACTTTGCTAATATTATGAAAGCACTATTACGTTTGGCTTAGTACTCAGTAGTTCTTTCATCAATTTCTAGCATGAAAGATATGGTAATCCGAAATATTGGGGTTTGCGAGGAGAAAATGTGCGACCGAATCGAGGATCACCAGTCCGACTATGCCAATTCGATGGCCCAAGGCCATAGATAGATTTTGATTTAGGCCATAGATAGATTTTGATTTTAAGTTTAGGCCGGGTCTGATGAGGTTATAGGGTTGAAATTTGGATTTCACAATATCCCTATCTGTAATAACGTCAATCATTCGATAATTGGCAAGATATCCCGTGGTCATAGGTAGATTATAGGTTTGTCGTGAATCTGACGAGGTTGTAGGGGTCAAATGCCATATCTGTTTTATACAGCCAAAATTTGTCGATAAAGAAGTTTAATAATTTTCAAGAACTCAGCGGTTTGTAATTGCCATTAAAATGGTTTGCAACTCAAGATTATGCCAGCCAGGCACTAATCTGACTATGTCAATTCGATGAACTAATAATCACAGCAGATTTTGATTATAGGTTTAGGGTGGGTCTGAAGAGGTTATAGAGTTCAAATTCTGATTTTCCCTTTCTTCTGTCGATAGAGTTGTCCATCATCGTTCGAGATCATTCCAGATAGACACCAATCAGTCTATGTCGATTCGTTAGCCCATGCTCATTAGTAGATTTTGATCATAGGTTTGGGTTGGGTCTGATGAGGTTATAGAGTTGTGCTGGTGTAACATTACTGATCAAGTTAACTTCTTTTTCCCTTCTTAAAATTGCACGTCCCGTGGATCGAAAATCTAACTGAATGGGTTGAATTCCAGATTGATGAGTAGTTCCTCTTGAACAGTTGGTTTTGGAGAAAAACAGCAGTCCCATCCTATGCACGAGCCTTGCCCAGTGTGTTAGAAAAATGATGACTAATAATGACTATGACACTGTCAATGGCAACCGCTTTCTTGTGATTCTTGTCTAGCCCCAATGTCTTCACTTCTTTACTTACGATCGTGGAATTGTTGATTTGGCCCATCTCGTTATATTCAATTTTCAATTTCATATTTGGTGCATATTGCACCAAATATGAAATTGGAATAGAAATTGAAAATTGAAAATTGAAAATTGAAAATTGAAAATTGAAAATTGAAAATTGAAAATTGAAAATTGAAAATTGAAAATTGAAAATTGAAAATTGAAAATTGAAAATTGAAAATTGAAAATTGAAAATTGAAAATTGAAAATTGAAAATTGAAAATTGAAAATTGAAAATTGAAAATTGAAAATTGAAAATTGAAAATTGAAAATTGAAAATTGAAAATTGAAAATTGAAAATTGAAAATTGAAAATTGAAAATTGAAAATTGAAAATTGAAAATTGAAAATTGAAAATTGAAAATTGAAAATTGAAAATTGAAAATTGAAAATTGAAAATTGAAAATTGAAAATTGAAAATTGAAAATTGAAAATTGAAAATTGAAAATTGAAAATTGAAAATTGAAAATTGAAAATTGAAAATTGAAAATTGAAAATTGAAAATTGAAAATTGAAAATTGAAAATTGAAAATTGAAAATTGAAAATTGAAAATTGAAAATTGAAAATTGAAAATTGAAAATTGAAAATTGAAAATTGAAAATTGAAAATTGAAAATTGAAAATTGAAAATTGAAAATTGAAAATTGAAAATTGAAAATTGAAAATTGAAAATTGAAAATTGAAAATTGAAAATTGAAAATTGAAAATTGAAAATTGAAAATTGAAAATTGAAAATTGAAAATTGAAAATTGAAAATTGAAAATTGAAAATTGAAAATTGAAAATTGAAAATTGAAAATTGAAAATTGAAAATTGAAAATTGAAAATTGAAAATTGAAAATTGAAAATTGAAAATTGAAAATTGAAAATTGAAAATTGAAAATTGAAAATTGAAAATTGAAAATTGAAAATTGAAAATTGAAAATTGAAAATTGAAAATTGAAAATTGAAAATTGAAAATTGAAAATTGAAAATTGAAAATTGAAAATTGAAAATTGAAAATTGAAAATTGAAAATTGAAAATTGAAAATTGAAAATTGAAAATTGAAAATTGAAAATTGAAAATTGAAAATTGAAAATTGAAAATTGAAAATTGAAAATTGAAAATTGAAAATTGAAAATTGAAAATTGAAAATTGAAAATTGAAAATTGAAAATTGAAAATTGAAAATTGAAAATTGAAAATTGAAAATTGAAAATTGAAAATTGAAAATTGAAAATTGAAAATTGAAAATTGAAAATTGAAAATTGAAAATTGAAAATTGAAAATTGAAAATTGAAAATTGAAAATTGAAAATTGAAAATTGAAAATTGAAAATTGAAAATTGAAAATTGAAAATTGAAAATTGAAAATTGAAAATTGAAAATTGAAAATTGAAAATTGAAAATTGAAAATTGAAAATTGAAAATTGAAAATTGAAAATTGAAAATTGAAAATTGAAAATTGAAAATTGAAAATTGAAAATTGAAAATTGAAAATTGAAAATTGAAAATTGAAAATTGAAAATTGAAAATTGAAAATTGAAAATTGAAAATTGAAAATTGAAAATTGAAAATTGAAAATTGAAAATTGAAAATTGAAAATTGAAAATTGAAAATTGAAAATTGAAAATTGAAAATTGAAAATTGAAAATTGAAAATTGAAAATTGAAAATTGAAAATTGAAAATTGAAAATTGAAAATTGAAAATTGAAAATTGAAAATTGAAAATTGAAAATTGAAAATTGAAAATTGAAAATTGAAAATTGAAAATTGAAAATTGAAAATTGAAAATTGAAAATTGAAAATTGAAAATTGAAAATTGAAAATTGAAAATTGAAAATTGAAAATTGAAAATTGAAAATTGAAAATTGAAAATTGAAAATTGAAAATTGAAAATTGAAAATTGAAAATTGAAAATTGAAAATTGAAAATTGAAAATTGAAAATTGAAAATTGAAAATTGAAAATTGAAAATTGAAAATTGAAAATTGAAAATTGAAAATTGAAAATTGAAAATTGAAAATTGAAAATTGAAAATTGAAAATTGAAAATTGAAAATTGAAAATTGAAAATTGAAAATTGAAAATTGAAAATTGAAAATTGAAAATTGAAATATTGAAATATTGAAATATTGAAATATTGAAATATTGAAATATTGAAATATTGAAATATTGAAATATTGAAATATTGAAATATTGAAATATTGAAATATTGAAATATTGAAATATTGAAATATTGAAATATTGAAATATTGAAATATTGAAATATTGAAATATTGAAATATTGAAATATTGAAATATTGAAATATTGAAATATTGAAATATTGAAATATTGAAATATTGAAATATTGAAATATTGAAATATTGAAATATTGAAATATTGAAATATTGAAATATTGAAATATTGAAATATTGAAATATTGAAATATTGAAATATTGAAATATTGAAATATTGAAATATTGAAATATTGAAATATTGAAATATTGAAATATTGAAATATTGAAATATTGAAATATTGAAATATTGAAATATTGAAATATTGAAATATTGAAATATTGAAATATTGAAATATTGAAATATTGAAATATTGAAATATTGAAATATTGAAATATTGAAATATTGAAATATTGAAATATTGAAATATTGAAATATTGAAATATTGAAATATTGAAATATTGAAATATTGAAATATTGAAATATTGAAATATTGAAATATTGAAATATTGAAATATTGAAATATTGAAATATTGAAATATTGAAATATTGAAATATTGAAATATTGAAATATTGAAATATTGAAATATTGAAATATTGAAATATTGAAATATTGAAATATTGAAATATTGAAATATTGAAATATTGAAATATTGAAATATTGAAATATTGAAATATTGAAATATTGAAATATTGAAATATTGAAATATTGAAATATTGAAATATTGAAATATTGAAATATTGAAATATTGAAATATTGAAATATTGAAATATTGAAATATTGAAATATTGAAATATTGAAATATTGAAATATTGAAATATTGAAATATTGAAATATTGAAATATTGAAATATTGAAATATTGAAATATTGAAATATTGAAATATTGAAATATTGAAATATTGAAATATTGAAATATTGAAATATTGAAATATTGAAATATTGAAATATTGAAATATTGAAATATTGAAATATTGAAATATTGAAATATTGAAATATTGAAATATTGAAATATTGAAATATTGAAATATTGAAATATTGAAATATTGAAATATTGAAATATTGAAATATTGAAATATTGAAATATTGAAATATTGAAATATTGAAATATTGAAATATTGAAATATTGAAATATTGAAATATTGAAATATTGAAATATTGAAATATTGAAATATTGAAATATTGAAATATTGAAATATTGAAATATTGAAATATTGAAATATTGAAATATTGAAATATTGAAATATTGAAATATTGAAATATTGAAATATTGAAATATTGAAATATTGAAATATTGAAATATTGAAATATTGAAATATTGAAATATTGAAATATTGAAATATTGAAATATTGAAATATTGAAATATTGAAATATTGAAATATTGAAATATTGAAATATTGAAATATTGAAATATTGAAATATTGAAATATTGAAATATTGAAATATTGAAATATTGAAATATTGAAATATTGAAATATTGAAATATTGAAATATTGAAATATTGAAATATTGAAATATTGAAATATTGAAATATTGAAATATTGAAATATTGAAATATTGAAATATTGAAATATTGAAATATTGAAATATTGAAATATTGAAATATTGAAATATTGAAATATTGAAATATTGAAATATTGAAATATTGAAATATTGAAATATTGAAATATTGAAATATTGAAATATTGAAATATTGAAATATTGAAATATTGAAATATTGAAATATTGAAATATTGAAATATTGAAATATTGAAATATTGAAATATTGAAATATTGAAATATTGAAATATTGAAATATTGAAATATTGAAATATTGAAATATTGAAATATTGAAATATTGAAATATTGAAATATTGAAATATTGAAATATTGAAATATTGAAATATTGAAATATTGAAATATTGAAATATTGAAATATTGAAATATTGAAATATTGAAATATTGAAATATTGAAATATTGAAATATTGAAATATTGAAATATTGAAATATTGAAATATTGAAATATTGAAATATTGAAATATTGAAATATTGAAATATTGAAATATTGAAATATTGAAATATTGAAATATTGAAATATTGAAATATTGAAATATTGAAATATTGAAATATTGAAATATTGAAATATTGAAATATTGAAATATTGAAATATTGAAATATTGAAATATTGAAATATTGAAATATTGAAATATTGAAATATTGAAATATTGAAATATTGAAATATTGAAATATTGAAATATTGAAATATTGAAATATTGAAATATTGAAATATTGAAATATTGAAATATTGAAATATTGAAATATTGAAATATTGAAATATTGAAATATTGAAATATTGAAATATTGAAATATTGAAATATTGAAATATTGAAATATTGAAATATTGAAATATTGAAATATTGAAATATTGAAATATTGAAATATTGAAATATTGAAATATTGAAATATTGAAATATTGAAATATTGAAATATTGAAATATTGAAATATTGAAATATTGAAATATTGAAATATTGAAATATTGAAATATTGAAATATTGAAATATTGAAATATTGAAATATTGAAATATTGAAATATTGAAATATTGAAATATTGAAATATTGAAATATTGAAATATTGAAATATTGAAATATTGAAATATTGAAATATTGAAATATTGAAATATTGAAATATTGAAATATTGAAATATTGAAATATTGAAATATTGAAATATTGAAATATTGAAATATTGAAATATTGAAATATTGAAATATTGAAATATTGAAATATTGAAATATTGAAATATTGAAATATTGAAATATTGAAATATTGAAATATTGAAATATTGAAATATTGAAATATTGAAATATTGAAATATTGAAATATTGAAATATTGAAATACTGGAACATTGAAATACTGAAATATTGAAATACTGATTTATTAAAATATTGAAAAATTGAAATTGAAATTAAAATTGAAATTTAAATTGGAACTGAAATTGGAATTGGAACTGGAGTTAAAATTGAAATCTGAATTGGAATTGGAATTAGAATTCGAATTGCAATTGAAATTGGATTCTTTGTTACAAGTGGAGTGTTGTACTCATAGATACTAGGTGGCATAGTAACACGCTAGAGTAAGGAACCAGAAAAAGATTGATTGTTATAATTATTGTAGTAAAAATGGAAAATTAGTGTGGTAAGTTTCGGATTTGAGTTTTATGGATACGTCTTCCAGAAGTAGTTGTTACCGGAACATTGATGTCTTGTGCCAGTATTTCTTGTTAGAATTTCAGCTTATCTCTTCGTTGGATTTGTTTGATTGCCGTATTAATGGTGGCGCCACCTTCATAGTTCTTTGGACCAACTCTCCCACTATTTTAATTTGTAATAGTGGCGTCTTGATTTTTGCGAAGTCTCTATACCAGATCCTCGTCAACTTTTATCTGGAAATCTGTAAGATTTTGGTAAATGTTTCTATTAGTTCTTTAGTTTACTGGTTCTGGAAACAGCGGCTTATTTCCAATATGAAATTTTGGGTTTTATTCTGGGTGATAGGTATATATTATTTTTATGTCAAGCTAAGGGTACCACGATGTTGGAAGTTTGGTTTGAAACTAATGAAACACTGAATTCTTTAAATTAAAAAATTTAGTCCTCTTATTAGACTGCAGTGACCAAACTACAAACATATTGAAAATATGTAATTTGAACTTACATACAAAATATAATCACACTGCATTAGCGAATTATTATGCTTTGCTACGCAATTGTCAACCCAAGACTCTTTGCAGAAGCTGAATCCTCCAGGATTTTGATTCTGTTGATGATAGTTGGATGCAATTGCTCCTTTAGAAATATAGTTTGAATCTTAAAAGTACTTTATAAATACCGCCGGATATAAAGGGTTGCAGAAAAATTCGCTCTGGAACTAACGGGATATAGTCGTCTTAACCTCACCTCACAGGTGATTCATGAGCACTTCCTAAAGGTTTTTAGGTAATAAACTGAGATATCTCATGAAAAATTTTATCTGCCTTGTAAAACGAGATTCAAACGACTATATCCAAATAATTCCAGACACAATTTTTCTGCAAATCTCTCTAGACAAATTTTACTGCCGCGATAGTGATATTTTTCTGGCTGTGATAGAAGTCTCTCCCGATAGTTATAGTTTAGTGTTGTTATCGAGCTTTTTGAACTGAATATCGGGCTAGCTTCATATATAAATGAAGTATTTATTTCAGGCCACTAAGTAATAGGAATATATGTAACTTAAAAATATCGGTTTGAATGTTATAAATGCCATAACACTGTTCACTGTCATGATAGTAAAAATTTTCGGACTAGGATAGTAAACTCTCACGATAGTGATAGTTTAGTGTTGCAAGGGGGGATGAAGGGAGTACTTGTTCAGTAGCAACGGTCTGTGCGAGAGAGAATTACGATGTTAAGTAACTGGAGGAAGACTCAATATTCGAGTAAACCGAACAATTTCAAAGATCAACAATTTTGGATCGGCAGTTCCAGGCGAAAGAAACCATTGAGATCTAGGCATTCGAAGACACAAAATCATGTAGCCCTGATCCCAGATATTTTCACTTTTGACGAAATAATTCTAGTTTAAATAATATTAAAATCTATGAAATTTCTAGGCTAAGATTTTCTGAAACTTCAACTAAATTTATTTTTAGTTTATGCTTCTTTAGTTTTTCGATATTCCTTTCTTTGGTTGCCATTAAATACTTCCGTGATCCGCAGCTATTCTCTATGATTATTTTTAACATTTTTGAGAGTCTACAAGTGTTTGAGTGGCTTTGTCTTCTCGTTGTCACTTAATATTTTTCCTGGCATTACTGAATGGAATTGTATAAACCGTCAGGGTACTCTTTTTAGTTAATGCTTGAGTAATGTTTGATCAATTAGTTGGAATTTATTTAATTAGACTTGACAACACTAAAGAAACGTCTGTTGTTTGTGACAAGGCCATGAAAGAAAAACTATTTACTTCAATTTATTTTTTCACAGGTTATCTCAGATGCCATCGTATTTGCCGTGATAAACGTAATCGGTATTTATTATCGGTTTATGAATGAAATTGCCATAAGACGAACATTTTTAGATCGTCGTGAGTACGTCCAAAGCAGTATTCAATTGAAAAAAGAACGAGACCAAGAGGTTATTATACAAAATATATTTCTAGTAAGAACTGTATTAAACTAATCCGAAACTGTTTTATTTTAATTTAGAAAGGATTACTACTAAGCATTTTACCGGAACATACTGCGCATAAGCTGGAAAACGATATCAAGATAGTTATACAAAAGATACGGCAAAAAAATAAACGAAAGTCGGATATGAATGGCGTGGAAACGCTTAGTCCTCGTGATCAACGCTTCTCGATCCTTCACATGAGAAGTCTGGGTGTGGCAATAAGGTTTATATTTCAATCCCTTTAATAATGACGTAATATTTAATGTAAAAATTATTTTGCAGCAAAACCTACACCGAGGAACATAAAAACGTCTCTGTACTATACGCAGATGTTGTCAACTACACCATGATAACGACTACGTTGCCCGTTGAGAAATTAGTCGAAATACTACACGAACTATTTGTAAAATTTGATGAAGCATCCTACAACAACAACGTGTTGCGTATTAAATTTTTAGGCGACTGCTACTATGCGGTGGCCGGCGTGTCCCAAGAAAATGAACAACACGCCCGCAGTTGTGTCCAGCTCGGGCTACAAATGATTCGTGATATACGAGATGTACGCCATCAGCGATCGATTGATATCGATATGAGAATCGGTGTACATTCGGGTGATATTATTGCCGGTGTGATCGGTGCATGCAAATGGCAATATGATATTTGGTCAAAAGATGTAGATATTGCTAGTCGTATGGAATCAACTGGAGTTCCGGGGAAGGTGCACGTCTCACGGCAAACACTAGAACAACTTAATGATGAGTATGACTACGAGGAGGGTACGCTTAAAGCGCGTAATGATCCGATACTCCAAAGCAATAATATTGAAACGTTTTTAATATCGCCATACGAGGGCATTGACGCGATTGTGGAGGACCCTCGTCGTTTATCAATCGGTTTACAAGAACATATGCGGCGCGGTGCGAAACGCCGATCTAAAACACCAGACACTAAGAATTTTATGCAGAATTCAATGACGAAATTTAAAGAACTGATAACGCTGACTAATGCAGAAATGGAGCGGGAATCGGAGCGAATGCCAGTCGGTCGATTACGTTTCAATAAACTGTGTAGCAAAAAACGATTGCGCTCGGCCGAAGAAATATTGCAACAGAAAAAACTAACGAAAGTATCACCACTATTTCTAATGTTTAATAACGGTAGCTTATGGATGGAGTTTGAGTATTTGAAACAAAATGACGTCTTACTTAAGTACCACGTGACATTGGGATTTGTAGTTTTATTGGCTATTATAACACTTCAAATTATCAACAAATTGACAAACAACATATTTTGGATTATTATATCGGTTTCGGTAGCGATTAATCTGTTTCTGATTCCGATCGTTTGGTTTAAAAAAATATGGATGATGAAGCGGACGGACGAAGAAAGTGCCTCACACATTTTTATAAATCCAAAATCGCGCCTCTTAAACTACCTTTACGAAATTTCTACCGTATTTACGGAAAATACAAGTATGAGATATATCGTATATTTACTGATGGGACTATCGTTGGCCGCCTCTTCAATAGCGTATTTAGTGACCGAGACAACAGCACACGAGATAAAAACTATCAATAATACATGGGCCATGACCTACTGTATCCTGATGACGTTGTGCGTTATTTTTGTGTTCACCAAAGTACATTTCGTTTTCAAATTCGTTACGGGGCTGTTAATCACCGGAGTATACGGGTGGATTGTATTCGATCTGAAAGACCATATATATCATAATGATAAAACAGTTAATGCTGTTCTAGATTCAAATGTAGCGCAATTTATTACGTTGGCGTCAGTGATTGTGTTGCTGCATCTATTCGATCGTCAAATGGAATTTATCGCTCGCGTTGATTTTAAGTATGCCGCGGAGTACTCGTATTGTAAGAAAAGTGTTTTAAAATCCAAAAAAAAAATATTTTTTTTTATAGCGCTAGTCTACAACTGATGCAGCAACGGAGTGAAGCCGTGGTAACCCGAATATCAAATTCGATTCTCTTACAAAATATTTTACCTGCCCATGTTGCCGAAATTTATGTGGATGATAATTATCGCGAGGAATTTTATCATGAGAAATACGAAGATGTGTCTGTTATGTTTGCCCAGATTATGAATTATCAGAGTAGTTCGGATAAGGAAGCACTTTATATATTGAACCATTTAATATGCGACTTTGATGAAATTGTAAGTATGGGGTGGTGAAAAATTCTGTTTTATTGTTCTTACGAAAACCCGTCGGATGGTTTATTTTATTTTATTTTATTTAATTGCACTACATTTACATTTTCCTTGTTTATCACTGTTGAAATTATTCTTAAACGTGCTGTTATGTCGGCTAGTAAAAACAATATGGTGGTTTTTTCTTCTTCCTTCTTCCAACTACCATCGTGCTCCGGTGTCGGGAATTTGCATTGACAGCGGGTGCGTCCAGTTATATGTGCGCGTTTGTCAGCGGGTATGTTGGAGCAGCCACAACACCGTTGATCATCAAATTTGTTGAAATGTACAGTACGGTGCGTTATTGTGCATCAGCAAGAATCGTTCACAGAACGTACAAATTACGAAAGTCGCTCGATATTTTAAGTATACACAATTGAATTGAGGTATTTGAAGAATTTCATACAGGCGGTATATCACGGGCGATGGTCGTGCAGGCTTAAGAGGACGTTTAATTTTGATGATCCTCGAATCTTTCCGAATCGCCTTTCCAATTGAGCCATTATTGTATGAGCCATCGCTGAAAACCGATTAAAAGTTTGTGTTGCCACCGATGTTGGTTGTTGTTCATTTGCGACTTCGTCCACGGTCAGTTGTGTAGCAGATGGCGAGTTGTGTTGTGGTGCGGCTGATGTCTTATGTTTGGCCGGTTGCGTATTGCCAGTTCTAGGGGCCCAGATACAGATTGCTGATTGTCTGTTATTTGCAATACAAAGTGTTTTCGTACTCGTCGTATCACTTTGTACGGGCCTTTATAAATGGCAACAGCCTGTCCATATTTTGTCTATTCGTACGAGAACGTAGTCTCAAGTGAGCAGTGACGTTGGGATGAGTTTATTCATCGTGGAGTTTATTCATCTCGGATTCCCAACAGTATAGGATTGGGATTTCGGGGCTCCAATTCACGGTGTTTGCACGCGCATTAAGTGGAATATCTAAATGGATATGTTCAAACCTATACCTGATGGAATTTGAAAATCCCCATGAGGTGGTAGGTCAAAGTTTCTTGAAGTTGGCAAGTATCTCTGTGAGTTTTGGGATGAAACGGGGGTAGTACTTTACCATACCGACAAATTGCTGAATTTCAATTTTTGGGAGAGTTGTTCCAAAATAGTTAATACGGCTTCTCGTCTTTTGAGTCTACGAGAATGTCGTCAATTCATACAAAAACGAGCAATCAATTTGCAATTTATATCCACTAACAAACCGAATTTTGTTAGGAAATCGGCACCATTCGATGGGGTGGTTGCGACATTGGCAATGTCGAAGAATGAATGCAAGTAACTTGGTACCAAAAGTATTTATTGTGGTACCATTTGCTGCTGCTAGAACTAAATCGGGATTGCGATCAATCAGAAATGTGATGTTATTTTCCGAATCCCAAATCGACCGTGATACCAACTCTAGTTTTGTGAATATTGGTATTTTGATGCTTGTGGGTTGCTTGTGCGATTTTAACTTTCTAGATTTGAGGTAAATTTTACTTACCTATAGCCAAGGGTGGGCAAATTGCATATTCCCCAGTAATGGAAATACTAATTACCAATTACTTTGATTCAGGTAATTGAAATATAAAATACATTAATTGTATATTGCATTTTACTTGAGTAATGGAAATACAAAGAATAAATTACAAATTTCGTTGGTAGAAATGTATTAAATTACAATTACAAATTAATTTACTCCAAAATTGAAATAAAATGTCACTTTGTTATAACTTCTGGCTGTTATTCAAAACTCACTGGCCCAGCCAGGTGTCAGCCACGACGGTATTACTAACTGAAAAGCGTAGAATTCGTGTTCGTTTTATAATCGAAATTAGCCCTTCCGCGTGAAGTGCCGTACACGTGTACGTCATGACTTTATTTTTTTTTTAAATCTGTTCAATGTGCTGAATGTACTTTATACAAATATGTAGCATCTAAAATAGTTCACGGTGTCTCGTTTAAGTTCGTATTTTGTAGTGACGTACACGTGTCCGACACTCCCCAGTGTAGAGATGATTTTATGCATGACGTACACGGTACGTCATTCCACGCGGAAGGATTAGTGTGGTATCTGAATAAACATGAGAAACCTTGAGCCGTGGAATAAAAGGTTTGGATATAAAATTTGGATTAGAAATTTAACGTGGTTTTAGATGACAATTACTACGGACGTGGCCTCAGACTACATTTCGTTAAATAAAAACCCCAATAACCCAAACAACAAAGAATTTGTATCTAAAAGTGGTAAATTAGACAACTTTACTGTACATACATAATTTGTAATTTTTTATGGAATATAATTTTATGTAATGGAAATACCAAATACAATAATAGAAAAATATTGTAATTGAACTATTAAATACGACATCTAGAATTTAAAGTAATCAAAATACTAATTATAAATTACATATTGGAAATATAAGTAATTTAACTACGTAATTGAATTACATTAATTGTTAATGCCTATTGCCCACCCTTGTCTATAGCTTAGTTTCTTGCTCGTATTCTCAAACTGGGCATTTTTTTTTTTTTTATTAAGAAAACTTTATTTCTTACAACTAATCATATGGATTATCTAGTAATTGTCTTATTAGTTTAGTAGTCGATCCTTGTGGGATGAAACTTATTTATTGTCCCAGCTCTGCCAGTCCTTTGATTTAAGCGGCTCAGGGAACCACTAATTAGAATTAGACTTGACAAGGCTTGTTCTTTTTGATGTGTAAACATCTTTACGCGCGCCTACCAAAATTTTTTGTATTAGAGTAAACTTGTAAATGAAACGAACGGAAATGACGTATACCTACTTCGTTTGAAAAAAAAGCAAGAAACTCAACAAAAACAATTTTTACTATACATGGCATGCTTTTATGTATATGTATAATAGTAGGGAAAATGAAAAAATTGATTTAATGAATGAAATAGAAACCATCGACATTTCCATCGATTAGAAAAATCAAAAAAAAAATTACGATACGAAATACGAATTACGATTACGAAATTGCATACTCATACGATTAAAAACACAGTCAACTGTATATTGCTTTATCACGAGTGACGAGTCTCTAGGCGCTGTTCATCACGTCGGCTATCAATGACCATGTCTTCTACTGAATGGGGTTATAATGACATCTCGTTTTTAACATTGAACTGCCAGAGTCTCAGGTCACAGTCACGCAGGTATGCTCAATTCATTTGGTTTTCGAGACCTGGCTGCGCAATGACGTACTTGTTAATATTCCTACGTTTGAATGCTGTTTTCAGTTCAATAGAGATGGTCAGTGGGCTGCCGGAGTAGCAATTCCGTCAAAAGATCCATAAAATGAGCATAGTGGACACAAATAATTTGTCGTACTTTTTCAAAACCAATATTGACGTAACAAATGGACTGGCGAATGGAACTATGGGCTGTCTAAAGTATATCGAATGCATAGGCATCCTAACCAGGACAACGAGAACGATGAAAACGTCGACAGTAAAAAATGTCAAACGACTCTGGATGGATTTCGATTCAAATTCACAAGTTGGCAAGAAGGTTAGGTGGCTTGAAGCTGGATGGGCGCAGAAAACGAATATCGACCGATGTTTGGTGCCCATTTCTAGAAAAAGCTCAACTATTAATCGAAGCAACAATTAATGTTAAGCATAAACAACAATTAATGTAAAGCGTCATACCTTCATGTGCCACCACAATTCATGCATCACACGGTGGTACCTATAACGAGATAGTCAGTATATACTCTTACGATAAAAGACACAGTTAACAAATTGTGTATATTGCTTTAGCACGAGTAACGAGTCTCGAAGGACGGTTCATCACGTCGGCTATCGATGATCATGTCGTCTACCATGGACGTAAAAATGGGACCTCAATGGGTCTTCTTCAAAATTAGCTATCGCGCCTCACCACAAATCCGCTTTATCCGTTGTAATGGCGAATTTTGTACGCGATAATAATGACGTCTGGTTTTTAACATTGAACTGCTAGAATCTCAGGTCGCTTCACCTCGACCTAACTGATACAGTCACGCAGGGATGCTCAATTCACGGGCTTAGTCACGGGCGGTTGGAGTATATAAAAATTCAAGTAGAACTCATACAGTCACCTCGCATAAGGAAATCATCGTTGGACAAACAACTGGTATGAGCGTAACAATACAACCCATTGGCGGTATAAGATGCTTTTGGTAGTTGTATACACTTCGCCGAATAAAGCTGCCGAAGGCATAATCAAGTACATACATTTCGTCTTTGTTCCATATTCTGAAAGAATTTCAAAAATTCATCAAGGAGACTAACATCTTTTGCCGATGATTATGAGCAGGGATTTCATTTTGCTGCTCCCTAAGATCAGTGATGAATCACTTATAAACTTCCTGCGATACGAATTCGATTTGCACAAGAACTCAGACCGAAATATATCTTCTACGAGATATGTGAGAAATATAAGATATATGTACTACGAGATATGGGACCACGTCTTTGATGCTTGCAGCTACCATAGGCCAATTGCGTTGATTATACCGAAAGAGTAATAGACCAATTTGATGGTAATAAACGAATGAAAAAATCTGGTTAGTAAAATTTCATTTCTTCTTCCTTCAAAGTAAACCACACACACGCACTATACATATGCCATGTTTACACATCTCTTTGAGAGTACTAATGGACTCACTCTTTTTTTTTTTTGGCGCTTCGGTCCATTGGTGCGATCCAGTAGGTTCCACAGCTCCTCGTTGTCATGAAGGACATGACTCCTTGCAAATTTTTTTATTTCATCGCTGACGTATTCCACGTTTAAGTCTTGATGGAGATTGTCATTTCTAATGTAGCAGGGAGCATTCCCAATCCTACGTAGTACTTTGTTTTGAAATGTTTGAATGATCTTCACTGTAGTTTTTCTTGCGCAACCCCAAAGCTGAATACTACGCGTCCAGATAGGTTTTAGGATTTGTTTATATAACAGCAGTTTGTTGTGCGTTGTCAGTTCGGAGTTTCTTCCAGTAAGTCAGTGCATTTTTCTGAATTTTAAATTCAGTTCTTGCCTTTTCTTTTTAACATGCGCTTTCCACCTGAGTTTAGAGTGTAGCGGCATGCCGAGGTACTTAGCATTATCAGAATATGGAATTTGTTGCGAATTCAATTTAATCGGAATATATTCCAATTTCCTATTTGTAAAGTTGATATGTGTTGATTTCGATTCGTTGAGTTTATCCTCCATTTTTTTGTCCAGTTATTCACTTTATTAACAGCATTTTGTAGTTTACTTGTAGACTCAACAATACTAGCATCGATGATCATAACAGCTGTGTCATCAGCAAACCTTTCTAGCTTCTTCTATGTCTCGTATAGATCATTTGTTTACATGAGGTATAATACGGGACCTAGAACACTGCCTTGTGGAACCCCTGCAAAAATTTTCATCATTTAAGAGTATTCCCCTTCCTGTCTCACCCGGAAGTAACGGTCGTTGATGTAAGACTTTAGCAATTCAAAATGTTTTTTTGGCAAATCTCGTTGGAGCTTAAATTCTAGACCACGGTGCCATACCTTATCAAATGCTTGGGCTACGTCTAAGAATATTGCTGAACGTACTTCCTTTTTTTCCAGCGCCTCCTCAATTGTGTCGGTAATCCAATGTATCTGTTCTATCGTTGAGTGCCTTTCTCGGAACCCAAATTGATGTGCTGGTATAAAATTTCTGCTCTCTATAATTGGCTTTAACATCTCTCTTGAGAAACATCTCTCTCGAAAATCTTTGATGTTGTTTTTAACAAAGAAATAGGCCTATACGATGTTGTTCCGTTTAGTGAATTATTGGACTTTGGAATCATTATGGTTTCCGCTACTTTCCACTGGTTTGGAACATAACATAGTCTAAAGATAGCATTGATTATGTGCTGATGTTATGTCTCTCTTAACCTTAGTGCTCCGTTATCAATTCGTATCCAGGAGCTTTTTATATTTGAGGTGTTTACTTCTAGTTTGATTTGTTTCAGAGTAACTGGTAGCACAGATGCCTCGTCTACTTTGCTTATAGGTGTTAGATATTCATTATCCTCTTGCCCAGTTGGTGGTTTGAAGGTATTTTCTAGGTGTTCGGCAAACAGATCAGCCTTTTGGTTTTCGCTGCGAGCCCAGATTCCATCAACCATTCTAATGGGTGGCACTTGCATTTTAGGCCTTTTTAATCCTTTGGTGGCTTTCCACAGGAAATAGTCTGTGTCAGGTTTACCTGTCAGATTACTTAGGAAGCATGCAATTGACTCATTCTTAATCTCCTTTATAAGTAGTTTAAATTTGTTGCACAAGTTGTTTAGGATTTTTTTGTCTTCAGGGGCTGCATATGCATGTTGCATTATGTCGAACCCAAACTTTGACTTCGAGTCCCAACCAAATTATGTAATTTGTTGGCAATATCGGGAAGATTCTTTTCTCGTTTATCTGGTTGCAGGATCAATCCTTTTTCAGTGTAGTCAGGAAGCTGCCTGATCCACAATTAAAAATTATTTTGGACCAATGATTTAATTTGATTCAAATGCATTTGGTTTTTGATGTCAAATTTTGATTTTGTTCAGAACAGTTTCCAACTTTCGCACCTCGGGAATGGAGTAGCGACCAATTAAGACTCTTTTGATTGTTTCATAATTTTCAATAGTGGATCTTGTAAATGTAATTGATCTTCTTAATTTGATTTGAGTGATTTTATTCGTATTGAACATTATCTCATCTGTTAAGAACCAACTTTTGGGATTGATGGTGTCCCAGAACGCTCTTTGTTTTGTTTTGGAATGCTCGTCTGGGTGTTTCCGTCTTGCGTATACTTGCACATCTGTTAATGCATTTACTCTGTTTGCACGTTTTGCACGTCTTTTTGGGGTCCCTGAGCAGGCAATGCACTGTTAAAAAGTATTCTGCGTTTTTCATTCAATCTAAGTGTGTTTACTGTGCACACTGCATCTTTATTTTCTCTCTCTCTCTCTCTCTCTCTCTCTCTCTCTCTCTCTCTCTCTCTCTCTCTCTCTCTCTCTCTCTCGCTCACCACTTTGCCACCGGGGCGGCCTTTGCCACCGGGGCGGCGCGTACTCGGTTCTTCTACCCTGGTTCATTTGGTCATGTACAACCTTTACCCAGTGTACAATACGCCCGATCGAACTTGAATAGGCCCTGCAAAGTCTACACCAGTGTATGTGAATGGGCGTGAGGGATCAATTCTTCCATTCGGTAGGTCCTACTATTAGTTGTAGCTTGGTGGTAACCCTGATTCGGTGACATTTTACACATTTGTTGATTTCTGTATGGACTCTCTGTTTGCCGGTTCCTCCGTGCAACGTTCGAATGTCAGGGAATAATTTGGTTAAGATATGTTTTTGTGTTAAAACTTAAATTGCTATTCCTTAGAGGACCTCCTACTTGAAGTGAACCGTGTTTGAGTATAGCGTTAATTTCATCTTGAAATTGATGTTGCTGGACTATTCTGCATAGCTCTTCCTGTGCTTCCCGAAGCTCCTTACCTGCTGGTATGATACATTGTCGTGTGTTGTGTTGTACTCTTTTACACAATTTGATGAAACGTCTGCAATAGCAGATGATATTTTGTGGCCAGTTCTGGCTTGATGGTTGAAGCCAGTTTGGCCCTGCCCACCATAAACTGTTTTGCCTTAAGTCTGCTGGACTCATGCTTGTGGACGCACAATTCGCAGGGGTTTCCTTTGAATTTCCGTATCGCCATTGGTTTGGCATGACTTTCCTTCAATTTCCGAAATTCTATTAGCGACAAATGGTTTGTATTTATGAGGTCGCCCTTGAATCCAAGCTAGATGATGATCATAGAATATGTCCAAAAGCTTCATTCTAAGTTTGGTATTCGCAGAGCTTCCACTACATTTCCTTTGGTTTTGTGAGTAACAGAGCATAATTCAAGTCTTGGCAAAGAACAAATAGTTTTGATTGGTGCTACCTATATTTTAGCTGAAAGTAGCGTTACTTTGATTTTATTCTCCGGAGTAGTGCAGCTGGAGTAAATGACTGCTACATAAGCTTTCTCAGAAGCGTCGCAAATCCGTGTAGACTAACTGATGATGTTGGGTGATAATTGATCCATCTGGATATAGTGATTTTTTCTAGTGACGGTAGAAAGTTTCTGAATCTGCAGTACTGCGCGGTTATAGCCGGAGGTAGTGACTGATCCCAGGATAGCCCTGTTAACCAAAGATCTTGCATCATTAACTTGGCCACTACTGTAACTGGTGCTAACCATCCTAGAGGGTCGAAAAGTTTAGCACTCTCGGATAGAATGCTGGGTTTGGTAGGTTCCTTATTAGATGATATGAGCGTGATACGGATCCGATCTGTCACTGGATTCCAATGTATGCAGAGAGTTTTAAATGTGTCATCAAGTTTAATTCAGCTACTCCAATCATTCGTAGGCCCATTGAAATGGCTTCCATCAGGGCGACGTGATTGGTAGCTCATTTACGTGCTGGCCTTCTCCAGCTACTGCTTCAGCTTCTTTCATATGACCTAAAGTTTCATATTCATCCAGAAACCGCGTATATGTTAGTCCCAATTCTGGATTCCCTGCAAGCCACTTTTCGACTTGCAATAGACGTGCAACGGATGTCTTCTTCGAACAGCCTAAAGTATTTAAGGCCAGTTGCTCCATGTCAAATGGAATCCTTACTTTGTATCTTCCATCAGCCTGACGTGTAAGGGTTTTTGTTTAGAATTCTTCACATTCCCATTCGTCTTCTGTGTTACTTCTTCGAGTTCCCAAAATTGCTTTAGCTGCTCGTCGTCCTGTGTTGACGTTGTGACTACGGTTTGTATGACCTCCATGTTTACGGCAGGAGATGCGTTTCCAGTGATTATCCAGCCTAATTTGGTCTGTTGTGCAATTGGTTCACCTGGTGCACTCCTTAAAAGATTAGCCATGATTATTTGGCTATAGTAATCGGCTCCTAATAGTATGTCAACCGGATCGAGTTCATAAAATGTTGAATCTGCCCATATCAGGTTTTTAGTGTGATTCCAGCTTGGATTGGTTGTTACTTCAGGTAGATTTCCGGTTATGTTTTTGAAAACCATGGCCTTTATTTTTAATTTGAAGTTTGATGTAAATCTTGGACTAAATGTGAATGCTGTACTAGAAAGCGTTGTTCCAGCTGTAGTTATTCCCATGTCAGCAATGTTTACTTGAGTAGAAGTTCTTGATAACTTGAGACCATCTGCAGCTGACGAATGTTGCTTGGGAGGCTGGATTAATCAGCATTCGAACTGAATGTTCACCGTTGTCGGTTATTATCCTGACCATGGCGGTTGCCAGTAAAACTCCACCTTTTAGAGTATTGACACCTGTTTGCAGCTTCTTTGCCCATTCCTTTTGAATATTGTGAAGTAAAGTATGGTGGGTTCCGTGACACTTTTCACATTTATTATGGCATTTGGGGCCGTGTAGTCTTTGTAAACACCTTCTCCATAAATCCTTTTCCTTCGCAGCTGTGGTCCTCTCTGTTACCGTCAAATTTTGGAACTATCTGCAAGTGCACGGCTCGTGATCACCACCACAATGAGCACAGCATGATAATGGAAGTGTCAGTGCTACGTATGATGGTTTTTTCTGGATATTTTTTTTGTTGTGATTCCCTTTTCTTAATGATCCTATCTCTAGCAACTGTAGTTAAAGAATGAAATATTGATTCAAGAAATTCAAAAAAACTTTTCATCGTTTTTCAGCTTCCTTAAGAGTATGGTTATTATTAAAGCACTCCAGTACTCTATCTAGATACCCAAATTGGTGCATTTGCATGCGTATCTATATAAACGAGGATACTCCATTGGGTGATATAATTTTCTCCTGACAATGCTAAATGGCTGAATAGCTTCGCTGCTTGCCCTCGGATCACCGAAAGTGGGTAATACATTTTTTCTTCGTTGTCCCCGTGTTTCTCCGATAGTCCCCGCAAAACAAGTGAATTTCCGATTTTGGTAACTTTATTTTGGGGATTTTCTTTATGTTGTCATTACAAACGTTTGAGTTGCTCAACCCGTTATCCAGCTCTTCTTGTAATGCAATAACAATTGTTTTGTATTTGGTTTGAATGTTGTCAAAAACGTCAAACTCGCAATAGACTTTGCTAGGTTTTAGCGTTGAAACGTGTAATCCTCTATTTTGTTTAGGTTTTGTTTCAGCATCTCAGTTGATGATCCAGTGGCTTCCTCATTTTCCTCAAATATGTAGGAGGTGGCATCTGCTACTTCATCTTCCCTGGCCTTTTGCTTATCTTCTTTAGATTCTTTTGCTGTTAATTCTTCTTTGATTTTTAGAAGCATGGAGTTCGTCTCTTCAAATACCATCTGGACTTGCTTATAATATTCTTGTTTGCGATATGGTTGATCATCGGGTAAAATGTGTATCAATTCCGCGTTTGTTGTGCAGAATTTAGCAAGGTGGATTAAATACCCACACTATAATAGGGCAAAAAGTTAACAATAGTGAATTTAAAAAATTTCGTTCATATTGGCTAAAACCATAAGCTTCAAAGGGTTTCGTCAAGGGTTCCGGGTGGTAAAACTCTAGCCGTAAACGTTCATGCCCTTTCTACGAAAATACGTCTAAACAAATAAAGGATGATAGGACACTCTCGATAGGGTTAATGGCTAGCTCTTAGGTACATCATAGCATTATCATAACTTCTCGTTACAATGCCTGTTAGTGAAATTCTAGTTTCCCTACATTGTTCTTCCATACATTCACTTTTTATAAATAATATTTTTCTATCGATTTGCAGTTACTCTCTCAAAATTCAAATTTACGTTTGGAAAAAATTAAAATTGCCGGATGGACGTATATGGTAGCATGCGGCCTTGATCCAGCACGAAATGTATCCTCGGTTTCTGTGGACAAACGCCACAGTACTTTGAATGGTGGTCGCCGCCCAAGTTATCGTCGCGGAACATCTGAACATAATATTCGTCGCGTAACCAACAATAGGTCGACAACACAATCACGTTTCTCACAAAATGTATCCTGTGTCATGGCACAATTTGCTCTCGACCTCATGAAAAAGTTACAAGCAAGTAATGTGGATTTTTTTAAAGAGTACGATCCGGGTGTATTACGTGTAGGGATATCGACTGGACAAGTAGTTGCCGGGGTAATCGGGTCAAGTAAACCGTTATACGATATCTGGGGTAACACAGTGAATATGGCATCACGAATGGAATCGACAGGAACGGCTGGCCGTATACAAGTGACTAAAGAAACAGCTGAAACGCTGAAACGTTTTGATATTGCGTGCGAATATAGAGGACAAATTCGGGTTAAAGGAAAAAAAGAATTGGTCGATACATATTACGCTCTATTCGATGAAAATTACGAGTTTATTCGAATAAGTCAATTGATTGAGGATGGCCAATATACGCAGGAAACTAATTTAGATGTTTAAATGTATATATTTGTATATTATTTATATTTATTTAATAAATAGTTTTGTATAATTTGTAAATTAATCGTTGTGGTCAACACATCTTTAATTTGATTAGCTCCTAATGAAACTACCACTTCCGATATTCTGATGTCCGCCAAATTTGAGAGAGAATTCTCGAGAACAACATATTTTTATCAAAACTCGTCATGTCTGCTAAAATTTTGGAAAATTGATGTGGCTGCTACTTTTAATGTATACCAATTTGACTCAAAGATCATTGGGGCCTCGGAATTTCCCAAAAAAGCTTAAGTTCGATGTTTTAACCTGAACCATAATATGGTATATATGTTACGGTAAAACCCCGAAATCGGTAAATGTCCGAATAAAAATTGGAAAAAAACTGTTTTATTGCTTCGAAATCTATGAAATGAGAGTCCTATATTCTCGAAATGGTTTACCCTTCACCCCTTCATGAAGCTTAGCCCTTTGATGGGGAATAAATGAAACTATGGGGATGTAGATGGTTGATCGACAAACATTTCGAAACGATTGGACCCCCGGACAACCTTAAACCGGTTGTACGAATTTAAAAAATTAAAATTTCGGACATTTACCGATTTCGGACTTTAACCGTAACATATACGCTACTACGTGGACCAAAATTTATTTGACTATACGCGTTTTGAATTGCTGAAGTTCAGTGCACAATTTTTTTGTTTTGAGTTTTGAAATTGAAAATATTAGCAGTGTGAATGTGAAAATAACAATTAGTTGTCAAACATCCAAACAAATTTGTCAAATTATTTCAGGGTGTTTGCGTTATAATATCCACGAGTAAGTACATTTAACCCTCGTCAGGCGGAATAGGTACATTGTGCCTTTTCCGTTTTTAAATCTTCTTGTAGAAGCCGATAACCCACCTCTTTGCATCGAATATTAATTTTTTTTTAGTTACCATTACCTTTTACTGTTATGGGATGAACCGAACAAAATATTGTGCTGCCTTTAAGTGCTTATCAAATACAAAGAGAAATCCCGAGATGAGTTTCTTCGAATTTCCAAAATGTTTAGCGAGGTTTGTTCAAAATTTTTATATTTAAAAATTTATATAAGGCCTTATTTTATTACAGAGCTTAACTTTGGATGTCAAGAGTTCTACGGGAGTAGTTCTACCCTTGCCAATTATATTTTATTCAGGAGCAAATATATGGATTCTGCAGGACGACAACATCAAGGAAATTGAAATGCTAGACTTCGCCAAAAGGTGCATAACCTGCCTTCAAACGTGCAAATGTTCATAGATGCACAAGCCAACAACAAGGGAAGATTCACTTCAGAATTTAAAAACTATTGCTTAGCTATTTATTTCTGTGGTCCAAAAGCACATAGGAAGTAGTAGTAGATTTTCATTTACCCAGTATTCGAATCCTCCAACGTATCACTGAAAATTTCCAACATTCACCCGGATTCCATAATTTTATATTTCAAGCGTTGGAAATTAAAATTCAAAAGTATCGCGAAATTGTGAGAGAATGTATTTTATGTATAGATGAAATGACCATAAAGTCATTTTTGACTTTTTTTTAGGAAACAAGACAAAATTATCGGTCTAGTAGATTTTGGTGAAGCTGAATGTAACGGAATACCCGCTACATCAGTGTTAGTAGTTATGGCTAGAGGATTTTTTGGGAATTAGAAACAGGCTGTCACCTATTTATTTGTTAGTAATAGTTGTCTTACAGGAGATTAAGCGTGGATCGTTAATAACTCCTTGGATAAACTAGCTGCCATTGGATTAAGAGTTAGAGGTATAGTTAGAGATCAAGGGTCTAATTTCGTTAAGTTAGTTAATTATTTAAATGTAAACAAAGATAAACCATTTTTTATTCGACATGGTAAGAAATATTATTATATGTTCGACCCGCCTCATTTTATAAAAAGCATCCGCAACAATTTAATGGTGAATCATTTCCAATGGAAGGAAGCTCACCATGACTATATCTTGGCAATATATCCAAGAAATTTCTAACAGTGACAAAAAAAAAACCTTGCGATTAATGCCTCGTTTAACAGACTCACACATCTACCCGACAAATTTTCAACGGATGAAGGTCAAATATGCCACCCAGGTTTTAAGTCATTCCGTTTATTCCTGCCTTAAATCCTCAATTTCACACAGTTTACTACCCGAATCCGCCGTTGGAACTGCTAAATTTATACTTTTTTTCAATGAATTTTTTGATATGATGAATTCATCAACTATTCATGGCAAAACGGTTTATAGAGCTGCTTATGTAGGCTCACAATTTAAAAAAAAAATACCTAGAAGATGCCCTTGCTTTCTTAAAAAAATAATAATGGACAGAACATTTCTAAAAAAATCAAATGTCTAGAAGGTTGGCAAATTTCTATTCGCGCGGTAATGTGTCCTTTACAGAAAAATTGGAAAAATAAAAAAAAACGCATCCTCTGGTTTCAACAAGCCGACACGGAACGGAATTCTCGCTATTATCATACCGAAACCCGAAAAATTAGCAATTCATTTTTTTTTCATTTAACCGACACTGAAAAAAGGGAAAACAAAATCCGCCAGCGAAAAAATTCAAATACAACAAAAGAAAGGTCCACAAAAAAAATTTTGGGGCGAGACCAATGTGCACTCCGGTCGCGTGCACCAACACCGTAATTAAAAATCGAGTTTTGTCCTTTCTGCTTGTTAATATTCTGTGCCTGAACAGTCGGTCAGTTTGAGTTGTTGAGAGGACACAAATGCACACGGAACCACAGATATCTCTGCAAAGCATTTAGGAATTTAATGATTGCTAACGAAGCCAATGCAATAGTAAGAAACTTGCTAATTTCCGTTGGCTTGGACCTAGTGGGGGGACTCATTACGTATAGGCAGGTTGGAAGGCGCTATAAAATATTTTTGGATCTTGATAGGCTACAAGCGAAATTTCAAAAACCACATAGATTATATGCAAGCAGTTGACGTATTTTCCTGTCTGTAGTGGTAACCTCAATACCACTGGGTATAGGATTCCGATTTGGTTCAATGTATTGGAGATGAGAAGTAACAGTTTAAGCGCACTGAGAGTCATGAGTGAATAAAGCACTACCTCGAGCGTCATAGCTGATGATATTCTGGCTGACGAAGTCAGGAGAATTTATGAAGCAAAAACAAAGCTTTTCGCGAGAATTGAATTATTATCTAACCCAATTATTATGGGAAACAATCTCGAATAATAAACTAACCATGTTCGGAGAAAGGAGAGACAAGTCTACATTCCACAGGTCCGGAACTCCTAGCACCAACGGAGTGGCGAAGTGCACCGATTAATAATGAAATGAAGGAAAATTTAGTTCGCCTACGAATTCAAGGGGTCTATTATGAAATCTGTCTAATATTTTTAAATTTTGTCTATCTACTAGGCCGATTTATTTTTATCGCAAAATCCGATATCGTAGAAATTTCATGAGTAATAAGCAGGAACCGGAGAAAGCTGATAAGAAAAAGTCGCGATCGCGTATATAGTTTCACACATGGCTGTAAGTGCGGCGGTGATGAACGGGTTCAAGACGGGCCGAGATGCTTGAATTGTCTTGGGGTATCATCTCCGATAAATTTTTATCCTATTAATCGTACAGAAACCGAGAGGAAACTAATCTTGTGGACAAAATTAACGCATATTTTTTTTTGTAATAAAAAAAATCCCGCTGGTCAATTTCAGTGAAAGTCAAATGATCCAAAATTTATATTTTACGCAAAAGAGGCACAAATGTGGTCTAATGGAATTATAGCGGCTATGTTTCATTTCAAAATGTTCAACTGTGTCAAACTATATTTTTTTGTAATTTTCAAAAGCGGTTTATAAACATAACTTTATTACAATTTAGTTTAGACTATTTCCCCACGGTCCTTATTACAGCTTAGATTCTTCTGGGCATACTAAGTAGAATTGCCCACAAATGCCGATGTCCTGGAGAGATTGATATAGCGTTGCAGTTACGTGTGCTGGATCACTAACACAAAACTAACTTAACCTATGAAGCCTACATCTGGCAAAACGTGATCGCGAAGAATGTTCCGAACATACCAGTCTGTATTCATCCTCAAACGAATCTCCACCAGCTCTGAACGGCCCTCCCAACTGATTTCACCCCAAAAAATTATTGAACCTCCTCCGATGCTTACATTTTGCACTATGTTATACGGTGCGTAGCGTTCTCCAACTTTTCTGTGTACAAGACTACGCCCATCTGGTTTCCATAATTGGATTCTTGCCTCATCTAAAAAAAAACAGTGGCCCATTGATCAGTTCCCCAATATGCATGAGTTTGACCAAATTCTAAACCGCTGGATTTGTGACGACAAAGAAACCGTATAACTTTTACGGGCCGTATTGTGTTCATTTCTTTTAATCTTCGTCTAATTGTTCTGGCACTAATATTCACTTGACGGGCACTAAGTAAGTTATTTTTCATTTGAGTAGCTGTACGCTTTCGATCTCATGCCGTTATGCTCGGTTGTGCACCATTTACGTCCTCTTCCGGGCTTTCTTTTATATTCACCGGTCCCTCGATATCGCTTAAGTATTCGTGAAACCGAAGACTGGTTCATTCCTAATTTTTGTGCGATTTGTACTTGAGTAGACCTTCCTTATACTTTGTGACGACTCTAATCGCCTCCAGTTCATGAAAGGGTGCCATATTACTATTTATAATAGGTGTTAACTTTAGAACACATTTACAAGAACTAGTGGTACTGCATTTACAAACAATTGATATGCAAGTACAAAAGCCAATCGTTGCGTTGAGTTTCAAACAACTTGACTCTTGATTAAGCATTTTTGAAAAATTATATTGATTGGCTTGCAGTAGACTTTATTCCAGGTAGTTTCTGGTAAAAAAATAAATGTGCTATCATTTGACACTAGTAGTATTAAAATTGACCAGCGAAATTTTTTTTTTATTCCAAAAAGTATGCGTTAATTTTGTCCACGAGTGTATTTGGAAAAAAACACATGTGCGATAGGGCTGCCATTTAGACTTAAATAAATAAAGGAGTATAAATATGTAAGCACAAATATGACCAAATTATAATATTCGTAAATGTCGGTCCAAGTTCCAAATTCTTTGATGAGATATTTTTATACATGCCAGATAACACATGCACCTTCGGAATGGCTGAAAACATGGAAATAATCATTTTCTTACGACTCTTATTCAATTTCAAAATTGTGGGACATTCCAAAATGATTTGCGTTTAAATTACGCTGTTATTGCGTCGTTCCGCTTTAATCTGCAATTCAATAAAATACATGTTTCTACTTTCAGTTCAAATACGGGCGTTTACAATACACAATTTGCTCAATATGCCTTCGTCAACGTAATGTCTTGAGAGTCATTAATCAATCAAATCCCAACCAACTTTATTACAAAATTTGTTCGATATTTTTATTCAAATTTACCTGATGGTTAGCCTTACTGATTTTTGAGGTGATTTTTTTTTGTTTTAAGGACGGTATCCAGCTCGCGCTAAGGTAATTTTACATACAAATTTGACGTAAAATTTAGCTAGCGAAATAACAAAATAATACTTAGCTTATGATCTCACAGATGCGGTACGCAGCTGACGTGAAATGTTTGTAGTTTCACATATATTCAATTCTAGAACAATAAAATTTAGAAAAAATTTGACAGCAAAACGTGATTTTTTTTTTAATGGATGAACAAAATAATTTTCTAGACTATGAAAATAGTTTCGTACTATTGGTCCAACCAGTCAGGAATAAAAACTTAATAAAAAAAAATAAGAACTTTATTCCAACTTATAATTCTTAAGTAATAACTAAATTAGCGCGATGTCAATTTATATTTTTTATGAATAAAACATGATTATCTAATTTTTATGTATTTTGACTAATTTATTAACACAAACCTTTAATAATAGAAAAGCCACGACTAATATTTAATTTTTAACAACGTGCACAATTCAATCTAATTTTTAGGTTAGATTTCATAAATTCAATAATTTTATCATATATAAGTGAAAGATGTACGTAAAACTATTCAAATAACTTTATATAATAATTTAGTAATTAATTATACAAATCAAATAATTTCCGCCTTTTTATTTAATAAAAATCGGGTTTTGCGATACAATTTATTAAGTTTTTCTTATTTTTGGGCGAAAATCGCACGCACTTTTTTTTATTAAGTGACAGTTGGGTTTCTTACATGAAAATTAAGTTTGACTATAGGTAATAACATTGAAATGCCATTTATCCAAATTCTTACTTTTTTATTAAATTAAGTTTTTATTCCTGACTGGTTCCACTTTATTATATCTTGGTTTGTTGTAGGACAAAATAAAACAAACGACAAATCTCTACAAACTTTTTAACTTATGGTTCAAACAGAATGTATCCGTTCCGTCCGCTACATTTTATGAGAACTGTCAATTTATATGAAAAAACGAAAATATGAACACAATGAACGGAGGAGAAAAAAACAGAGCGGACACTAAGCCCAATTTCAAATTTTTGCGGACGACATAACCTCACATAGAATTTGACATATCAGAAAAAATCTTAAATGAGAAGTTTTTGCAATTAATCTCTTCTAATAATCTCCCACAAATAAAAATTTCCAAAATATAATATATAATTAATATCTATTTTTGACAAGCGGAACGGATATGTTGTGTTTTAGGAAATCAAACGGACGGAGCGGAAACAAAATAAACGGACCGGAGCGAATCTATTCTGTTTGAACCTTTACTAATTTATCTGTAGTTTAATGGAGAGTTGTGGAGACCGCGTTAAAATTTATCTTAGTGCGAGCTGCATACTTAGCTTTAGATAATAAAGCTTTTGACAAATTTCGAAATAGTTGAACGTCCCGAAGAGATTTAGATTTAAATTGAGCTATGATTTGCGTCGTACCGCTTTATGGGCCTATTCCATGGAAATAATCTGCTGTCAGCAAAGCGAGAGAAAAATATAGATTTTACTGGTTGTGTACGAAACAAAACATATAGTCAGTAAAATTTTACTGAGAGAATAGTTGTGATAGGGGAAGTTTACTGCCATAATACTGCTATAAAAAATGTAAATTGTAGTATTTTTTATGGCAGCATTTTTCACACATCTACAAAAAATGTATGTAAAGATAAGAAATTTTTCTCACACTCACACAAAATAGATGTTCGCCATTTTTACAGTCAAATGACGATTTAATTTTTTTTTCGTGTTGAAATTTGTTAACGTTAGTGTTTTTTTGTAGTACATAATATATAAATATTAAAACATATAAAAAAAAAATCGAGTTGTACGAAAATGTACAATTTAAAAATTTTATTGAAACTTTTAGGTTATGCCAAAATGTAAAACCATAAATTTTTTCTATAAAATGAAATAAAAAATATTTCTGCTCTTTGTCACTCTTATGAAAATTTTTTTTTGTGTATTATCAGCAAAAAAATTGCTAACACGTAGAAAATTGTTTTCTTCTACAAATTTTTACAGGTAAATAAGAAGGATCCACTATATAAAAATATTCAATATGCCAGAAAGAAATCAACATATATAGTAATGGAGTAATTTTTTTATAGGATCATTATTAATTCAAATGCGAAATTTACATTTTTATCTATGACGTCTGTTTTTATTATGAATCCTCAACATAAAAACGAAATAAATACGAAATATTTTTTTTTCCTTGTTAATTTTAAAAATGTTGCCATAAAGATACTCGGATCGAATATATTTTATGGCAACATTTATTTTTATGGCAACATTTTATAGTGGTTTTTGCTGTATAGTGACTTAAAAATCTTCTGCAAAATTTTGATGGAATATATTTCTTTCCTTGTCTCTCATGTGCAAAAAGTCAATGTTATACATATCTTTCTTATTTTGCAGAAGAAACATGTTGGTCGCATGTAGTCTGCAATTGAATTTGACACATGTTTCTACTTCCAGTAGAAATACGGCGCTTGCAATATATAATTTACTCAATATTCCTTCGCCTTCGTAATGTTTTAAGAGGCAGCAATCAAATCAGAAACTAATTTTTCCTGAGCCTTGAAGTGTACAATTTTTTGTAAGCGCTTTATTGCTGAAGATAATAAAAACGGTTAAAGTTTGTGGTTCTCAGCCCAGAAACTATATTTTTAGCTTTTTTCATAAATTTGAAGATCAAAGTGATTTTGGCCTATAGGTACTCGGTATGTTGTAATCCTTTTTATCGTTCTCTCGTCCGTAATCGCCTCAACTCAAAATAATTAGACTAATAATCATTACTTTTCTTTTTATAAAATTTATTTCAAATTCACATATAAATTCGCATATATTTTTCTATTGCTTTCAATTATTTTTATAACCTACGTCGACTACAATCGGATTACATCTAAATCTTTTTCCTAGATGAACATTTTATTTTAGGTTTGCATTACATATAATTGATGCAACCGGAAAGGGCAGGTCTGGGGAGGCCTATAGCAGCGCTCAAATTGACGCTCAGTAAAAAGGCAATCGCCTTGACAGATGAGAGGTGGACCAACACTCTCACGTGCATGGTAGCAAAACAGGTTTGGCCAAAACTGGACCTGCGGCGCTCCAAGGCACTTATATCCCTGGGAAAACGAGATTTAGGATTGGTCGTAGGGATACTGACAGGACACTGCCTTTTTGGGGAACATGCGAGAAGGCTGGTTCTACAGACGAATGACTTTTGTAGAAGTTGTATGGACGAAGAGGAGGAAGAGACGTTAGTTCACTTCCTATGCTCGTGTCCAGCACTATCATACAAAAGACATAGGTACTTGGGTGTGTACAACATGGACAGCCTTTCCGAACTCGCGGACTTTGGGGTGCGAGATATTTTACGCTACATCAGTAGCTCTGGTTGGTTTCAGCGGGAGTAAGGGGAGATTGGATCCTGTGGTATCACAATGGGCCATTATTGGCCTAAGTGTGCGATAGCAGCCACTCTAACCTAACCTAACCTAACCTACATATAATTCAAAAGTGTTTTTTTATATATATATGTATAATTATTATTTTTTTTTGTTACATCAGTCGGCCACGCTATATACGTAGGCGTCCTCGCCTTCTAAAATTTAACGATTATTATAAATATATATATAAAAAAAATATAGAAAAGTTGAGCATTAGAAGTTATTTTTTTAATGTCAAATTCAAACGTAAGCTTTTATATTCACCATTCCATTGCTCAAATTTTCTTTACAATTCTTTATCACACATTAACAGTTTTAATTCCAATTACAATGCTAATTCAATTTCCTTTTTTTATATATAGATATACAGTTATTTTGCGTCAAGATCATTACTCCTTACAATTTTCTTTAATCTATCTATTGAGACAACAGCCTCATACTTTCGAGACGACTGTTGCTCTCCTTCTATATCCTTGACTATATATCGATCTTTATCCAGAACTTTATCGATCATATAGGGCCCACTATAATTACAACTCAACTTCAAGCTAGTTCCAGTTGAAACTGGATTCCACCTAACCATCACTATATCCCCCTTTATGTATGAGCCCCCCTCTCTTCGTTTTCTATCATAATATTCTTTCTGCTTACCCTGATCTTTGACTATCAATTCTGATACTTGGTTAAAATCTACCCCTTTAACATTACCTACTTCCCTATTTATACTGTTAATCTCGCATGTCAGTGGATTGTCTTTTGGTCCATTTGGCACATATCGAAACACTAAATTAGCAGGTGTCTTTTGCGTAACCCGATGAACCGTATTATTCATTGACCACATAACTTCTAAGAGTTTAGTATCCCAATCACTACACTCGACTCCAGTGGATAAAGTCCTTAACCCTGTCAGAATAGTTTTGTTGGCAACCTCGGCTTGTCCATTAGCCCGAGGTGTATGTGATCCTACCTTGACATGCTGGATATTATAACTCCTGCACATCTCTAAAAAGGGCCTACCCGTGAAAGCACCTCCTCTATCTGAAATTATACGTTGCGGCCTACCATAACAGAACATGAACTCTAAAAATGTATTCATAGTTTCCACTGATTCTACCGTTTTAACTGCCTTAAGCCAAGTAAACTTGGAAAACCCATCCACAATACACAAGACGTATTTTCTTTTGTCTTTGGTTCTCACAAACGGTCCCAAGTGGTCTACATGAACCGTTACGAACGGAACATTTCCTTTGTCAAGTGGATGCAAGAATCCCGGAGGCTTGCCCGTTGGGACTTTATAGTAAAGGCAATTAATGCATCTATTAATATACTTAGAAACTTGTTCTCTCATTTTGGGAAAATAGTAAGTTTCCTTTAACTTTGACAATGTTTTGTCCACACCCATATGTGACACATTGATGTGAGCCTCGTTAATCAGATATGACCTTAATTCACCTGGAACGTATAACCTCCATCTTTCTTTCGAAATTTTATATAATCTACCCTTATAAACCATATATTTATTTTTTAAATCTTCATTCACATCTAAGTTTTTTATGATCTCTTTTATTTCCTTACATCCTCTCTGCATACAAGCTACCCAATCAGTGTTTACGCTTATCCCTAACACTATATTCTCATCTTCTATAGGATACCTTGAAAAGGCATCTGCAACTTTATTAACTGACCCCTTTTGATACTCAATCCTATAATCGAACTCTAGTAATTTCATAAACCATCTCGCGACCCGCGGATTTAAATCTCTCTTTGACTCCATCAGCTTTAAACTGTTACAATCAGTCCTTATTACAAATGGTATTCCCAATAAATATATTCTGAATTTTTCCAATGCACTAACAATAGCTAAAGCCTCAAGCTCGATGCTATGATATCGAGATTCTTCTGAAGAAGTCCTTCTACTATAATACGCTACTGGGTGTAACTTATCATTCGTTTGTTTTTGAAGCAAAACAGCCCCAATGCCTATTGCACACGCATCGGTATGTAATTCTGTAGCTGATGCTGGGTCAAACACCTTCAAAACAGGCGATGACACAAGTACCTTCTTAATCGACTCAAATGCCTGTTGTTGAGAATCTTCCCACATGAAATTCGAATTTTTCGTTAACAAATCTGTAAGTGGACGCGCTATGACAGCAAAATTCCTTACAAAACGTCTAAAATAGCTTGCAAGGCCCAAAAAACTTCGAACACTCTTTTGATCTTTCGGTGGTGGAAATCTGACCAAACTCTCGATTTTAACCTGGACCGGCTGAATTCCATCCCCACTTATTTCGAATCCTAAATAATTTATTTTTCTCATCAAAAACCTACACTTGCTTAAATTGATTGTCAGATTACTTTCTCGGATAACATCCAATATAATCTTTAAATTTTCTATTCCTTCTGCCCTTGTTTCGGTAGCTATCAATATATCATCAAGATATGCCACTGCTACACTAAATCGTAATCTACCCAAAATCATATTAACTAATCGCTGAAATACCGCTGGGGCGTTACAAAGCCCAAAGGGCATACGTTTGAACTGGTAATGCCCATCCGGCGTTATAAAAGCTGTTTTATCTCTACTTTTCTCTGAAACGGGGACCTGATAATAACCTGAGTATAAATCTAAACTCGTAAAATAGCTCTTTCTTCCTAACCTATCTAACTGGTCGTCTATTCGATGAATGGGATAGTGATCTTTGACGGTATTACTATTTAATTTTCTGTAATCTATACATAAACGATACTCACCGGTCTTCTTCTTGACCAATATTATAGGGCTGGCATATTCTGATGAACAATCTTCGATGACGTCATTTGATTTTAAATCTTCGATCATCTCTTGTACTTTCCCTCGTTCATAGTGACTAAGACGGTATGGGCGATAATAAACTGGTTTGCTTGGCTCCTTTAGTTGAATCTCCATTTGAACTTTGTCAGTTAGACCCAACTGACTCATGTTTGTTGAAACTACATCCTTGTATTCGTTCATAATTTTCAATACTTCGGATTTATCATCGTCTGTAACTATTTGCTGGCTTTCAATTTGACGTTGATTCTTATTGTAATTCGAAGCGCCTCTAATTTCGTCATAGGGTATGCACACCATAGCTCTGGTGAGCACGGAACTCTTCTTAATGTCAATCGGATTATCGGTGAAGTTAGCAACTGGAACTATAGATGATTTCTTCGTTGACTGTATTACACAATTCGGAATAGCTGTTCCATTTTCTTGTAAACGATTGTCAACATGCAAAACTTCATCCCTCTCAAAATCGGTTGCCACTTGAATGTGACCTACATAACCGCTAGGTATCACTGTAGTCTCCTTTGCGATTAAATTTGTTTTCCCGGTACTATATCGTACCCCAATTTTGTTAAAACCACTATCCTCCCGTTGTTGAATACTAAGCCCATCTGAATTGGCGATAATATGCACATGTGGTTGTTCGGTAAATGAATGCCCAACTAATATTGGTACACTCTGGAATTCGGGTTTCACTATGAAAACTTTCACCTTCGCTGATACATCGCCTACTTTAAGAACGAGAGTTGTAACACCAACTGGCTGCACTTCCCCACCTCCATAACCTTTTAATTTAACAAGGTTCTCGTCCTCGTAAAAGGTTACACCAATTTGATCTGCAATATCACTTCTTAAAACTGTACAGCTGCTTCCCAGGTCAACGTAACAATCTATGCTTTCGCCATTTATCTCTGCTTTCTTGAAAAACTTCTGATGAGTGTTAACCTGTACATGCAACACTTTTGGGTTTTCATTCGATGAACTATAAGTTGGAGAATTGCTAGGCAATTTATTCGTTCCACAGTTTCTGGCAAAGTGACCCTCTTTACCACACTTAAAACAAATTAGTTTTTTCGTAACATTTGCGGTATCCGTACCATCGGTCCGCCGTATTGAAATAATGCTATTCGTCTTATTACGCATCTGATTTACTCCTTTGTATTGATTCGTTGAACTAACTAAGCTTCTTAATGCTTGATTTTTTTCTGTCCTGTAATAATTATCAGCTTCTTTTAAATCGATTAAAAGTTCGGACGGTCTATCATATCTTCTTAATGGTCCTAAGAAACTGCGATATCGACTGTCATGTAATCCCTCTACGATTAACTCAATAATTTCATCATTCTTCATACCAGCTTGATTACACAACGACAGCTTTTGGAAATAATATGGTAAAATTTCTTCACCCGCTTTCCGTCTATATGATTCTGCTCTTCTCCGCCTTTCTAATGCGCTTCCGTTTGTTGGAAAATCCTCGAGTAGTAGCTTTCTCCATTCCCGCCACTCGAAATTGACTCTTCCTAAACCATCCAACCAAACTTTTGCAGATCCAACTAATTTTAACAGTGCAAAGTGTCGTGTAGCTAAATCCGACATATTATATATTTCACTATATTCTTCGACTCTTGAAATCCATGAGGATACATCCCCTAGACCATCGAACTCAGGAAGAAGCTTCGATATGTCGCTGAATCCTTTCCAGTCGACCGCTCGATTCTCATCCGGCATAGATGAACATACTCGTATATCACTATTCGACCTATCACGTCGATGTACTTCATTCTCCATCGTTGAGTGTGGATTTCTATTTTTTCTGGGTGCCATGATAACATATACGATACCACGTTGTACGTAACAGCTAACCTTTGAATGTGTTTCACCAAAACTTATGAGATTCTCCAAAATCTCTAAACAATCACCAAATTGTTTACTTATCAATAAAGATTCACCAAAATCTTTAAAACGTTTAATAAAACACTTAATTTAGTTTCTTGTCCAACACGCGGTTTCACAAAAATTTATATAACGATGTTATTTTAATTTTTTTTTTTTATATCCCACTTCTGAAATCTGTTGTAATCCTTTTTATCGTTCTCTCGTCCGTAATCGCCTCAACTCAAAATAATTAGACTAATAATCATTACTTTTCTTTGTATAAAATTTATTTCAAATTCACATATAAATTCGCATATATTTTTCTATTGCTTTCAATTATTTTTATAACCTACGTCGACTACGATCGGATTACATCTAAATCTTTTTCCTAGATGAACATTTTATTTTAGGTTTGCATTACATATAATTCAAAAGTGTTTTTTTATATATATATGTATAATTATTATTTTTTTTTGTTACATCAGGTACACCAGAGGTAGCTTTCAGAGCTTGCTGACTTGCGATTTTTGACAATAAACTGTTTTACACAAAAAATAATTGTAAATATCTCGGATATACGCCATTCTGGATATTCATAAGTTTTATATCCTTGCTATAAACGGTGTAACACATCTTAGAGTGCAATGTGCAAGTTGATCATCGCATTTTCATTCAATATCGCATTTTGGTATTATAGACTAATATTTTCGCAAAAATGCGCTCAAGGTCGGATGCGAACGCCATATTATTATAAAATGGTATGGCGGATTTTTCGATACTATATTTTTCAAATGCGAATGGTCAATAGCAGTCGGATATCGCATTATTTAATACACATACGCGATAAACTTTTTTTTTTAATATTTTAAATATAAAGGTATTATAAATTGTCATTTGTGTTAAAAGTAAAAAATATAAACTTTTATTGTTGTCGTGCAGTAGAAACGTGTATTTTCTCACATAATTTAACGGACGAGAGTCAGATTTGACGTGTTTCGTTAAAGATTTATTTTTAATATTGACGTATTCAATTATAGTATCAAGTATCACCTTCTTCATCATCCTCACAATTATTTAAATATAAATCAACACAGTCCATATTAACATTTATTTAAAGAGTAAATAAATGCAAAAACGTAACGAAAGGGTAATTGTGATTATAAAAACTGTCAGGTGTTATAATGACATTTAAAAAAAGATCCCGATGAAAATTTCCCTATAGGAAATGCGATATGCGAATCCGCAAAATCGCAAAAAATGCGCGACCTGTTTCATAATAGGGCCCCTGGATATTGGATGGAGACTCCGGACAAAAAAATTGAGAGAATATATTGACACCTTAGAATTTAACTATTTACACTTTGAAATATCCTGTCTTCATATTGTTCAAGTTACATCAGGACCTTTACAATTATTTACCAGCGTAGTGTTGATTGATTCGCAGTGTGGGGTGGGTACTCACCATTGAAAAACTCTTCTTAGTATTTATCTTCTTAGTATTTATGTATTCACCATGTCGAAATTATAATGAAACGCGAGTTAATCGGAAAACGCACATATTTTTTTTTAAATCATATATTTTTACATGAACATTAAAATAATACATCATATAATAATAATTAATTATAATTTAATTTAAAAACTATTTTACTTTATTTATAAATTACATGTTCTTTCAACTAAATTATAATCAACATTTAAAAATCCTTAAACATAAACTAGAAATTAGCTCTAAAAATCGAACGCAATATACTCGTATGGTACTGTTAAGTATCTAGAATTCTACACTATCCTAGGATACTTAAAAAAAAACTATTTAATTATTAAACACGTAATTAATGGTTTTGTATAACGTTAGGAACAAAACCCGTGGCGCTAAAATGCAGGCACTCTCCAATTATTGTTCTGTGGTTGCTCGATAGATAATTAAAAAATTATCATTACGTTGGTATGGCATGTCTTTTAAAATACGATAGGTAAATTCCCGGCCGATGAAAAATTTTGTACTTTGAAAATAAAATTAATTAAATATTTAAAAAAATAAAAAGTTTTTGATTCGACGTAATTGGAGACTTGTAATGTGTCTCCACTAAGTCTACACGACGCCAGTATGCCATGAAGCATGTCATATGACAAATTTTGTATTATGGCAGATAAATTATACAATAAACTTAAAAATCGGCGAGGCCTAAAAATTACTATTTAGTTTTACGGTGGCACATTTTGATCCGTGTACATCGCTACAATTTCTTCAATCGATACCATCGAACCGAATATCAATGCCATAATGCCAAACATAACAACGATAACATTTTTCCACACTACCCAGTTTAAAAATCCAAATCCTTCGTCCCAATAAACAGCAGTCTCTAGTAGTACGGGTACGAGTAAACCCAATATCGAAAAGCAGAATGCTCCTATCAATCCAACAAATGGACCAACAGTCGGCACCGCAACCGCAAGTAGCACGCATAATGTAGCCATTACCGTTCGCATCACATAGTTAACTAACATTGGCCGTTTTGTGAACTTATCCTTAATTAGAGTCCATCCAATATCGATGCACACGTAAAATTGTAATCCAAATGTAAAGAAAACGGCCAATCCAATGAGTACTTTGACGGCCTGCGCCAAAATTTCTTCTCTCGGCAAATTAAATGAAATGGAACCTAATGTGTCCGTTCCATATTTCCAGTAGCCCAAGAATCCTAATACAAGATAAAAGATAGTTACACCTGCCATACCTTTATTTAACACACCGCAGAAGCCAACAAAATTTTTTGGTGTTTTCATTTGATTTTCGAGCGGCATCACAACGCCAATCGCTTCCATTGCAAATATAACAATGGCCACGGCAGGCGGTATACCAAAAATGGACGCGTGTAAATTACGATCAGTAATTGCTGGTAAATCCGTTGATAGATAATACATGGTAATACCTAATCCGACCACCATAAACAAATTCGCCATCATCGAGAATGGCGCTAAGTATTTAAGATTTGGCACCCACGAGAATAAAATCACCGGTACGAGTGTCATTAGGAGGCACATTCTTATATTGTATTCGACCTCGGGTCCCATATGATATTCAATAACTTGCTTAAAATTTTTCACAACAATTACCATGTATACGGAACCGGTACCAAAATATGTTACAAACAGATTAATCTCGATTATATATTTTGATATGCCGGAAAACTTTCGTCCCCATTCCGGACCCTCTCGTAACGCAACGACCACTGTCTCCGAAAATCCCATTTTCGTTATCCGATGTCTATAGTATAGAGTTTGTGCACACTGGACTAGTACATAGGCGCAATGTGTGCATATAATGGCTGTAACTATTGTCATAAACGTTCCAGTCACAAAGCCGGTATGTAAAAAAGCCAAGGGCATTGTTAGGATACCAGAACCGAGTGCTGCTTTAAGCAAATGTGTAAGCGTTTCGGCGTCTCTGCAATAAAAAAAAAACAATAATTATTAGTATTTAAGATCGAGTTGTTATACAAAATATTTATTTAGGTACTTACGTGACTGGATGATCATTTTTACGTTCAGCAAATGGATCAAAATCGGTGGATGGTAGTGCACGTTCGGTATCTTTTCCTTTTCCGTCTGCGATGGAAACTTGGTATCTGGAAGAAAATAAGGTTAAATTGATTATTATTTGTTTACCTGGATTACATTTTTTTTGAATTTTGCTAAGACCAACCAAAATTTTATCGCTTAATTCGCAGTATTGCGGGGAAATGCAATCCAATGGAAAATCGGGGCTAAACCATCACATTTCGTAGGAGCGGTAATTGATGAATAATCTTTCATAAATTAAATGGACACTTTATTGGATTTATTAGTTATGCAGACTGTGGAACAGATGAGGGGACCTTCTTAAAAGCCCTAAACACTGGTAAATCGGAGTTCCGGAATTTATAAACCATCTAAAACCACCTTTGCGTTTTTTCAGAAACTGCTTGGTTTTTAGTTTGTTAAATGGTAAGACGAATTCCGAGTCACACCTATGCTGCGGTGCTCCTTAGAAAATACTATCGTTAGAGTCAGTAAACTGACTTTAAAAGTTTATTCGAATACCTAGCACCATTCGGATCGTGAAGCGTTATCTGTGTATAGCGAATCTCTGAAGTATCGAAATATCAAACGGTTTAACAAAATTTTGTTGACAGAGAGAATGGATAAAGACAACGAAATAATAGCGTTATTCTCTGAAGACTAATGGTACAAGACGCAAAGATTTCAGAAGGAATCGCTGATGCTATCGAAAGGACCAGCTTATTAAACTGATAACATGAGAATTACGAGGAGAAACTCTATACTGCGTCTTGCCGGAAATTAAAATGGCAGCGGTACCATGTGAAGTTAACAGCCAGTTGCAAATAATGATCACTGCCCAATTATAAAAAAAAAAATCTATAAACAGGTTAGGTACGATGTGGCCAGAGACCAAACTGAAGGTTATTGTGAATATATTTTCATTAGACCCAGGTCGTGGAATTGAATCCCGGAGAAAACCTAGCGATCCTAAAAAACTAGAAATCCTCTAATCCCGACCTACTAACTTCCAACTGCATGATAACCAGTGACGCCGAAGATGTTTAAGAAAGGTATTACAAATACTACAAGCGGTATTCTCACTGGTGGCAGCCCGGTGATTTCCCAAAATGTTAGCCGGAGAGAAGCAAATAAATGAATATATCCATCAACCGATTAGGAAATGTCTAAAATAATATTGTAATGTTTTCACGGCGTTGAACCCACTTTTGTCTCACTTCAAGTCATTAAAACATAATTTTCATTTACAATTTTATTATTAATTAATTACCGACGTTTCGAAATGGTATCCATTTCATTTTCAAGGTGACTACAAATTACAAAAGAAAAAAAATACAGTAATCACAGATATACAAAAATATAACAGAAAGGTTATTATAAAATAAATTAATTTATAAATCACTTACTTAAAATTAATTGTAAATATGTTTATCACAAACAATTATCACATATTTTTTTGTTTTCAAATAATAAGGAACAATTAAACTTATTAAGACTAACAAAAAAAAAAACTGGCACTCAATTGTCAAAAAAACATTTTCACATAAAATAATTAGAGGTTTTCACGGGTACAGTACAAAAAATTATTGCCAAAATTAAATCTGCCAACATATACCTAGTATTGTCAGAGTTAATCGATAATATTGAGGTAGCTTACCAGTAAACATTGACACTCAGTTTGACGGTTCATAACATACGGAAAAGACTTTATATGGATCATTTCTAGAATATTACGTTTTTTCCAATTATTTTCTTTATCCAAAATTTTAACTTGATCAAAATTTGGTGAATGATTCAATCGCAATGAATGGTCTACTAGAGCACTGTGTGTGGGGTTTTTGATACCTATATGGTAATTATGATTATACATACGTTTTTTAAGGTATTGCTTCGTTTGTCCCACTACTGTGGTGGACAGAAAATTAAGGACAGCAAAAAAAAAAAATATTAAATTAATGTAACAAAACTCAAATAATTTATTTAATTCCAAATGGTTGGTTTACAACTAATTTTGTATACGCTTCGTATGATAGTACAAATAATTTCAAAAATAAACAACTTTTCTTAAAAAATCCCAAAAAATAAAAGGCTAGACACAAAATTAGGGACACTAGAGTTACAAGCGAATAAAACTAATTCCATTCCCAATTTCTAATATAAATATTAGTATTTGGTAGCCTGTCCTTTATTTTTAATCACTGCCTGGCATCGTCGTGGCATAGAATCTATTAACCTTTGACATCGTTGGATAGGTATTGACTCTCAAGCTTCCTTAACGGCTTTCCACAGTTCTTCCTTATTTTTTGTTTTTTTGCTGGCTACGGCAACTTTAAGGTCCTTCCACAGATGCTCAATTGGTTTGAAGTCGGGAGATTGTGCTGGCCAAGATAAAAGATTGATATTTTTGCTAACAAAATACTGTTTTGCCTTCCAAGACGTGTGCTTAGGGTCATTATCTTGCATGAAGAACCACCTTAAAGGCATGTCTTCTTCAGCATACGGGTGCATGACGTTCTGAAGTATATCATCTACGTAAACGTGCTGATCCATTATTTCTTTAATCCAGTATAAAGGTCCAACACCATTGTAAGAGAAGCATCCCCATACTTTAATATTGCGTCCGCCATGTTTCACCGTTTTTCTTGTGTGTTGAGGAAGAAATTCTTGGTTTTTTGGCCTACGGACATACTGTCTCCCATCAGAACCAAACAGATTAATTTTGGTTTCGTCGCTCCATAGTATGTTTCTCCATTTTTGGATCCGGCGATCACCATTCCAATCAATATGGTCTTTGGCAAATCGGAGTCTATCGACGATATTTTTTTGCTAAGAAGTGGACATTTTCGAGCTGATCTGCCATGCAGATTACACTCTGCTAGACGTCTTCGAATTGTGCGCGTACTAATTTCTAAATTTAGTTCCATTTTAACGTCAACAGATGTCTTAAAAGGATCTTTTTTCACTATTTTGGAAATATGACCATCCGTCTGAGGCGTTGTTTTCCTCTTCACACCGCTTTTATTGTGCGATTTTTTTCTTTTTATGGCATTGGCAACCATATTCTTCGAACATTGAACGATGGCAGCAATTTCACGGTATGATTTACCTTGACTTGTCAATTTTAATATCATCCGTCTTTCATTCCGTGAAAAATCCACACCACGGCCCATTATCGTTAAACGTGATATTTTATTTTTATGTTTTTTGAGAATTTTTAATAAACTACAATATTATCTTGTTACTAAATAGGAAATTACAGTTTTTAAATATTAAAAATTAAAAAAAAAATACAGAAAAAAATGTGTCCCTAATTTGACCACTTTTGTTTGACGTTTCCAACATTCTAGGGGAATTACCGAAATATATCAGAAATAAAATACATTTTTATTATATTTTGTAGTACTAGAGCAAAGTAGAATTCTTTTAAAACAGATGTCAGATCAATGGGATAAAGTGAAATATTGAATATAGAGTTTTAGTTATGTTACAAATAGCTGTCCCTAATTTTCTGTCCACCACAGTATGTAGGACAAACGAAGCAATATCTTAAAAAACGTATGTATGATCATAATTACCATATAGGTATCAAAAACCCCACACATAGTGCTCTAGTAGATCATTCATTGCGATTGAATCATTCACCAAATTTTGATCAAGTTAAAATTTTGGATAAAGAAAATAATTGGAAAAAACGTAATATTCTAGAAATGATCCATATAAAGTCTTTTCCGAATGTTATGAACCGTCAAACTGAGTGTCAATGTTTACCGGTAAGCTACCTCAATATTATCGATTAACTCTGACAATACTAGGTATATGTTGGCAGATTTAATTTTGGCAATAATTTTTTGTACTGTACCCGCGAAAACCTCTAATTATTTTATGTGAAAATGATTTTTTGGCAATTGAGTGCCAGTTTTTTTTTGTTAGTCTTAATAAGTTTAATTGTTCCTTATTATTTGAAAAAAAAAAAAATGTGATAATTGTTTGTGATAAACATATTTACAATTAATTTTAAGTAAGTGATTTATAAATTAATTTATTTTATAATAACCTTTCTGTTATATTTTTGTATATCTGTGATTACAGTTGTTTTTTTCTTTTGTAATTTGGAGTCACCTTGAAAATGAAATGGATTAATTAATAATAAAATTGTAAATGAAAATTATGTTTTATTAACTTGAAGTGAGACAAAAGTGGGTTCAACGCCGTGAAAACATTACAATAATCAAGAATAAAACCCAAGAAAATAATATATACGTCTAAAATAATAGATGACTTACTAGACTCCAGGGAACCGCTCGCCAGACCAAGAATCTGATACAACTGTAATGAGGGCCCATAAAATCGTCAGCCAACCTAAAATTTTTCATATTATTCTTTACCTCTGCAAGCCGAATCTCAGTCGTCTATCGGAGGCTCAAAATTAGAAACTTTCTGGGAAGTGAATTAACATCACACAATCTGAAGAAGTATTCGATACGAACCAGAGAGTTAAGTTAATTCTTCAATTCATTTTAGTACGAACCTTAATACGGATAACACAGGGACTTGGAAAGTGTAGGAAGGCCATTCTTATTTTGATCACTGATACTTTAATATCAATTGAACAAATATCTCACCAAAATACCAATTTCGGAAATAGGACGAAAGCCGGGTGGGATACCTTTAGAACCATTATTGGCAATTTGCTACAGGTTTTGATTTCAATGAAGCATTTTTTGAACCTTGTAGATATATATTTATACATTTTATTATTTATTATTATTGGCGATAAAAAGTGAAACTTATTTCGTTTCGAAACACTCGTCGTATTGTTCCCGTTGTTTTCTGTTTTTTCGTTTTTGTAAATATGTGATCGTTTATTAAGAATTGTGGTAAACAACAAACAACATGGATATACAGCCAGGTTTTATGTTGTTTACAATTTACTAGTTCATGGTAAAACAACCGAGTGGCGATTTAGAGTTGCACCACTAATTGCGTTGTGATTGCGAGATGTTATATATGTGATATAGATGCTTGTCCTCTTAGCAGACTTTTAAGAACACCCCGCCGGTCATTCAGAGCATTGGTCAACCATTAGCGGATTTTTAGAAAAGCAAATAAAACACAAGCTGCTGCGGAATGGGACAATCAGAAGAAAGTTCACAATACGTATAAATACGAACTAAGAAGTAAGGGTACCAACACCTGTAAGCTCAACTATGGTAAAATACAAATATCTTCAACGAGCTGGTGGACTGTGGAGGCATATTATGAATTTTTTTTCGTAAAATTCGATTCGCCGCCAAAATTCGTATTATGAAATTTGTTTCCTTTCGTAGAAGAAGAAGCGACATAACTCCATTTTTATATGAATTTCTTTCGTCTCAAATATTTAAATTTTTTACATCAAAATAGGAGTGGTAAAATTGTTTAAATGGTAGATAATAGATAGCGCTAGCAGTTGTCAAAAAAATTAAAATATCTTCGCAGTGTACAACTACAATTTCCTCTCAATTGGCTCTCTCTATAAGAAATGTCACTTTCCCAAGTATAACAAGACGAAACTCAAAATTGAGCTATCGTATTTGCCTTCGAAATATTAGAAAAAAGTCGAAGAATTTATACTTTAGTAGTGGTGCGTATATGTATACTGTGTTGTTACTACTGTATACTGTGTTACGGCAATTTTTCTACCTTAGTAATGTGTGTGTTTACATGTACATGTACATGGTTTGTTTTTATTTTGCATGTTCACGACATGTGTTTGATAATTTTATAAAAGAGATTTTGTTAAAAAAATTTAAAGATGTGAGTTAATTTAAATAAAATTACATCAAAATATATTTTATATCTATTCAAAAACTGTTTTCATAAATTAATTAATTTCTAGTTCAGTTTTACATTTTTAGGTAGAAAACAAATGTGAAAATAATAAACGATGTGCAATAATCATAGTAGCTATTTATAAAATTATTTAAACTTTTAAAGTTTACTTTACTTTGTGTAATAATAAAAAATAATTAAAAAATTAACTAAAATATAATTTAGATTCGTATATATGTATATATGGATTTATATTTTTATACCGCAAATTTAATAAAATAAAAATATTCATTTTAAACCTAAATTTTTATTTTGCTCTGTAACATTTGAATTCCGCCATCTTTTTATTCTAACATTTTCAAATATAGCCTTTTACATTCATGCACAACCTCGCTCCCACCATTTTGTTTTTTTTCTTTTCTGTTCACACATACATGTATACAATTCTCCTTTATTAAATTTCGTCCAGTTTCGAATAATCGCGACACTTTTCATACAGGATCTTATTCTAATTCGAAAGCAAAACTTTATCAAAGTCGAAACTAAATATAAGTTTTTACTTCGAAAAATGGCAAAAAAGTTGAATTTTGTTATACTTGGGTTTTGGCTACATCAACAGCAACGAGGTATTTGTCACAGCACAACACACAAAGTGAGTTTTAATAATTTATTAGAAATGAATTAACTATTATAATATTGTTTTATTTCTAGGGATGTGTGCCGTTTCGACGGAACTATGCGGCAAATCGGTAATTCGTAATCCTCCTAGTTCATATATTATAGCTGAATTATTAGCTGAACGGGAAATCCATGTTTATGATTTACATACTGATTTTCAACTGGACAGGTGTAAGTCGAATTTCTTTGTATTTGTACCACCAGATAATGTTCGCTATCGATAAATACAGTTACCCGCTTTAAATATTTTGGATGTTATAAATGAACACTGGGTTCAGAGAATTTTCGGCTATAAGTCAAATTTTTCATTTTATCTTGTCGCACGTGAAATGATCGAAATTATACTAAAACCTGGAACACCATTCATGAATGTTTTAACTAACGCTGTTAATCTGTGACCGCTATTTTTGTTATCCGAGGGAACTCTAAATCAAATGTTTGCCCGATCAAATATTGCGTAAGTCCTGATATTATATGTATATCGTATATGGTACTAATGAAAGTGTTATCTTATAATTTTTATATTCTAGTTACGAGTTTAATAAGGTCAAGCCGTGAATTGGCTCATTGATGTGAATAAGGCCAAGCCACACAAATAACAAAGCATACTAAACTTATTTTCCAAACAGTCTTCAATTTAACATCACACGTAATTATATTACAAATAGCTCGGCCGATGAGTGCTAGATTGTGGCTTTAATCCGTAATGCTGGATTCGATGTTAAAATTGACTAGAAATTGGGACATATTATAATGGGAACGCTACCTTTGTCACCATAACATCTATTTAAAATAAGTAATTGATTCGCTCTCGGTTCGTTCGGAAGCTCTCACTGGTATTATAGAAAGAAACCCAAGCTAACGCATTTATGAAAAAAATTTAATAAAAAGCCGAAAATTTCTATTAATCAGTTGTTTTATTTTTCAAATTTTCAGGTAAACTTCATCCGGCGTAAGTGTTGTTCTGAACACAATAACTACCACCAATTTTGGTCGATGCACAATAAGTAGGAATTACCAAAAATTACAAGTAATGCTGGAGTACGTGAAATCGCTACATTGATTCGCTTTACATCATCGACAAATTCAATAGCGTCTCGCCAGTCTAATCGCCCTTGTTTCATTAAGCGTACGGTTGAAATGAGTATAATGTCTTGTCTCTGGAATTCTTCGACACGCAACTTTTGGGGCTCTCATGTCAGACTCGAACGCGACAATGTTGACTGCAAGGGACAATTATGCCGAATGAATTAAATTCATTCTGATATAGATTGTAATCCGTGGAGACAATATTTTTCCCAATCCGGGCATATTCCATCAAAAATATTTGATACCCGTGCTAAAGAATATAATATATTCTGTGCCCGTGGTAAATTTTTAGAATTAACCGAATCATTTTCATAATAATAATGCTCATTGTTTGACAAATGATCGCAAACAATTTGACAGAAATCGAAGAGAGAGAGAATTTATATTTACACTCTAAAACTTTAATGTTTACAAAATATTTTTTTTTTATAATTTAGAGCCATCTATTGGTGAACGTGGGAACTATTTTAGGAGTATTGTCAAAAAGAAATTGGTTTCTTACTGTCCTTTCTGATATATTCTGTGTCCACTCTATGATGAACAATAAAAATCGAACTTGAATTATACGAAAATCAAATGTCAAAATTCGACTGATCTATCTATAGGTGACGGATATCGTATTTACGAAAACAATAGAGTATGCGTATTATTTTTTTATTAAAATAAAATACTTCAATTATTTTTTAAAATATAAGTTACTAAATTATTTTATAAAAATCGACTAGTTTAAATTATTACAATTTATTTCTTATTTTATCGTAATTTTTGTAGGTAAAAAATTAATTAATAAATTTAGGCATCTTGAAGAAATCAAGTAATATTTACAGTAATTGTACAGATTCTGTAGTAAATTGTGTTGCTTGTAACCGAAATATACGTATAACAGTTCCACTTATATGATGGCTCGGAATTGAAACAGAGGCTGACTGGTAGGACACTATTTGTCCAATTCGATGCAGGAAAATTTTTGTCACACCGGGTAACACTGGCAACAAATGATTAATAACATTTGGAGGGTACAAAAATCGAAATACCAAGATCGAGGTAAAAATCGAACAAGCATAAAAAATTGCACCGCCTACCTGTGCAGGTCCGTATAATTAATAGGGTTTAGTTTAGTTAGTTAGGAGGTCTCGCACAACAGCAAGCAAAAACTATCGCAGCAAAAACAATTTATTATTTGACTATTTCTTTGCGTTTATCGTCGTGCTATGCATTTTGTGACTTCTAGGCCGGGTCACAGTTTTCAGCGATCGCAGTATTTATCAAACGACCTACCACCCAACTGAAAATCGGCAACTACACCGGCGGCCTCAACGCAAATCAGCTTATTTGGGAACATTGAATGTTAGGAACCGAAGCTAAACGTTCCTACAGCCAGCTTTTGGTATCGAGCAGCCTAAATGCATGTCCATTAATCGATAAAAATATACACGATAAAACCGATCTTTTGATTGATCCAGGGATAGCAGGCAATGGCCAGTCATCAGAAATTCTCAGCAAACGGCAACAAAATAAAAACTAAAGATACAACGACGCGGCAGGTAATCCTCGTAAAACGGCATTCATCCTCGGAATTGCCGATATAACGACGCCAAAATTCGGCAATTTATTACAAAATTCTTATTATTAACCAGTTTGAAGAAAACCCGATCCGATCACTCGCGTACAATTAAATTGTACGTGCATCATTGGGAACGAGTTAACGGAGTTTACGGCACACTTCAAGTTTTATGCCGATCTTATCGTAGAGTACAAAAAACATATGTGATTTGTACACACCTGAACGACGTTGGCTGAGATGATGCCCGGCAACAAGAAAAATTCTAGAACGTTGCTGACATGTACGAACAGCAAACAAAAAATGCATTTGAAAGACGGAAATTCGATTTGTCCGAATTTGTCCGGTTTCTCGTTTCGTTGACGTTTCTGACATAGTACTTCATCAAATCATCGATAACGTGCCATGTATCAGAGAAATTCCATAAGGTGCCACTTCGCCATTGTTGCGAGTTAGAAATGGCCGCATTTATTATCATCATAGAGCTTTGGTTTTACAATCAAACAACTGGGAAAGCAAATAATCGTTATGTTAACAACCGATATCCGACATGTAAAAGTAGAAGAAAATGTAACTGCTAGTAGGGAACTAAAATCACTGCTTGAAAAAGCTTATATGCAAAGCACCATGCAAAAAAAGAAGGAGTAATGGTATGGGGTGCAATTTCATATTAGAGCGCTATTAAATTAAATATTATTTCTAAAAAAATGACTGGAATTATTACCAGGCCACCTTATTTCCCTGTTTTAAATATAATCGAAAACGTTTGGGGCTAGCTCACTCGCACAGTTTATGACCGGGGGCAACGAAGTCCAACGAAGAAGTGATTGTAGGAATTGAAACTGCTTGGGCAGAGATTTCGTTAGACTACTTAAAATATTTATATAATTCTGTCAAGGACAGGATCTTTGAAGTATTTGAAGTATTAAAGGCAAGTTAATTTGCAAAATTTTTTCAGAATAATTATCGATTATGGATTTATTGAGTAGGGATTTCTCTCTCTCTCTCTCTTCTCAATAAAAATATTTTCTTAGTTCCGCTTAGAAATTACAGTAAAATTTACATTTAAAAGTAAAATTGCAAATGTATCTAATCAAGTGAACCGCAGTGTACCTAAATATTTAAATAATTGGTTTTGCTTATTTATCATTTCCGATTTAAATTAAACAATTCATTATTCAAATGATCTTGTAATTTAATCTCTTAAATTTAGTTTATGACTCGATAAAATTCATGATGATCATAAAAATCTTTGTTTTTATGTTAAAATATATAGTCCGATACAGTTGATTCAATCCAACTAAAAAAATCAGCGAATTCTGTTTGGTTCACCCATTTTCATGGGGATTAAACCAAAATCACATTAAATGATGTATAATGGGTCGAAAATGGCAACAAAATTAATTTTTTTGAGGTTAGAATTAGCATGTATTTATCATTGTATTTCTTATTATTTTATTGCAACTGGATCACAAATAATTTTAATTTAAACAGCTCACTAGAACTTGCACAAGATCGTATTTTTCCAGCGGTTTTTACAGAATTTCTTTTTGAAATTTTTCTTCTTCAGTAATAATCAATCCATTAATTCTGTTCTTTTATTTACTACTCGTACTCCACTGATACGCGCGGAACAAAAAAAAAATCATTATCATTTTCAAACATTTGTACGATCACGATTATGACTTCATTACATCACAAATTTTATGTTTTGTTGTGTTTATTGTTATAACATGGTCTTGATGAAGAATTCAATACCAATCAGTTTACCATTTCTGTTTTAAAAATTTTAATTAAATTAAAAATAGAAAATGAAAAATATTAAAATGGTCAAAGAATCCAAGTTAACGAACCATTAAAATAACACATTGACGGACACTTCCTAAATATGTGTGCTACTCAGGATCACACATTTGATAATTGCAATGAAATTTCACCGCGAAAAGGGAAGTATTATTGAGATTGAAAAGTATGTCGTTATTCCCTAAAAAACGAAAAATTTGATGATTGAATGTCATTTGCGCGAACGTGATAACAACGAGTTAAAATATTTCCAGTTCGAAAATTTTTGGAATTAAATATCTGTATCAGACTGTATGTGTGTGCATATTGTATTCAAGTAAGATTCATAAACATTGTATATTAACGCAACATATTTGCTGACACACATACATTACAGTTAGGTTAATTATATACTAAATAATAAGCGCTTAATTAAGTGCGAATTTCAGTTGCGGTATATTTTCTGTATAATTTAGCACTTACGCGACTTTACAGTGTCTATTAAATAGTTTTACGTTATTTATAATTTCTTGTTTTTATAACTTTAAGATCTGCTGACTGAACGTCAATTATTTATTAATAAAAATTATAAACAATGCGCACTGCTCTAACCAAACGTGATTGCATGTTGAAAATTGGATATAAACAAAAATATTTTTAGCTAACCTCAGTTATTAATTAGTTTTTCGAAAATGAAATAAACAATGATCAAATATTATATCGATTTAAAAATAAAAAATAAATCTCGGGTTTGGTCTAAACAAAAATATTTTTTTTTATAAATAAACCGTCAGACGTAAGCGTTTAATTCGTATTCCGTGTATGCCAGTGCGATGATACGCTTTTAATTGATCGTGCTTGTTTTGTTCATAAGTATTGGTAGTACAAATTAATTCAGTCCGTTTTTTTTAATTTTAAAAATGGATTTACTTTAAAATAAAATTAACGAACAGATTAAAAAAAAATATTGTCTCTCAGGCAATTTTCGAATCCCATCTCGGAAAAACGAGGCGATCCATGTTTGAAGCCAAATTTTCGCAGAGTTTCATTATTTATTTCCCATAACCTAATAAATTGGTTAAGGTTCGCTCTGTGACCATATTACACAAATGGCGGTTTCAATGACCTTGTGTTCATTTTCTTAACAGTTTCTCGAAGTTAGGACAATATAAAACAGTTTTTTCGGTGATGACAATAAATCCTTCATTTGTTGAAATGCGCGATCTTCCTTCACGGTCTGAAGAATTTCAATCTTTTTTGACTGGTTGGCTTTGCGTTAATCACTTTCCCCTCTAGTGAGATTCGTTAAAGATTGTGCTAGCGTAGTCCTTTATAAAACGCCTGGGTTTACATTTCTCTTCACTTTCCGAGTAGAAAAAATCTTTTTTTTTGGTCTGGTCTAATGCCTTGATGAGTTATAACATATTCAAAGATTTCTGTTTCATTTTTTAAAAACTCCGTTTTATCGAGATTATTACTCGCAGGTTCGTTGCAAATGAGACTTTAAGGATATCCGCCGCTTTTACCTTATGTGTCAAATATTGTTGTGTTTAATCTGTTAATCTCCTTTAATCTGTTAAAATCGATGACCAATCCGTACTTTTATATGCCTAAAGCGTATACAACTCATACTCTCAAGTCTCTTGCAAGGATATGATAAATTCCTAACTAGTAAGGACCGGATTTGACATAAATGGGTTTCTCCTTTGTGATTTTTATAATATGAATACTGGCGGGAATAAAGTTGGCGAGTAAGTCTTCTTTTATAAAATTCTTAACGGCTTCATTCAGTATAAGAAACTTGAGCGTGTTGTATGCTCGTGAGAGACTCTCATCATTTCGCTGGTTTTGGCCGGCTGGTCGAGAAGTTGACATCGTTTTATTTTGATTTTAGATATTATATGCAATATTTAGTTGAGGTGCTGCCTGCATTTCTGAATATGTTTATAACTTAGGTTTAAGTTTCGTTAACGACCTCGACGGCATCTCCAGATTACTTTGCTTGTGTTGGCCGCCTGGCAGAGATATTATACGACAAAAACTTCAACACCAACATTAAGCAATCATTGCTGAGGTAAATACAAAGTTGGGTGACCGCAAGGGAACTGCAAGCATAAAACGATGAGCTAGAATTTACTGAGCCTATCAATCATTAAATCCAAACAACATCTATTTTTCGTAAGCCCAATGAGGTGGCCAAATCTTTCCATGACATGCAGTACCAATGAAAAAAAAAATGTTTGTTGCCCGAATTGTTTAATTTTAAAATCCGGCTGTAGTCGAATTCGTAGTGTAACAAAAAATTAGAATTATATATCATATGTACATAATAGATGTTAGTTTTGAAATATGGCCAGTTAAAGTAAACATTACCAATGATTTAACCCAGTTTGATCAAATTTTGATTCTATTTTGAAACTGCTGCCTGGAATTTAACTATATTATTTTATTTTTCGTAATAAAATAAAGCACCAAGAATATTTCGACCTCGAAATTTCTGCAATTTTACCATTCACCATATCGCTGAGGTCCGAAAAAGTGGTTATCAAAACGTTGTCTGTATATGTTTGGAGTGGCGTGCAGACTACATGTCTGTGTAACTTCTACAGTCCAGATCGACGAGCTGGCCAGGATGAAACTTGAGACTTAAGCTTTTTCCATCATTTTAGAGTGACGATTTCAGTGCAAACTATCATCCATATTTTACAGATAAGTCAAGAAAGCCATACGCATAGGGTTATCGATGCACTAAAAATTAAAACCCTTTGCAAAATTAGAAATCATATATCAGTGCTCGTAAAAAATGTATATCATTTTTCGAATAATTTTTATTGATATTTTTTTTACTTTTTACTTTTTGATATTTGTTTGATAGAATCGAGAAACAGACAACGTTGCCAACCTAGCTCTTTCGGGGATAGATTTAGCACTCTTACATTATTTTAGTGTGTGTTCACTTACAATTGCGGTCGTAATATCATTTTCTGGTTCCACACAATTCTTTATTCCGAGGGTTTTCGTTTTTTTGTAACGAACAATGGAAAACAGATTTGTTTATGGCATTTTTCGAATATTGGAGGGTGTTGCTTTTGGAATTTTTTTCCATATAAACTTTTACTATTCAATACATCAAATATCTCGTACAAATTTTCTAAATGGTTACTTCAGGAGCAAATTTGTTTAGTTTCTCGATGGTATTAGGTTCAATGTTCGTTGGCGTAAGGCTAGGGACCAACCGAATAAAAGACTCCGTGTCTTTTTTATGTAATTGTCTAATTACACTCCAAGAAGCTGTGCTATTTGGACTGTCTAGACCTGATCATATGAGGCACGTCATAAATACAAATTATTGTTCTGTCTTGTAGCATATAATTGGTCTGCTCTGTTGTATTGTAACACCTAAACATTTGTAAAGCGACTAATTTGTTTTTCCTTGATCACACACTAATCCCTTACTAATTCCTTAGAAACATTTCAAAATAAAATCGTTTTATTAATATTTAAGCGACAGAAGTTGTGATAGCGGCACCATAATGATGCAATTGACTAAAATTGCAAATTATCTCTTAAAGACAAAGATGTTTAGCGCTGACGAAATCTCTTGCCTCATCTGTATATTTCGTTTCGCTGTATATGATTAAGCAACATTTCAGCAAAAACTTTTGGGTGATAATGCGCCAACGTTTCATCTATTTGATGAAATGGTTTGTTGTTTCCTAGTTTTCATACAAAAATTTAAAGAACAAACATTTTTTTTTCTTTGACTAAATTTTATTTTGTATAGTTGGACACCCTCCATTTCACTTTTTGTGAAAACTATAGTTTTGCTCACTTGTGAGCCAAAGGTCTGTTTTATTTGCAGAATCTAATGCTCCGCATTTGATTGCATAGCATGAACCAATTTTATTGGGCATATCTTCGTCTGTCGAATCGGTATTTCTTAATTTTAAACTTGCTATGGCCTCTCGAATATAACTTTTTCTTGCCAACAACAAAAACACTGTCAAAATGTTGATCACATATTAATGGATTTTTAAGTGATTTAAAAGCAGTGAAGCTCCGAATTTTTCAGGGAAAATTTAAAATATTGCTTACTGTTACTAGAAAGACAATTTTTTAGAACAATAATCTACCTGACATTAACAAATCAATATTTAATAAATTCAATATTTATTATTCAATTCCTATATAAAAAACTACCCCAGCAAAAAAACTATGTAATGTAATTATCAAGAAATGCAAGCAGATCGTAAAATAAAGAAAATTAAAATGTTTCGTGTTTTCGATTTAGTGGAAACGTGATAAAAAGAACTAGAAATGTGAGAAAAGAAAAGTTACTGTAGTTCCAGTGTACCTAGAATACTAATGGCCCCATTGCTCTAAAAATTTTGCCGTATTACGTCATTTTATGTCGACGGTTCAAATTTTTGACTACAGATGGCAGTATAATCAAATGAATGCGATGACATTTTGTTTAGTAATTTTTTCGTGAAACATTAATCGCGGGGGAAAAACGCAATGAATTCAAAATAATATTACGAACTACTGGTAAGGATTTTTTTTAAGTCTTCTGTTATTATTTTTGCATTCTGTTCTGACGCCGAGGCACCAGGTCCGATTTTCGCATGGTTGTGTTCATTTTCATCACAGATCGTAATCGGATGATGAAAAAACCCTTTTGCATCCTACCCCTATCCGGATTCGAATCCGATCCAAACGCCAAAGCTCTGTGCTGTTTGCTCGGTACTAGTAAGAATTTATTTGTTATTTTTTTACCTCCAAATCTCGAAAAGTGTTTACGAACTTTACTGCCATCACAGTTCAGACAAAAAACTGAAGACATAAATTTGATGACGTATCAAGCAATACTACCGATACCAACGCACCTAGAATACCAGTGCTACTTGATACGTCATCAAATTTGTGTCTAGAGTTTTTTTTTCTGAACTGTCAAGGCAGTCATGTTCATAAAAAGCATACAATAAATGAAATGACACAAAATATTAAAAACAAAAATATAGTTTGATTCGAAAAATAATTTTATAATAATAGTATGAGTTGTGGCAGCGAATTATGTCCAAAATAACAAAAAAACACAAGTATTAGTAAAAACAGTGTTACAAAAAATCTTATAAGAATTTTGAGTGAAAATTTCAAAATTAACTCAAAAAAATTTATAAACTCAAAATAACTCAAAAAAATCATTTTTAAGTAGTTTTACAGAACATATTACTAGCTGTTTTAATGCCGGATATAGAAAATTTGTGTACAAAGCCACTCTGTGGAAATTATTATTACATTACGATAAGAAAATCAATTGAGCTAAACGACTTTTCCATAAAAATGACGTATGTGAAGTTATCCCCGGATTCTATCCTCGAAATTAAAAAAAAATCAAGCAACACCAACATAATTATATCCCACTAACTTTTGTGTGAAGTTAGTCCCGCCCCGTTTTATATTATATTTCCCCGAATTTTATTATATGAAAAATAAAAATGTTTATTAAAATTATTTTAATTCAGAAAACACACTAAAATTTAATAATTCAATAAAATGAAATAAAATAATTTTTAAATTTGCTCATAAATTGGTTAGATTATGATAATAAGACGGAAAACACATATCTCACATTTAGTTAAACGTGAAAAAACCTTCCGTTGCAACCTAGCAAAATTAGGCTCCAAATAAAATGTATACGTGTAATACGTTTTGGACCCAAAATAATATTTTAATTTGACATGTAAAAATTATTAATTTCTCGGATCAGAGTTATATTTTGGAATGGCCAGACCCTTACGTCAGAACTTCATATATGAAGTGTATTTAGAATAAAATATAATATAAAACGGGGCGGGGCTAACTTCACACAAAAGTTAGAGGGATATAATTATGTTAGTGTTGCCTGATTAATTTTTTTAAATGTCGGGGATAGAATACGGGGATAACTTCACATACGTATAAATATGGGATACATACTTCTGAATTATGTTCTGATATATTAAGTTAATTCGTAGTAAATATCGCTCATTTGCTGCAAGAGTGACACAATTCAGAATTTTTATTTTTTCAGTACAGCGATTTGAAAATATCCCTCAAAATTGTTTGTAAAAACGGCGTTTTTCAAAAGTAAATAAAAATTCATTCTGATTAGTAAAATACATTTTTCTCTATTCCTACATCCTTAATCGAATCTTAATTTTTATAATTCTTTAAGATTTTGCAAATTTTCTTATTATAGTTTCCAATATCTTAAATTGTTCTTTTGCGAATTGAGTGGTTTTTTATGGGTCCCATTTGAAACGCGATATTTTAAAACACGAATTATCAAAACGCGATATTTCAAAACGCGATATTTCAAAATGCGATATGGGGATATGGTACAAAACGGGAGTTTAGGATCAGGTTATATCAGGCAGGTGAAGGGGAAATTTAATTTCAGTTTATAGGAATTTAAAACACGATAGGAACGATAGTATATAGGATCAGTATCAGGTGGGTCGCTGCGCTCCCGCCGCTTCGCAACGCATATTCTGTACCATATCGCGTTTTGAGTAATCGCGTTTTGTGTTGTACCGTATCGCGTTTAGTACCATATCGCGTTTTGAAATATCGCGTTTCGAAATATCGCGATTTGTACCATATCGCGTTTTGTACCATATCGCATTTTGAAATATCGCATTTTGAAATATCGCGTTTTGTACCATATCACATTTTGTACCATATCGCGTTTTGAAATATCGCATTTTGAAATATCACATTTCGAGCGGATCCGATTTTTTATATAGTTTTACCTAATTCGCAAGAAATAACTACATAAGAGAGCCTTTTTTTTTATTGTGTAGGTTGGAGTCTCCGATTGCGTTTATGTCGCGAATAACTGTCACAACGTCATGTTTAAAAGCTGCAAGTGTCTCTGGATTATCTGCATAAGATCTATCCTTAGCGAAACCCCATTCAAAAATACTTCAACGCCGTCAAATAGCGGTGGACCAAATGACATCTCCAAAACAGCTGATTATTCGGTCATTAAATTTGACGCGCAAAGCATTGATTGTCGGTCGGTTTGTAAGGCATGTGGCGCAATCTTGTTGATATCAAGGTTGTTGACATTCATAGCGTAAATTTAAGGTTACAAAAAGTTATTAAAATCGAAAATGCAGCGGGAATTAAATGGACCGAGGGACAATCACGGAAGAGTGTTTGGATTGAAATATTTCCGGTATCTTCCGGAATATTCGGAAGTTGGACAAATTTATATAGTTGTTGTTGTAAAGCAAAACATGTATAGTATTATTGAGTGTTTCAAATGAATGAATTACAATTTCCAAATTGAGAGTAGGGGTATCCTTTTTCGTTCTTGTAATTCAAATCGATTTTATTAGACTGGGCAGTTTAAGTTTAGATAAATTCTGGATATCGTAGTTTTTCGGAAAATTCTACAATCTGGGAAATGTAAGCTTAGGTTTACACAATCAATTCAGTCAAAATTGTTTCTAAAAGGCGGGAAGGGGTATCTTTTACGTCCTCGCAAATACAATCGATTTTATTTTTTAAAAAAAACGTAAGATTTTTTTCATAATAATTTTGATATAGTATTTCATTTTATAAAATTATTGCATAATAAAAAAAATATTTTTAGACACAAAATAAGAATTTCTAATTAAAATACACGATACGATATTGTATGTCCAAAACGTCAAAAATTACAATATTGCCAACATAACAACTAATGGAAGTTGTCATAATAAACAAACATATCTCACCAAAAATAAAAGTGAGGACCATAATACAAACATATAGCTCACGACTGGATTGGTGAGGTGACTCGCTCGATGAGGTGACTCGCTCGATGAGGTGAGGGGCCATAATAGGGGCATTAATTTAGAAAAATTCTGGATATCGTAGTTTTTCGGAAAATTCTACTATGTGGATAGGATCTTAGCTTGACAAAATCAATCATTATCAACATTATCAAACAATATTTCCAAAGTGAGGAAAGGGGTATCCCTCACAATTCAAATTGGTTTTATTATTTTGAGTAGTTTTAGTTTAGATAAATTCAGGATATTGTAGATTTTGTCGGAAAATTCCATGATCTGGAAATGTAAGCCTTAGGTTGACACAATCAGTTCAGTCAAAATTATTTCCAAAAAGAGGGGAAGGGTATCTTTTTTCGTCCTCGTAAATACAATCGACTTTATTGGTGAGTAGTTTAAGTTAAGATAAATTCTGGATATCCTATTATTTAATAATTAAGTTTTTGGAAAATTTCACTATAAGGCAATGGGCACAGGTTGGCACAATCAAATGAGTCAAAAGCTCTTTCCAAAAGGATGGGACGAGTATTCTTTTTCGTTTCCGCAAAAGAAATCGCTTTTATTGGTTTGATTAGTTTTAATTTAGATAAATTCTGGATATCGTAGAGTTTGTCGGATTTGTCATTCCACAATCTGGACATTTAAGCCCTGTTGGCACAATCAATTGAGTCAAAAATTATTTCCTTTTTCGTTCCCGCGAAATTAATCGATTTTATTGGTTTGAGTAGTTTTAATTTAGATAAATTCTGGATTTCGTGGTTTGTTGGAAAATTCTACAATCTGAAAATGTTGACATCAGTTGACACAAACAAATGAGTCAAAAGTCATTTGAAAACAAAGAGAGGGGTCAATTGGTTGTATAAACCTAAGGCTTATATTTTCACATAGTGAAACTTTCCAACAAACTCTACGATATCAAGAATTTAGTTAAGGGGACATAGCAGCTTCAAATTTTCAAAAAATCGAAATTTTTTTTATGATAGAATATGTTAGAATGAACGTTTAAAGACATGATTTTAATGATATAAACATGAAAATCTCAAAAAAAAAAATTATTTATATTTTTATTTTATTTATTGCGAAGCGCGCCTAATTTAAAGCGCGATAATTTAAACGCGATTATCTCGAAATGACGTTTTTTAAGTTGGCGTGCAAGATTGAGAAAAAACTACTTATCCAATCGTTCTAAAATTTTAACACACACGATCTACATATCAGAATGAACTACGGAAGGAATAATCGGCTTTCAATTTTTTGTGTTACAACTAATTGGGGGGAGGGGACAAAAAAGCTGCATTTTCGAAAAAATGCCGCCATTTTTTTATTTTTCAACCAATTTTTTTCCTTTTAGTTCATTCCAAGGGCGATTCAATGCTGAATAAAATCCCGTTTTTTTAGACGTTTCTGAGAGCAGTTATGATGCACGCCGCGAGTTTTCAGTGTTTTTGGAAAACAATTGTAGCAGACGACAGTGGGCTAAAAACGTCAAAAAAATTTTTTTCATATACTTTCAGTTAAATAAAATGTTAATGGAAAGTTTCATTAAGATATCTCTTTTTATTCCAAAAAAAAATCTTTGAAAAACTTTATTTTTTCAATTTTGAAGGTGCTATGTCCCCTTAAACTAAAACTACTCGAACCAAAAAAAACGATTTGAATTACGAGATCGAAAAATAATATCACTATTTTTCGTTTGGAAAGGGCGCTTGACTTTTATCCTAAGCCTATCATTTCAACGTAGTGGAATTTTCCGACTCTACGATTTATTTTGAATGAAATCCACGAAAACTCAGCTCTGTTCTCAGATACATTTTGTATTCTTATAAGAATCCAAAAGTATTTAATTGGATTTAATTGAACTTTTTTTTTATTTTTCAAGTTTTCAATGTGAAAGAAAACAGTGCGAAAAAATTATTAGAGAGCAGTGAAGTAAATTTTATAATTTATTTCAAATTGTGTGAAATGGATTAATAAATAATTGTGGAAGTTTTTATTACTATGTTAGCCCCCTGTATTTTCAGAAATATTCCGGAACTGGCGTAAATAGATACAGATTTTGTTGTAAACCGTTAAATTGCTACTATAACCGAATTTGACCGACCAAAAATATGACGGTTTTGAAATTACAATCGAATTGGAGAGGCGGTATTTATCGCATAGGACTAGATCTAGACAATTATATAAAGTTGTAAAAAATAATTATAAAATCGGAAATTATAGAAAACACAAAGAATAGACATGAAGATTCAATTGACGAACGAACCATTTGGAATTTTTTTAAATGTGTTATTTCTGCTAAAAATTACCGATGAGAGGTTATTATAGCGATACGCGAGACTACATCATCATCAGTGAAGGAAATATTATTATCGAGAATGCAGCGCGAATGAAAAAGGACCGAGGGACAAGCACGGAAGAGTGTTTGGATTGAAATATTTCCGGTATCTTCCGGAATATTCGGAAGTTGAATAAATTTATATAGTTGTTGTTGTAAAGCGCAACATGTATAGTATTATTCACAATCCAGTAACAATAATAGTTCACTGAATCTAAGCTTTACCCCATTCCCCACATAAATTTAAAAGTACTTAAATCCTCAGTAGTTCAAAAATAAATTCAAACCTTTTGGTCACCTCAACTCGAGATTTTGTAATTTTAACATACTTTTATTTTTAGCATCGTCATACAGGCCAACAAAATATAAACAATCAGCCCCCCTCAAAGATTAAGGATGAAACGTATTAACCACAAAAGTATTTGAAATTTCTGATCATGTCATGTTAATTTATTATTTAAAGATTATTAATTAAACCAACTTACTTTGTTCCATTCGTTAAGAATGTTTCCAGCTCCTGTTCATTTGGCTTCGACATTTTGACGTCTTGATATTAATAACCTAAAAAAAAGAAAAAAACTGTATAAGAAAATTATTCCATCCGCCAAACCCACATTAACTTATAGTAAGTATTTTATACACATAAAATAATCAATACATCTTAATTAAATCCACATAACCCAAGTTTAATTATTATCAACAATAAAGATACGAAATATATAGAATAATAACCTGTGTGTTCGATACGATTAAAATAACAAACAAATTCACCTCAAGTGTATTTACGAAAGTGAAAACAGATAATTGAAAATTAAATTATCACCATCCACCAACAAGCACTTCACTTGACCAACTATACTCAAAAATAAATTCGATGGTAAAGCATATTGTCGCCGTATTTTCCTTATCGCAATCGTCTTAATTCCTCGATACAATAGAATATTTATTTACACGAATATAAATAGGAACACTTGAATATATTTATGTTATTCCTTATTTACTTTATAATATTCACTATGATACTGCTTGTATACTTTGTGAGGCCTAGTTTTTAAATTAGTTCTATAAACTAATTTACAACAATACGTACGAATATGATATGTGTAAGCAATTATCTTTACAAGACTAATTATTATGAAGCAAATTCTAGTTGATGTTTTCGTTTTCTAGTTCGATAGGCAACTAGATATGAATTTTTAATGCATTTGCAATAATATGCATCATACTAAAAATTTTGTAATGTATACACAATCTTATCGCAGATGATTGATAACCGTATACATTATTATTCTGTAAACATTCGTTTAGATAAAACAGAAGCTATTTCAATGAGATAACCTTTGCACACTACGAGTGTATATTATGGCACTGTAAAAATCAAATTTTATAACCCAGCCACAGCACAGTGATTTTTATTTATCTTGCTCGAAATTGTGTTTTCATTAATTTGTAATTAATCGATAACAATATATGATAATTTAGCATTGATAATTAAATTAATATATAAGCGCAGGCTCAATTACTCAATTACAGCCGTAACGAATCTTTGATGAAAAAAAAAAAATCTGTCACAAAACCGGTTGGCATTTGTGAGAACAAATTGATTTATGTAATTTAAACTAGATTATTCTGGGAACAACTAAATGTATAATTAAACTGAAGTGCTTGGTAATTTTCCTTTCAAAATTAATTGAATTAAAAAATTTTTATTTGATCTTTCCGTAAATTAAATTAAGGCCTAAGAAATATAAATTTTTCGAAATTTAAATTTGACCCGATGAGTTCAGTTAAATTCAAAGCATTGACGAATTAATTCATTTTACATAGTTGATTCTTAACTATTTTTATCATTATTGACAGGAGGATATATATGTACACATTCAACACATTCAGCAGCATTGTCGAGTAAATTGAATATAATTTTTAAATATGTAGATGCGAAGTTTCCAATGATGAGTTGTTTTTATTAATCTTAACATTTCTGTTTGTTTTGATCCTCATTTTGATTTTTGATTTTCCTGCAACATTTCATGTAAGCATTTAACCGCCTCATTATCGAGGTTATATAATCAGTTTAACTTTGAATTGAAAACCTTTGGTTGAATCCTATTGGGGAGGGGCAGTTTAGAATTTATTTCTGCCAAATTTATCTCTTTCTGCCAAACGCCCCCTCAGTTTGTTGGATTCCTCTAATAATAGTAAATGGAAGTCGAAGCTAAAATTGACATCGCTTATACAGGGAATTTCAATTCGAGCAATAGCTTTAAAAATTGGTCGTAGTCTAAATGTTTTAAAGAAGCAGCTAACTAAGGTATATTTCAAAACAGGGCCGATGCAAACAGTACATGGATCACTAAAGTACATTGTATTGAACAGGACCGTTTAAAACAGGGCATGACAGAATGAAAATAATCATGATTTTTGAAAAAAATCCATAAAATATAAGGAATAAAGAATTTATTTTGTTGTTTTTTATTAGATTAAATTATTTTACAAATCCAAAAATACGAAGTAGATCTTCATTTACCGTTTTTAATGATAAAAAAAAATCAAGGATTTTTTGCAACGAAAATGATCATACTAACTATAAGTGAGTTGTGCATTTCCAAAACAGGGACCTAACTACTGAATTCCACGTTCATTTTCGAACGCTATCGTTTTCCTATAGTAGACGAAAGAAGAAAAAACAAAAATCTATGAAACTTTTACTATTCTTTTCTCTTTTGTTTCCACGCTTGCTTTAGAAAAATGATAGCCATCGAAAATGATCGCCGTTTTTAATAGTTAGACCCCAGCCTAAATCATATTTTGAAAAATATTGCATGTCGCATATCAAATTAAAGCTCTCAGCGAGAGATACAAAAAAAACATGAGTACTGTTCTCTACTGTAAAATTGTCTAATTTGCGAGTAAATATGCGATTGATATTTACAGTTTTCTCCAAAACTCTCTAAATTCTCTACATAATACGATTTTAAACTCTCATTAGAGCTTTTTCAATTTTTCTCCCAAAATGGTTCATTCATTCATTCAAACAAATTTTTTGACTAATCATATTGCTCCAAAATTCTGCATTTTTCCACAAGAGAGGGATTGGTCGAAAAAATTGTTCGAATTAATGAATGAACAAACAAACGCAACACTGAATCCGCCATAAATTTTTTAACATAGCTACAATTTTTAAGCGTGAGAGAAAAACTGTTTTTGGCTTTGAAGCAAATTTCATGCTTACCGATACTATATTTGCCGATACATTTAGGATAACTTTTTTAGTTTAAAAAGGAAGAAAAAAAATCGGAACAAGGAGATTTGGAAAAAAACGAGAAAAATACAATTAATTTTGTAGATTAACTGATAATTTATCATAAAATTTGTTTGTAACTTTCTTATGTATTCGCCCAAACCACTTCTGGTTAAACCAACTTGCAAGCATCCAGTACGCAGTGGTTACAAATGCAACACGTTATCACTCCAAGATATTAGAAGATTTCATCAAAAAAATTTATTCAAATAAAACCAAAACCGACAAGGATTTTTTTCTGCAAGAACTATGCCCCGAAACGAACTAAAGGTCCATCTCCGACAAATCTAATTTCTACGAAGTAATAAATATCCCAACTCACTGGGCATTTAAAAACAATATCAATGTATGGCAAAATGCCGACTGCAAAACCTGGCTAGGAATTTTCAAATTAACAGGGAGGTACCGAAGGGAAAACGGGGTGGGAAACGATTTTCGCAATCCTGTCACAAAAAAACCGAAGCAGCTATAAAATTTATCAGCAGTTTAAACACTATCCAGTCACATTATTTTCACAATTCATATTTATCGAGGGACTTAAACAGTAGTTGTTTTGTGATGGTTCTGGCGCAAATCCCATCCCAAAATTTTTTTTTCATAGTAATTGAATATTGAATACTGGTTTTTCATTTCACCTTCATATAACTTGAGAAATATAGTAATGTCTCGATAACTAAAATCTTTATTTCAACATATGATCGTATGAATTTCATTGAAATTTATTAAGGTTTGTCATTCGTCTGTTCAACTGTAATGAAGAATTTTATTACATATATATTTGACTGATTGACGATTTATGTGTTATATGCAAGAATATTGTTTCGATAGAAAATTAAATAAAAAAAAATATTTTTTTGATCTTGATAACGCATCACTATATTTTATGTTTATGTAATCGCAAATAAGAAATATAAAACTAAACTTGATCTTGAAAACGTATCGCGATACATATCATAATAACAGCAAATCTGATGGATGCAAATGAGAATTGAAAGTTATAATATAATAAGAATATAGGTCAAATAATATATTTTATCATATTTTTTTATAATTGTTATTGTTATAATCGGATTTTGCATATTTTCGTCACAATTATAAAAAATCATGCTTATTAACTAATATGATTATTATTTCAGTTATGTTTTCGTTGCAATAGTGTGGGATAAATCAATCGATTAAGTAAAAATGATGAGTGATAAAGGTGAAAAACGATGATAAGTTATGTCACATAACAATGCATAGAAACTAATAATCATTTTATATTTATGGTGGTAGCATGCATAATTCCATAGTCAACAGTAACAATGATGAAACGATAAAATTTTCTCGCGTAAAATTAGATTTTATATTTGGTTAAGAATCACATTAATGCATTTTACTATTAAGTCATTATTTTATTATTATATTTTGTTATGATTACCAGCGACAAATCATTAATAAAAATTACTACTCACTACTTACTTTACTAAAAATTACGTTATGTATTGCATAATAATATATCAAAAATTTAGTTTACATGTAAATTTTAAAATTTAATAAACTTAATTATGAAAACTCGTATAATTATATTTTAGTAAACCAATCAGAAAGTAATTCTTAAAAGTATTTTTCATGTTTAAACTGATCAAAGTATCGTCAAAGATATTAAATATTATACAACAAAATAAATTGCAACGACCTGCGCAAGTACATTAGCGCTATACAGTACAAAATTATAAATAAAACACAGTGAAAAGCTGACAACTTTAACTTTATGCTAATTACACGTAACTTACAAACTTTTTGATGTGATTTACAAAAGTTCAATGCAATAAAGTTACAGCATTTATTTTTTACATATACGAGAGTTTTGATTAATAAAATTTGATATACATTAAAAATTATTTAAAAAATGTAACGTAGTCAGTATTGGGCCTGACCACATTTTCGAAGAAATTGTCGAACACTTTGATGACAGTGACAGCGATAACAAAGCACAGGCTTCAATATTAAAAATTATTATATTTAAAAAAGAAAACATCTGGCAGAAATATTATTTTATTTTATCAGGCTTATGTACTTTTATATCAATCATTGTTCAGGTAATTCGTAAATTGTGCTAAGTATTATAGTAGTATACAGCTTTACTCTAGATCAATGTAACAAAATCTGCTATCAAGTTTATAAAGCATGTTAGAAAATTATAAAAGTAATTTGTAAAAATTCCAATTTTTTTTTTAAATTATGCAAATTTAATGAAAATGGCAAAAATGTATAAAACTCATAGTACCTTAGTTAAAACAATATAACAATATATAGATATTATAAAATATAAAGACATTTAAAGATATAAAAAATATGAAATTTATTGAACGTTATAAAAATTAGTTGTAAGAGTTATGAAAATTATAATCTTTGAACAAAAAATATGTTAATAGTTATAGTAACGTTAAAAGTTATAAAAGAAATACCTGAAAAGTTATAATAAGTTAAAAAATTATTAAAAAGTTATAAAAAATAATAATAAATTTTAAAAATTATAAAAAATCTTATTAAAAGTTATAATAACTAACAAAAAACGTTAAGTTTATAAAGTATTTGTACGTTGAGTTTGGATTTGTTTGTTTTTAAGTATTATGTTACATGAAACTATACTTCTATAGTTCCGACTCGGAAGATCTTTTATTCTGTTGTCCACTATTTAAAAAGTAAAATAACAAATTAAAAATTTATAAAATTAAAATGAAAACCTACCTGAAAATAATAAAAATAAAAACAAAAAATTTAAACATACACAAAATAATTACAAACGAATCATGAAAATTAAACAATTAAAATCTAAAAATGTATTTAAAAAATAAAAAATAAACAAAAACACTAAAGAAGACTTACACGGGCATTGAAATAAAACCAGGATAGTAATTTATTTAAATAGTTTAAATGCAGTAAAGTTATGACATTTACTTTTATTTATAACGAAAGATGAACAATAAATTTACGTTGTTACATGGCTATCAAAGTGATAAAGAAGAAGTTTCACATACATAACTAGATGGTAAGATGAGCTCGAACTTATATTTTATGAAAGATATTTCGAGACTTATAAATTTAGTATTGGGCCTGACCACACTATCGAAGAAATTGAACAACACTTTGATGACAGGTATAACAAAGCACAGGCTTTAATATTAAAAATTATTATATTTAAAAAAGAAAACTAGGCTAATGTACTACTAAATCAATCATTGTTCAGTTAATTCGTAAATTGTGCTAAGTATTATAGTAGTATACAGTTTTACTCTAGATCAATGTAACAAAAAATGTTATCAGATCTATAAAGTATGTTTAAAAAATCATAAAATTATAAAAGTAATTAAATGGTGTAAAAATTGCAATTTTTTTATTTTTATTATACAAATTTAATGAAAGTGGCAAAAATGTATAAATCTTATATCTTATAGTACATAAGTTAAAACAATATAACCATATATATATTATAAAATATAAAGCCATTTAAAGATATAAAAGGTTATGAAATTTATTAAAAGTTATAAAAATTAGTTGTAAGAGTTATGAAAAGTTATAACTTTGAACAAAAATATGTTAAAAGTTATCAAAGAAATACATGAAAAGTTATAATAAGTTATAAAAAATAATAATAAATTTTAAAAATTATAAAAAATCTTATTAAAAGTTATAATAACTAACAAAAAACGTTACTAAGTTTATAAAGTATTCGTACATTGAGTTTGAAGTATTGCTTGTAATACTTAAATTACATGAAACTATACTTGTTCTGACTCGGAAGATCTTTTATTCTGTTGTCCTCTATTTAAAAAGTGAAACAACAAATTAAAAATCTATAAAATTAAAATAAAAACCTGAAACTAAAAAAAATACAAGATTTAAACATAAAAAAATAATTACAAACGAATCATGAAAACAGTTACTAACCGTTAAAGTGGTATTGCATTAATTAAGTGTAATAAAATGTATGGCATGTGGTTGTGAGATCTGGCGACGAGAAGCTGAACTAGTAAGTAGTACTAATAATCGTCTTACTGATAGAAAGTAGCGCTCTTAGTAGTGAGAAGTGGTGTTTATTTGATGCACTAATTATTTACTATACTAAAGTAAGTTACTACTACTAGTGGCGTCTAATTAAATGGTATACAACTTTTTTTTTTTAAACTATATAAATTTAATGCACAGTGACAAAAATGTATAAAACTTATAGTATCTAAATTCAAACAGTTATTAAAAGTCATATAAAGACATTTAAACCTATAGAAACTTGTGAATTGTATTAAATGTTATAAAAAATTAGTTGTAAGAGTCATGAAAAGTTTTAAACTTTGAACACAAAATGATGTTGGAAGTTATAATGACTTTAAAAATTATAAAAAAATACACAGAAAATTATAATAAGATATAAAAATCATTAAAAAGTTATAAAAAAATGTTATTTAAAGATATAATAAGTAACAAAAAACGTTATTAAGTTTATAAAGTATTTCTAAAAATTTATAAAAAGTAAGGTACCTTTAAAATGGTATAAAAAATTGTACATTGTTTAAAAACTAAGGTTTCAAAAATTTATAGTATTTAAGTTAAAAAGTAAAGTTTAAAAGTTATGAAGAGTTGTAAAATTTGTATAAAAAATATGATTATAAGATATAATACGCTTAAAAGTTCTAAAAATACGTAATAAGTTTTAAAAGTTATTAAAAATTATGTTTTTATTAGTAAGAATAAACTTTAAAAAATAAAAAATGTTATTAGAAGTTACAATAAGTAACAAAAAATTAATAAATTGAAAAAATGGTAACAAAACCGTTATCAAATTTATAAAATCTGTTTAAAAACTAGTAAAATGGTATAAAAATTATAAATTTTTTAAAATTAAAAGTGACGAGATTGAATAGTAAATTATAGTAAGTAATTAAAAAAGTTATCTGAAAACATAAAAAAGTTATTAAATATAATAAAAAGCTAAAAAATTGTTGTTGATAAAGATTGGTGGTGTGGCTGTTTTTAATTGTACGATCTATGTACTTATGCATAGTGAGAAAAAAATTTACAGCATTTATTTTTTATATAACCGAGAGCTATTAATCAAATTTGATAATTAATAATCATTTAAGATTTAACTGTTTTATGTTCGTTCTAGCATAATCCCAATCCCAAAATGCGACGTAGTCATTGATGTGTCTTTGAAACTGCATGATATATAATATGTGACTTATGATTTTATAGTTGACTATAACCATAGAGTATGTAATGTTATAAAGAGAAACGAAACAGATGAAAAATTTTCATCAAAAAATGCGTGGGTTATGCAATTTAAATGTTTTATGCAATACACTTACTTACGGTTGAATTAAATAAATTGGTAATTTATTTCAACAAACCAATATGGTGTTGGGATGTGCATATTAGATCTAGCTAAAACTACATTATATGATTTTGATTATGATAGTATTGTGCCGAAATTTGATAAAAATTGATAAATTTGTTATACTGATACAGATAGTTTAGTTGAAGTGTTTTGTCCAGATGTATATGAACTCATCAAAAAAGATTGTTATACGTATCTCGATACAAGTGGTCTAATGAAGGATGAAAATTATGGGAAAATAATGAGTCAATTTATTGAATTAAGATCAAAAATGTATACTTTCAAAGTTGTTGACGCTAATGATACAAAAAAATTAAAGGACAATTAAGAGTCAAGTTGTGAAATCGAGAATAACGTTTAATGATTTCAAAGAATGTTTAATTAATGACTCATCAAATTCGTTCAAGAAATCAAGCAGTAAGCTCTGTTAGTCAATGAAAACCGCACCTAATCCACACGATGATAAATATATTTGATTAAAGATAGCTCTGAAATGCTACCTTTACAAAATAATGGAATATGACTATTGATTTCTGTGTAAATAATTTTTTAATTTTTAACTTAAAAATAGCAAATTACTAACATATACACATATAAATCAATTTATTATGTACGTATAAAATTTAAAAACCTTCTTTACGTATAGTTTATGATAGATTTTATTATAATTTTAATATGTATAGATTTATTAAATATAAAATTATTAACTATGTATTAAAACTATTCAAATAAAATTTGTTTATTAAAATATGAATGAGTTTTAATATATGATATTAATAAACATTAATGATTTTCTAAAAATTAAGTGAATAAATCAATAATAGGGTAGTTTTAGCGTACAAACAGTAATATTTTTATTTTAGGCATAAGAATCATTATTACAAATTTTTTGCAAATATTATGAAAAATAGAACGTTGAGATCATTAAAGACTGAGTATTATGATATCCCTCATACATATATCAATATCTACGAACGTTTTCTAAAAACGTATTTCTCATTATAGAATAAATAACTGCATATATTTTATTCAGATAATGTAAAATAACTAAAATTAATCACAATAATAATAAATTTTCACTTATTAAATAATTTTAATAGAAAAATAGTTTTTGGATTTCTTGTTTCTAGAAACGTTCTTTTCTTATAAAAATACGTGAAAAGTTATAAAAGTTATTGCAAAATTACAAAAAAGTAATAATAAATTTTCAAAAATAAAAAATGTTATTAGAAGTTCTAATAA